>OZ034803.1:55998760-57198760 GCA_964028335.1 Altica lythri | reverse complement strand
TTTTGCAAACAAGATTTTTTGAAAAAAAATGATAAATTTTTAAAATGTAAAAATAAAAATAAATAATTTAAATTGTTAAAAAAAATTACGAATAAAATGTTCGATTTTTGGTATTATTTACACTAACATAAAATTTATTGTTTATTTAACATAAAAATATATCTCTCATACAAAATTGATTATAAATTTTATTTATATTTTAATTACATTTTACGAAAAAAGTTCAAGCAAAAAAAAATATTGTTAAAACAATAATGTAGATTGAAACTAAATAAAGCTAAACTTTTTTTATTAAATAAGTGCTGTAATTTGAATATAGAAAATTGTTTCTATTTTTTAGAATTTTTTTTTATTTTCACCGAGTTCTTTGTCTCTTTGTCCTTCTCTTTGTCATTCCGTGGAATTTTGTAATCGAATTTAAACCTATTTCCCGACTACCTAGAGCTCTGAAATTTTGAGGATAGCTAAGAACTGGATGACAATGCATGTTTCAAGTGTGTTTAGGCATATACATAGATTTCGAAATTTATAATGAATTAGATGTCAAAGATAATAATAGTATACCTAATACTATTATGACGTTTTACAGAGTCTTTGAAAATCAAAGAACATATAGACCATAGTATACCTAATACTATTATGACGTTTTACAGAGTCTTTGAAAATCAAAGAACATATAGACCGTTTACTAAGAACCAACAACTACTTCCCTGGCTATATGTCACGACGGACATTGAATTACAGTTCAAAGTTAAACGGGGTTAGTATATCTGCAAGATAGAACTAACCATTTTAGTTTGCAATTCGAAAGGATATCACTTGTAGACCGGTTTCGACGTATTGCGTCTCATCAGTACAAGGAAGATATCCATCCATAAGCTCTAAGAGCAACTAGATTGGAGATATGTCTGAAATCACACAAATACATTATCTTTAGTAAAGAAAATGTTAAAAGTGCGATAATAGCGACATCTCCATAACTAATTGCAAACTGAAATTCTATTTGACAAAAAACCTCTCGGTTTTGTAGGGTTAACTACTTGATTGCAGTTTCCTGCTAAACAATTGTCATTTCAGTAAAACGTTCATCAAATAGATGTCAAAGATAATAATAGTATACCTAATACTATTATGACGTTTTACAGAGTCTTTGAAAATCAAAGAACATATAGACCGTTTACTAAGAACCAACAACTACTTCCCTGGCTATATGTCACGACGGACATTGAATTACAGTTCAAAGTTAAACGGGGTTAGTATATCTGCAAGATAGAACTAACCATTTTAGTTTGCAATTCGAAAAGATATCACTTGTAGACCGGTTTCGACGTATTGCGTCTCATCAGTACAAGGAAGATATCCATCCAAAAGCTCTAAGAGCAACTAGATTGGAGATATGTCTGAAATCACACAAATACATTATCTTTAGTAAAGAAAATGTTAAAAATGCGATAATAGCGACATCTCCATAACTAATTGCAAACTGAAATTCTATTTGACAAAAAATCTCTCGGCTTTGAAAGTTTTCATATAAGCTGATGGTAGCTGAATTGGATAAGCGTCTAAAAACTTTCTACCATAAAAAGTTCTTTTTATAAATTGTGATTATTTATAAATAATTTTATATTATTTACAACAAAATTGGTGCATTATTTTAATTTAATAAAATGACATTCAAATTTCTTTGCTCGAGATACATCGGTTAAAAAAAATGATGAGAATTGCTCCAGAATAAGCTGAAAAAATTATTCTATCTATTTTCAACTTTTTTTTCTATTTTTTACGTGCTAGGACAATTTTGTTCTTTGAATTTATATAATATGTTATAGGTATTGTAAAGACATGAAAGATTTTGCCAAGAAAGATCTCTAAAAAACATAGAAGCTCATTCAAAAATTACCCTCCTATTGTCAACTTTGAAGAATCAAGACTCAAAAACTATAATTGATAATTAAATGTTCTTTTTTTTAAATGAGCGTCTTTCCAAAATACGTTTTCAATAACTGTTGAAAATATATGCGTCTTTCCAAATACTTTTGAAAAAATATGCCGAATTAATAGTTGCAAAGTTATTCTAATTGTTTGTAAGCAAACATATTGCCTATAATTTTAAACAATTAAATGATTTTATCAGTCAACGGCATTAGAAAGTTTCACTGCTCTTTTGTTCGTAAAATTTTGTTTAACAATTTAAATATTTCAAAATTTAGCATTTTTTTCAAAAAATCTGTATTGCAAAATTATTATGTGAAATCATTTAGATGGATTTTAATGAATTTTTTTTTGTTGTTTCATCATATCGTTAAGTTTCTCTTGGCAGAATATAAAGGTCCTAAATGAATTCTAAATGGTTGAATAAAATTAAATAAAAAATAATCTTTTTTTATCCTGTTTGTAATGATTATTGCAATCTTGCAACAAGGGTAATAAATTTTGGACTTTCTAACCAATCCGATGTTGTAGAAAGTTTTTCCAAAATTTATTTTAAAAGTTATAAGCAAATAAAGAAGAAAAAACTGAGTTTTTATATTGGTTTTATATTTTTTGAATATATAAATGTTGCGCAACTTTTCCAGAAAGATGACAGATCCGCCCTGGTCCAATATGATATGAGAGTTAGAGACATATTCAGATATTTATTTAAGGTGTTTTTTATTACACTGATTTCATTTTAAGATTTTCTAACTTTGTTAAATTATCATTCACCAATTTTTCGTAAAGTAGAAATTACACTTAGGGCCGGTTGTATAAACGTTTTGAACTGTAGTTCACAGCCGAACTTCAGTTCAAATTAAAAATCGTATTTTACACTGATCTTAGTTCAAATCGCGAGTTCAGTTGAACGCCCATTTACGGCCGTTCAGGAAGTCGAACTGTCGATCAAAGTAACTTTCTAACCTCACAAATTTTATTTCTGTTATTTACCTTATTTGTCATTTCGTTTGAAAATGTTATGAAATTGACGAAAATATAACTGATGATGAAGATTTTTTGGGTCTTGTGGATGTTGTAATGAATGATGCTGGAATGCCACGAATATTCCGGAAAATTATTTTATTACTTTGGTACCTATCTAAAAATGTATTTTCTTAAATTTGCATTTTTACTTCAGTAAAAGGGGTATAAAATAAAACAAAAATTATAAAAATATACTTATTTATAAATATATTTCAATACTGCAATTAAATTTACTTCTTCAAATTTGTCAAGGGTCGTTTTTTCAAAACTAAATAATTTTTTTTTCTAAGTCTTCGACAACCAGATCGGTTGTCGTTTTCAAAGATTTTTTTTTTAAATACTTCTTAGTTTAATGCTTTTTGTTTTTTAAGTTATAGACAATATTTAACTACAATTAAATTGTTTAAGTAAATGCTCCTTCTGCAATTAAAGGATCTCAAGCTCTAATTCAGCTTTCTTAGCTTGAATAACGATTCTTTCCTCACTCTCCTTCGAGTCCAAATCCATTTGATGTTGGTGTCTACTTTATCAGTCTCACTATCAACTGATGTTCCTTTTGCATATACTCTCTTTGTTGACAAGCTGTTTCAGCTGTATTGGTCGCCCACAAAGTTACATTATTAGAGAGTATATTTTTATTTCCTACAAATAATAATAAGTTCTAAAACTTCTAAAATTTTATAAAAATTCAAAATTTACCTTTACCAGAAGTCTTCTTTTTTTTTGGTTTTCATATTTACCTCGAAAAATTTTGGCATCTCTAAATGGCTCCCCAGAAATGCTATTGAATTCAACTGATAACTGCTCCCAAGTTTTTAACTTTAAATCGTTATTCATTTTATCAGTTTTTCTGCATTCTATTGAACTTTTAAATTTAAGTACGAGACTCTAGCCACTAGCCATTATATTACAAAGTATCCACCACCAAATACTAATCTACAAACAAACAGAAAAACCTTTAAAACCTTATGAAACAAATTTAACATAAATTACTAATATTTATTTTGCAGCTATCAAAAATAACAATTTGTTTGTACGTACCTTCCTACTTTACTATCAAATAAATTAACTATAATTATTCATAAACGAAACACAAACAATAGATAAAATGATATCCCGCTAAACACAAAATTCAAAAATTTAGGTTATGCTATCTGTCAAAAATCGTAAATAGCAAAAAGTAACTAAATATCTGTAGTGCCAACATAAACCGATCTGAGTTCAGCTGATCCACAGTTCAGTTTACATTGAACAACGTAATTTCGACCGAACGTAGTTCACGGCTTGATCGGCGTTCCGTTGAACCGAAGATCAAAATTGTTTTATGCAACCGGCCCTTAAACCACGATTTATAGCCTATAAATTTAAATTAGTTTATACCTGAAATCAATCACATTTCGAAGTTCTATAAATGTAAATCTGTTAAAAATCAAACAGTGCAGCTGCATTTAAAAATATAGACGATGAAATCACTAATTTTTATTTAAAATTTATGAAGAAAGATATCAGTATAAAAATTTTATTAGAATATATTTCCACCTCGAGATCGTATTACAGTTTGCGTATGGATTGATTTATTTAGGCTATTAATTACCTCCCATTAAAAAGAACTAAAACGTTCAAAGGTTTTTATTTCACGAATCGTTTAAATTCTATAGCCTTTCCTAGCTCAAAATAATATTGGTCGTGGATTAACTTTTTTTATGAGTATCACCACTCTCCCCTAAACAAGAGATTAAGGGCACCAAAGTACACTCCATAAATCAAACCCGAACATTAATTTAAGTTTTTATTTAATATATTAAATTTTTTGTAATTTAAGAAAATATTAATCAATAATTTATTTATCAAAGATTTATGTTGACAAAGAAAAATTTTTCTCATATCTTGGATTTTTTTAAGTCTTTGGAATCCTCGGGATGGACTCTTAGAGCAGTCGGTATCTGTCGAAATGCAGACCATAATGGACATTTTCCATAGGAAGCTTTTTTCTGCTGGAATCACTTCAGGATGTATCCAATATCGATAATCACGATATGCACTAGTCGCAAACCCTGTGCTAAATTTTTTATTTAACAAAATCTGAAAAAAAAATATTTTTTTTTTATTTTTTTGCTCCTGTTTTCGTATGTAATTCGGAAAATATTGTTTCTAGAGAAAAAATTATAAAAAGTTAAAAATTTTATTATTTAATTTTACACAATAATTTCTTAAGTTAAAAATTTAAAATTTTATGTTTATTGTTGAAAAAATAGCAATAATTGGGAAAAAAGTACAAAAAAATTAAGTTTATTCTATAATTGTTTTCGACCCTCTATACTTGACTTACTAACTCCATATTCCGCCTAGAAAAACTTTTAATATGATTAAAACATGTGCTAAATTTCGTTAAGATCGGTCGAATAATATGGCAATCCAATCTACAGGAAAAAATCGCAAATTTTCTAATTCTTACTAGGCCCTAAATAAGGCTCTCAGATATAGTCGCCAATTTGTTTGCATATAAAAGAAGGCTCAAACTTTTAAACGCTTTTTGTGAAATTAAATTCGGTCCTCTAGGTGAGCCTAGATTTTTTTAAAAACTTTTTAACATATTTTAGTCTTAACAATTTGAATAACTTTACGAGCTTTAAACATATTAATTTCAAAATTTAGGAAGCCGAGATAATGCAATATTTAGCGCGCAGTATGAGTTTGAACTTGCCGATTCATATTTCGATTGAATTACCGCCACCACCACCACCCATGCACTCCAAGCGACATTTTACGCGAAAATGTTTTTTTGTCTTTTTTATGGATGTTGCCATAAAGCGCATTAGGTAAAAAGTACTTGACAAGACGTGTCCTCTATTACTTATACTTTTGGACACAACAAATTTATACCAACTTTGACCTTCAATATCTCGGCAACCGTAAGCGGAATGTATCTTTTTTTTTAGTAGAAGCGTCTTTTATGTTCTTTAAGTTTACATATTTTGAAATGAATATGTTAAAAGCGTGTAAAGTTATTCAAATTGTTTATAAGACTTATAATTGTTGAAAAGTTTAAAAAAATTTCTAGGGTCACCTAGTGGATAGATTTTAATTTTACAAAAAACGTTTGAAAGTTTGAGCCTTCTTTTATATGCAAAAAAAATTGGTAAGTATCCAAAAGCCTTATTCAGGGATTAGTATGAATTTGAAAATTTGCGATTTTATTTAAACTATTATTATTTTTTTTTAATACATATATATTTAAAAAATTACTTTAAATCTTTTTTATAACAAAATTATACCTAAATTAAATTTTAATTTAATTAAATAAATTAGTTAAATTTTCTTTGGCTCAATTACCACCAACAATATATTTTTGTAAATTTTTAAATGACAATTTACATCTTTATGTAAAAAACATTTTAGCACTGAAAAAACAATACCTATTAGGTTAAAAATAAATAGTTTTATAATAGTAGGTCGATAACAGCTTTTTAAGATATTCTACATTACATTTAGAAAAGAACAACACTCAATATAAATGAATAAAGGCGGAAACATACTATCAAAACGTGACACGACGCCACGCCACCAGACGCATGTCAGTACTTATCAATTCCATATATTTAATACAGTTAGAAGCACATAGACAACACGCTATGTGACCACACGCCGCAACATAAATATATGGAATTGATGCGTCGGGTGACGTGGCGTCGTGTCACGTTTTCATAGTATGTTTCCGCCTTTAAAAAATAATGAATACATTCAAAATGGAAAAGAACCTTAATTCTACAAAAATTCATAATAATCATAAAATTTAAATTTCAAATATTGAATCTAAGACTGCAAGGAATAATCTCATAATGAGGTTTTGGAAATAAACAAACTTTAATAATATTAATACCAATAAGGATTAAAGAGACAGCACTGAATACAAACTATAAACTAATAGAAAATGTTATTATGATCAATGACGTCACATGTATAAAAAAGTTTATGTATAAAAAAATGATCTATATTTGAATCATACCCATATCCCCTATTAACGTGATATCATCAAATAGCATGAATTTAGAATATATTTAGAAATCCAGCGATGGCCTGGAATAAATGTAATTTATTTAAAATTATTAACAAATTAAAATTTAATTCAAGCATAATTTTGTAGATCTCCTTGATCAGTTTAAAGAAATAGCCTGACTTTATGACTATTTTGTTAAAAAAATCAAACACTAGTATTTCATTAGTTTTTTAAATATTTATTTATTACCTATTTAAAAAAAAATTATTTAGTAAAATGATGTTTTGTTAAAAATTTTGTAATTTTGTAATTTTGTAATTTTATGAAACCACGGTAAAAGTGAAAGTTTTTTTCACACTATAGACATTTAACTAAAAATTTTTCGAATAATATTCCATTAAGGGTATAAAAATCGCTTTATCAATCTTAATTTTATACTTGGAAAATTGGAATGGACCGAATATAGATCAAATTAAATACACATAATATAGCGTGGAGCACACTACACTGTCAGCTGCTGCAAACTGTAGGCATCGAAATCGAAATCAAAATCAAAATCAAAATCGAAATCGAAATCAAAATCAAAATCGAAATCAAAATCAAAAGGTGTGTGTGCGATTCACACACGATAGAAGTGAAAACTTCAGTAAATCGACAAAAGAATGAGATGAATATATATATAACAAGGGTAGGATAATTACAAAGTTTATTTGTTTAAAAATGAAAGTGTTTTGATTAATTTTAAAAGATATTTTATTTAATATATGTTACATAATTTATTGCTCAAGTTCCATATTTTCAGTTTCAAAAATTATTATTTACGACTGTAATATTTTTAAAACGTTACATGTCGTAGATACTTACGCAGTCGACGTTCGTATTAATACGAATAGGTACAATATAACCGTCGACGTTACATGTCGTAGATACTTACGCAGTTGAAGTTCGTATTAATACGAATAGGTAGAATATAACCGTCGACGTTACATGTCGTCGATACTTACGCAGTCGAAGTTCGTATTAATACGAATAGGTAGAATATAACCGTCGACGTTACATGTCGTAGATACTTACGCAGTCGAAGTTCGTATTAATACGAATAGGTAGAATTGTTTTCATTAGCAGATCTGCTCACTCCCGTACATTTTTGTATTAAACTATAGGCGCCGCCTACTTTATACTTTATACCTACTCGGCGGTCGACCGACATGCGACATGCACTAACACAGACCAAAAAACGATGTAATAAAAGTTTCACTTTAATAAAAAAGCTTTAAAAACCGAGAAAACGGTTGTGTTCAACCAAAAATATGAACAAAGAAAATATGAATTCTCGAAGAAAAAAATGTAACTGGGATCCTATTGTCGGGAATAGGTTTTTTGTATTTAAAAATCAGCGTAATTCGACCAGCTTTCAAACTCAACTGTTTGCAAAGACGTATTTTGAAAAATAAAGAAGGTTTCAATTTGTTTATAAAAAATAAAAAATAATTTTAACAACAATTTTAAACATTCAAATAAACCGTTTCTCTGAGATACATTAATTAAGTTTTGTCTAAATATCATAAGGAATAAATTATAGGCGCGAAAAACCGAATTTTTCGACCTTTTTACCTTTGTTTATACAAAATTACCTCGACATGTATATTTCATCAACTATATTGTTGTTTAAGGATTTATTTCAAATTTGAGTACTTGAATTTATTATTTAACTTATTTTGTATGAATATTAAATTAATTATTTTTAACTTCCCGCTAAAAAAATTAAAAAAAAATTTAAAATCGGGAAATTATTGGTTCTACCCCGTTTTTCGAAAATCAAGTTTTCATCGGATCTCAACGTTTTGAGGTCTTTGGATTTCGATTTTGATTTCGATTTCAATTTCGATTTCGATTTTTTTATTACATCGTCCCAAACTTTTTGCTCTGTGTTAGCGCATGTCGCATATCGGTCGACATGCATGTCGGTCGACCGCCGAGTAGGTGTAAAGTATAAAGTAGGCGGTTGTCAGTGTTTAATTGTTAGAACTTTTTGCTGGTGCATGTTGTTGTTTATGGATTTATTTCAATTTTGAGTACTTGAATTTATTATTTAATTTTATTTATATTCGGCCCATTCCAATTTGCCAAGTATAAAATTAAGATGGATAAAGCGATTTTTATACCCTTAATTGAATATTATTCGAAAAATTTTTAGTTAAATATCTATAGTGTGAAAAAAAGTTTCACTTTTACCGTGGTTTCATAAAACCACACAATGCTTTTTTTTCTTAGTTTTGAGAAAGTATACAAACACGAATATATTAAATGACATTAAGGAGAAATTGAAAAAATGTCGCATCCAGCGAGACTCGAACTCGCAACCCTCAGCTCTAAACGCTACCGCTCTAACAACTAAGCTATGTGTGCCTAGCCATCAAATCGCTTATCAGTCATTAAACTCTACTCGTGCTGAACTTCAGCAGCTGAAGGTTGCGAGTTCGAGTCTCGCTGGATGCGACATTTTTTCAATTTCTCCTTAATCTCATTAAATATATTCTTGTTTGTATATTTTTTAAAAACTATCAAAAATCCCATGAGAGATATGTCAAATATTCGTTTACTAAATATGTTTTTCTTAGTTAAACGCTGTTGAAGTAAAGAGTGTAGTTTTCTAACGGGAATAAAAGTATTGAAACTGCAGCTTGTACAAGGGGTACGTATTATAAAAACAAGTCTACTCCAAACTTGGAAAATTACCATTGTGTCTTTCAGTTTACTAGTTACTGTAGAAAGGAAAAAAAGTTCTTTTAAGATAAGTAATACATAGTTCAACGGTTACGGTCTTCACAAACTCATTACTTTTCAAATTATTTTAATTATTCATTAGTTTATAAACTTTGGCTATTTGACTAAACAAGCCATGGTAACAATTAACATACTTTGCAAATAAAGTTTGCGTTTGCATTATCTAGCAGTAATAAAATAAAACAGTACAGGTTTATAAATAATTGTATGTTGATATGGATTTTTCTTCGGGTACGCATTTCTTTCAATAGATTTTTGAGAATGTGATTCGCCCTTAAGAAAATCGGTCACCAATTTTAATTTTTGTGTTAGATAGGTTTTTGATAAGTTTTTGTTTGTATTGTTTGGTTTGTTATAGAGTTAGAATATTATGATGAGATCGTCTTGAGATATTTTGTGGAGGTGTCACATAAAAAATATATGAAAAATTATTGAATTATTACGAATTAATTTGAAGTAATAAACAAATAGAAAAGTATAATTCAAAATAAAGTCAGGAGCAATTAGAGGCCAGAGCTGGAAAGTGGCAGAGCAATGAGATAAGAACTATAAGAAGACAGAAAGTAGAGCAGCAGAAAGAAGGAGTTGGAAAGAAGGGAAGTTTAAAGAAGGTTATCCAAAACTGGAAGAACGAAAATTGTATTAAAAAAAAATGTTTCTTATAGCAAACGATTTTTGTAAGAACATAATCCATGCACCAAGAGATTTTATTGATTGGAGATAGTCCCAGGGGTGGAATTTCACATCAATATACAGGGTCGTTCAAAATGAGCGGAACACTTGATTTATGGCTTAACTATGAATTATACGATAATTTGACTTAGATAAAAGTTTTTGTACATTTAATGTACTATTTATTGATCTTTTCAGATTTTCCGAAAAGAAGAAGATAATGCAAAATAAAAGCAAGTTAAAAACAGTAAAAGGTGGAAAAGTGTTCATACAGGATGACCTTTCCAAGAAAGATAGAGAAATCCAAAAGGAAATTAGACATAGAGCCAAACTAGAAAAAGAAAAAGGAAAAACAACAAAAGTCGCGTATAGAAGTCTCTACATTGGAACAGAAAAGTGGGCATGGAAAGATGAAGAAGGGAAACTAGTTAATTTAATCAAAACAACTTCTTCAAAAAACCAATAGAAGTAAGTAAATATCAGGACGGGTACAAAGGAAACGAAAAAGGCAATGAAAAGGAACAAGCATTTCGAAGAAAAATAAAAAATAAAAACAAGAAAAACGAAATAAGAGTGGGGACGTGGAACGTTAGGGACACATACGAGGGAGGAGCATTAAAAAACCTAGTCGGGGTCATGAAAAAGTACAAAATTGATGTATTAGCGATCCAAGAAACAAAGCAAAAAGAGAAAATAATCATGGAAGTGGAAGATTATATATTTTTCAATAGCGGTATAGATAATAGATTATTGGGGGCAGGATTTTTAGTTAGCAATGAGTATAAGAAAGAAGTTATAGATTTCGAAGCAATATCAGAAAGAATATGTAGGCTAAGAATAAGAGGGAAATTTAGAAAGCTAAATTTGATAAACATACATGCTCCATCTGAGGATAAAGACGCAGATATAAGGACAAAATTTTATGAAGAAGTAGACAGAATACTGAGTGATCAAGCAAAATTTGATTTAAAGTGCATATTAGGTGACATGAACGCCAAAGTGGGTCAGGAGGAAGAATATAAAAATGTAACAGGGGGTAAAAGTAAACACAAAGAAACTAACGATAATGGGAAAAGATTAATAGAACTTGCGCTAGAGAATAATCTGAAGATAGTAAGCACAGCATTTAACCATAAGAACATTCATAAAGAGACCTGGGTAACCCCAAATGGATCAGTAAGGAACCAGATAGATCATGTACTAATTGAGAAGAAGCACGCAAGGTCCGTTATGGACGTAAGAAGCTATAGAGGAGCTGACGCGGACAGTGACCATTTCTTGGTGATAGGAAGACTAAAACAAGTAAGACCAGATATAAATAAAAATAAGGATAAGAGAAGAAGGAAGAAATACGATGTAAACAGCTAGAACAGGAACTTTATAATTTAGAAGAATCTTATAAGAACAAGGAGATCAGGAACTTCTACCAAGGAATAAAAAGTTCACAAGGAAAAGAACAGAAAGGCCCCCGATATGTAAATAGTGAAGATGGACTCCTGGTGGGGGATATAAATGAGAAATTAAACACTTTCGCACAGTATTTTAATAATATATTGAATGAAGAAGAAGAAGTAGTGAGAGAACAAGAATACAGTAGCAGTGAAGAAGAAGGGATAGATGAGGACATAGAATTAAACGTTCCAACTAAAGAAGAATCAAAAGATTGTATTCTTGAGCTAAAAAATAATAAGAGTGCGGGAGAGAATCACATGACAGCTGAAATCCTAAAGCAGGGAGGAGAAGAGCTTCAAACAAGATTATGGAAATTGATAGTAAAAAATTTGGGAAGAAGAAAAAATGCCGAAAAATTGGAATAATGCACTTATAATCCCTATACATAAAAAAGGACCCAAAGAAGAAGTTAATAACTACAGAGGAATAGCACTTTTGGATGTTACATACAAAGTTTTAGCAAAGTTAATAAAGAAACGACTAGACGAATTTCATAATATACAGGTAGGTGAATACCAAGCAGGATTCAGGGCAGGAAGATCAACAATCGAGCAAATTTTCATAACGAAATTGATACAACAAAATACGTACGAACAAAATCTAAGTCTACACCTAGTTTTTATTGATTTCCGCCAAGCATATGACTTGATCAACAGGAAAAAACTAATGGAAGCTCTGAAAAAATTAAACATCCCGAAAAAACTAAGAAAACTAGTAGCAAATAAGGTAACAATAGAGGGAGGAGTTTCAGAAGAATTCGAAGGAAAAAAGGGTCTACGTCAAGGTGACCCAATGTCTACAGTTCTCTTCAACTTGGTCCTAGAAGTGATTTTGAGAGAAAGTGGAATAAGAACAAATGGGTTAATATATGGTAACAGGCACCAATGTCTCGCATATGCGGACGATATAGTGATAATGGCAAGAAACAAAAAGGAAATAAAGAATGTTTTCAAACTATTAGAAAGTAAAGCAAGTGAGTACGGGTTAACAATAAATGAGACGAAAACAAAGTATATGGTAATGAAAGACAATAACAAGCAAGAAACACCCACCCTGGCAATCAATTGTTCAAGAAACAGACAATACATTATAGAAAAGGTGGAGGAAATGGAGTATCTAGGGGTAACGGTAACATGCAAGGGAGAGGAAGAGAAGGAAATAGACAAAAGGTTGTCAAAAGGAAGCAAAGCGGCTGGAATGTTAAACAAGATACTAAGGTCAAAAACGATGTCACGAAGACTAAAGATAAGAGCTTACCAATCTATAATAAGACCAACAGTGACCTATGCTTGTGAGACGTGGACAATGAATAAAAAATTAATAACCAAACTAGAGATATGGGAAAGGAAGATATTAAGGAAAATATATGGAGGAATCAAAACAGAGGAGGGAGAATATAGAAGAAGAACAAATAAAAATTTGGAAGAACTATACAACCAACCTAATATTGTTCAGGTAGCAAAAGCACAAAGAGCTAGATGGCTGGGACACATAGCTAGGATGCAGGATAACAGATGGGTTAAAAGAATATTAATGGAAGGAGAAGGAGGGAAAAGGAGAAGAGGAAGACCCAGAAAGAAATGGCTAGCAGAAGTTAAAGAAGATTTAAGAAGTGTGGGAGTTCGGGACTGGCAAATGGAAGCGAGAGATAGAGCAAAATGGAAAAGAAGAGTGAAAGATCTCGAAGCCAAAGGCCACTAGGCCTGTAGAGCTGATTTATATATATATACAGGGTCATTCAAAATGAGCGGAACACTTGATTTATGGCTTAACTATGAATTATACGATAATTTGACTTAGATAAAAGTTTTTGTACATTTAATGTACTATTTATTGATCTTTTCAGATTTTCCGAAAAAGTAATAGCTTTCAAGATATGACGTCAAAGGACAATATTTTAAATGGATCACCCTGTATTTATATTTTTTTTCGAGTTGGTATGACCTGTCTAAATTCATTAATGTTACATTTAGTGGGTCTGAGACTTATGGTTTTATAAATATCAATTAATTAAAAAAATTATTTAACACCAAATGAACCATAATAATTTGAACAACACCTACTTTAAATAAATGTGTTTTATTTAAGTTTAAATTATTATGGTTCATTTGGTGTCAAATAATTTTTTTAATTAATTGATATTTATAAAACCATAAGTCTCAGACCCACTAAATGTACCATTAATGAATTTAGACAGGTCATACCAACTCGAAAAAAAATATAAATACAGGGTGATCCATTTAAAATATTGTCCTTTGACGTCATATCTTGAAAACTATTACTTTTTCGGAAAATCTGAAAAGATCAATAAATAGTATATTAAATGTACAAAAACTTTTATCTAAGTCAAATTATCGTATATAAGGAAAGTTGTTACAGATATATCGAATGAATTATAGTATACATGCCTTGGCCATGTTCATAAAATTGAAAATAATTATAGAGTATTTTCAGTTCATTCCTGTGCTATCGATTTGAATGACAAATCTAATGAGGCTGATACTTCTGACGAGCATTAGTTTTTTTTTATATGATTTAGAATCTAAATCTGTACCATTGGGTACCCATTATCGTTGTAGGTTTTTATAATTAGAATTATAAAAATTTCAAATATTTGTAAAATCGTAAAAACGGGAGTCTAAATAATACAAGTGAAGTCCGATTCTGCACGAGCAATTAAGTAATGTGAATGCAAAAAAGCAAAAATGAACTTTGAACGATACTGTACGTAAGTAAATTTAGTATATTATGGATTTAAAAATTTCGAAATATATTTTTATTCATACTTTTTACCTTTTTCCCTTATCGAATGTCGTCAAATATATACAAATTTGAAATGTTTTATTGTGGTCTGTGTCGAATATGATCCTAAATTATTTTTCTCATAAATGTTGGTAAAATATTGTAACGTTTATTTATTTTCACAGTTTATTATTTAATTTATTTTATACAACTAATACTAATATTTATGTTATAACACAATTTATTTACAATATACTAATTTATATGAACACTGAATACTGATTTATATAAACACTTATTTACTTAGACTCAACTCAAAAACTAAACTAACTCTATTTCAAAATAAAAGTCTATTTATATGCGCATCGATGCTTCGAGTAATTGCTCGATTACTCGCGTAGAGATCTTTCTAGTCCCGGTTCTCGTACAATCGGGAACATTCTCAGCCATTCGACGCGTTGCCTGTTTCTCTGATGATGCTTACGGCGTATAGAGGCGGACTCGCCCATATTGCCAACAAGGACAGAGCCGGAGTCGCATTACATTGCCCCCTCCTTAAGAGATAGTTCCTCCTGGAACTTTTTTTAGAGCTGGATGGGAATGATTGTATCTGCAGTCGGATCCTCTTTTACAATATCCAGTTGTATAAAAAAAACAGGGGACGGTCTTCGTTGTAAACTGGAAACTGGGCGAATGGCTGCAAACCAATACTTGGACTTCGGTATCTTGAAAGATTACTTCCACCATGTTTCGAATGACCCTCCAGTCTAACTCCTTACACTCGATCTTTGGCATTGCTATATTCTGTATATTGGACTCCAGTACGTGTTCCCTCAGGCTAAGTAAAGATTCCCATACATCTTGATAAGTGGGTCGGTCGTGATAGGTGTTCTTTGTCACTAGATAGAAGAGGTAACGTGATCCATCTTGGAGTCTCAAAGCTTTTCCGGGGGCTGGCAATTGGCTTTGCAGTTCTGATAGTCGACCAAACTTTTTTCGGAAAACGGACGCTAATCCTCGGGCGTCGCTGATACTGGCAGGAATATTATGGACCAACGAGCAGTCATCTGGAAGCGTGAACAGGTCTTGATGTTTCTCAATGGTTACGCCAAATCTTGCTTTCCCGGTACCCCCATAAGCACCCATAAACTCATCGAAGGCCAAAACAGGAGTCTCTTGGAGTCGATTTACCTCTTCTTCTTGGTTATGATCTCCTTCAAACGGTGCCAGCCGGTTTCCATGTACCACTTTCGGTTTTCCATTTGGAATCTTACTTATTCGGTATATGACATCATTGATTCTTTTCTTAACGATGTATGGACCTTCCCAAGACGTTTGTAGCTTCGGCGAGTAACCCTTCTGTCTTCTTGGGTTATGAAGCCAGACTTTGTCTCCTTCTTCGAAACATCCTTCCGTGGCTTGAGTATAATACCGTTTCTTCATTCTATCACTGGCAATTTGAATATGTGAGCGAACCAGTTCATGCATATCGTCCATTTTCCTTCGTAACTGGATCACATAATCTTCTCCAGCTATATCTTCTCCAGGTCGGCATCCAAACTCAAGGTCGCATGGTAGTCTCATCTCTCGTCCGAACAAGACCTTTGCTGGTGTTTGGCCTGTTGTTTCATTGACTGCGGATCGGTAAGCCAGCGCGAAGAGCGAAAGGTATTGATCCCAATTCCGCTGGTGGTTGGACACTACTTTTGACAGATACTTTCCAATGGTCTTATTCATTCTTTCTACCATTCCATCTGATTGTGGATGTAATGCTGTAGTTCTTGTTTTCTTCATTCCTAGAGTATCGCAAATTCCTTGGAAAAGCTGGCTTTCGAAATTTCTACCTTGGTCACTATGAATCTCCAAGGGTACTCCAAATCGACTGATAAATTCTCTTATTAGGACATCTGCAACAGTTGTGGCCTCTTGATTTGGAATGGCGTAGACTTCTACCCACTTCGTGAAATAATCCGTAACCACCAACATGTACTTATTTCCATTCTCAGTCGTCGGAAATGGTCCAGCAATGTCTAAAGCAATCCTCTCGAATGGGCTACCGACGTTGTATTGTTTCATGGGAGCTTTTCTTTTTCGCTGCGGTCCATTAATCGCAGCACAGATGGTACACTTCTTACACCAGCTCTTCACATCATCGGAACTATTCATCCAATAAAACCTTTCCCGTACTCGTTGAAGGGTTTTCTTAACACCGAGATGACCTCCTGATGGACTGTCATGTAACTGTCGGAGTACTTCAGCCACTCTAGTTTTTGGAATAACTAACTGCTTTCTGATTTCTGAACCATCATCATTCTCGAGTACTCGTTTCAATAAGTCTTCTTCCAGGATGAAAGAGTTCCACTGAGCCCAATAGGATTTAAGTACTGGACAGAATTTTGACACTTCTTGCCAAGTAGGTCGTCGATCTTCTCTCTTCCATTAGCGCATTTTCTTTAAAACAGGATCATTTTCTTGTTCCTCTCTAATTTTAGTCGGTGCCCAGTAATCGTTAACTACAGTTGTTCGTAGTATAGCAGTTTCTTTGGATTCTGTCTTATTGCAATGGGAGCAATCTGCTGGGCACGGTCTTCTGGAAAGAGAATCGGCGTTTCTATGGCTTACTCCAGCTCGATTTGCATTGGCCACTGGACGTTTACATGATTTGATGAAGTGTCCCATTTCGCCACAATTGTAACACACGCGGGGCCTCTTCTTTTTGTTTTCAGCAAAGTTCTTCATCATGTTAACTAATTGGTCCAATTTATTTTCGTCTTCTTCGTCTTTTACAGACCTTACTTTACTGTATCCCCCACAAGCCTTCGAAGCCGCTTCATACTCAAGCGCAGCGGACAAGACATCGACTAAAGTTTTGTGACGGGCTAAACGAAGAGTCTTGTTCATTTCAGGATCACGGAGCCCATCAAGAAATGCTTCTACTGCTAAACATTCTATCATTCCTTCATCAGCTGCAGGATAGGCAAATCTGACCAACCTGGCAATATCTACTTCATATTCCTGAAGGGTCTCTTCTCGCTTCTGTTTTCGTATCTTCAACTGTGACCGTTGCAAATTCTCCAGATGTTCATGACCATATCGCATGTTTAATCTCTTCTTAAGTTGTTCAAAGTCATCCGTCTCTTCCACCGGTATAGTCTGAAGAACGTCGCAAGCATCTCCTCTAAGAGCGATCGTGAGATTTACAGCCTTTTCTTTTTCTGACCATCCGTTCGCTCGTGCAGCTGTTTCAAACTGTTTAAGGTAATTTTCCCATGACATTTTTCCATCAAAGGTTGGGGCTTTAATGCGGACCGAACTTTCACTGCTTTCCAGTTTTGGTTTTTGTTCCACTTTACAGCTTGTCTTTTCTTCATCATTTTTCTCTTTTGATTCTTCCACACTAATCCTTTCTCCCTTTCCCATTTCTTCCATTTTTCGTTCGATCTCTTTTATTTTCTCCTCGAATGAAGTCATCTCAGAAGAGACTTTATTTTCTAAAGAAGCAACTTTAGTATCCAAAGATGAAATTTCAGAAGAAACTTTATTTTCCAAAGAAGAAATTTCAGAAGAAACTTTATTTTCCAAAGAAGAAATTTCAGAAGAAACTTTATTTTCCAAAGAAGAAATTTCAGAAGAAACTGTATTTTCCAAAGAAGAAATTTCAGAAGAAACTTTATTTTCCAAAGAAGAAATGTCTGTTTTCAGAGAAGACATATCGGTAGAAATGTCTGTTTTCAGAGAAGACATATCGGTAGAAATGTCTGTTTTCAGAGAAGACATATCGGTAGAAACCTTATTTTCCAAAGAAGATATTTCAGTAGAAATATTAGAAGAAATATCTGCTTTCATAGAAGCAATATCACTTTTTATAGAAGACATCAATGATGAAATATCATCAGCAAATAAAAACTCTTCCGGGTCTAATCCTTGATCAACTATCGCTTGTCTAAGTCGCTCCACCAACTCCGACTTCTTTCCTGTAGTGTCCAATTCACGGTCTTCAAGTTCCCGACGCAAGTCTGCCACTTTTAAATCACAAAGTTTTTTCGACATTTTTCTACACTATTTATTTACACTATCCCACTTCTGACACCAATGTAACGTTTATTTATTTTCACAGTTTATTATTTAATTTATTTTATACAACTAATACACTTAATTTATGTTATAACACAATTTATTTACAATATACTAATTTATATGAACACTGAATACTGATTTATATAAACACTTATTTACTTAGACTCAACTCAAAAACTAAACTAACTCTATTTCAAAATAAAAGTCTATTTATATGCGCATCGATGCTTCGAGTAATTGCTCGATTACTCGCGTAGAGATCTTTCTAGTCCCGGTTCTCGTACAATCGGGAACATTCTCAGCCATTCGACGCGTTGCCTGTTTCTCTGATGATGCTTACGGCGTACAGAGGCGGACTCGCCCATATTGCCAACAAGGACAGAGCCGGAGTCGCATTACAATATAGATATTCTAATTAAAATTAAATTTCTATCTATTTCTCCAAAGAATCTTTACCGGATATAAAGCTAAAAGAAATTTTAAAAAATCTCCCGATACTTTAGCGGATATTCAGAAGCTCAAATAAAGCTGAATACAACTTTTACTGTAAAATGTTCATATTTGCAATTAATAATAATAAAAATTATAATAAGAATAACTTTTATTGTCCTATTATAATGGAATTACGTGATAAACGTCGGTAATATTAAACAAATAATTCTGCGTGAAGTAAAAAATAAATAAAATCAAATGTAAATATTATTTTTCAAGAAATAATTTAAACAATTTTGGTCGCTTAGTACTTTGTTTAAACAATTAATTACTTATATATAATATAAAAAATTGAGGTTCCTTGAGATAACTTAGAAATAATAGATAATGCAAATTTTGTTTACTACTAGAATACGTCAGTAAAAATAGCCGTTTTCTTGGGTCAACTTTGCACTAAATTTCCGATCCAAAATTTTTTTTTTATAAGATTTGGGATCACTTACTGAGCATCAAATCACATAATGCTGACAGATCCAGGTGACGCTAGAGGCGTCATCTTGAAAAAACGTTTTCGACCGATATCTTGGAAACTAAGCACTTTAGAGCAAAAGTCATAAGGACCATTATTATAGAAAATAAAATTCCGCATCTTTTGTTATCAGTAAACTTTTTTGTAAAACCTACAGTTTACGATTTATGGCTCATTTAATGAACCGGTTTTCCGATCGCGGCCAAAAACTCTTGAAATATTAGATTAATCAATAAAATGCATCAATTCATTTTTAAAGATCAGTTTATTCTCTACAACTTTTGTTTTAAACTTTTTTTTCTAATGTCCATACTTTTTGAGTTATAGATTAAATCATGTTTCTAGCAAATTCTAGAATGTTCATTTGTTGTATACAAGAGGATGTATATAAGATGAGTTCAAATAGTATTTGAGCTGTTTTTCTTTGTTCCTGAATGTCTTTCTGAGCGTTACGGAGAAATGCTCGAATGTTTAAGCTTAGGACTTGCGTTCCTTAGCGTGTTTCCTGAACTCCTCAACCGTTTTAAATGTGAAACTCCACATATTTTTATGTCAGAACCACAATAATTTACACCTCTTTAAACGTATCTTTGTAGGTTCTCCTAAAAGCATTTGTTATTTACATAAAATTCGTAAGCAGTTCATTCTGATAAATAAAGTACATAATTTTTTTTCACTATACCAAAAGTCAAATTTTACGCCTCAAAATAAAGAATTTGGGCTGTTAGATACCGAATTGTTTGTTTTCGGTACTATTAGTTCTATTAATATATGTAGGGGAAGGACGGGCATAATGGCCAGTGCGGGCATAACGGCCAGGCTGGTTTGTGTGACTGTACAGTGCTGTTATCTTGCAGAAATAACTCATTCGGGTTCCTGCGAGTCCCCCTAGTTGCATTAAGTCGGCACAAGAAGACAGACCTGCGTTGTCTCCAGTTATTGCAGTTTTCGTGTTTTAATCCCGTCTGATCTAAGATAAGTCGTCAAATCTTGTAATAACTAGAAACTTCTTAATTGTATATATTTTAGAAGAGTAGTTCTTGATATGTAAATACGTTACTAGTTCTTTATAATAAATAATTTCCAATTAAAAACGTGTTTTATCAAGTCATTTACCACATTTTTATATCTGTGGCCATTATGCCCACCCCCTGCGGGACTAATGGCCACATGAGTAATTTTTTAATAATTGATTTTTATGCAATTTTTGGTTGCCCAACCCCAACTAATCTTTTTATTCAAAGATTAGGATAGCTGATGTATCTTTTCTATGAATTTAAAGGTTCCAGCTTGATAAATAATTAGTTAAAAAATCAAAATACCTTAGCCTAGCCATTATGCCCGTCCTTCCTATATATTTTCCTGATGTTTATTCTATAATGTATGCCTCTCCGAATTCTTGGTTAAATTTAAAGCCTTCCTTTGTTTTGATTTATTAGAGTTAACGAAATGGCGTAAACATTTAGTACATTGCGAAAATGTGAAGAATGGTTTTTGAGTCGAAATTATTATATACGAAGGTCAGTTGAAAAGTAATGTCTCCAACCCTATAAACTCGAGAAGGGGTAGGGGTAGAGGGATGCGGTTTGTTCCATTCGGAAGCCTGAAGAGTTTTGTAGTAGTTTTTAAAATTTCGTTAAGATCGGTTCGGGCGTTCGTGTTTGGTTGCCAAGGAAACGGAAGGTGATAGTGCGTTCGTTTGAAGTAGCGCGCTTTGATCGAGTTTTTGTACGCGGAAGATTGTACGCTGAAAGAGATTTTGACGCGTTTGAAAAAGGTTTACGGGGATAAAACGACTGATGTGAGTACCTAATATTCGTTGGTGGATGAATGCTACTAAGCTGACAAGACGTGGAATATTAGCAATTTCGGATAAACCGCGTTCAGGGCGTCTCAAAACAGCGGTCAATTATGCCAATATTGAGAGATTCGCTCCAACAGACGGATCACACAAGATGAAATCTCGGCGGGTAAACCATATTATCAATAAAGAAGAAGATGAAGCAAAAACGAGTTGACCTGAGCAGAGAATTTTTGGAACG
The DNA here is from genome assembly GCA_964028335.1 of Altica lythri. Taxonomy (NCBI): domain Eukaryota; kingdom Metazoa; phylum Arthropoda; class Insecta; order Coleoptera; family Chrysomelidae; genus Altica; species Altica lythri. The sequence continues at coordinate 57,177,072 of OZ034803.1, read as the reverse complement.
TTATCGTCGAGAAGGCAACGCTTTTCTTCACAGTATAGCGACGGGAGATGAAACATGAGTATTCCATTATGATCCAGAGACAAAAAGGCAGTCCATGAAGTATCGCCATACCACCTCCCCCCACGTTCGAAAGTTCAAAACCGCGAAATCAGCTGGAAAGGGATGCTGACCATCTTCTGGGACGCCATGGGGATTCTTCATAAGGAATACATGGTTCTTGGTGCCATGATCAATTCGAACAGCTATTGTGTTACTTTACAGAAGCTCAAGACTCGAATTCGAAGGTTTCGGCCGGAGTTAACCCATCACGACAACGCGTGCCGCACCCCCGTATAGCCCTGATTTGGCTCCCCTCGGAAGACCATAAGGGCCATCACTTCACTTCGGATGACAAAGTTGAGCGATCTGTGGATGAATGGTTGAGGAGTAGATCCCCGAGGAAATATTCGTCAACGCATTCGAAAAATAGAATTTACGTTTACAAAAATTTATCGGTCTTAAAGGTGACTATGTTGAAAAATAACTAAGTATGCCATTTTATTCAGTATACTTTTTTCTACATTTTAAAACTTGTTTCATTCATTTATCTGGATTAGAACGGTTTGTAAAGGGTAGGAGGCATTTTTATTCAACTGACCCTCGTAATATTACCTACGTTCTCACACAGTTATTGTTCTTAACTGCAAGCTGTCTATGAGAAACATCTTAAATTTGCGAAATTTCACAAAAAAAAAATCAGCGACAAAAATAAAATTTAAAAAAAATTAAATTAAAAAATGAAACTAAAGGAGCTGAAAAAATAACTAAATTATGGATTGTTTGATTGTTATGAAGTCGAGATGAAAGCTAGGACGTGTAATAAATATTGTATTAACACGTAAACAAAGCGTAATAAATTACTAAAATGCAAACAAAGAGTTTTAAAAATAGTGATCAGTAACTGTGTTCATAAAAAACTGATCGAATTAATAAAACTAGCTTTGTTGTTTGTTTGATAAAAATTAAAATAGCCGTTATTTTTTCCAAGTTAAAAATAAATAAATATATATTAAATAATTAGTTAGGTTCATTTAAAAGTTTAATGTACAGGTATAACATAAAACCTGAAGCAATGACAAACTATTGCCATTTGACGTTGATTTTATTTAAAACTAGCTGACCCGGCGGACTTCGTACCGCATAAAACTAATGTCTTTTTTGGTTTTTTCAAATTTTTACGATTTTATTTTGTTTTCAATTTTTTTTTTTATTTTAACCTTTTTATCATATTTTCTCGTAAGTTATCAGGTGTATCCTATTTTTTGATTATATTTTGTAATTTATCGATTAAATTTATTAGGTAGCAACTGCGACACCTTACGACCCTTACGTCCTATTATTTATATATGTGAGATATAAACTGCGCCACCTTCCGGTGGCGTCATAAACCTTGACTAGAATTGCTCGTTTAAATATATGTGATATTAACTGCGCCATAGTACTTTATTAAGTCGTAATTGCTAGTTTAAATATATAAGATATTAACTGAACCACATTACGGTGGCCTACTCAGGGTTGGAACTTCATTACTGAACCGCTAGATGGCGATTTTTTTAATAAAAAGTATCCTATGTTACTTCTAATACCTCCAAGAATAGGTGTACAAAGTTTCATTATGATCGGTTGAGTAGTTTTCGCGTGAAAGCGTAACAAACAAACTTACATTCACATTTATAATATTAGTAGGGATAGGGATAGGGATTGGCAGTTTTTTTTCAAAATGATCTTTGGCCTAGAGTAAAATTTTTTGCACGTACCGATCGATCGGGAATTTTGAAATGTTGTTTTTAATTATGTTTTGAACAATTTTGCAAATTTTACGCTTGATGGTAATAAATGTAACTTTGATGTCTAAATTGATCGCTCATCTTTAACAGACAAATTCTTTTGAAACATTTTTTAGATTTTTACATAGTTATCTTAACAAAAAAAGTTTAATTTTCGTGTTTGTTGTTGTAACTTTTTTAATTATTAACCAATTTTACAATACAAATATTGTGAAACGAGTTTTTTATCATATTGTTGTTAAAATAAAATATAGAAGCGACTTTGCACTAAAACGCGCGATGTTAACCTTTTTAGAAATTAGAAAGTTTTTATATTTTCGCCGTGTTCTTTGTCTCTGTGTCATTCCGTGGAATTTTGTAATCGAATTTAAACCTATTTCCCGACTACCTAGAGCTCTGAAATTTTCAGGATAGCTAAGAACTGGATGACAATGCATGTTTCAAGTGTGTTTAGGAAACTGTAAATCAAGTAGTTATACTGAATTGTTATTAAATTAAATATGTATACTTTGAAAGACTTCATATAAGCTTGCGGTGGCCTATTTGGATAAGCGGTTGATTGTGACAATTCTGTTGGGTTATCGTAATAGGATCGATCTCGCGAGAGAGAAGTTTTTTTTTCCTTTTTTTTTGTTCTTACATGTGAAAACAGTAATTATTATTTTAACTGGTAATAAAATAAACTGTTTTAGAAAGTTTTTAGATACAACTACCCTTGATTTTGTTAACAAGGAAACAATCTTCTCTATGATCAATCACAGCGTTGTATGACTTAATATTTTTGAAATATCAGGGATGCTGTGCATTGTTGAGATGACACTTAAAATATGACCTATAAATCAGTAAAAAACTTTCTATTATAAAAAGTTCTTTTTATAAATTGTGCTTATTTTATGATAGACAGAAAAACTGAGATATAGGTTTTGAAGTATGAACGGTAAATTTGAAAAAGTGAAAAAGTTGATTAAAAAAAACGGGAAGCGAAACAACTATAGGCAAAATTTCTGTTGGGCAAATTTTCAAATTTAATATCTCGGAAACTATAAATCCGAGATGAAACCTTTTTTGCACACTTATTCTACATAATAAAAGCTACTAACTAAGGGAGTTATGACTTCGAAGAAAAAAACAAGTTTTTTGGTAATTTTTCGTATTTTTCTTGCGATGTTATCATCCCATTGGGTCGCATCAAAAACCATTTTAAAGGTAACAAAATTCTCTACATTTTCTTTCATTGAACCAATTGCGTAAATTCTAAAAACCAAAAAATTCGCAAAAATTGTGTGATTTTTGTTTATAACTTTTTTCCCTGCATCCTAAAAATTTTATTTTTAAGTTTTTAACAAATCTCCTAACGCTACTGCTATTTTTGACATCTTCCGGTAACCTGTTAAATACTTTGGATGCCTGTGTTATTGGGTCCTATATTGGTTCTCGTAGGTAACTGATAAATCGAGTTTCCACCTCTTGTTTGGTGACTATGCTCTTCATTATAAAAACTTTTCTTGGTTTTACACTTTTGTTTTTTGTATGTAACTTTATATATTAATTTGCTTTGTTCTATTTCTAATAATATATTTAATTTACAAATATTTAGTTCCCTCTATAACGCGTTTGTATTAAACAGTCCATTGTAGTTAATTAGTACTTTAAGGCTTTATTTTGCAGTATTTGAACCCTACAGAAGTTGGTTTTGCTACACATACCCGAAACTGGAAGGAGATATCTTAGGTGTGAAAGAAGGAAAGAATTATAAACATTTAATTTGGTTTTTTTCGTTTAAATTCGATTACAAAATTCCACCCGGAATGACAAAGAGAAAGACAAAGAGACAAACAACACGACCAAATAAAAAAACTTTCTAATAACTTTTTGACTACGGTTTTTAGTTCTTTGGGTCTCCCCAAAAATTTGTGCAAATGTAAACTGCGCACACCAAGCAGGAATAAAATAAAAATACTGATAAAATAGTTATTATCCTAACAAGTGCGGAAAGTTATACTTTCCCGCACGCGAACTGCCGATGCCCGAACGACGCGAAGCGGAGTTCGGGCAAGCAGTTAAGTGCGGGAAAGTTAATTTCCGCAAGAGTTAGGATCAATATTTTTTCTACAAGCATAAAAAAGATACTTTATACATTTTTTAAATTTTATTTTAACTTCTAACAACGTAACAAAATTTGAAATTATTTATTATTAATATTAATATTAAAAGTACAATTTATAGCTTTTTGTAGGCTAATTGCCGAATTAAGTTGTTGCTCCACAGTTGGTCTACTGCTTTCACTGAAGGATATAGCTGGAGTCATGTTTAATTGGCACGCTTCCTGCGCTTCTGGTTGTGGTTCATTTAGTGTTAAAATTTTGTTGCATAGGTTCTTTTTCTTTATTTCGGAATCTTCTACGTATCCCTCCGCAACGGTGGTAGATTTCCAGCCGCCCAGTCTCTTAATATTTGTAATTTCTTCTCCAGAATCAGCCAAAAATGTCGCAGAAGAGCGTCTGAAGCTATGACCTGTATAGCACTGAGGATCCGGAAGCTTTAGGTAGGCCGCAATTTCAGAAGGCATTTTTCCAAATGAGTTGATTCCTACACATTGATTAGTGCATTTGCCTTGTTTAAATTGTACAAAAAAACGACGATGAGGTGTGTTTAAAGGTCTCAATGATGCATATTTTTTAATAAGCTTAAAATATCTACCGTTGTTTACTTCTTCCGAGATTACAAAAGCTCTGGATGTGTGATTTTTCGAATCAGTTATTTTTATTGTGATGTAGTTTTCTTTAACCTCGATGTTTTCTAAGGTTATATTTGTGAGTTCTACTCTTCTGCAAGCTCCTGCTAAACCGAAGATAGTGGCCACTTTAATTAATAAATAAACATCATCTGGAGCTTCGACCATAAATTTGGCAATATCTTCTTTATTGAAAACCTTGGCTTTTTTGGGGGAAAAGCCTACAGATTGTTTTTTTAAAAATGTAATTAATTTGTAGAAGTTGCCAATATCGAAATTTTCTCTTAGTTTCATAACAGCCTTTATCATTGAGAATCGGGACCAAAGAGTATTGGGTCTTATAACTTTACTTAGTTCTAAAAAATAAGCCAGTAAAACTTCCTCTTTTTTTAGATTGTTGGTTCCCTTTTGACGAGCCCACTGAACAAAATGATCATACTGCCTTTCATACCTTTGTTTGGAAATCGCAGGAAGGAGTTCTAGGTTGGCCTCAGCAGCAGCCTCCAAAATACTGTGCGGAAGGTCTTCATCGCAATTATCCATTTAATTTTTTTGAATCAAAACTTTAAAAATCACCTGGATTACTATTCAGATACTTGAAAAGATGCAATTCTGACAATTAAATCTTTCATAGTGTCAATAAATACACGACTGCAGCTATAGCAACCCTACTTAAACAGGTGAATTTGTTGTTGCTTTGAATAAGGTTTACAGGGGTGATTTAATAAATTATGATTTTTTTAAAAACAAACATTTTAAAAATCCCTATTTTCATGTAAAATAATTTTAATTTTTTTTACTATTTGTATGTAGTCCAACAAGATAAAGATAATAATACAATAATTTGTCAAAAAAGTTATCGAACAACATCTCTAATTAATAAAAAAAAATGCGTGCGGGAAAAAATCTTTCCCGCACGCCGTGCGGGAAAAAGTATTTCCCGCACTCCGTGCGGGAAAGAGATATTTTCTGAATTAAAATGCGTGCGGGAAAGTGTTGTTTTACGCATGCTTGTAGAAAAAGATATTATTAGAAGAGCCAAAATGCCTACATTGGAAAATTAATTTAAGATATTTTCCAGAACAGTCCAATCAAAATTAAGTATGGAATTAACAAAGTAGTGGAAAGTTGGGTCTTTACAGCATTCAAATACCCAAAATTATTTAAATTATCTAGTTACAGTCTTTGTAAAGGTAACATACGAGGTCTGTCGCAAAGTAAATAGAACAAAAAAAATTAACAAATTTTTTTTCGTCTAATGGAATTTGTTTTATTCAAATAGTCCCCTTCAGAGTTACTGCAGCGATTTGCACGGTCCACAAGTTTTTTCATCTCATTAATCGGGAGGTTATTCAAAATGGTCGGCATACCTCTGTCCCATGATGGGCAAATGTTGTATACCGAACAGAAAAAACTCGCATGGTGCGATATCCGAAGAATATGGAGAGTGGTTGATAGTTAAAATGTTATTTTTTGTCAAAAAAATCAGGCACAAGTGTCGATCGATGTGATGGTGCATTATCGTACAACAAGCGCCAGCTTCCTTCTTCGCAATATTCTATCCGAACACGAATAACAACAATATAATACATATCATTAATCGTTTGGCCCGCTCCAACAAATTCTTTTTGAATACTTTTCTTCGAATCGTAGAAACAAATCAATATTGTCTTCACTTTTGACTTTTCCAAACGGCTTTTTTTCAGATTTGGCTCGCTTAGGTGGTTCCATGCGGAATTTTCATGCTTGATTTCGGAATCGTATTGAAAACATCACGTTTCTTCACGAGTCATATGGTTGTACAGAATTTTTTATCCTTCTTGGCCCCTTTGATGATGTCTAATTTCAAAGTATTCTTGGTCATCTGTGAGCTTGTGCGGAAAAAACCGTAAACACACATTTCTCATGCCCCTATTTCCGTCCAATCTTAGAAGATATTTAATTCCATTTGCATGTATCTCAATGAGGATTTTTGATTCAATGAGGATTTTTGATTTCTGGTGTAATCACAAATTTCGGCTGGCCAACGTGTTCGTCGTTTTCCCGTGACTCTTTAAACCATTCGTGGTCTTTGCTACGAGATAAACAATCAACAGTTTAAACTTGTTTCAACAATCGATGCGTTTCGGTAAATTTTTAACCAAGTTTATAACAAAACTTAATATTGGCTCTTTTTTTAGATGCTAATTTTTCGACCGATGTCACTAGATAACTCTACATGAAGTGGTTTGATATTTACGTTAGTTCCAATAACAGATGGCGCTACTAGTATCGGATATTTCTTAAAAGTCCTGTTTACTGAGCGACAGACCTCGTAAATTTGTTAAAACTTGTTCCTTATATTTCGTAACTCCCTTCATGTATATATATTGATTTTAGAAAAAAGTAAAAAATTTAATACCCAGCTTACGTTATATATTAAATTTAAAACATGCAACACAAAAAAAAAATCGCTTGATTATTTTTTGTAGTTAGTATATGCCACTAATATAAACTTTTAAATTTATTATGAAATTCCCTTAATGAAGATATATGTGTATCATATTAATTTTAACAAACATTTATTCGACAAAGGCCTGACCTTTCAACCTAATCGTAAAACAAACACATTTTATTTAAATATAGTTGTATTTAATTTAATTATTTGAGACATATCTCGTGATAAATATAAAAAAGTAATTGTAGTATGAACTTTTGCTATAATATGAGCAAGGACAGTAAGTTGAATGGTTTTATTACACTTTATTTTATGATTAATAACTTACATGACCACCAACATTATACGCGTTTTTATTTTATACTAGCTGAACCCGGCGCGCGTTGCTACGCCAATAACTAAAATAAATTTAAGAAAAATAAAAGAGGAGAAGAGGTAGAGTAGAAAAGAAAGTTTATAGTTTTGTTTTACTTATCGTACCAAAAATATATTTTTCGAACTTATATTTATACGAATTCGTATAGATATCTATTAATCAGTATTGTATTTGATACATGGAAGCACTATCTGGTGGTAACTTCAATTAATACATATATCATATTCATCTTACCCATTAAAAATACATCATCATACCGATTTTCATGACAATCGGTTGAACGGGGCAGAAGTTGCTAATCTGCAGCGCCACCTGGTGGCGAGTGACATTAATGAACATATCACACAAACCTTCTCCGTAGAAAAATACATATACATACCAATTTTCATGATAATCGGTTAAACGGGGAGAAGTTGCTACTCTGCAGTGCTACCTGGTGGTGAGTGGCATCAATGAGCATACCATACAAACCTTCTCCGTGGAAAAATACATATACATACCAATTTTCATGACAATCGGTTGAACGGAACAGAAGTTGCTACTCTGCAGCGCCACCTGGTGGCGAGTGGCATCAATGAGCATATCACACAAACCTTCTCCGTGGAAAAATACATATATATACCAATTTTCATAATAATCGGTCCAGTACTTTTTGAGTTTATTGAGTACATTCAGACATACAGATATACAGACAAACATACATTTATATATATATATATATATATATATATATATATATATATATATATATATATATATATATATATATATATATAACGTGAAGTCAATTGTGGAGTTGCAGTCAACTTTGTGGCCAAGGTAAATAAAGAAAACTCTTTGATTTTAGTCAAGCTTTCGAATTATTTTAATTCTTCATCAGGACAGCTGTAGTGAAGAACAATTATTTTATATAATACAAATATTGTAACAAATTATTGTGACTACTTACTAATCTTGAGGTTATAGAAGAAGCGACGAATAACATTTAAACAACATTACAGTAATAAAACATTTTAAAATAAGTACATCACTTTTAAAAAATACATAAAATTAGATAAAATTGTATACATTTAGACATAAAACGACTTATTTAGTTCTTATTCGTGTGGAGGTTTGTCTGTAAGTGATGATTGAGTGTGTTTTAATGTGTCTTTGGTTTCTATTTTTTAATATAAATGTTTTATATGTATAAGTGTTTTTTATATATAAATATATGGTTTTTATTTTAACACAGTAGGAGAGCAAAACAGTTTGTTGATTTATTTATTTCTGATTTTATTATTATCAAGTAAAAATTATATCAAGCAAAATTTTGTTGTCAAGAAATGTGGGATTTTAAATTCAAAGATTTTTATTATTATTGTGTCCAGTTCTCTGAAAGTTGTTTTTATATTTATCTTAGTGTTATTTATCTTTGTATTGATTTATTTAAAGTTATCTTTATATTTATATATTAAATTTTATTTATAATTGTTTATTTTTATTTTTGAAAAGATAGAATGTAACAATAAATATTGCTCAGCCCTTCTATATCAGATTTTCTATTAATACATGTTTCCCTTCTGTCAATGTGTGTCATTTCTAAGAACAACCGTTTCTTAAGGTTCCTTTCCCTTTCTAAAATTCTTGTTTCGTCAAACTTAAAAGTATGGCCATTTTTGATTGCATGTTCTGTTAGTGCGCATGCTTTATATTTGTTATTTTTAATATCACTTTTATGTGAGATGTTTCTACTGTGTACAGTTCGGCATGTTTCTCCAATATACACCCTTTCACAATCCGAACAAGTGATTTCATACACAACATTTGAACTTTGAACATTTGTTCGGATTGTGAAAGGGTGTATATTGGAGAAACATGCCGAACTGTACACAGTAGAAACATCTCACATAAAAGTGATATTAAAAATAACAAATATAAAGCATGCGCACAAACAGAACATGCAATCAAAAATGGCCATACTTTTAAGTTTGACGAAACAAGAATTTTAGAAAGGGAAAGGAACCTTAAGAAACGGTAGTTCTTAGAAATGACACACATTGACAGAAGGGAAACATGTATTAATAGAAAATCTGATATAGAAGGGCTGAGCAATATTTATTGTTACATTCTATCTTTTCAAAAATAAAAATAAACAATTATAAATAAAATTTAATATATAAATATAAAGATAACTTTAAATAAATCAATACAAAGATAAATAACACTAAGATAAATATAAAAACAACTTTCAGAGAACTGGACACAATAATAATAAAAATCTTTGAATTTAAAATCCCACATTTCTTGACAACAAAATTTTGCTTGATATAATTTTTACTTGATAATAATAAAATCAGAAATAAATAAATCAACAAACTGTTTTGCTTTCCTACTGTGTTAAAATAAAAACCATATATTTATATATAAAAAACACTTATACATATAAAACATTTATATTAAAAAATAGAAACCAAAGACACATTAAAACACACTCAATCATCACTTACAGACAAACCTCCACACGAATAAAAACTAAATAAGTCGTTTTATGTCTAAATGTATACAATTTTATCTAATTTTATGTATTTTTTAAAAGTTATGTACTTATTTTAAAATGTTTTATTACTGTAATGTTGTTTAAATGTTATTCGTCGCTTCTTCTATAACCTCAAGATTAGTAAGTAGTCACAATAATTTGTTACAATATTTTTATTATATAAAATAATTGTTCTTCACTACAGCTGTCCTGATGAAGAATTAAAATAATTCGAAAGCTTGACTAAAATCAAAGAGTTTTCTTTATTTACCTTGGCCACAAAGTTGACTGCAACTCCACAATTGACTTCACGTTGTATTGAATCAGTCACTAGTACCATCATTATTATATATATATATATATATATATATATATATATATATATATATATATATATATATATATATATATATATATATATATATATGTACTTTTAAGCCTTTAAAAGTGTATTTCTATATGAAACAGTATTTATACCAATTTTTTGAATCGATGAGCTTCTTTCCCCTATTGTTGGCGCGCCACCGTCGCTCAAAACATGTAACCAATTTTATATACGCTATCAGGACATCTCTTTATTACATATTATCTATGTGCGCACCACTCTACCTGAAAGGTATTAGGGTGTAGGGTTAATTTAAGGTTTATTTAATTAAGTAACCACGTTTCCGAACAAACGATGCTCTTTCAATATAGTCTATGGCTGTGAATGACATTGACATTCGTTACGCGCGTTTTTTTAAAATATGCAAAATTAAATGTCTATTTTTCAATATTTCTGAGAGATTTTCTTAATATTTTCTTCCGTAAGAACCTTCTCCTAATAATAACAAATACAACACAAAAAGAATTAGTAAAATCGGTCCAGCCATTCACGCGTGATGCCATGACCAAGAAAAACGGGTTTCATTTTTATATATATAGACAAATGAATTCAATTCATATGAACGTTTATTTTATATGTATATATACAGGGTGGCCTTGATGTAATGGGCCAAAATTTATTACTTAAAAACTCAGAGTAATAAATAAACATTACTCTGAGCTTAAAAATATTGCTACAAGTGAACGTACAGCTGTCCAAAAGTTAATTAAATGCAAAATATTGGTTCATTTTTTTTCCTAATAAATGCTTACAACCATACATTGTTTTGGAATTTTGATTTTTTGGCTAAGGAATTGAAATATGTTTAGGGTAAGGGGGGCCCAAAGCGGACACCATAATATAATAACGTAAGCGAAAACTTATATTAAAACTTAGATAAGTATTATTAATAATGGTATTAGATGCTAAATTATTGTATGAATTTTTCGTATGTGTCAAGAAAATGAAACAAAAGTCCAACACATGAAACCCTTTCGTAGGCGCTCTTTGCTCGGAGGCTGGCCTAAAGCGAGCACAAGCAACGGGTAAAGCAGGCATGCGTCTATTTTTAATATTTAATTTTCAAATAAGAAATACAGTTATGAAATTACTAAAATAATAATTATTTTTTATTATACAACAATATAATCAGCAACTTCACTTAAATCCCTGTTAAGAAGAAAACGAATAAATAATGAAAAGCAACAGGCCGACAAACTTGTTGAAAACTACCTTCAAAAAGACTTTCAGACTTTCTGGAAAAATACTAGCAAAACGATTAACTCAAAAGCTAACCTAGCCAACTGTATAGATAATGTAACTGGAGAAAAACAGATTGCTGAACACTGGAAAGAACTCTATAGAAACTTATATCCCGACGACCGACCACAAAATCTAAATGCAGCAATAACTACTACTCAAAGAGTGTTTAATAGACTTAACCGAGGTACAGAAAGCTGCTAAAAAGCTCAAGTCAAATAAAGCAGCCGGCTGAGATCATATTAGCCCTGAGCATATTAAATACGGAAGCATAAGGCTCTATCATATAATAAGCATTTTTCTGACGTCGATTATGACTCATTCTTATATACCACCTTCCATGAGTAGGACGCTTGTTGTTCCTATACTAAAAAATAGATCTGGTAATGTATCAGACTCATCTAACTACCGGCCAATAGCCCTTACGACACCGATGTCCAAGCTACTCGAAAGCATTCTATTAGATAGACTCGAACCTCTGCTGCCACTTAGCCCTAATCAATATGGATTTACTAAGAATTCTGGAGCAAGTCAGGCCATACTTGTACTCAAGGAAACGACCAGGCACTACCTCAAACGCAACACTCCAGTGTATGCAGCTTTTCTGGATCTAAGTAAGGCGTTTGACAGAGTCCATTATCCGACGCTCTGGTGTATAATGACACTTAAAGGTGTTCCACCATATCTTATTAGAACACTGGCCCAGTGGAATGATAGTGATGAAGCCAGAGTCCGATGGGGTAACTCTTATGTCGGACCCTTACCCGATCAGAAACGGTGTGAGGCAAGGAAGCTTGTTATCACCTCTATTATTTAACATGTACATAGACGGACTCCATGAACTTTTAAAAAATACTAAAATTGGTTGCTTTCTTGGAAAATCTCTAATAAATTCTCTGTCGTACGCTGATGATATGGTTCTCTTGGCCCCGTCTCTACACGCACTAAGAACACTAATATCGGTGTGTGAAACATTTGCTGAAAAACATCACCTTCAATATAATACCAGCAAAACAAAGATCATGGTGTTGACACCGCCAAGATATAAAGATTTGCACGTGCCAACAGTAAAACTCAACTTGCAATCCCTAGAAAGAGTTACCGAATTTAAATACCTGGGTCACTATATTGACGAAAAACTTTCAGAAAATAGAGGCAATACAATCAACTTTGTGTTCGTGCAAACATGTTAGCCAGACGTTTTAATAAATGCAGCTCGGAAGTGAAAACTCTACTTTTTAAAACATTTTGTATGCCCCTATATACAATTGAGCTGTGGTGCTCGCACACTCAAGCATGGTGGCAAAAACTACAAGTGTGCTACAACGACGCGTTCCGTATAATACATCGTCTACCGAGACATAATAGTGCTAGCGAGGTGTTCGTGAGTGCTAGAGTTCAAACACTAAAAGCAGTACGTCGTTTTGTTACCGCAAACTTTCAATCTCGAGTCGCTAACTCGTCAAACACTTTTGTAGAAGGCTTTTGGCATTCGGACTTAAGATGGCGCTCAAAACTGTGCAAGTACTGGTCAAATCTACATGTTAGAGTGTAAACTGTAGAAAAACTTTTTTTGTAAGCTTAGTTTAGTTTTTAAGGCACATTTTGTATGGCAATTTTGCTGGAATAAATAAATTTGATTTGATTTGATTGATTTGATTGATTTGATTGATTTGATTGATTTGATTGATTTGATTGATTTGATTGATTTGATTGATTTGACTTTTATTAGGTCTAGAAACGTCGGCCCATTGATTCAGCTATTTTCCCTTTACAGGTTCCTTAAGTACACGGTGCTTCCCCATCTAGCAATGCGAGCTCATTTTCTGGCGTGCAAATATCATAAATAGTGGTATAAACATGGCAACAACAAATCAGTGTTCGTGGTACCTTTTTTAATACTTGCAATCAGAGACCTACTTGACGTTTCCCAACTTTTGTCAATACTCGGAATGGTTTATTAAGAAACTGAACTTGGCTCAAGTTTTCTTAGAATAAAGTTAGGGTGTTTCTTAAAAATCCTTTGTAGCAATCAGTACCAGCAGTAACATTTTTCCTTGTCTTTGTTTTTGTTTGTGAAGAACCTCAATCCTTTAAAAAGAAATGTCATCCTTTCTATTTGTCTAAATATAGTCCTTCCAACGCCAACGTCACTTTACCATCTCGGCTTTAATCTCAATGCCAATGCCGACCACTAGTGTGGAAATGAAAAAAAAAAGGATCAGTTCATTAAACGCATATTTCGAGAAGAATATCAGTTAAGCTTTATTAATTTTTGTTTTTAATTATGCACCTTGATCACTCGTTTCAAATGGTCGCCAATTTTATACTAGTTACTCTGTTATACCTGCTGTTGTTGAAATGAAAGATTATGCCAAATGTTGAAGTCAAGCGACTGTTAGCAACCGCGGTGTTGCCATCATCAAACACGATATCAGACAATCCAGGTTTTAATGTAATTAGATATGTAAGTAGGTTATTCTATGTCTTTTTCTTCAAACTGATTTTTTTCACTAATGTACTCGTATTTTAAGTGCGTCGTTTTATCGATGATAGTGTCCTAAACTTGGGTGTGTTACCAATTTTTATCTTAATCGTTCCAGTAGAAAATAGCCGTAAAAGATACATCCAGACAGGCCCAATTTTTTTATTTTAAAAATAGACCGCTATGGATCTAAAAAGTCGAGAAGTAACAAAAAACCTTTCTTTAAATTTTTAATGTCACCGTTGATCTCAATACTAGTCTGGTTCACATGTACTTTTTTTGTGAAATTTTCCAGCCCTGTCCAAAAATTACGACCAAGATGTCATTTGATTCGTTTTTTACCTAGAAAGTTTAAGGAAAGGTCCGAAAACGCGCTGATAAAAATGTCAAAAGTTATAAACAATTAAGTGAAAAAAAAATGGTACTTTAGTTTTTTTTTAATATCTCGGAAAATTTTCAAAATTTTGGAAATTTGAAAAAAGATTTGAAAAGATCAATGAATTTGCATAAAAGAATTCCAGACTCCCGAAACTGTATCTCAATTATTTATAATTTTTACAGAGCCCTGAAAATACAGCCAAAAACGGGTAGTCTGGCTTCCGCGCGCATTCTGTCACTCCGACATAAAAACAAAAAAATTGTTTAAATATATTAAATGTGAATATTAAAGAATGAAAAAATTCATTTAATGTTGGGATACATCAATAAACAATAATCCGCAGTCAAAATATTTTTATCTCAATTTTAACGTTAATTATAAGTTTGTTAATTATCAACTTTTTTTACGCAAATTCATTGATCTTTTCAAATTTCCAAAATTTTGAAAATTTTCCGAGATATTAAAAAAAACTAAAGTCCCATTTTTTTTCACTTAATTCTTTATAACTTTTGAAATTTTTATCATTCGTTTTCGGGGTGTCTTCCCAGATGCGGTCGTTCCCACTAGCGGTCGGTCCCATGAGCGGTCAAATTTCGAGAAGGGTACTTTATCACTAATGACGACACCCTTAATGATCAATATCAATAAGTAGCAGATAATTTTTAATCCTTTCATCTATTTGTCATTAAATAATCATAAAAGTTTGTTGTGATGATTGATTATTTATGGCATTCCAAAAAGTATAAAATTCGAATACATTATTTTTGAAAGTTATTGTTCTGAAAGCTTTACTGTATTTACTATATATAATAGAACAAAATAGTAAAACGTTAATTTTTTTCTTTACTTTTAAGTCAGTGTAAAGTGCAAATATGGAAAATAAGATAGAACGTGTAACAATTAAAAAAGGTAAACCATGTGCAATCTACGACGGATATTTGTATCGTTTATATAGACAAAATAGTAGTGGTGCGAGTACTTGGGTACGCTTGAAAGAAAAAAGTGCAAGCTGTCGTGGTAGGTTAACTACAAAAGATGATGTAGTTTTAAAAACAGTTGACCATCAATGTGTTCCGGTCATCGCCAATGTGGAAGTGCAAAGAGCAGTTTTTCGAGCAAAAAAACGTGTGCGAGAAGAAGATGGGATTATTTCAAAAATTTACTCGGAAGAATTTGATGATATTGCGAGACAGGGCGGGTATGAATTTGTAACCAAAGTGCCTCATTCTCTGCAATAAAAAGCGTATTATATCGCCAAAGATATGAAGCTCAAGGCATACAAAAAGAACCTGAAAATAGAGATGACGTATATTTAAATAACGAGTCTTTGCTAATGAAGGATGGCTCAAGTTTTTTGCTTGCGGATTCTTCAGGGTTAGGTGAAGATCGCATAATTATTTTCGCTAGTAGAAAAGCTAGAGAAATCATCCCGGCTGGCAAGAAATTTTTCTTAGATGGTACTTTCAGAAGTTGTTTAAAGCAATTTGCACAACTGTACACTATTCATCAAGATTAAGAAAATATTAGAAGTGAAAAAAAAACTATTACCCCAATAATTTATGCTTTACTACCGAATAAATCAAAGGTCACATATTTAAGGACGTTGCGCCTTATAGTAAGTGCAATTCCTGGCTGGAAACCCGAAATCATCACGTTAGATTTCGAAGAAGCAATGTATATAGAGAGATCTTTCCTGCTGCTGACATACATGGCTGCTATTTCCATTTCGGACAGTGCTTGTGGAGAAGAGTGCAAAAGTTGTACAAAAGTGATACCAATATTAAACAAACAATAAAGTTCTGTGCTGCTTTAGCCTTCCTAAAAGTTGAAGACATTAGTGACGGTTGGTTGTATATAATGGAAAACGCGAGTGATGAACAGAAACTGGTAGAGTTTCTAGACTACTTTGTGGAACAGTGGCTAGAAAATAACAAAATTCCATTAGGTTTGTGGAACTGTTTCGAATTAAAACATAGGACCAATAATGCCGCGGAGGGTTGGAATAGAAAAATTAAGTCCTTTTTACGACCAAATAAGAGAATAAAAGAACTTATCAAATATCTTAAAGAAGAAGCAGAAAAGACAGACATTTTTTTTATGAGGACTGAGCTAAATTTAGAAGGTGTGAAGCGTAAAAGAAAATATATAAAACTAAACGATAGAATTGACAGGAATACAGAAAGGTATAAAAGTGATGGCGATGTCAATACTTTTCTTCGAAATATGTCGCATATTATAGAATTAATGTATGAGTAGAAAATTAGCAAAATAAATATTTTTTTTTAAATATTTTAGATATTTTGAATCGGTTTTGAGGCAGTTGAATTTTTTTTCTTGTTTCGGCGTTTTGCGATTTTTTATGTTTATACTTTGTTTTATTAGAAATTGTCGAATAACGGGTCTCTTTTACATTTTATGCAAGGGATACCACAACGTTGTTGGAAAAATACTGTACACCATAACATTTTAAAAAATCTGGTGTGGGCACCACACGACCTTCCGAACACTAACAAGTAGTGGTAGTTTTTGATAAAAGTGTCAATATCTCGAAAACTAATGAAAATATCAAAAAAATGTATTCTTTCAAAAATGACTGAAATTACATGTTCTTTCCACAAAGTATAAATATTTTGCCAATAACGATATAAAAACCCAATATTTTCAAAAAATTCCATTTTTTGATAAGAGTAAACGTCCACTTCCGGTCGGCCGATTTTACTCAAATTCTATTAGATTCCTCCGATGGTGATTATAAGTAAGGTTTTATAGTTTCATTCCGATCCGATTAGCTGTTTAGCCGCAAATGTGTTCACAGACACACAGACATTTTTTATTTTTGGGTTTTATCGAAAAAACTAATTAGTTAGTAGTCAGATGTCAAAAATATAAAAAATAATTTGACACTAGTCAAAAGTTGATACTCTCAAAAAACATAATTTGACAGCTGTCAGATGTCAAAATATAGAAGGAGCTAATCTGACTGATATTAACAAGTAGTGGGTGGTAGAATTGGAGTGGCCATAGTATGGAGATGTCAAAAATATCGAAAAAACTAATTAGTTAGTAGTCAGATGTCAAAAATATAAAAAAAAAATAATTTGACACTAGTCAAAAGTTGATACTCTCAAAAAACATAATTTGACAGCTGTCAGATGTCAAAATATAGAAAATTAAATGTTGAAATACGCCAAAACATAATTTGACAGCTGTCAGATGTTGAAAATATAATAACTACCAATTTTTGTTTAAAAAAAGCGAATCCACAATTTTTATTTCACATATTTCCAGTTTTTGATAAAAGTGTCAATATCTCGAAAACTAATGAAAATATCAAAAAAATGTATTCTTTCAAAAATGTCGGAAATTACATGTTCTTTCCACAAAGTATAAATATTTTGCCAATAACTATATAAAAACCCAATATTTTCAAAAAATTCCATTTTTTGATAAGAGTAAACGTCCACTTCCGGTCGGCCGATTTTACTCAAATTCTATCAGATTCCTCCGATGGTGATTATAAGTAAGGTTTTATAGTTTCATTCCGATCCGATTAGCCGTTTAGCCGCAAATGTGTTCACAGACACACAGACAGACACACAGACAGACAGACAGACAGACATTTTTTATTTTTGGGTTTTTTAGGCTCAGGGAACCCTAAAACGCGTATTTCCGCTAAAAACCCGAGATCGAAATTTTTCGCGATCACAATACCTTCCTATAACAGCGTTGCTGTTCGGAAGGTAAAATGCCAGATTTTCGATCATTTTTAAGTAATAAAAAAAATATCTTAGAAACAATTTTCGTTAATTTTTAAACGTGTTCATGTATATATTATGTATATATTTATTTATACATATCAATTTCAGATTTCTTATCCTTAAATAAAATAAAATTTTGAAGGCATAATTGAAGGTAGCAGCATGATTAAAAGATTAACGAATCAGGTAGATAAATTTTCAATCGACCGCATACGGCACTGTTTTTGGTAGTGACCGCATACGGCACGACCGCTCGTGGCACGGAGCCGTTTTCGGACCTTTCCTTAAACTTTCTAGGTAAAAATACGAATCGAATGACATCTTGGTCGTAATTTTTGGACAGGGCTGGAAAATTTCACAAAAAAAAGTACATGTGACCAGACACTACCACCCAGGGATGTAAGCGCTACAAGAAGAAAAAGAATAAACAATATACTTACTACATACAACATATAAGTTTAAGATTTCGAATTGGGCCTATAAAATGTCTCATCACAATAGTATATTGTTTTACGAGCAAGGAATGATACTCATTTCCCACGGGTACGATGTTTGCAGCATGAGCCGCAGGCGAATGCTGCAAATCGTACGAGTGGGAAGAAAAATACTATTGAAGACTTGGCTTGATAATCATTATTCTAACATCAGCAAAATCAATCTTTGAGAAGTGATTTAAGGGAGGCAAAATGAGCATCAAAGTTGTAGTACAAACTTACAGACGAAAACATAAAAAAAATATCCAAAATTTTAATTGATAATAAAGTGAAGTTTATTCATATAACTGAGAAACCAAAAATATCAAAGGGATGTGTTGGACATATCGTGCATAAATAGCAAAAGCTGTGTGCAAAGTGAGTGTCGCGCTTCGCGCAATTGACCAAAAGTAACAACTTCTTAATGATGCGGAACAATGTTTAGCAATATTCAAACGTAATAAAGACCAATTTTTCCGTCGACATATTACAATGGATAAAACATGGCTTCATTACAAGAATCCAGTAGACTCAATGTGATTAACCCACTCCAAACGTGGTAAGACGTATAGATCGCCCAACGAAAGTTTGGGACAGCCACGTAGCCTCTCGTTCAATGCGCAGTGGTTAGTTTACGAGCGTTACGATAACAATGACCGTTCTGAAAGCTTGTCAGTGTGGTAGCTGGAATGGTTTTGTAAACTGTATTTAGCTACGAATATGCTGAGAGAGTTTCTGAGTTGTTTTTTAAATGTATGTATTTTTTAGTTTAAAGTGAGCAGTAACAAATTTATATAAAATAAATTCTTCTTAATTATGTTAGCATCATACATTAAAAATTAATTTAAGATGTACAATATATTTTTATTTCCGTCCGCCACTGATAGAAAGACTCCGCCTACCTGCGCCGACTAACACGTGGCTGTCACAAACTTTCGTTGGGAGACCTCTAACAATCTGCTGGCAAGGTTATGACATCAATATATAGTGATTATAACCTAACGTTGTTAGAGCGTTTAAAAGATGAATCACAAAAAAAGGAGAAAAATGTGTTTTTTTAATATGAAAATGAAGCGTGTCACAAACAATGAAAACGGTGACAAAACTGCATGAATTAAGCTACGAATTGTTGCCACATCAATCGAATTCTCTAGATCTAGTCTCCACTCACTTTTTACTATTTTGCAAATCTCAAACATTTCTTAATCCCCGAAACTAAGGTTAAAGAGAAATCTTGCTAAAAAAATGTTTTATCGCCCTCAATAATCCATTTTATCGAAAAACTATGTTTTACTATGTTAGCCTCAATGGTAACCTGTCTAAAAATAGAGTAGGTACAGAAGTATACAAAAATTATACTTTATTTGTTTTGCATCGCAGAAAAAGTAAATTCAATACGAAAAAATATTATTTTAGGTGGATTTTTACGTGGAAATTACCCTGTATTTAGTATTATTTATTTTAAATAATTTGTTCATTTGTATGCATATCTGAAATATTATATTATTTTCAAAACAATTGTTTTGGTATGCAAAATTATCCAGCAGAGTACTATTGGTATGACGCATTATAGTATCTCGACTGGTTTCAGTTTGTTTATATGCGAGTATTCTGTAATTTCATCACATCCCATTAAAAATTAAATTTAATTTTAAAATTAACTCTGCTCTTTTTGATTACTAAAATTTTAAATTACAGTTTTTATGATTTAAATAACTTTAACCTAGATAGATGTTTATTGGGTTGGCTGTTAGCCTGTATCACTGCAACCTTTGCAGATCTATTGTGAACACCCATTATCTCTAGAATAGGATTAGAGCACCTTGTCTAGCCCTGCCCTTTTAATAAGACTTGACAGTGGCCTCTCCGCATAACTTGGAGCAGCCGGTTTCTCCTCTCCCAGTACTGGATACCGCGCCTTGCGGTTCCTTCACATTTGCATAGGACATGAAATGCGGCAGTATCGACAGATGTCTTCGTCTGCTAAGTTTAGCTGACTCATGTGTTTTCTGAACCTACAATGTCCTGTCAAGTTACTGACAATCATTCTGACATCGTTTCGCCTTTGTGATAGCAGCTCTGCAGTAAACTTCGCCGAAAAATGTCAAGCGGCCCAAGCGCACTTAATAATGTTGTTCAGTGTTTTCTTAAAAATATCTCTTTCTATTGCGCGTTAATAAGACAAAGATAGTAAGTCTTTCTAAAAGATGGCAACCAGCATTCATTTGAACCTCGCATTGGTTCCACTTGTATTTACGTCACAATGAATTCACTGACAGACAATTGGGCCCCGAGGTATAGCATGCCTTTTTAGTCATACCTTTTTTATTCTACTTGTTATGATGTCTAAAAAGTTAGGGCCATAAATAACAGTAGCTTAAAAGTCTAGATATTGATACTCTCTGGAATCGGGGGAAACAAAACAAGACGCACTAAACGATAACAGCAAAACAACAAGTTTAATCGAAAAGTTGGTCCACTGAAGTTCTTGTTCTAATGCAGTTCACACTGATTAAATCTCTTTAATGATTCATCATATTACCGACAGGTAGAGGAACTTCGTTGAACATGCTAGAGCACGATTCGCGAACCCTGTTTAGTGCGGGTGAGCATTCATTCATTGTTTGCAAACAGTGTAAAAGAAATTTATTTTTTGGTCCTCCGTCTAGAAACAATACTATTAATTACTTCAAAATCGTCCGGAAAATGACATTTTCCGGCCTAGGCCGGCAAAGTAGCTTTTAGATTATCTAAAGAGATGGCGCTATGAGTTTAAATTTTAAGTCATCAAAAATACATAATGAATAATACAAATTTTAATTAAATTTATTTAAAAACAGCGTATAATATACTAAACTTACCTATAACTTTTTTTAAAGGTAAGCAGGATTCTAATTTACATTTAATTTCTCTCACAACTTGGATTATAAAATTTGACATTTATGTCAATTTACAACTACTTATCATTCGATTATGAAAATAGTTCATTGTCTCTGCTATTTTTATATAAAATTATTAGATATTAATGTTAATATTTTCAATATAACATTTTTTTCTGTGCTGCTTATTAGCACAGTATTTGTATGTATAAAAATTAAGGATCTTGAAATCGATTATCAGAAAATCATTCCTTATTACTAATTCTTTTAATCGTGCAATAGAAGTCAATAAACTTCTAATCTTGTATGTCACAAAGTAAAAAGTTTTTAAACTTGTTGTGTTTGCAACATATGTTAATTAAAACACTAATAACTGCTGAACACGTATATTAAGTATCAAACAAGTTATTATACAACTATAATATTAACATCCAATGTGGCGCTTATATCTACCCGAAGATCACGTCATACCAGCTGACACTGCTGACAGTCTGTCGGCTGTCTTCTAGTCACTGGTCTTACTTTAGGTAGCACAAGCGGTCAACTCTTGAACATAACCGAACTTTTGAAAATATTAAAAATTAGTCGGACCAAAAAATAGTGTGTGTTACACGCTCGGAAAATGTTTTGCAAGTGCTCGTATTGTTTCGCCTCGGTCATTTTCCGTCCTTGTGTCACAAATAACTATTTAGTGTATTTCTTGTCATTTAGAAAACACTGCTGTCAACAGCAATTTAAATTAAAAGAAATTCTGTATTATTTTAAAAATAACATCCGATTTGGTTGTCTAAATCTAAAGATATTTTTTGTTTATAATCGGCTTTTATTAGTCTTCTTTTATTTAAAAGACCTCTACAAATCACTCAAAATATCAAAATAAATAGGGAATGGGATGCAGTTCAAGTTCAAGCTGCAACTCTAAAAAACAAGATACGGCACAGCGAGATTGCATATCTTTTTTAACTTAACATACGCATGAATAATATTTTTATTTTATTTTAATAATATCTATTAAATTTATTTTAAAGGAAATACAATAAACCGTAATATATGTAAGTATAACTTGCGGCTCGTTTATACATCTTAGCGAGAAAACCGCTATGCAAAAGCCACAGCCTTACTCCAAAAGTGGAGTAGGGCTGTGCAAAAGCTATACTTTCGCTCGTGTATTCGAGTCCTATCGTTACCTATGATAATAATAAAATTAATAATTAAATATCGCAAAAGTCATTATAACATACATTTTATTATTGTCATTTTCAAAGACAAAAAAAAATTAAATAGAAGAGAATAATAGTTATTTATGATATGAGTGTTAAAAGTGAGGTTTTATTTTGTGAGTGAAAACGTTTGTGAAATGAGCGGAGCGAATTGAACAATTTCACGAACAAAATAAAATCACTTTTAACACAAATACCATACAATGTTTTTTGTACAACTTCCCTATTTTGATAATGAAACGAGCGAATTTGCAATGACAATAAACCAAACCGTGTTAAAAGTAAACTAAACCGTGTTAAAAGTAAACTTGTTTACATGGCAACGTGTTAAAAGTATTTTTAACACGCTGCTATGTAAACAATCGTTTTTAACATTGTTTGCTATCATTAAAAGTGTCACTTTTAATGACAGTTGTACAAAAAAATATTGATTCCACAAAGAATTTATTGAGAATATTAAATTGAATCTTATAGATTCTTTTTTATGATATCAAGATTCTTTCTCACGAACTTAATCAATTGGATTAAAAATTTAATCTATATCTATACATATAATAAAACTGTAGGAATTTATATGTTTGTGCGCGCATCACATGAAAACTACTGATCCTATTCGAAAGCGGTTTTGAAAGACGTATTTGTCTTCTTTCAACTTAACATCTGGTGTATAAAACTTTCTCCCCCCACCCCTTTAACGGGGAGAGGAAAGAATTTTTTATACAAAAATCAACACGCCACGCGAACGACATCGCGGGTAACATCGAAATAGATCCCAAAAATGTGGTTAGATTTTTTTGTCAGTCTGTCTGTCTGTATGTTTGTGTGCGCATCACATGAAAACTACTGATCCGATTCGAATGCGATTTTCACAGATGTATTTGTCTTCTTTCAACTTAACATCTGGTGTATAAAAATTTCTCTCCCATTCCTTAAATGGGGTGGGGTAAGAAATTTTTATACAACAATCACACGCCACGCGAACGACGTTGCGAGTACAACTAGTGAGTTAATAATATATTGTTTACAAAACAAATTATTAATATTACTATAAACAGGTGTGGTTTTTAAATATAAAAGGTATTTTTTATTAAAAATATGTAGAATAATTACCTAGTATCTCCTTTATGGCGTTATTTCTAAAGTTAGTTCTAACTGTTTTTAATGTTTTATGTTAAACGTAAATTGACTTACGTGATCAAAAAAATTAAAAAATTACGTTAAGATGATTCGTTATTATTTCCAACAAATATGGATTCTCATTATAAAAGTCATTTTGAAAAACCTGTAAAACTAAATAATCCCTTTTTAATACTCTGTTGTTGTGAAATTAACACAAACTGCCAGGATTGGCTTCCATCTTATAAACCTGAAAATTAATAAGTTTCGCGAAAAACAATTGGAGTTTGGAACAATGTTAAAACTTAATTGGCCTATACAATTTCTACCTGATATTCATCGTTAATTGTTTTTTAATTTGTAGAGAGTTGTACGATGACAAACTGGGGATGGGTGATTTGGTCCCCGCTACCTGTGTTAATCCTTTGGTAGCCAGGCACTTCGATAATCCGGCTGGTAATTTCGCCCCCAAATTAAAATATAATTATTTCTGCTTCTTGGAAATTTTTAGGAATAACAGGTAGTTTAAACGGATATAAAACCCTTATATTATTATAATTTGCAATCATTTGAATTATTACTTAGTTTGAGTACGTGTGAATTGTTGTGAGAAAGCAAATTATGGAGGTGAAAATTATTAAAAGTATTCGTGGCAAGGATTTACTTGTAGTTAACGGTTACAAGTTTAATTTCCACAAAAAACTGAAAACTTCAGAAGAAACTTGTTGGAAATGTAAGGCCTGTATCTATACATTAGGTGTATCAAGTGCAATATTCGTGACTAAAACTTCATCCGAACACTGTCATCTTGCGGACATTTCAACGTTAAATAGGCAAACAGTTTCTGCAGTTTGCAAGAGAAAAGCTGTTGACGATATTTCTGAAAAACCGTCAAAAATTATACATATGGCATTGAAAGAAAATTTACCAGCGACACTAACAACCAGGGACGTCGAGTACGTTAGGAAGAGTATGTATAATAGTCGACGTAAGTTTATACCAGCGCTTCCGAAAAATATTAACGATGTACATGAAATTTTGAATTCGATTGACGTAAAAACTTCGCGTGATGAACAATTCATTTTTATTAATTGTGTGTTAAATAATATCATTGTGTTTACGTGTCTTTCAAATCTTGAAGCTCTGGGGAAAACGCAACGAATCTACGTCGACAGCACATTTGATTATTGTGCCAAATATTTTACACAAATGTTTACAATTCACGGTTTTTTACATGGACATTACATACCTTTAATGGTATGCCTTCTACCCAATAAAAAATCGGAAACATACGAAATACTTTTGGTTCAAGATAAGTGCTCCAAAATTAATATTAACTTTGATTTTAAGGAAATAGTGTGTGATTTTGAAATGGCCATACACAAAGCCGTTCGAAAAGTTTGGCCTTCCACCCAAATCATCGGATGCAGATCTCATCTCGCCCAGGCATGGTTCCGGAAAATTAAAACTATCGGTCTAGTTGTGGAATATAACGAAGCGAGAAGTGATATTGGTCGGTGGTTGCACTTGACTTTTGGTCTTACTTATTTAGATCCTAATGAAGTGGGTGATTGCGTTGCGTTCGAACTATTCGAAAATAGACCAAATGACATGAGATTGGAGAAGTACGCTGATTATCTAATCGAGAATTATGTTGATGAAGAATCTCTTTTTCCACCGACAATTTGGGCCAAAAATTCGTCTGATCTCACGCGAACAACAAACGATTGCGAAGCTTTTCACAGAACTTTTAACGATTCATTTTACAAAGAACATCCAAATATAATAACATTTTTTGAGAAATTAGATGAATTCCAAATCGAAACTTATATCAAGTTGCAAAGTTGTCATTTGAAACATTATGTAAGAGACCCTAAAATTAGAAATCGTCAAAAATTTATTGAAAACCTTATAGAAAAATACAAAAACTCTGAAATAGATAGAACTCATTTTTTAACATGTATTTCATTTAAATGTGTAAAATTTTGAAATTCTCATTTGTGTAAAAATTATTTATATGTTCATGCCATAGAGTTGAAATTAAAACCTTTAAACTATTTTCATGTTTTGATTTTATTTCTTCTTTGAACAGAAAGCATATACCTGATTGCGGGGACGAAATTACTTGTAGGGAATTTATACCTGTGAGCCATGGGGACCAAATTACCTTTTGAAATTTCGTGACGTCATCTTTGGGGACCAAATTACCAACTCTGGATAAACTAACAGTTAAAGATCTGCCTTTAAAGATCTGCCTACGATGCGATGAATTGGTTGTAAAGTCGTTTGAATGTTCGGTTTGTACTAAAAAATAGTTCAGTATTGTTATAAATGTGTTTTTTTGTCACTTTAGAGTGTGTACACTTGCCATTGAATCCACGTAAGTCAAATATAATTACTTGTATTTTTTCCTCAAGAGACAAACGTTCACGTTTTTGGGACGCCATAACTATAACTGATAAGTTAAAAGTGAAGTACTTAACGAATTTCAACTTTGAAATATTTGAGATTTTCGTTGATTATAACAGGTATCCTTTCTAGTTTAAAACTTGTTTATATATTGTAGGTCATTTTTTGTCCGTTGTTAAGGGTGAAAATTCCTTGTAATTTAATTTAAATGGTTTATTTTAAGACCATTGGCAGGTATCGTTATAAGGGATTATATATATATATATATATATATATATATATATATGTATATATATATATATATATATATATATATATATATATATATATATATTGTTATGATCTCTATATTCATATAATTGTATTCTTGTGACTCTTCAAGGTTGGGTTCTTCGATAATATTAAACTAAAAAGTCCATCTCAATTTTAACATCATCTTTATAAACTATGCTTATTTTATTTTGAAAATCCAATCTATGCAAATATCCAATTAATCTTCTCTATATATATCCATTTTATTCCATATTTAACTCTACCATATAGTTATTATAACATTCTATTCATACATTAATCTTCTTTTATAATTTTTATATTTATATTCATTAACATTCAATATTTATCTTCATTTTCAATTTCTATTATTATTATATTTACTTTATAATGGTTTTTAAATTTTTAAAATTCTATATAATTTCCTAAACTTTTTCTCTGACTTTACTCTCCAAAATTCTATGACATTCTATCAATAATTTTTTTTTTTTTATCCCCCTAGAAACCTCGCAACCCAAATTTTTTTTTATTTATGATTCCTTGATAATTTGCATAAATTGATTATTCAATTCTAATATCTAGTTAGTCTTAATTACACTTATATTACATATAAAGACCAACTATTGAATACCATAACAATTTCCCAAATTTAAAATTTTATAAATTTTAGAAAAAAATTTTAATAATTTAAAATTTAAAGTATATAACAATTAACATATTAACACAAATTCTGAATACTCTAAGTTTCTTCAAAATACCTATATAGGCTTTCAATATTAAATACTCCTCTAACATTTCTTGTTATCGGATCTTCAACAATATAACTATTAACACCTTCCTCATTTACTATTCTATATGGTCCTTCAAATATAGCTTTTAATTTCCCTGATTCATTTTTCTTTAAATTTCCACTTATATATGCTTTTATTATTACCAAATCTCCTTTCTTAAACCTTACAGGATATTTCACTTTTTTCTTAATTTTTTTATAATATTTTTCCCACGCATCCATTAACCTTTTTCTTACTTTTTCTATAATTTCATCATATTTTTTTCTTTCTTCTTCTTCTTCCCAATTTCGTTTTGGTTTTTGACCTAACATTAAATATGTTGGTGTTTCTTCTGTTATTACATTTGGAATATCATTGATATACATTTCTACTTTATTAATATAATTTTCCCATTCTTTATGTTTCTTTCCATTTAAACTTATTCGTAAAAATTTTATCACTTCTTTAATATATCTTTCTGCAGGATTTGCTGCAGGATGTCTTATACTAATACAATTCTTTTTGATTCCTTTCCTTTCTAAAAATTTTTCTAAATTCTGTCCTTGAAAATACGTTGCATTATCCATTACACATGTCCTTGGTTTACCTATTTCTTCTATAAATTTTTGTAAACAATTTTTAATACTTTTATAATTTGTCCTTCTACATGGGTATAATTTTATAAATTTTGTAAAAACATCAACAATTACCAATATATGTTTATTATTATTTTTACTTCTTATTAGATTACTAATGAAATCTATTGCTATTATTTCCAATTTTTCCATTGCTGTAACACTTTTCCCAATATTTTTATTCACTTTATTCTTATTTTTATTCAATTGACATATCTTACATGTTCTTGTTATTCCTTTTGCTATCTTTTGATCTTTTTTCATGATAAAATTTTCTCTAAATAATAACCATAATTTTCTTGAACCTATATGTCCATATGTTACATGTAAATTTTTTAATATTTGTTTTCCTAAATAACTCTCAATTACATAAACTTCTTCATTTCCTATTTCCTTTATATAATATCCATCTTTAATTAAAGTATTCTGTTTTTCTTTTTCTGTTAAATTTTGTTGACTTCTTATTATTTCTTCTTCCGAAAACATACCTTCATCTTCTATTAATTTGTTCATTCCAATTTGTATTATTCTTCCTTTATCCTTATTTTCACTACTTTCTCTTGATAATGTATCTGCAATAATATTTTCCTTTCCTGATAAATATCTAATTTCAAAATCATATTCTTGTAATAATAAACTCCATCGATATATCCTATTATTATTAAATCGATTGACCATTACATTCTTCAAAGCCATGTGATCGGTTTCAATTATAAATTTTTTTCCAATTAAATAAAATCGACATTTTTGCACACAAAAAACTATACTCGCAAATTCCAATTCTGATACACTATAATTTCTTTCATACATTTTTGTGACTCTAGACATAAAACATATTGGTACTTCTATTCCATTTTGTACTTGTATTAAAACCCCTGCTAACTTATTAATTGATGCATCTGTTCTTAATATAAAATCTAATTCATAATTTGGATGATATACCTTCAAATTATTAGTAAACATTTTTTTTAAATCATTGAATGCTTGTTCTCTTTCTTCATTCCAGTTCCATTTTACATTTTTCTTTAATAATTCTACTAATGGAATCTGTTTTTCTGATAGATTTGGTATTAACTTTTTATAATAATTCATCATTCCCAAAAATCCCCTTATTTGCTTTAAACTTTTTGGTTTCTCAAATTTTAAAATTTTATCTACTCTTTCCGTATCCATCTCTACTCCATTTTTATTAATTTTAAATCCTAAATATATCACTTCTTTTAAGAAAAATTGACATTTTTCTTTATTTACTTTCAATCCCGCTAAATCCAATTCTTTTAACACAATATTTAAGTGTTTTTTATGTTCTTCTTCACTTTTTGAATAAATTAATATATCATCTACATAATGAACAACAAAATTTTCATATTTGTTTAAAATTTTATGTAATGCTTTAACCAAAGCTGCACATGCACTTTGTATACCGAATGGTACTACTTTAAATTGATATACTACACCATCAATACTAAAACCAGTATATTTCCTACTACTTTTATGTAGAGGTATTAACCAAAAACTATGTTTTAAATCTATTTTACTAAAAATTTCAATTCCTGTTATTCTACCAAATATTGCTTCAATATGCATAGGTTTCTCATATTGTGGTATTGAAAATTTGTTAATATTTCTAGCATCTAGACATAACCTTAACTCTCCATTCCCTTTTTTCACAACTACAATTGGATTAATGAAAGATGTATCACTTCTCTCAATTATATTATTTTCTAGCATTTTATCTATTTCTATAGCTACTTGTTTTCTATATTGATATGGAATTGGATAAGTTTTAACTCGAAAATTTTCTATATTCTTTACTTCAAATCTGTGAGTATATTCTTTGGCAGTATTATTCTCTAATGTAATTAAATTTTGATATTTTTTAAATAACAAATTAATTTCATCTTTATATTTATCATCACTTTTTATATCTTCTCCTTCTTTCATCATTTCCCCATTAATTCTTAGTTCATTTATATGTATTATCTCCTCATTATTGTTTATTTTATTTAATTTGATTTGTTCTTCTTTCAATTTTATCCAACCTTCTTCATAATTAATAATAACATTCATTCTTTCTAATTCATCAGTACCTAATATTATATCATACTCCATATTTCCTATAATCAAACCTTGTATTTTATATATACTATTTCCAATTTTAATACTAATATTTATAGTCTTATTAATTTCCCCTAATTTTTTTCCATTAGCACCTATTAACTTAATTCTTGGAATTTTAATCATTTCTTCTAATTTATTATCCTCAATAATTTTTTCATTTATCAATGTTGCTTCTGATCCGGTATCTATTAAAATTCTAATTTTCTTATTTTCTAAATTTCCTTCAACAACTACTAATCCAATTTTATCTTCTAATTTATTATTATTTTCTTCTAATTTTATAAATTCACTAGGATGTATATAACAACATTTAACATTAAAATTTTGTAGGTGCTTATTTAAAAATTTTCTTGTTCTGGTTCTACCCTAACATTTTCTACATTTTCTTCTATTTCTCTACTTTGCATATTAATTTGATTTATTCTTCTAGGTACATTATTGTTTCCATTTCTATCTTCTCGATTATTATTATTATTATTATGAATTTCATTTATATTTCTATATCTTGATCTTTCATATCTTCCATTATTTACATTTTGAAAACCATTTTCATTTCTGTTATTTCCATTTCTTATATTATTATTATTATCCATATTATTTCCATTTCTATATGTATTTCCGTTTATACGATTTCCATTTTCTCTCCCATTATATCCATAATTATAATTTCCATTGTTTCTATTACGCATTTCTTCTCTTACTCTATTATATCCATTTCTGTTTTGATAATTTCTAAATCTATCATTTTCATAATTTTGTGATCTATTTTCATTAATCTTTAAATTTCTTTCAACTCGATTTAAATACTCAATCAATTGTTCTTTTTTTTTAATATTTTGTATAACTATTGTTTCAGAAACTGTTATATCATAATGTCTAGAAATATATAAAATTATTTCCTCTTCTCTCATAGGAGGTTCCAAATATTGTGCAACATTATATAATTGTAACGCATAATTAGTTAAATTATTCCCTAATCTATAATTGAATTTTCCGAAATATAATTTTTCCCTACTCACCCCTTGTTTTGATTCACCCCAGAAATATTTAAGAAATTCCCTTTCAAAATCATTAAAGGTTAATATTTCATTTTCCTGTGTTGCATACCATAATGCAGCATTATCTTTCAAAGAACTTCTTATAATTTCTTTCCAATCTCTTTTGTTCCTAGTCTTAGTTTTAATCATATTCATATACGTGCATGGATGTAATATACTGATATTCCCTGTAAATTTTACTGCTCCTTCTCCTCCATGTATTATCATATAGGAACCATCCTCAGTTCTTTCATTTTGCATTTCTTGTAATTTTTTTGTTTCATCTTCAAATTTCTTTGCTACTTCCATTACATTCCTTTCCATAGTTTGTAGTATTCTTTCATTTTCTTTCTTATTTTCATTTTTCTGCTCCTTCACATTTTTTTCTATATTATTAATCTTCTCCTGGTGTATATTACCCATTTCCTCCATCGCCTTAATTCCATCTTTCAATTGATCGACTTCTTTTTGTATTTTGATATTTTCTTCTTTAATAATATTTTTCATTTCATCTTTAAATGTTTCCATATTCTTGTTCATATCTTTTATTTCTTTTTTTATATCTTCTCTTATTTCTTTTTTCATAGAATCCATTTTTCTATTATTTTCATCAAATTTATTTTCCAAAAATTTAAACATTTTCTCCATCTCTGTTTCTTGATGTGGTTTTGAACTAGTCGCATCTCCTATCACATCAGCTTGTACCACTTGAAACATTGTTTTTTCTTCTCCTTCCGACGATCCATCATTACTTTCTGTTTCATGCATATTTTCATTAGATTCCTGTATTCCATCTTCTCTCCTTCTATTTCTTCTATTTTGTCTTGTATTCATTTTATTCAAATCTTTTAATTATTTTATATATTTATTTAATTTATAATGTTAACTTATTATATTACTTTATTATATTTATTCGATTTGTATTTAGTTTTAAAATTTTCAAAATTTTATGGTCTTTATATATAAATATAAATATACTTAAAACTCTCACCTAATCCTCTTATTTCTATTATAATGTATTTATGTTTTATTTCAATTCTTCACTGTTCTAATTTTCTAATCACTTCAATTGTCTATATCACCCTCTCAATTTCAATATACTGTTCTATTTTAAACTGGATTCTTGTTTTATTCACGCCCCACGTTGGGCGCCATAATTGTTATGATCTCTATACTCATATAATTGTATTCTTGTGACTCTTCAAGGTTGGGTTCTTCGATAATATTAAACTAAAAAGTCCATCTCAATTTTAACATCATCTTTATAAACTATGCTTATTTTATTTTGAAAATCCAATCTATGCAAATATCCAATTAATCTTCTCTATATATATCCATTTTATTCCATATTTAACTCTACCATATAGTTATTATAACATTCTATTCATACATTAATCTTCTTTTATAATTTTTATATTTATATTCATTAACATTCAATATTTATCTTCATTTTCAATTTCTATTATTATTATATTTACTTTATAATGGTTTTTAAATTTTTAAAATTCTATATAATTTCCTAAACTTTTTCTCTGACTTTACTCTCCAAAATTCTATGACATTCTATCAATAATTTTTTTTTTTTTATCCCCCTAGAAACCTCGCAACCCAAATTTTTTTTTATTTATGATTCCTTGATAATTTGCATAAATTGATTATTCAATTCTAATATCTAGTTAGTCTTAATTACACTTATATTACATATAAAGACCAACTATTGAATACCATAACAATATATATATATATATATATATATATATATATATATATATATATATATATAGGAAATACCATAAGATAAATTCTTAGAAATGCATTATTGGCTGTTAGAAAATGTGACCTCTATTGAGAGGTGACCGTTAAGAGAAGTTTTACTGCATAAACAAATTGATAATCAGATATGCACAGAATTATATCTGAATAGGTCAATGGGCTATTCTTGTCATGTCATTATGTCATTTGGGTTTATGGGTTTGAATGGTGTAATTTTGAAAGCGTTCGAGTTGCAACGCTAGAAATAGGAAAACACGATATTCCTTCTTCGTGAATTTTAAATAAATCATAAAATGTTGAGGGTTACTATTATTAGTATGGACACATGGTCCGCTTCATTGGCATTATGGGTTCATGGCATTATCTGATTACGAATTTCGATTATAAACATAAACATTCGACAAATGGTCACGAAATTCTTTAACCAATAAAATTAACTTTAAAAAATTAAAATCCAACTATTAGAACCGGAGATATTATCAATTTAATGTAAAATTATTGCAAGTAATTCGACTTAGAGAGGTGCAAAAAGGGTTTAGTAGGAATCATTTAAATGGCTACAAACTCAGCTTTCACGTAAATTTTATGAAATATTTGTCCGATTGTTTATAATCATCTTTAGCAATGTTCAAAATTAATATTTAATTGTCAAGAATGTTATTCTTTATCCAAAGACGAAAATTGTAGTCTTTTCGCAATCGACACGAAGTAATAAATCAAAATTTTTAGGAAATTTACAGTACGGGCGGCTCAAACAAAATATTTAACTTAATAGAGGCTGCTTCTAAAAATATTGCTTTTACCTCTGCCCACCCATGCTAACGAAATATAACCATAGCTGACCTATATTAAAACAGTAACCGATTCTTATTTTATTAAGTGATTCGTATCGATCAGGTAATATCAGCTTATAATTTATTGTATAATGTGATTCGTATCCATTGGTACCCATGCTATTGTCCCTATACCTGACCAGCCCATTAGTAACTACGAATCCCTGTTAATGACATGTTAACGACTTTGTAAGTAAGAGCTTTTCATATTTTATTATTTTAATTCCTATTTAGATATTGATAAGGATACCTCTGTAAAAAATGGATATAAAATTGATTGAAAGTATCTATTCGTGGAAAAAAAGTTGGTTGTTTATAACTACAAAATAAATAAAAAAAAAACAGTTTAAAAGAAGTGAGGAACATGTTTGGGTATGCGTAGATCGCAAAATGTAAAGCGATGATTTATACTCTTTTGACCCATTTAATCAAAATGTTGTCCTAAATAACTGTGAATAAGAACATTGCCACGAAGAAAATTTAGAAAAAATAAAAAATAAATCTTGCAAAAGAAAAGCTACAGAAGAGATTGCCGAAAAAGCTTCAAAAATTGTTCGTAGGGTAAGAAAATCTACCCTCTACGTTTACTATCGATGACGTTGGACTTAGGAATTACATGTGTAATGCTCTCAGAATAGTTATTCTACCTCTTCCAAAAAATATTGATGAAGTTCATAAAGCTGCTCTAAACTCGACATCAAAATCAGTAAAGATGAAAACTTTCTATTTATTGACAATGCAAGTGAAAATATTTTGATGGCACAAAATATTTCTGTCAACTATTCAGTATCCAAGGATTTTTAAATGACCATTATATATACCACTACTCTTCTATTTGTTAAGCAAAGTCAGTTTTATGTTAAATTGTTGTCATTGATAGAAACTGATTGTTTAAACTTATCTGTCAACGTTGTGAACTTTGAGGAAGGAATCCATAAAGCTTTGAATGAAGTTAGGCCCAATGCTCAATTGGATACAGAATATACTTCAGTCAGGCTTGGTACAGGAAACTGCAAACATTAGGTTTGACTAAAGAGTACCAAGATAAATCAAGCTCTGTTGGTCAAATACTAATAAATGTCCATTTTTTGTACCCTGTAAATAATAATGTAGGCACCCACACCTGACACTTCCTGAACCGAAAGATTTATTACTTTGTGCCGATTGCGAAAACACTATAGGCACTATGGACCCTTTTAAATTGATTAGATTTTATAAAATTACCGATTTTTAGCTCGCGCCTGGTGCGAGTGTGAGTTTCTACGCGTTTGTTCGTTCGTTAAATCAGTAATCACATCTTATCCTACCTTAATTCATGACCCTATAATGCCAACGATAGCGTACCTTTCCTCCGTACTATATGATGTACGGCTACTTGGCTCATTTGTAATTTAATAATTTATTCTTCTAATTAATTTTTTTTTATGTAGTGTATTTTAAATCATGTAGTATTTATAACTTTCCTTAACTTTTAAGACTTCAATTATTATTTTTATTTGCAAGTAAAATTTTGATTTCGTTACATTTCTTTAGAAATTTCTGGTACAATTTGTTTTCTTTTAATATCATGAACCATGCGAAATTGCATCCCGAAACAGATATTATCTGTACCGAAAAAGGTCACACCGAAATTGCATCCTTACTAAATAAAATTCTGATATGATCCGAAGGACCATTTAATTTAAGCAAGGTTGCCAAGTGTTTGAACGATTTCCTTATTGTTAGTAAAAAAATATTCACGCATATGGTCCATTGTGCATCCTCCTATCTATATGGATATCCACACCTCAGGCTGTCATCAGGCGTAGAGATTTAAAATAGGCGATGAGGCTCCCGAAAGGGGTATCCCTGTCATCGGCTTGTGCAAGCCAGTACTCGACAACACGGATCTTCTGATTTTAGAAGAAGCAGAACAGTCATACATTATATCATGGAGACTAGACAAGGAGTACCAACTCCATGTATGCAAATAGGGCTACTAAAATAAGAGGGCGCTGGTGTTCCATTTGTACCAAAATGGCGACCAATGAGAACGTAGTTTGAAATAAAATAAATAATTTTTAGTTATTTATTAATAATTTATTTACACAATGAAAAAATAGTTCGATCTTTTAGATATAAATAATAAAAACCAATTTAATAATTTACGATTATTTAATTGTCTGTATTCACACCGGTACAAAAGGAAAACTAGCGCCGCAAGTGGTGAAAAAAGTAAACCTAATATGTACAATACCGTGGACAGATTTTGGCAATTCCCCCGGTCGAGTGCGTACTCCTTGTCTAGTCTCCATGCATTATATGCTCTACTGTTTCCTCTTCTTGTTCGCAACCTCAGTATAGCGGCGATTCTGCTAATTTCATCCTAAAGAGATGTTGTCGCAATTGGCTGTCACCTGTCAAGATTCCCACAGCTGTTCGGAGATTTTGTCTGGTCAATGCCTTAAATTTTCTTGCTGTTTCCTCACCAGGAGTAGATAATAACTCCCTGGCCAGTCTACAGTTCGTTGTTTTAGTCCAGCACTTCCATTTTAACAGGTACTTGTCTTAACACAAATGTTTGCTGAAGGAATGTTAGTTGAACTAATTAAAATTTTTTAAGAAACACAGTCAACCAGAGGAGAATCTTCTTTTTGTGGATTACTAGATATAATAGTATCTTAATTTTGATTGTCCTGATAAAGTCTCATTAGGAAAAACCTATTTCTTATTTCATGGAAAATTTGTTACAACATCATCAAAACAGTTACAAATAACGAGGATCCAATCTTTATTTAGGGAACAACAAAATTAGAATATCAATTCCGAAAAAAAATTGTGGATTTTCCAAAATCTCATGCTCCAAGTTCGGTGTACCTAATTTCATTGTATACCATGATTTTACCCTATGA
The DNA here is from genome assembly GCA_964028335.1 of Altica lythri. NCBI lineage: Eukaryota > Metazoa > Arthropoda > Insecta > Coleoptera > Chrysomelidae > Altica > Altica lythri. The sequence continues at coordinate 57,140,508 of OZ034803.1, read as the reverse complement.
ATGAAATTTAATGCAATTTTGTTTTACCCCGGATAAAATTAATGTATGAAACTTTCTACTTGCCTAATTTGGGATGCAATTTCGAAGGACCGAAATCATATATCTATCAATTTTATAACGAATTCTATTTTAATTTTCTTCATCTATCGATTCTGTTTCTTCAGTAGAAAGAGTAATTTAGGTTAATGAATAATTAAGATTGACAAATTGAAAATTTTAATTTGAATTTGAAACGTTCTTTGTATATTATAATAAATATGAAATAGGTATTTTACAATCAGTGAATATATCCTATGGCTTCGCCCGGGTACTATTTCATATGATCATATCTAACAACTATTTTATGTGGGAAAATGATTTTGGGTGATTATTTTTTTGACCTGTCAAAATATCAGAATTTTGTGATTTCGTCCAATGAAAACGCTTAGTCTTCAATGTTTTATGCCAAATCTAGCCAATCATTCCGGTTTATATTGATTATTTTTTTCACCTGTCAACATATCACAATTTTGTGATTTCGTCCAATGAAAACGCTTAATCTTCAATGTTTTATGCTAAATCTAGCCAATCATTCCGGTTTATATTGATAAAACCACTAGTGGTTTTACTACTATTGATAAAATTATAGAACTGTCAAAAATTCAATAACAATATTGAACAATCAATTTTCGTGTTTATAAGTACTTTACTATAAATCAACATTCATTTATATTATCTAAATATTCTGAAATATATTTTGTTATTATTATTATCACAATTCAATTCATCTAAACGATAATGAAAAATCAAATATGTAGGTACTTTAAAACTAACCTGCTTCCTGGTTCTGCATGCATTTAAAACTTTTATATGCCTACAGCCAAATGTGATCTTGTAGGTAAACTTTAAATAGATATACCTAATAATTTTTATTTTGGTAATTTTCTCTTTAATAATATAATTGTATAAATATGTATAAAAATAAATATTTATTCAAATTATAACCCTGTTTTCTCTACGCTCACGACAACTGACAACTGTCAATACTATCTATTTATAGTGTACAGGATAAGATAATAGGAAGGGTAATTTGTCAAATTTTTTATTAAAGTTATTGAAAGATCAGAAGATTATAAGTATTTTCTCTTAAAATAATAATATATTTATTAAATATTTTTCTGTGTAAACCCACTTCCTTTCTTTCTCTTTAGATCATAGGTAGACAACACAAAATACACGTATCCTAGTTTTTGTACAGAATGGTTCAAAAAATAATCTTCTCAAATACCACTCGTCCTGTAAAATTTTACTAGATAAATTTTTATTTTCCAGACTCAAACTTTTTTATTTTAGGCAAAACTACTCAAACAAACTGAATATGATAAAATCACTCGTCCTACGGACTCGTGATTTTATCACATTTCAGTTTGTTTTCGTATTTTTGCCAAATAAAAAAGTTTTCGTGGAAACTAAAAATTTATCGATAAAATTTTAAGGACTCGTGGTATTACCTTTGATAAAAGCACTAGTGGTTTTACTAGTATTGATAAAATTATAGAACTGTCAAAAAGTCAATAACAATATTGAACAATCAATTTTCTTGTTTATAAGTACCTTACTATAAATCAACATTCATTTATATTATCTAAATATTCCGAAATATATTTTGTTATTATTATTATCACAATTCAATTCATCTAAACGATAATGAAAAATCAAATATGTAGGTACTTTAAAACTAACCTGCTTCCTGGTTCTGCATGCATTTAAAACTTTTATATGCCTACAGGCAAATGTGGTCTTGTAGGTAAACATTAAATAGATATACCTAATAATTTTTATTTTGGTAATTTTCTCTTTAATAATATAATTGTATAAATAGGTATAAAAATAAATATTTATTCAAATTATAACCCTGTTTTCACGACGCTCATGACAACTGACAACTGTCAATACTATCTAGTGTACAGGATAAGTTAATAGGATGGGTAACGGCATTTCGTTTGTGTTAATTATGAAATATAAGTTGTTCTAGAAAGTTTTTTAAATAAAGTAGTTTTTGTACAGAATGGTTCAAAAAATAATCTTCTCAAGTAACACTCGTCCTGTAATATTGTACTAGATAAATTTTTATTTTCCAGACTCAAACTTTTTTATTTTAGACAAAACTACTCAACCAAACTGAATATGATAAAATCACTCGTCCTACGGACTCGTGATTTTATCACATTTCAGTTTGTTTTCGTATTTTTGCCAAATAAAAAAGTTTTCGTGGAAACTAAAAATTTATCGATAAAATTTTAAGGACTCGTGGTATTACCTTTGATAAAATCGAAAAAATGAGTTTTCCGAGACGTGGTACCTAGCTAGATCGTTATTGTCCGCGTGTGCACCTATATTTCAAATTTCAACGAAATCGTTAGAGCCATTTTCGAGAACCTAAGCCGGCTCGCACACCGGAGCAATATGCAACTAGCAACATGCAATAAGCAATATTATCGCCAGTGTGTTTTTCCATTACATTTTTGTTGATCTCGCACACCGACGCAATACGATATCGCTATCGCCTTTCTAGAGCAACATATGTTGCTAGCAACACGACGTATCGGTTGAAAAGCAACTATATCGCCCATAATTTGCCAATATTTCGTTCATCAAGCAGTGTTCGATCATTAAGAGTTTTAATTTTTCAGCCAAAATGTCATCAAGGTGCTATCAGCTGAACTAACGTTTCAAAAGTACTCGGACTCACTCGGTAACAGTTTTGAAACTGTGTGGGATGCGTCTTTAATTCTTGAGCACATACTGGTCCCATGTTTACTTAACCCTTCAAATGCTGGATGAATCCAATATCGTCTCCTTTTTCTTTTCTTTCTCCTTAAAATTTGTCACAACATTATCACTTCGTCTTCATCAGACGATATTTTCAACAAGTGATTTTTTATTGCTTTGGTATGCGAAGTACAACAAAATATGTTGCCTGTTGCTTGTTGCTAGTTGCATATTGCTCCGGTGTGCGAGCCGCCTAAGGCAATACATACAGACAGTTGCTCGCTCAATATTATAAGATAGTTAAATAAGCACAATTTACAAAAAGAACTTTTTATAATAGAAAGTTTTTTACTGATTTATAGGTCATATTACTAGTGTCATCTCAACAATGCACAGCATCCCTGATTTTGCAAAAATATTAAGTCATACAACGCTGTGATTGATCATAGAGAAGATTGTTTCCTTGTTAACAAAATCAAGGGTAGTTGTATCTAAAAACTTTCTAAAACAGTTTATTTTATTACCAGTTAAAATAATAATTACTGTTTTCACATGTAAGAACAAAAAAAAAAGAAAAAAAAACTTCTCTGTCGCGTAATCGATCCCATTATGATAACATAACAGAACTGTCACAAGTGGACTGATCCGCCGCCTAACCAACTACGCTACGAACGATTTATTTAATAACTTTCAAAATAATATTATCTATACACAACTTAGATCATGTTTAATATCAATTCGGTATAAATTTCGAAATCTATGTATATGCCTAAACACACTTGAAACATGCATTGTCATCCAGTTCTTAGCTATCCTGAAAATTTCAGAGCTCTAGGTAGTCGGGAAATAGGTTTAAATTCAATTACAAATTCCACGGAATGACACAGAGACACAGAACACGGCGAAAATATAAAAAACTTTCTAAAAAATAGACCAAAGCCTAAATAAATAAGTCGATTTTACAAATTTTTTGTTTAATTTTTATTTATATAATTAATAAATATAAATTTATAAAACAAATAAATATAAATTTATAAAATAAATAAATATAAAATTATAAAATAAATAAATATAAATTTATAGTTTTATTTTATTTAACAATTTGTTGTTTTCAGTTGGCGAGGAGGCGAGAACCACCTTATTTTCAACATGATTGCCGGCAGTTCTCCTGATTTTTCTCGGGTGATCGAGTTAGATGTAGGCAAGGCTATGATAGCAGGAGCTGGTTTCGACACCTACACATTTCGAGAGAAATTCGACGTCTCTATACCAGTACACAGTCCTATGGCTAAGAAATTTGCCGTAAAAGACACCACTCACGAAAGGTCAGAAAACTGTAATTGTAGCAACATATTTTCAAGCCTTTTTTTAATTAAGGAATTTTTATACCAAACCTGATTCTCTACTAATACACAATAAATTATAATATTTAAATATGTCCAGTGATCAGAACACGACAACTGATTAAAAACATACAAAACGTTTAAAAATGCCATCATAATTATTATGAGTAACAAATGATTTAATTTAAAATCCTGATTTTATTTTATACAGAGTAATCATTGTATTACTTAATATAGTCTTTTCGCAATCGACACGGACTAATATATCCAAATTGTAAGAAAATTTACAGTACGGGCGGCTCAAACAAAATATTTAACTGAGTAGAGTCTGCTTTTATAAATATTAACAATTTAAAACTTTTACTTATGCCTACATGTATTAAGGCAATATAACCAAAGCTGACTATACGAATTTAACAAAAATTTTGTAAGAAAATATTTATAATAAAAAAAAACAAAAATAAGTTAGACATTTCGTTTTGACCGAATTCTCATGACATGAGCTTTGACGAACTCGGTCAAGTTTGGAGCGCTGTAACAGCGGTTTAAATGAATGAAATTAAAAACAATTATAGGAAAGAATTTTCCTCAAAAGATCATCTACAAGATTGGTCTGAGGATTTTTTTTTTGTAAAATGTATAAAAAAAGTTATAGAGCAAAAAAGAAAATTTTTGTAAAAATTTTCTCTTTTTTTGCTTATTACTTCTTTAATTTTGAATTTAGGGCAAAAAGTGATATAAACATATTTTTATATTTTGCACCTATAATATTTTTCATTATGACACCCACATGAGTACTATAATGTTTCATTAAAGCACTCAACTTTGGAAACTTTTCCTGTATGCGGTTGGTAGCATTGGATAGTATGATACGTCAAATAAATAAACATGGAGACTTAAATAAACATCACGAAGGTAACCTCGTAACCACCTCGTAACAAACAAGGAAAAGTTTGTTTGTTTGTTTGCTACCAACTCATTTAAAAAGAACTAAAATAAAATCCAAATTTTAAATTTATTTAAAAAAGCAATAAAATAGCAAAATATAAAAAGTATTATAAAGAACTTATTTCATATGGCTGTTATGACATTCGTCCTTTAAAAAACTCATCGCTACGCGATTCGTTTTTTAAATTTGGACTCGTGTCATAACAGAGCGCCATATGAAATGCGTTGTTTAATATACTATTGTAGACAAAACAATTTGCTACAAATTATGTTTTTATAAATTTTTTGTAAGACGCATAGTTTCCGAGATATCACGAAAAAAGCGTTTTCCCCCTTTTTCCAAGATGGTGGCCGGGGGACAAGGGTGGCGACCCCACAAACTTGAAGTTAAGCTTCTATTGACCCCCAAACATGTCCCAAAAATAAAATTGCGTCCTCTAAAAAATGCAAAGCTCATGTAATTCAATGGACTAGACCATTATTAGCAATAGACGATTCTTATTATAAACCCTTTTAGGAGTCTGCACGGGCGTAGTTTTGGGAAAATTCTGGGGGTTATTTTAATTTTTCTGTATTAATATAAAATCTGAAGAGAAATTGCTTTATCGCATTCATTTTATATGCATCAAATATTTGTTGGCAACAATATAAAAACTATGAAAATAGCTAGCAAGGTTTCATAACATGTACATGATTCAAAGCTTAAAAATATTAAACTAGACCTTGTTAGGGTGATAAAATTGCAAAATCGAATTGTGTAGGTTAATTACCTGGTTACATTATTTGCACACATTGAAAGTAATAGAAATAAAATTGATCTACACGGAAGCTTTGTACAGTTTTGGGATTTACCCTACTTTCTTAAGGTGGAGACTCCATTGTGATATGTTCCAAAATTTTCGTTAATTTTTCACCATTTGCAACAATATTTTAAGATGCCAACATTTTTTTTACACGATTTACGTTCAGTTTTCACGATTTTTAACGTTTTTTCAAGATTGTCAATTTTACTATTTTTAAAATTATATCAGGATTTTTTAAGATTATTAACAATTTTTAACGTTTTTTTACTATTTCCAACAACCTTTCTGGATTTTTAACATTAATTTAGGATTGTCATCAATTTTTCAAGATTGACAACATTTTTTATGATTTTTAACAGATTTTTAACAATCTTTATCAAGTTTTCAAAATTGAAAAAGTTTTTTAAATAAATTATACAACTTTTCTAAAAAGTTTTTTATCTAAGCAACAAATTGGTAAAAATAAATCTAGCAAAACTCATTTTGTAGGTATTTTAATTTTCTACAGTATACAGCACTATAGTAGTTAGTGCTGTTTCACTAATACGCTTCTCAGGCATCTCGACTTTGCGACGCCAGCGCTACCTCGTGGCGCAAGGCCGCATTAGGTTGAGTCAGGTGCTGTGTATTGCCTATTCTTTATCATGCAAAATCACTCTTCTGTAATGAGCGTTATTTTAAAAACTTTAGTTGAAAAACCGCTCCATAACATTTTATTTGATAAACATTATTGGTACATACTCGACTCGACGGACTGCGACAATCCAATCCTTGCGACGAGCTACTTCCCACGATTTTGAGGGAAATCTATAATAACTTATTCCTGGGATAGTATAACCCCGGGAATTGCACCCAACAACACAACAAGTGTGACCACTAACTTTTTTCGCGGACATTTCACGACAATCGATTAAAATTTTAAATTTAAAAAAGCACACACTCCGCTGGAATTACATAGCATATGACACTTATGACAGCCGATTGACCCAACCGCATGTCGCGGCAGTCCGTTTGGTGGCGCCACTAGAGGTGCCTGAGAGGCGTATTGATTTTAAACAAAACCCAAAAAAAAAATTTAATCGATATTTTGAAATTTTTATTGATTAAAAACATAATGCGTGGAATTTTTAAATTGAATTTTGTTCTAATGATCCTTTTTCTATCATCTGAATACGTTGAAAAAGTAATTTTCCCTTTTTTTTGTTTCGTATTTTATATCTGACCTGTACTACTTGATATTTGTCTTATGCTTTGATTTATATTATTTTTTGATGTTCTCGTAGGTATAGACCTAAATACAAATGTACCGAGAACATCTATTGGGGTAGAAGAGACAATTTAGTAATTTCAGATTTAAAGGACTGCCAGTTAGGACGAGTGAGGAAGACGTGGGAAGGTTAAGGAGGTCCTGGAGATAAAGGACCGATCGAATAGATCAGTTCTTCATGTCTGGCACTGAGCAGTTTAACAGTGCATGGAGTTGTTACGTTGCGTTGCACTGACTTGTCTGGCAAGTAAAGGCATTATAGAGCGGAGTTCTTCTGAGCCAAATCCGTTTAAGTATTGGTAAAACTGGGAAAAATTAGACACTGCTCTTCGGTGGGACAATAGGGCTAGGTTTTTGGTGATACTGGTGTCGTTTATTGGTCGGACTGCTCTTCTCTGTATTGCATCAAGAACTCAGAGCCTTGACGGAGCTGCCGATCCCCATACATGTGAGCAGTATTTAAGATTAGGTCGTATTTTGGGCTTTGTAAAGAGTAGCTAAGTTGGATGGTGAGAAATATTGCCGTGCTCTAAAGAGAAAGCCTAACTTCTTTCCTGCTGCAGTTGCATTATCCTATAAAGCTGTTCCCTTTGCTATACACGAATAACTGTTGGTAGACGGTTTATAATATTAACTCTTAGGACCAAATCCAAAATTCGTAAACAAAATAGAAAACTTAAACTTAATTTTAAGGTTGCCAAATATATTACTTCCAACATTTCGGGTTTCATAATTTCCAAAAATCAAGCAAGTGATATTTGATAAATTACAGGTTTTCTAACAGTGAAATAATTTAAGAAATGTAATTTTTAGAAATCTGTAAAACATATTTATTATAAATTTAGAAAAAATTTTGAAAATTTTAAAAATTTTAACTACATTATTTTACTAATTTTAAATGAATTCGCGACAATTTTCAAATATTTATCGAAATTCACGTATTTAATTGTAAAATTTCGTAAAAACTTCAATATTACAAATAGTTTGTAAATAAACTGATTTATTTTTATTTAAAATTCATGGAAACAAAGATTCAAAGAAAATGAAAACAATTAATATGCATAATATCAACAATTACTCAACACACTAAAATCACGGTTTCCAGTTAATACAATATAAATATAATTGATAAGTTATTTATTCTATCAGTATATGACTTATATCATCAATTTTTAAAACCGAGATTTTTTTCTTTTTCAGATCGTGGTTAGTCACTTCCTCTCAACTAAACGTAGACCCGTTTTTTCTTACCGAATTACAAAAATTACGTTACCATCACCATGATTACCTGTTAATACTCGACGCTTGTCACCGACATGAATATACTCAACGTTGCGACATAGAAACCGGTAAAACCTATAGCTACCAGGAAGTCCTGAAGGAATCAATTTTTTGTCTCATATTTCGAGGCGAACGAATGGGTAAATATAAATACAAATGTTTTGAATATTTTAGAACTGTAGATATGGATAAAGCGAAACAAAAATCAATTTTCAGTTAATTTGATAAAGTGTATATTCTTGTATATATTTTATTTAATCGTATACAATAAAGAAGAAACACGTTCTGTAAGAGTTTAATGTTTCTTAGTAAAAAAAATATAACCGGTAAAGTGTTTTTCGGTAAGACATTTTGTCAATTGTGTTTCTAGAAAGGTCTAGAAGGGCTGTGAATGAAAACAATTGTTTTTCAGATTTCTGCTATATAATCAAAACTAATGACTGTTGTTAGCTATCTAACATATTTAGTTTTAAAATCAAATCGTTTATTTTTCCGATTGACAATTTTTACAAATAATTGTATTAGGGATGGCCAATAAAAGTCAGTATAGTTTATCTAATATTAATGTGAGAAGCGAACCACGCCTCCTAACCATATCAAAGGAAGCAGCTTTCGAATCTAGGTTGCCAGATATATTTCCGAAAATTCCAAAGATTATATATTTTAAAAATGTTCTCTCTACTTTACTATTCAATTGTCCGTCAATGACTCTTAGAAAAATAATATGAAAATATTGTTAAAAAATATATACTTAAATTAATTAACTAGGTTCTTTATATTTAAACAGTTTTCACTAATGAAATCAATTTTGTATATATATTACTTATACTGAAAGACCTTTTTGAGTAACGGCAACATTGTGTATTTAGCTATGCATTTTCAATTTTTTCGTCCTGCACGCTTTGATATTGTATGTAAAGAAATGCCGACGGCTTTGTAAGAATATTTACCGACAACGATGTTTTCGAGACATACAGGAGAGTCGCTAATAGGAACCGACGTAGTGATAACGCGAAGATAGTTAAATTTCGGAGTTGATTTAGCAGAGCCACTCTGATCGAGTTTTAGCGAGTGGTTCTACTATTCTGAATGACCTCTGACCTTGCAAAATGTTTCATTTTAAGACTAGTAAAGTAGTAAACAGTAGCGTCAGTGTATTTATTGAAGAAATTGGTAAGAAATTATAATACTATGGCGTTTTGGCGACCATTTGAAACGGGTGTTCAAGATCCATCATCAATAGATGACAATTATATTAATGACAGTCTCGAATTAAAACACAAAAATTGACACGTTCAATGTCAACGCTTTGTTTTAAATATATATCATTGTTTGAGAAAAGAAAATGCTGGAGTGACTGACAATGCGATTGTTTCGAGAATTCATGAATTAACACGAATCGGGTATACGACGAAATATAAAATTGTTAAATTAGGAACTGTTACGGATCATTTTTTAAAACGAAAGCGACCAAATAAAAATTGGGTAGGGTTGACACTGCTGCAAAAGATATTATTCAACAAACAGTTTATAACTTTTACAAAGAAAATAGAGTGCCTACTTTAGAAATGATTCGTGAAAAAATGAGAGATTTTGCTGAAAATAATTATGCAAGTTTGGAAACACTGCGCGAGGTTTTGTTGGGTTGTAGATTTAAATATAAGAAACTAGATAATGGGATGATAATAATGGAATCTAAGCGTATCGTTGAACTAAGAGTATTTGTGCAAAATAAAAGAATATCGTAACTCAAACAGAAATATAATTTATTTGGACGAAATCTGGTTCGATAGGTACCCATGATGTTGTCAAGTACGGCTGGGTTGATAACACAAACAATTGTGCTTTAAATGCACCGTGTTCAAGAGGACAACGTGTTATTATTCTTCATGCCGGAAGCAAAGATGGTTTTGTACATAATGCGTTGCTATTGTCGGCCAAAAATATAACAAAGTCTTCTGCCGATTATCACGAAGATAGGCAGCTGATTTATTTGAAAAGTGGTTTGTCGAACAGCTCTTGCCTAACTTATCGCCAACTTCAATAATTGTTATGGACAATGCGTCGTATCATTCTCGCATATTAAACAAAATACCTAATAATAACACGAAAAAGAATGAAATTTTAAGATTTTCCTAAAAAGGTTCCAGTAAAGAAGGAATTAATAAGAATGTTCAAAAGTCATAATTTTAAAAATGAACACGTCATTGACACCATTTGCAGCAGACACAGTTTACCCTTTTGCGTTTACCTCCATATTTTTAATCCAATCGAAATGGTTTGGAGTACTGTAAAAAAACGTTTACAAAAATACAATCACTCACCAACCTTAAGCACAATTGTCCTTGATAATATTCGAGAAGTATTCAGTGGCATTAATAGCGATGTATGGCAAAATATGAAAATTCTTGTTAGTCATTCTAAACAATTTCCTTTAAAACTATCGTGATGTATCTTGAAAACTTGTTCTCAAAATGAAAACTAATTTTATATTCTTACTAACATACCCAACCCTTTCCTTTCCAGGCAAGGAAGGCTCACACCTCCTCGTGGTCCTTGCTGGACAGACAGTCTTTTAAGATTGTCTGATAAAATGAGTATTGTAACGGGATAACCGTAAAGGAAGGGACCTTAATTTGAAAGATTGTTGTTGACAGTTGATTTTTAGAAGTTTGTAAAAAAATCAACTGACCATTTTAAATAATGTTTCTAGAAAATTCTAGAAACTTCTAAACACACTAACTAGATTAAATAATGTTGTATATAAGGGGATGCACGGACAGTTAACGTCAGTTCGAGTCAAGTGTTCAGAAGAGTTCATTGTATTGTCAAGTAGTTAGACGTTATCCAGCAGAGTTCAGTGTATCTTAACAATTTTGTAAATAAAATTGTGTAAAAAGCCCCCATACGTGTTTCAAATTGGTGTCAGGTGTGGGGTGAAGATATAAGAATGCCTGGAAAAAAGATAAATGAACTATTGGTGGCAGAGCTCAGAAGAGAGCTCGAAGAATTAGAATTGGAAACTACTGGGACCAAATCTGTATTGTTGAATAGGCTCCGTGAATACTACCTAAGTAATAATTTGGACCCTGACGTTGTGGAGTTCGATGACCCGGTTCAAAAAGCAATTTCTGAACAATCTCTCAACAACTTTCCCGGCTGCAAGAGGAGCTATCAGGACGAATGACGACTATGACGAGCCAGCAAGAGGAGCTATCCAGTCAGATGAAGAGCCAACAAGAGGAGCTATCACAACGGATGTCTACCCTATCAGATGAGTTATCCAGTTCGTTCTCCCAGCAAATATCACATCTTCGTGACGAGCAAAATCAGCAAGTAGCCAACTTGAATCAGCAAGTAGACAACTTGAATCAGCAAGTGACCAACATACGAGACGAGCAAAATCAGCAAGTAGCCAACTTGAATCAGCAAGTAGACAACATGAATCAGCAAGTGACCAACATACGATACGAGCAAAATCAGCAAGTTGCCAACTTGCGAGACGAGATCAACCAGCAAATGCAGTCCGAAATAAGGAAGCTTCAACAAGAACAGGAAGCTTGTCGACGAAACCAGCCTATCCACCACGGCGACGGATATGCAAGAAGGATGGAAACCTGCCACGCAGACGTCGAACGACAAAGAAGTGAGGAGACGACCCATGTACGAACGACGATGAAACCCCCGACCTTCGACGGGAAGACTTCCTGGCCAAATTACCTGAAACAGTTCGACGCAGCGGCCAGAGCTAATGGATGGTCATCCCAGGAGAAAGCATTGTCCCTAACCGTAGCTCTGCGAGGCGAAGCTTTAGACGTCTTGCAATCATTGACACCGGATGAAGCTGACAACTTCGAGTTATTGGTGAATCGTCTAGAGATGCGTTATGGTCAAACTCATCTACAACCGGTGTACCGAATGCAGTTAAAGAGCCGAAAACAGAAAAATAGAGAAACTATCCAGGAATTTGAGGCAGATGTAGCAAGAATGGTACGACTTGCGTATTCAAATGCAGCGGAGGATTTCCTGGAGTGCCTGGCAGTCCAAACCTTCACCGATGGTCTTCGAGACGTCGAGTTGCAGCGCGCTGTACGGTTGGCGCGGCCGAAGACCCTTATGGACGCCTTGTCCATTGCCCTGGAGTTTGAGGCGGCGACGGAGGCCTCACGTGGAGTTGCTCGACTAAGGGAAATCACTGGTAACTACGACCATGCCGTTCATTCCGTTAGCGACGTTGAAGCGGTAGTAGAGAGATTAATGAAGTTATCTCCAAAAAGAAGGCGCCCAGTGAGATGCTGGAACTGCGGAGAACTAGGCCATATAAGAAATACTTGCCCCCAAAAAGAAAATTCTTCTGCTGAAGTACCCCAGCAGCAGGAAAACTTTAAACGGGTCGACTCCTGGAGGGCGACTTCGACCCCAAACATTCCCGAAGTCCCTCACACCATTAAATTGGCAACTCTGCGACATCACGTGGACAGCTTATATGTAGATGGCCTCCTTGATGGGAAGAATATTAGCATGCTGGTAGACACTGGAGCTACAAAAACTATCGTCCGACCAACCATCATTATGCGAAATAAAATGTTGCCTACCAGTTGGAGACTGCGTACCGCTACCGGAGATTCTGCTAGAGTCTACGGTGAGATACAGGTGACGCTACAGTTTGGTTCAACCTCTCTTGTTCACTCAGTGCTGGTGGCTGACGTTGATGAAGATGTTGTTCTGGGCATGGATGTTATGCTCCACTGTGGTTTTCATTTGGATCTTCGCCAACGTATCCTTCGTACTGGTAATGAAGAAATATTCCTGCACCGAAAACAAGTTGACAATGCCTCGATTAAGCTAATCGATGATATCGAACTTCCGGCAAGCTGCGAATGTGTCGTCACAGCGCGGTTGGATGGACTGGAGCCAGATGGTGCCCCAGCCATGATAGAGCCGAAGAACCATGACCATGAATTGGGAAAAGGACTCCTTGTGGGTAAGACTCTTGTTAGATCCGCCAAAGAGGTACCCATCCGAGTTATCAACTTGAACGATCATCCAGTTCTTCTCCGAAAGGACACGGAAATGGGAAGTTTAGAACCAGTAATGGCCATAATTCACAAGATAAATGTTACGGAAACAGATGAGACCAACGAAATTGAACAATTAATGACAAAATTGGACCCCTCTTTGTCAAAATTAGAAAAGAAACAGGTAAGAGATCTACTTTACCGTTATAAACCTGTATTTGGTTCTAAAAGTAAACTGGGAAGAACTGATGTTGTACAACATAGAATTGACACTGGTGATGCACGTCCGATTCGACAGGTACCCCGAAGGATGCCTCAAGTTAAAAAGGAAGAAGCAGACAGAGCCCTTAAAGAAATGATTCAAAATGGCATAGTCGAACCATCCAGTAGTCCGTGGGCCTCTCCTGTGGTATTAGTGAGAAAGAAAGACGGATCAATGCGGTTTTGTGTCGACTATCGAAAGCTAAATGATGTCACTAAGAAGGACAGTTATCCTCTGCCAAGGATTGATGATGCCCTCGACGCTTTGGCGGGTTCTACTCTGTTTTCTACCTTGGACCTTAAAAGCGGATACTGGCAAGTTAAAATGAATCCTGCAGACAAAGAAAAGACTGCCTTTACCAGTGGATCAGGGTTATGGCAATTCACGGTCCTTCCATTTGGCCTCTGTAATGCTCCTGCGACGTTTGAACGACTAATGGAGAACATCCTGCGGGGTTTGTCATGGGAAACTTGTCTAGTTTATCTAGACGACATCATCATAATTGGTAAGACCTTTAAGGAACATTTATCTAACCTGGAAGAAGTTTTTAAAAGATTACAGAACGCTAATCTAACATTGAATGTTAAGAAATGCCACTTGTTCCAGAGACAGGTCAACTATTTAGGACATAACGTAAGCAAGGATGGCGTTGCTGTTGACCCCGCTAAGATACAAGCCGTTCAGGAATGGCCAATCCCTATCGACAAACATCAGCTCCGGAGTTTCTTGGGTCTTTGTTCCTATTACCGACGATATGTCAAGAATTTTGGAGACATCGCCAAGCCCTTGACACGTTTGACGGAACAAGATAAGTCCTTCTGTTGGGATCAGGAATGTCAAAAGGCGTTTGAAATATTGAAGAAACAGCTTACGTCAGCACCTGTTCTTGCTTATCCACTTCCTGATGGTAAGCTTATTCTGGACACCGACGCCAGCAATGTGGGAATTGGAGCCGTCTTGTCACAGCTACAAGACGGTAAGGAAAGAGTGGTTGGTTACTTCAGCAAAACTTTATCGAAAGCTGAAAAGAACTACTGTGTAACTAGGAGGGAACTGTTAGCAGTTGTAAAATCCGTCGAACACTTTTATAAATATCTGTATGGCAGAAAATTCCTGATCAGAACAGACCATGCTAGTTTAAAGTGGCTACTTAGCTTTAGGAACCCAGAAGGACAGATAGCAAGATGGCTCGAAAAACTGCAGGAATATGATGTTGAAATCGAGCACAGACATCGTAATGCTGATGCACTTTCCAGAAGACCATGTCGACCTGATTGCCCCCATTGTACCCGTATGGAGCAGAACGAGGAAAAACTTGCCTTAGTTAAGGTTGTGCCAGAAGACGAGAGCTCTATGCTGGAGGAGCAACAAGAAAACGATCCCGTTCTGAGAAAGATTAGGGAGTGGAAGAGAATGGACCGTCGTCCGTTGTGGAGAGAGATATCCTCATCCTCTCCTGCTTTAAAAGCATACTGGTCCCAATGGAACTCTTTAATTTTGGACGGAGGGCTCGTTAAAAGACTTGTAGAAAATTCCGAGGGCACAGAAACAAGGAAACAAATAGTGGTCCCAAGAAATGCTGTACCGGAAATTTTAAAACAGATGCATAATGATATTTCTGGAGGACATCTGGGTATCACGAAAACGCTGCAAAAGATCCGAGATAGATTTTACTGGGTAAATTGCACTAATGATGTTAAAGATTGGTGTCGTAAATGCACTACATGTGCTGCCAGTAACGGTCCGCACCGAAAACCGAAGGCGGAAATGCAGCAATACCTGGTTGGAAGTCCTTTTGAAAGAATCGCAGTAGATATATTGGGTCCACTTCCGCAGAGCGATGTAGGAAACAAGTACATCTTTGTTGTAATGAACTACTTCACTAAATGGGTTGAAGCCTATGCAGTTCCCAATCAGGAAGCCACCACTTTAGCAGATATATTGGTTGAAGAATTCGTAAGCCGATTTGGGGTACCACTAGAATTACATTCAGACCAAGGAAGAAATTTTGAGAGCAAGCTGTTTCAAGAAGTTTGCCAAAGATTAGGCATCCACAAAACGAGAACCACAGCGATGCACCCTCAGTCTGATGGAATGGTGGAACGAATGAACCGGACTATAACCAACTATCTGTCAAAAGTGGTGTCAGATTGTCAGAGGGATTGGGATCGACATATTCCACTATTTCTAATGGCAATTCGATCGGCCATCAACGAATCAACTGGCCAAACGCCTGCGAAGGTTGTGTTCGGTAGAGAAATGAGGCTACCATGTGACTTGGTGTTTGGTTGTAAACCTGGTGAAGAAATGGCACGTGAACAATATGTCGCCGACCTTCAGAATCGAATGGAGAATATACACAACCTGGTGCGTGGAAAACTACAATTATCTAGTGATCGGATGAAGAGGTACTATGACACACGGACAATGGAAAAGAGTTACCAAGTTGGAGATTTAGTCTGGCTCTATAACCCCCGACGGCGTCGAGGTATTTGTCCCAAATTACAAAAGAACTGGGAAGGTCCTTACACCATCAAGAAGAAGATTAACGATGTCATTTATCGGATCGTGAAAATTCCCAGAGGGAAACCCGTCGTGGTCCATCACGATCGTGTGGCGCCTTACCAGGGAAACCACCGTGGAGATGCGCAGCAACTCCAAGAAGATGGTTTGGCTGGCTCAGGGAGTGTGCGGGATTCCGATGTAGGAAATAACATTCCAGGAGGAATGAATCTAAGGAAGGGGCAGTGTAACGGGATAACCGTAAAGGAAGGGACCTTAATTTGAAAGATTGTTGTTGACAGTTGATTTTTAGAAGTTTGTAAAAAAATCAACTGACCATTTTAAATAATGTTTCTAGAAAATTCTAGAAACTTCTAAACACACTAACTAGATTAAATAATGTTGTATATAAGGGGATGCACGGACAGTTAACGTCAGTTCGAGTCAAGTGTTCAGAAGAGTTCATTGTATTGTCAAGTAGTTAGACGTTATCCAGCAGAGTTCAGTGTATCTTAACAATTTTGTAAATAAAATTGTGTAAAAAGCCCCCATACGTGTTTCAGTATTATTTGCAGACAATTGTTATAAAAATATTATGAGTTATGTGCTATTTGAATAATGAGTCAAATGTTCTTATTATTAACAAAATTAACAAGTTTTAATTTGAAAGAATTAATTTATTATTTGACAATTTTCAAATTGATACAAAATATACAAATATACAAAAACCGTTTTTCTTTTGAAATTTAAAACAAAAATTAATAAACATTTATGAACAGACCCTTTTTCTTTAATTTCACGCCAATGGTCGGCATTGGTCTCAATGGGATTAAAATTCCGACAAAGACCGAACGTTCTCACTCTTAGATTAGAAAAACTATACCAATTGCGACATTTCTTTAGGTTGAAATTAGCAGAATCGCCACTATGAAGAGGTCGCGAACAAGAAGAGGAAACAGTAGATCATATACTATATGACTGCTCTGTTTTTTTCTAAAATCAGAAGATCCATATTGTGTGAGTACTGGCTTACACCATCCGCTGTCAGGGAAACCCCACTCGGGTGTTTCATCTCCTAATTAATAAAATTAAGTCTAGTTATTTCATTTTTTTTTTTTCATAAAAAACAATCTTTGCATCTATAAAATTTTTGTTTGTAATATCATCTTTTCCAATTTCACGTTTTTCTTTTATATCAGCTGAATGATTTTCAGGTATGTGTCTGTTTGCATGATTTTTAAAGACTGAAGGAAAACGAAAAGATTGGGGTGATGTGTGGACCAGTACTTCTTGAATTTTGAGTGAAAACTCTCGCAACAGTTAGTTGTTCGTGACAGATCTGAAAAAATAGTCTGCCCTTATATGTGGAGAAAAAACATATGCTTTGCTAATATAGTTTTCCAGTAGATAATCTGTAAATTCGTTCAGTCTGAAATTGACTGGCTTGTCTTCAGCTAAATCTATGGCAAATTATCTCCAACTTCATTAGGGGACAATTTCATTTAACCAAATCTATAGAGATATTTTGTAGATAATCCAATACTCTATATTTTCCTATACCTACAATAAATACATATTAATTAAAAAAGTGTTATAACATATTAAGGTACCTACATGCATAGATATATCTATGGGTACATGTAAGTACCGATTAAATTGAATAAAAAATGTATCTTACCATGATTGTGAAAGATGAAATCTGCATCCTAAAATTTTGTCGATTGGGAATACGTCTGTCACAGAGGAATGAATAGCTTGCTCGAAATTTGCTACCTTAGTGTGAGGATTCCAGAAAAATCCAGAGTTTTTGCATTTTGTTATTAATGAATTATGCCATATGTGTATTTCTTGTTATCTTTTAATCAACAATGCACAACTGGCACGTATACGTCATATACATGTAATTATATCATTAAATCAATATTTAAAATAGTGATAAAGATTTTAAATAGGTACATCGACGGGACCTCAAATCAGAGATTAAAGATCTTCGTAACTGACTGACGGCATTCGAGCATCGGATTAAATTTTTAATCTTTTCGGACGGAGTGAGTCCAAATGATTATCGACACACTTTCTTTTTAGGCAAAATGCTATCGTAAATAAAAGGGACTGGTACTCCCGAATATAAACTATGTACTATGGTTTAATAAATACTTATACAAATACAGAATACATAGCAAATACATCCATACTGTAAATTTGTCAGAAGAGAAAAATTTAAACATATTATGACAGCTGTCACTTTGACAGTTCTCGAGATATACATTTTTGCAAATATCTCGAAAAGTAAACGTTTTTATGAAAAAACACAGGAATACTTTTTTGTTTAGAATTAAATTTTACATGAACTGTTAAATTATGTCAGCTGTCACTTTGACAGTTCTCAAGATATACATTTTTGCTAATATCTCGAAAAGTAAACGTTTTTTTGAAAAAACACAGGAATACTTTGTTTAGAATTAAATTTTAAATGAACTGTCAAATTATGACAGCTGTCACTTTGACAGATCTCGAGATATACATTTTTGCAAATATCTCGAAAAGTAAAAGTTTTTTTGAAAAAACACAAAAATACTTTTTTGTTTAAAATTAAATTTTACATGAACTGTCAAATTATGACAGCTGTCACTTTGACAGTTCTCGAGAAATACGCCATTTTGTAAAATTTTAATTTTTGCAAATATCTCGAAAACTAAACGTTTTTTTGAAAAAACACAGGAATACTTTTTTGTTTAGAATTAAATTTTACATGGACTGTCATATTATGACAGCTGTCACTTAGACAGTTTTCGAGATATACATTTTTGCAAATATCTCGAAAAGTAAACGTTTTGCTCTATCAACTAAACTGTATGTTTTCGCATAGGACAAAATTAGGAAAACATGAATATTGAATTCTTTCTGCTTAGGGTACTTTTGAGTAATTTTAATTCTCCCACCATTAAAATCCTTGATATTTATTACTAAACAAATTAATTTTTAACGTAACCAAAATAGTGTCAACAATACTTGAAACGATCAAAGTAGGATATAGACCAGGAGGTATGGTCGCGAATGTATTAAAAGTTATTTTGATTCAATTTGTTTCCAGAATCATGTGTATAATAAAATGCTGAGAACAACGATACCAGTTTGTTTGTATTTTTGTAAATTGTTTAAAGAATTATTATAAATTGCTTTTTTTGCATCAAATAAAATTTTATTCAATTCTAGTCAATTTTAATATAAACAGAAAAACCAGAATATCTGAGTTATTTAATTTTTTTTTCACTCTAACGATTATGCACAGAATGAAACAATTTTAAGAATATTTAGGGCTGCTAACTGTCACTATGACCATTTAAAATTTGTTGACTCATCTTTTTCGTCTTTTAAACTTACCTAAATATTCAAGAATTTTATTTTGCATTGCATTTTAACTTTTTTAATTTTATTTATAAAGCGATAGAATAATTAATATTCTGCATTCTGCAACATTTGTTGATTGATAACTCGCTTTATTAAATAAGACACTATTACAGTTTCTTGTAGTAATACTTTAATAGTATCAAGGCGTGAGTCTTGTTGTCAAGTCGAATTTTGGTTTGCCGTTATAGGTGAAGATGTTACTACTACCACATCTTTTACACTTTCGTTATTGAAAGATATATATTGATTGTGATTTTAGTGTAGTCTTCAGTCAGCGATTATGCTTTAAGGTCGCTGACGGATAACATATACCTTGTACTGACGAGGTGCAAATACACCGAAACCGGTCTACAAGTTATGTTGTCCCTTCTGACTACAAACCAAAATGGTTGGTTTAAATTATCTATTAGATATGCCAACCCCGTTTGACTTTAAAGCATAATTCAATATCCGTCAGGGCACATAGCCCGGGAAGTAGTTGTTTCTTCTTAGTTAAATGGTCAATGTCTTTGAAAATGTTTTTCAAAAATTAGTAAAACGATAGAATAATTAATATTCTGCATTCTGCAACATTTGTTGATCAGTATATCTGGCTAGAAGCAAGTAGATAATTTCACATACATTTTTTGGTGTTCTTCCAACTTACACAATGTCTTGTTGTATCCTATGACTACATTGTATTTTAAATGAAATAACTTTCAACTTTCTCACTTAACTTACATATTTTTTAGGTCAGTTCGTTCTTTTAGAGGCAATGGCAGCAAACTGTATACCTGTGATAATTTCTGATGGCAACGTGATGCCATTTAGTAATATAATTGACTGGAAGCGGTTTTCCATCTTTATTATGGAAAGCCATCTAAATACTCTTATGGATGTTGTAAAAGGCGTCTCGGAAAAAAAGATCAGGCAGATGCAGAAAAACCTTTTATTCATTTACCAAACATATTTTTCAAATATGAAGAAAATTGTGTTGACTACTCTAGATATTATACAAGAAAGAGTTTATCCGCATTTAAGTAGAATATATGATGAGGTTAATTTGAGGCCAGAGGAAGTAAGTTACAATACAATCACATTAAAATTAAAACTAATCAATTGGGATAATTTTTCCTTAATATTCAGTTCACATTTAATTCGATTTTGGTTTTCTTTTTAACTTTTTATAACTAAGGTCAAAATATAACGATTATAACAGAAATAAAATATTCTCTTTATGTATTATTATTTATGTTATCTTCTGGCAGTAAATAAAAAAGAATCACTGATCAGGTCACAAATTTATGATATATTGCACGACAGAAATAACAATATCTTATTTGATCCATCAGCAGGTACATCATAATAAACCTATATTTTTTATATGGATTTCATAAATTTATTCTTTCGTTGTAACTTCATTTATAAACTATTTACAATAGCTTATAATTATTCATAAAGTATAATGGACTATTGTAGCATTTGTGAGGAATTATATATATGAAAAATAAAAATGACAGTTAAATTTATTATTATATCTATAAAAAGTACATGTGTCAGTATCTATATAATATCTATATAATACCGTAAAAGCTAAATGCAATTGTGCTACAATATACAAGAACAATCATCATACAATACCGTGGGAATTATTGTGAACGCAGCATAATTAGCTTAAAAATATACTTTTCCGCAGTTGGTATCACGTTTAATTCCATGGTGAAGGCATTTCGCAGCAGATTCATAGATTCTCTCTGATTTTTATTCTACAATGAGACATAACTAAGTTACAGACGCGTTGCATTTCGTTTTTATTTCGATTTATAGTGTACTAGCTGTAACCGGCGCGCGTTGCTACGCCAACAACTAAAATAAATTTAAGAAAAATAAAAGATAAGAAGAAAAATAGAAGGAAAGAAAGTTTATAGTTTTGTTTTACTTATCGCAACAAAAATATATTTTTCGAACTTATATTTGTACGAATTCGTATAGATATCTATTAATCAGTATTGAATTTGATACATGGAAGCGTCATCTGGTGGTAACTTCCATTAATACGAATATCATATTCATCTTACCCATTAAAAATACATCATCATACTGATTTTCGTGACAATCGGTTGAACGGGGCAGAAGTTGCTACTCTGCAGCGCCACCTGGTGGCGAGTGGCATCAATGAGCATATCATACAAACCTTCTCCGTGGAAAAATTCATATACATACCAATTTTCATGACAATCGGTTGAACGGGGCAGAAGTTGCTACTCTGCAGCGCCACCTGGTGGCGAGTGGCATCAATGATCATATCATACAAACCTTCTCCGTGGAAAAATACATATGCATACCAATTTTCATGACAATCGGTTAAACAGGGCAGAAGTTGCTACTCTGCAGCGCCACCTGGTGGCGAGTAGCATCAATGAGCATATCATACAAACCTTCTCCGTGGAAAAATACATATACATACCAATTTTCATGACAATCGGTTGAACGGGACAGAAGTTGCTACTCTGCAGCGCCACCTGGTGGCGAGTCGCATCAATGAGCATATCGTACAAACCTTCTCCGTGGAAAAATACATATACATACCAATTTTCATAATGATCGGGCAAATGAGTCTATCGATTTCATTTATAAAAACATCCTTTTATATTGTTATGGAATCAGTGGTGCTCCTCAGATTTGGTGATAAATTTATTATGATTTCTGATTTGCTTGCGGCTATAGGGTCGTGCTTCTATTTCCAAAATAATATTCACTTTATTTAAAACAGTTTTATTTTAAAATTTTAACTACAATTATAAATATTTATCAACATTCAAATTACAACTCTCTCTTCAATTTCAAAATTCATAATAATAATCCCTATTTATCCCCCTCGTCCCTAGGTAACCTCTTAAAACAAATTATAAAACAAAAATAAACAACTCTCTACACTTTCTGAAATAAAATTTTTAAACACCTATATAAAGACAGTTACCTATTATCAAATATAAAAAAAATTTTAACCAATCAAATCATAACAAAATCCCCCTAAATTTAAAATTTAAAATTTTCCTTTAAGACACATTTTATAATTTTAAATTTATTCCATATTTACTTTTCTATCAGATCATTACTATTCTACCTTTAATTTACAATTACTTTCGATTTCTACCCTTTTTTAATAATTTTACTTTATTTTATTTAATCAATTTCTTCCCACTTTTTCTGATATTTCCCCATTATTTATTTTCCTCTTTATTTTGAATTATAATCTTAATTTTAATTTTATCTCAATCCTATTTGCTTTTAATTAACTTATTTTTTTCTTTTTTTTATAATTATAAATTATATCCTTCCAAATCTTTTTTAATCTTCTAATTTCATCACATATTTCAAAATAATTTATATCACCATCTTCATAAGGTTTCTTCTTATTCTCCTTATTGTAATTGAATTTAGTTTTATATTTAATTTTATTATTATTATTATCATAATAATATCTATTTTTATATTTATTTCTATCACCTTCATATATTTTATTTTCATATTTTGCTTCTTCATTTTTATAATATTTATCTTTATAATTCTTCTTATCATCGTCATATTCATTATTTAATTTTAATTTCATAATTTCATTTTCTTGTATTACATTTATTTCTTTTTCTTCCATCTCATATATCTTCTCTTCTTTACTGTATTTTGCATTTCTTCTTTTACATTTTTCTTTTCCATATTCTCTTGTTGTATAATTATCTCTAATTCTGTTTTTCTCATTTTCATTTCATTTCTTATTTCTATTTTTGTTTCTTCTAATGTTTCTCTATACATTTCCATTTGCTTCTTCATTTCATCTTTAAATGCTTCCATATTTTTATTCATTTCTTCTTTAAATTTGTTAATCTCTTGTTTTATTTCTTCTTTATTTTCTTGTAAATTCTTTTTCATTGAATTCATATCTTCTCTTAAGTTATTATTCATTTTTTCTTGTTTTTCATTCATTTTTTCTAAAAATTTAAACATCCTATCCATATCACTTTCTTCATGTTTGTTACCATTACTTTCAATAATTGCTTCTATAATTGTGGTATTCTCTTTTTCATCTCCCGATTCATTTGTTTCCATAATATGTATGTCATCATCTTTTTGATGATCTCCTTGTTGCATCTGTAAATCCTGTTTCTTATTTTGTCTTCTTCTTGTTTCGTCTTCTTCTTGTTTCCATTTTATTATTATTTATTATTCAATTTATTATTATAATAATTTAAATTTTAATATTAATTAGATTTATAATATAGTATATTATTAATATCAATTTAAATTTTATATGTCTTATTGACACTGTCAAAAATTTTCAATTTTTATAAAATATGTCTCAAAAATTATGTATTTCAAATATACACAACAAACTAAAAAAACTGTCTCTATATAAGGATTTAAAAATCTTACCCCAGATTACAATTTTCTAATAATTTTCAATTCTGCTTGACTATCCCGACTTTCCTCTATCGGCAGCTTCTTGTTGTTATTCAGTTTCTTTCCAATGGTCTCCTATTATCGGCTCACGTTGGGCGTCAATTTGTTATGGAATCAGTGGTGCTCCTCAGATTTGGTGATAAATTTATTATGATTTCTGATTTGCTTCCGGCTATAGGGTCGTGCTTCTACTTCCAAAATAATATTCACTTTATTTAAAACAGTTTTATTTTAAAATTTTAACTTCAATTATAAATATTTATCAACATTCAAATTACAACTCTCTCTTAAATTTCAAAATTCATAATAATAATCCCTATTTATCCCCCTCGTCCCTAAGTAACCTCTTAAAACAAATTATAAAACAAAAATAAACAACTCTCTACACTTTCTGAAATAAAATTTTTAAACACCTATATAAAGACAGTTACCTATTATCAAATATAAAAAAAAAATTAACCAATCAAATCATAATAATATATTATATACATTTGAGAAGTCATTGAATCAGGACTTCATTTCATTCTGATTTTATATTCCAAAGGGATATTCCAAAGGTATGTAATGTGAGCTTGGGAGCTGTTATTAAGATTTTAAGGCCGAAAAGGAAAACTGAGACGATTGTGGTGAACAGAAAATGAAAATGAGGAAGGAAAAGGACGATAAGGGATGAAGCATTTTCAATGAGGGAGAGTAAATTAAACCTTAGAAAAACAAATCAAAATTTTCAGAAAGATTTAGCACGCGCTGCAGTTGTTATTCATGACGCTACAGTGCGAAGACTTTTGGAAGGAGGAAGAAAAGCAGTAAGACCTCAGAAAAAACAGCCATTGACTGCAAGAATGATGAAAAAACGGTATGATTGGGCGAAAAAAAATAAGAGCTGGACTGCTGAAGATTGGAGAAAAGTATATTAAGGCCACTTTTTGGTACGTTTCACTTAAAAAAAGTGCCAATGAAAAACATACGTTGGATCATATTGATCAAAAAAGTTACACATCCTCTGAAGAAGATGTGGAGCTTTTCTAATAAAGGTACCGGATCCCTAGTGCACTTCGAAGCATGTTAGATTCTCAAAAATACAAAGACCTGTTGGAAAGGAGAGCAAAATGGATAGCACAACAAAAGAAAAATTGTAATCCAGGTATGGTTTTGCGATCCATAAATTACAGAAAACTAAAAAAAATACCAAAACGTCTTCAAGAAGCTATTAAAGCAAAGGGAAGACATATTTCATACTAAAACAATGGTTATTGTATTGGTTATTCTATTTTATTCGTCTATAAGATATAAATATTGATTTTCTGTATATTACACCTGTGTTCACATTAATTCGCACAGTATTGTACGTAATGTTAATTCCATTTAGAAGCGTTACAACAAGTTTAAGATAAAAATAGATTTAGAACTTTCTTCTATTATTTAGGGGTCCGCCTTGTCACTTAAAATAAAAACAATTAAATGTATTTTATTTTATTTAAAACAAAAAGTTGTCATTGACAGAAAGATTGTAATATGGTATTTTTTTTGTTTATATATTTTTAAAAACGACAATAAATGTGATTATCAAAAGCTTAGAAAAATAAAATCGATGTATTCTTTGTATTGTTAGCTATTTTTAGATTTAAAAGGCGACCGTTAACATACTTTACAAATCTGTTAAAATCAACATCAATAAAATAAGCAAGGACCCTTTTAAAACAAATTTGTTTATTTTTATTTTAATTAGCACGAAGTTTTCCAAATAATAAAAGAAAGTAGAATTTAATGCCACAAATAATTTATAGAGAATATTCAAATACTTATTTGAAAGATATTAATACACAAAACCCGGCATTTTATCTAGAAACCTATGTAGCACAAATCACAATTCATTGATAAGCCATCTGTGTTATCCAACAATAATTTTATTAGAAAGAGAATATCATCCATATCTCATATGTGGTCCAATGGTAATACCAAAGAAAAAACTCTAAGTCTCGTACCACCAAAATATTTTATTTAATGGCTACTAGTTTCGGGAATCTTTCCCATCAACAGGCCCTCAAAAATAAGCATTACCAGAAGACATATATTGATTGTGATTTTAGTGCAGTCTTCAGTGAGCGATTATGCTTAAGCTTGCTGACGGATAACATATTCCTTTTACTGACGAGGCGCAAATACGTCGAAACTGGTCTACAAGTTATGTTATCCCTTCTAGCTGCAAACGGGAATGGTTGGCTTAAATATTCCATATTGTCGAATGGTGCCTATTTTGTGCTTATTTTTGAGGGCCTGTTTATGGGAAAAATTCCCGAAACTAGTAGCCATTAAATAAAATATTTTTGTGGTACGAGTTTTTTCTTTGGTATTAATAATTTTATTGTTAATAAATAAATAAGAAATACCAAAGTAGCTATAAAGATATAACTTGTTTCACATAATAAATATAATTATGCTGTAAAACTTTGGTAATGCTATTTAATTATATAAATTTCATCTCTGTCATATTCTGTCAAGCTTGCACGTATATGTTGCCATTTATACTTAACGTCTCAACAATTTATTACTATTTTTAGATTAACACTAACCCGCTGTTTTTTCCTATGACTTCACCAAAGTCTCATGGGTTTTCTGCTGTTATTTTAACTTATGATAGAGTAGATAGTTTATTTACTTTAATAGACCGATTATCGAAAGTTCCTAGCCTAATGAAAGTTATAGTGGTATGGAATAACCAAAAGAAGAATCCACCACCCTGTAAGTATTATTTGATACGAAATAGTTTTAATAATTATTAGAAACATTTAAAAACATGCATAGTGATGAAAAATACAATGAATTAATCGAAATTAAGTTAGCGTGGAATAGTAATAAATTTTTT
This sequence comes from Altica lythri, assembly GCA_964028335.1. NCBI lineage: Eukaryota > Metazoa > Arthropoda > Insecta > Coleoptera > Chrysomelidae > Altica > Altica lythri. The sequence goes on along the minus strand of OZ034803.1, from coordinate 57,113,619 downwards.
TATTCATACATTAAATGCTCCATTAGAATTGTCTCATTAATAAATTGCTCCCGATCAGATCTTTTGATATACGTGGTGTGAACAACCACTGACTGTCCCCACCGTTCCTTTTCCGTTTCTTATTTTTGTGACGTCACCATCGCAATTAATTTAGCGTGAAACAAAAAAAAATTGTTTTTACCTCGAACATCAATAAATTGCTTCCTAAATGCTCCCTCAGAATCCGCAATTGCTCCAGTAGTTAGTCAATTTTTTAATTATTTGCAATTAAAATTACGGAATTTATTTTTTCTGCATCTGAACAAATTATAGTTCTTTTTTATTTTTTCTCATCAACAAATTGCTCCCAAAATGCTTTCTCAGAATCTGCAATTGCTAAATTAATTAGTCAAATTTTTAATTAATTATCTCCAATTAAAATTACTGGATTTTTTTTTTAATCTCCACAAATTACAGGTTTTTTAATTTTTTTTTATTAATAAATCGCTCCCTAAATGCTCTTTCAGAATCCACAACTGCTCCAGGATTTAGTTATTTTTTAAATAAATTATTTGCAATTAAAATACAAAATTTATTTTTTCTACTATATCTCAACAAATTACAGTTTTTTTTTAATATTTTTTTTTTATCAATAAATTGCTCCCTATATGGTTTTTCAGAATCCGAAATTGCTCCAGTAATTAATTATTTGTAATTAAAATTACGGAACTTGTTTTTGGAACGTAGTTCCTTATGGCTGGGCGTAGACGCTCGGATTCCTGATTCGGTTTCAGGATCAGGAATTCAGATTCGGAATTCTGTGTGCCTAGCGCATACATCCGTTTTTTTTGTATTAGGAATTTATACTGTCAGTTCGAATAGCGACGTTTCTGTGAAAGCATAAATGGACGACGACGATGAATTGATTACTATTGCACTGTTACTGGCGCTAGATATGAAGAAGAAGAGAAAACGAGATTATTAGTTTTTTTCCGTTCTTTCGAACCAAACACACGGAATGAATTCCGAAACGAACGTCAGGTTTTTTTCCGTTCGGAAATAGTTAGGACGTGTGCGCCTTGTTGAACATTTTGTATGTAAATGAAACATTCGGGTTTCAGAATCGGAATTCCTGATCCGGAAACCGAATCAGGAAACCTAGCGTTTGTGCCCAGCCTATCGCGCGTTATGACGGAGACTAGACGAAAAAAATTCAGACCAAAAGTTGTCACGACACGACACACGCATGTCTCTCTCTCTCTCTCTCTCTCTCTCTCTGTTCAAAATTAAAAAATTAATACAGAATGTAATAAAAATTTTCAAAATGCTTTCCCCAAACATCTTATACTGAACGCATAGAGAAATCACTTTTTCAAAATGATTAAGTTTTTTAAAATTTTCAAGATTTTCAAAATTTTCAGAATTTTCAAATTTTCAAAATTTTCAACTTTTTGAAATATTTTGAAAAATTCAATCATTTTGAAAAATTGAAGTGGTGCTTTCTCTATGCGTTCAGTATAAGATGTTTGTGGAAAGCATAGAGAGAGAGAAATGATGTTATTATTCTGTTTCACTGCGCCTGCGTGTGATACTTTTCTCAACGTGACTGTTTCACACGATTTTACTACCCATATTTTTTTTCATATATATATCGTTTCTTCAGGAGTAAACTTCAAAAATTTATTACAATTCCTTCACTAATTAATCGAAAGGAACTTCGTTCCATCCGGGTGTCCCATGACATCACTCAATTTTTTTTCTACATTTTAACAAATTACTTTGTTTTGAAATTTATTTAACTTTCTCTCAAAAAGATCGGTTGGTATTTGTTGATTTTTATTCGAAAATATTCTTTAATTATCCGAAATTAATCAAAATTATTAATTACTAAAGCAATTGCGGATTCTTAGAGAGCATTTAGGGAGCAATTTATTGATAAAAAAACTGTAATTTTTTGAGATATAGAAAAGATAAATTCCGTAATTAATATTAGGGAGCAATTTATTAATGAAAAAATATAATTATATATAAAAAAACTGTAATTTGTTCAGAGGTAGAAAAAGTAAATAACGTAATTTTAATTGCAAATAATTAATTAAAAATTTGACTAATTACTGGAGCAATTGTGAATTCTGAGAGAGCATTTAGGGAGCAATTTATTGATACAAACATTTTTTTTAACTAATTCGTTGAGATATAGAAAAAATGAATTCCGTAATTTTAATTGCAAATAATTAATTAAAACATTAATAAATTACTGGATCAATTGCGGTTTCTAACGGAGCATTTAGGGAGCAATTTTGTTATATATGAATTAAAAAAATCTATTAATATTCCACGCTAACTTAATTGTAATAATGAATTATGAATTGTTTTTTTATTTAAGACAATTTTATCTTATAGACAGTTAAGTATTGTAACGGTTTAGTAATTCTGTTTTCATTACTAAAAACATAAATGATAATTAAAATAAGCACAATTTACAAAAAGAACTTTTTATAATAGAAAGTTTTTTACTGATTTATAGGTCATCTCAACAATGCACAGCATCCCTGATTTTGCAAAAATATTAAGTCATACAACGCTGTGATTGATCATAGAGAAGATTGTTTCCTTGTTAACAAAATCAAGGGTAGTTGTATCTAAAAACTTTCTAAAACAGTTTATTTTATTACCAGTTAAAATAATAATTACTGTTTTCACATGTAAGAACAAAAAAAAAGAAAAAAAACTTCTCTGTCGCGTAATCGATCCCATTACGATAACATAACAGAACTGTCACAAGTGGACTGAGCCGCCGCCTAACCAACTACGCTACGAACGATTTATTTAATAACTTTCAAAATAATATTATCTATACACAACTTAGATCATGTTTAATATCAATTCGGTATAAATTTCGAAATCTATGTATATGCCTAAACACACTTGAAACATGCATTGTCATCCAGTTCTTAGCTATCCTGAAAATTTCAGAGCTATAGGTAGTCGGGAAATAGGTTTAAATTCGATTACAAATTCCACGGAATGACACAGAGACACAGAACACGGCGAAAATATAAAAAACTTTCTAATAAACATATTTACTATAAATTTTTGTGTAATGTTTAATATTATCTAAGCAAAAATCACATTTTTTTAAAACTTATATTATAGACTCTAATAATAGTAAAAACGTACCTGCATTGATATAGACTATTCTGTACTTTTTCTATTTTTCTATATATTTAGAATCTAAACCCGATTAAGAACAATTAGTTATTAAGTAAATTTTGTTTTTAGTGTCAGAATTTCCAAAAATACAAAAACCAGTTAACGTTATTAGAACTAGTGCTAATAAATTATCAAACCGATTTTATCCTTATAAAGAAATTGAAACAGAGGCAGTTTTACATATTGATGACGATATTGTGATGTTAACTTCTGATGAAGTTGAATTTGCTTATGAAGTTTGGAGAGAGTTTCCTGATAGAATAGTTGGTAAGTTGAAAAAACAAGAATTATTATCATTTTCTGTGTGAATAAATGGTTTTTAAATATTATACGGATATTTTTAGGTTTTCCTTCTAGAACGCATATATGGGATAATGTGACTAAATCGTGGAAATATGAATCCGAATGGACCAACGAAATTTCCATGGTACTCACCGGAGCAGCTTTTTTACATAAATATTATAGTTATTTATACACGAATTTTATGCCAGCAAGTGTAAGAGAATGGGTAGATGAACACATGAACTGTGAAGATATTGCCATGAACTTTTTAGTTGCTAATATTACCAATAAGCCTCCTATTAAGGTAACAAATTTGAAATTTTTTGCAACTTTTTTGTGAAATAGTATTTTAGTTAGAGTAGATGGCGTTTATTTTGTTTTATATGTTAAATAGCTAACCCGGCTAACATCGCACCGCCTAACAATGTTTTATAATTATCTTAATTGTTTATCATATCTTACTACATATTACTGAAGACAAATCCAAATAATCTTTTTAACTGAATCTAAATGCAACGCCATATAAAGGATGTCTTTACAATTTAGAAGTCAATTGATGGTATAGATTAACTTAAAGCCGTTTTAGACTATCCAATTTCTTGTACAAGAAATATTGTATGCTCATGTTTGAATTGTGTTTTAGACTATACAATTTCTTGTGCAAGATAAATGTTTTAGGCACGAAGACTAGATACCAGGAGTCTACACGGTATAGACTTTTCCATAATATTTCTGGTCTCAATAATCAACCCAGATCATAGTTCTATTTTTGCCACTGGCGGCGCGAGTAACCATAAGAACTTATAGAGCCTTATTAGAACCGATGTTTATGACATTTAAATTTCGCGAAATTAAATTCAATATATAATATTAATTTATTTATTTAAAATTATTTGTCATAAAAGCTGTCAATAGTAAAAAACCTTCCCGCGTAAGGATTTAAACGAGTATCTTAGGAACACGAGCGCACTCTACCGGCAATAGTTCTGTCCCCTAAATTGAGACCATTTTTTAACATTACGTTTAAACTCCTGGGACCCTATTCACTAACCGTGTGAATGCTCGTGTAGGAGAGCTCATTCACAATTTAGCTTCACTGCGCAAGTTACTCCCCTAAAATTATAAAATCCGTATTCACGTTCTAAGAGAATGCTCCTATGCGAGTACTCTACTGGGTAAAACCAAGAGAATTGATACATTTTGAGAGAGTGGAGTGGACTTTCGCACAATGGGTGTTGTCTCATGACAGACATGACATGGGATTTTTCAATACAGTTTATTTTTCATGATTTGTTATTGCTAGAATTTTTGTTTGGTTCATTGTTGATTATTTAGTTTTTGTTAGTCTTTTTGTTGTTTTATTAGTGACAATTTTCTGCCAGTGTGTTGTTTTTGGCGTTATAAATTGTTTTTAAAATGGATGATGATGATTTATAGTGATGCAATTGCTAATAAATGATCTTGACGATGCCAAAGAACAAGGACCCTTTCTTGAGATTGTCCGATTTATTATTATTCTTCTCATCCCGGTGGCTGTTTATATTTTACAAACCTAAAGTACTAAATAAATAGTTCAAATGTGATGGTTAAACTTGGCAACGTTGTGGCTTTTTAGGATCATGTGAGCGATGAGTGAGAGAGTACTCACATCGATGAGTAGTCGTACACGAGCACTCTCACAAGTTACAGAATAGGGGCCCTGGTATCTATACTTCGTGGTTTTAGGATTCGGCGCAATAGACATAATATTTATTTTTCTTCTCCGTCTTCTTCTGTTTGTGGCCTCAGCTACCTAGGCTATTCGGCCTATATTTAATTTTGATTGGATCTTTTTGGCAGAAGTTTTTATTTTATTAAATGTTTTGATTATTTTTCATATAAAAGCGATTCAAATGATTAAGCAAGCAGCTGTTGCCAGTGCGATTGCGGGTATATACGTGTTAAGCAGAGTTTTAAAGCGCCGTTTAGAAATGTCATGTGCGCGCGCAATTCTTGGATGCAATATTGTGTAGAAAATAGAGCATGTTCTATTTTCTTGTACAATAATTTGACAGAAACAATATTTGATCCAATCTCTTGTTTGAAACTATCCAATTTATCTTGTACAATATTTCTTGTACAAGAAATTGGATAGTCTAAAACGGCTTTTACACCCTAATCTATTAGGAATTCAAGCAAGTGAGCGATTCGATTCGATTGTATTTCTCACTTTATTTTGCGATAACTTAAATATATTTATTAAAATAGCTTTTACTCACGACTTTTTTTAGCGTCAAAATTAATGAGAATATTGGCTCATCTTATTTCCTCATTAAGCATAGAAAAAATCGTACTTTCGATACGTTCAATAATGACGCCTCTCGCTCTCCATATCCTCACGCTTCCCACGCGTCGCAGTCAATTAATGTCCTTCCAGTCTAAGCTAAACCCAATTTAATGTGATTATAATCATATAGATCTGAGCTCTATTTTTTTTGGTACCTTTTACGTGACTGACACAACTTCTTTATTTGTTAGCCGATTTAAATATTAAGGGAAGCCCATCAAAATATATTACTGAAAACTGCATCCAAATTAGTTAAGCCATTTCTGAGATTAGCGTTAACAAATATACAGACAAACAAACGAAATGAAAAAAAATTGTGTTGACTTATCTAGCGTTACCCGTAATGATATTGTTTATAGTTCCTCAGTTCATGTTTTTAACACTACCTTAAACTTTATTAGTCTGCTATTCACTTACATGTGAAATATTTTGTCCTTTGGGAAAAATATGCAAATCAAGCACAACTTAAGGTAATTCTTATATTTTAAATTTGGAAAATTGTGTTGAATTAAGAAGATCAAAAAGTCCACTAACTGCTAAAAAAAAATATTTATTATTGAGGTACAATTTTTGGTGAGTAAAATATATATTTAAATTCCCTTTACACTGCTCTATAAAATATTGTCATTTTCAGGGTAGTAATATAATTTAATGTTTCTCTGCTTTATAAGAAAGGCCGTTTATTCCTGAAACAACCTGTTTCCAAATTTTGATACAAGTTAACTTTAGTTGAGGGAAACGACAGAAAAGCTCAACCTACTACAGAAATTCTTAAAAATGTACACATTGTTACAACTCTGAGGCGATACACCCGTTTGAAGATCCTATCCTCATATTTATGTATCTCGTATCTCCTTCAATTGCAAACCAATTCAGTAATGTTACAGATTTTTTTTTAAATTTTGGTCGGGCACTACTCTAACGAAATTCTCTTTCCTTAAATGTTCACTGTCACTCTTTCCAAAATAACCAGTGTCCAATTATATGTGTTTGGATTTCTATAAAAATGCTGTAAAAATATGACGCTATTTTTCTAAAGATTTTTATTTGACAAGTTTTTCTATATATCTATCTGACAATGACAAAACAACATTTTTTTCAAAAACAAAAATATAATGATATTTAAAACCAAACAATATGAATATCGAATAACTACAATAAAATATACTACTGGGTGAGCCATGATTGTTGACCGATATGCAGAGTAATTAAGTTTCTTATGTTAGATAAATTTGAGTAAACACGATAATATACGGTATAATCAAATTAAAATAACAAACTAAGGGTGGGTTGAAAGGTTTTGAAAGTGAAACCTATTAACCAGTAGAGGAATCAAAATTTATACGCTATTTTAATATTTCATATTCTATTTAAATGCACAAAAAAATTCTATTTTGATTTGTCAATTCATTCTTTGTTTATAAACCATTTGAAGTTGACGTCAGTGTATTTTGTGTTAAAGGAATCTACTCCTTTATTTTCAAATGTAAATCGAAGGGTTTTAGAGTTTAAACGTGGTCGTACAAGCGTCGAAGACGTAGTGGACGTCCTAAAGAGCAAGATCACCGGAAATTATTAAGCAAGAGAAGTCTATGATATTATTTGTAAACATCCAAGTTTAACTAAGCGTTAATTTGCTGATACCATAGGCATCTCAGATAAACGAGTACTCCATATTTTACACTAAGAATTAAATATGAAATAGCTGTTCGGAAAGTTAGTGCCGCATTCGTTAACAAATCAACAAAAACTGAATCGATAACATATTTCTCGGCGTTATTTGGAGCGTTTTAAGCAGAATAAAACTAATTTTCTGGGTCGTTTTGTAACTATGGATGAATCTTGGATCTACCATCATGATCCTAAACTGAAACAAGAACGTTTACAGTGGACTGAAGCTGGTTCTTCAGCTCCAAATTAGGTGAAATCAAAACTCTCGGCAAAAGTTTCGGCATCAGTTTTTTGGTATGTAAAAGGGGTTTTGTTGATTGATTATCTTGAAAATAGTAAAACATTTAACTCTGAATATTATTGCAACCTTTTAGATCAGTTGGATAAAAAAAAATCGCGAAAAAAGACCCTGTTTACAGAGGAAAACAATCATTTGTCATCAAGACAATGCACGTGTTCACAGAAGTTTGTTGACAATGGCTAAATTGAACGACTTAAAGTACGAATTGCTTAAATAACCACCGTATTCACCAGATTTGGCTCTCTCTGATCATTACCTGACTCTTTCTTCGTGGAAAGCGTTTTTTGTCGAATGAAGAAGCTATTGCAGCCAGGAAACAATATTTTGCAGAGTTTCCGGAAAATCATTACAGAGCTGGTAAAATTACTTAAGTGTGTTCAAGCTGAGGGTGATTATATTGTATAAAAAAATAAAGTCATTAAAAAGTACACATAATAATTTCATTTTTGTTTTCAAAACTTTTCAATCAACTTGTAACACACAATAATGTGATGGCCCATGGCCCCTATTGTTCTTACTCTTTGGATAACACGTTGTAATAGAGCCATAGAGTGGTTGCTTTTACAAACCTAAAAAGTTTTTTTACATACATGCGGAAAATACCATACATCTAGAAAAATAAATGTGTTCATTTTCAATAAATTCTCATCCAATGGATGTGACATTTTTTCAATTTCTCCTTAATGTCATTTTAATAATTTCTTGTTTGTATAATTTCTAAATTTCAAAAATCCGTTTAGAGTTATCTCAAAAATAATAGTTTACTATAAAAAAGAATGTTTGTATGTATGAAATCGATAGACTCAGAAACTATTTGACCGATCATTATGAAAATTGGTATGTACATGTATTTTTCCACGGAGAAGGTTTATATGCTATGCCCATTGATGTAACTCGCCACCAAGTGGCGCTGCACAGTAGCAACTTCTGTCCCGTCCAACCGATTGTCATGAAAATCAGTATGATGATGTATTTTTAATGGGTAAGATGAATATGATATTCGTATTAATGGAAGTTACCACCAGATGGCGCTTCCATTAAACGAGCAACCCTACTTAGTTGATAATTTATATCACGCCACCGTAAGGTGGCGCAGTTAATATCACATATATTTAAACGAGCATTAAGTATTGTGACGCCACCGGAAGGTGGCGCAGTTAATATCACTTATATTTAAACGAGAAATTCTTACTAAATTAAGTATTGTGATTTGTGATGCATCTAATATAGTTTATCGATAAACTGCAAAATATAACGAAAAAAAAAGTATAAACCTGATAACTAACGAAAAAATATGATGAAAACGATAAAATCAAAATAGATTGAAAAAACGAAAAATGGAAGAATAACGTAAATGATTTAAGGTACGAAGTCCGCCGGGTCAGCTAGTTTTAATATAATTTCTGTTAGCATCAACTAATTTTCCAGTATCATACTAATAAATAATGTTTGTTACAGGTCACACCTAGAAAGAAATTTAAGTGTCCAGAATGTGCCAGCAATGAAATGTTATCTGCAGATTTAGGTCATATGGTGGAACGTTCGAAATGTATAGATCGTTTCGAAAAAGCCTTTGGTCGTATGCCTCTTAAATCAGTGGAATTTAGAGCCGACCCAGTACTGTTTAAAGATCCATTCCCAGAGAAGTTAAAACGCTTTAATGATATAGGCAGCTTGTAAATTGTTTTTAATTCTTTAAATATTTATGTTGTAGATAATTGTAAATATTGTAAATAATTATCATTGTTGTACTGATTTTTCAGCAGGGTTATATATATTTTTTTACATTATGTTGTAATTTTTTATTTTGTTTGTATATGTTGTACAGTCAAAAATAAATTATATATTATTTACTTCTATCTCGAATTATTTTGTTAAAAGAATTTTAGTTATTTATTAACAATTGTTTTTCGGAAGATAAAATAAAAATTGTTAAGAATAAAAATAATAGTTTAAAAATCTAAAAAAAAGCTTTTCTGCAAATTTTAACAAAAAATTAAATAAAAACTTTTTTAAAAAAATTAAACCGCCTTCAAAAAAATTGCTCTAAAAAGTCAGAAATAAAATCTTTATTTCTTAATAAAATTGAAACCAACTAGGCATCTGATTTCGATTTCCTTGAAGTCGGCTCCAATGGTTTATATCTTTGTAAAAGGTTTCAGTAACTAACTTTTGAAATCCAGATTTAATAGCTAAGATTAAAATAGAGGGTAATTTGCCATTGGAGCAGACTTCAAGGAAATCGAAATCAGATGCCTAGATGGTTCCAATTTTATTTAGAAATAAAAATTTTATTTCTGGCTTTTTAGAGCAATTTTTTTGAAGGCGGTTTAATTTTTTTAAAAAAGTTTTTATTTTATCATTTTTAGTTGCTACTTGATTCATGATGAACTATTTTCAAAGCCTTTCAATAACCTTGCAAGAGGTACTGAGTTTAATCCCCAACAATCCCCATATGTACCAATGTGACTTTTTGGAGACATAAGTAAATTGTCTAACACCTAGAAACACGAAGTAAAGGAAAACATCGTGATGAAACGTGGAATTAATTGTCTGAAATCACCAACTCGCAGTAAGCAAGAGAATTGATTAAATGCTCATTCCTTCTCTTTGTGAGGAGAGGTCTTTGGCTTTAGAGTGGGACAGTAATGGGCTAATTATTATGTTTTTATGTTATACACCATTATTAACAAATTAACTGAACTGCAGAGGTTATTCTGTTGATTTTTGTGGTATTTCTTGTAATATCTTCCACATTGATGACCAACCTTAATCAAATTTCTATTCGACCACACGGAGACTCTACTCTTTTGAATGCAAAAAGATTTTTTCAAATCGGATTATAAGTACCGGAGATATTCGGTAACATATATAAAAAAATATGGTCAAACTGAGACCCTTCTCCATATTTCCTGGAATAACTTTCACATTAATAACCAGACCTTAACCAAATTTCTATGGGACCAATGGGACACTCTACTCTTTTGAATGCAAAAATAATTTTTTAAATCGGATTATAAATACCGGAGATATTCGGTAACATCCATAAAAAAAATATGGTCGAATTGAGAACCTTCTCCTTTTTTGAAGTCGGTTAAAAATATAAAAAAGCGTGGGTTATTACGTGGTGTCAATAGATTACTTAAACAGCACCACACGGTTTTTTACATGTAATACATTTTTTCCATCTACACTATTCTCAATTCACATTAAAAAAAAAATTTTTAATTTTTGGTTCATTTTTTTTTCAAAAGTTTGTTTTAAGTATTTTAAACCATACTTTATTTAGTATTTTTAAGTTCGATTTTATACAAGCGTGTTTTTAAGTTTATTTAACTATTATTTATTTTTAATTTTTTTGTTAGATTTGTCATAAAAGCCTGTTATTTATTCAGTTTTTTTTTTAACTATTATTTATTAAATTATTATTTTAATCCATTTACAAACTATTACAATTATTAGATAGAGAATTGAAAATAAAAACCAATCCTATATAGTCCATTTCACCGTTTTTGGCCGATGACAGAAATCATACTCGAAGTAAATTTATTATACATCTCTCTCAGATATAGGCAAGTTAGAAATTTAAATGGGGACGTTTGTTTTTTAATACAACACTTACGTAACTGCATCTTGTTTCACCGGTAGATAAAAATTATTCAATACGGAAGTCTTGACTTAATTCACATTCCTAGTAACCGTCATATACGGCTCGTTGTTGAAGGATTGAATTTAATCATTATTAATGTCATATTTTTGTAGATGTCAAACCACACTGATAGTTTCAGAAACTTACGACCTAATTTAGAAAAAAAAACTCTCCGCCATTGGTAACTTGGATGACAGTTTAATCTTATTTCAGTGGTTTCTAATATCAAATCGGCCAAAAACGATGAAATGGACTATACAATTTGTATTGTCGTATGGAAAATAAAGAAATTGAATTGAAAAAAGTCTTAACGCTTTAACCAATTGCGCCACAGAACCTAGAAGGCAACTTTGTTTTATGGAAGTATAAGGAAGTAAATATGTGTCATCAGCCGATATAAAAGTTTCTAGTTTTTTTTGTTGACAAGTTTAAGTCAAAATTTAACTTGCAAGATTCTACCTTTACTACAAACATGTGCGAATTAATATAAACACAGGTATAAAATTCAGAAAATCAACATTTATTTTTTATAATAACTTTTTGAAGACCTTGACCCTGAAGACCCTGATAGAAGACACGGGCTGCTTCATGAAAAACTTCCATTATTTAATGACTAACAAACTAACAAAATGACAGAACAACAAACAATACCATAACTATGGAGGGTAGAGGTAAGGAGAACGATCTTAAATGGGAAATGATTAAAAATGTGTCCACTTTTTAGAGGTACATAACACTTCTCAAACCTGCCACTACAATGGCGCTAAAGTAGATGTAGGGTACAGAATGAATGTAGCAGTTTTTGACAAATTGATTGAAATGTCGTATGATTTCGTAATATAAGTCACAAATTATATAAGTGCTATAAAAAAACGTGGTCAGCGAATTCACTTTAGTGTATTTTAAATTCGTTTTATACTTTATGATTATCTTATGTATCTTATGATTATTTTAAAAATGGTGTCATAATAAAGCGGAAATGTGTCTTTCCTTGTTTATTTATCTATCCTACTCTAAGAAATTATGGCGCTTTTTTAAAAATTTACCCTACTACGATCGTAGCGCCACCCTTATTTACCACATTTTGACGGACACATTCAATACACGGAGACAGTTCTCCTTACCTCTACCCTCCATAACCATAACATACATACACAGGAGGCGTGTCCGTCTGCAATTAGCCGGCGCAAACCAAACCGTCAAATTTTTTAACTGACGGAGTTGGGTACTTCCAGAGGGAGACGCTTCCGAAACGCAAAATGAACTCGCGACAAAGGCGTAGACACAACACAAAACTTTAACGGACGGACGTGGTTTTTTCGACTTTTCCACGACATGACAACCAAAATACCAAATAAACAGGACACATCACAACAATAACAAGGCACCCTGACTAGCCAGCCACAAACACCTCATAATGCCATTTCAGCAAGGAGGGGGTGCATAAGGAGAAGACTAAGAAATAAGAATGAAGACATATATTATGTATGTAATGATGTTATTATTCTTGTATAAGATATGAAAATATAAATAAACATGTTTAAAAAAAAAGACCTTTTGGCATCGAGTCAACAAGTTCTTTTTACAATTTTCTGTGATTTGCAGATACCAAAACCATACCTGGATTACAGCCTCTATATCAATTTTTCTTTTGTTGTGTTTTGTGGTTTTGCTTTCTCAATCACCCACAGATTTTCAATTGAATTGAGATCCGATGAGTTTCCTGATCATTTAAGGCATGGAATATTCCAGTCCTTGAAATATTTTGTCATAAATAATACAATATAATTTCCGATAAACAATACGGTTTCAGAGAAAAATTATCAACAGAAGATGCAATACTTGAGCTGACATCAAAACTATATAATGCCTTAGACGTATAACGTATTCTGCTACAAGCTGGGATGAACTAAAATTAATTTTTTTGGAAGATTTTAAAATAATTGAACAATGGTTCAGATTAAATAAATTAACTTTAAATATTGATAAAACCAAATACATACCTTTTACATCATATAATAAATATCAGCCAAACCTAGGCCCATTACGCCTAGATGACAAATGCCAAATCCCAGAGGCAGTATCTATTAAATACCTAGGCATCACAATAGATCGACACCTTAGATGGGATCTACAAATAAAAAATATTACTAATAAAATTAGAGGCTTACTATATAAATTTAGGTACTTACGTGACTCTTTAGAGCAAAAACAACTAAAAATTTTATATTATTCCTTGGCTCAGTTTCTCTTATCTTATGGGCTTATTGCATGGGGTGTGGAGCAGCTGATTTTTATATGAAAAATTTAAAAACAGTTCAAAAATTTCTATTAAAAATAATGTACAACAAGTGAGCAACTTATCCTAGCGAAAACCTTTATAAAGAAACCCTTATGCTTGATATGAGGCAATTGTACTGCCATAGTATGCTAATAAATATTTTTAAACAAAAAATAAAATTCAATTCACTTCCTCATAACTATGGTACACGAGAGCAAAATATATATCTTACCACCAGTAACAAAACTATAGGCCAGCGCTCCCATCAATACTATGCAGCAAGACTTTACAAACTATTACCAACTAGTATCAAAAATATACACAGTTTTCCTAGATACAAGAATGATATAAAAAATTGGATTGTAAATAACAGATATATTTTAAATAATTTAATAGACTTAAGGTACGTCAGGTAAAAATAATTATTTTTGTGTGAATGTCTAATTAAATTTAGTATATTGTTTGCGTATTTTTTTTCCTATTTCTCTAAATTGTTGTATCCTATTTTAATCTATTTAATTTCTATTACTATTTTATCAAATTCTGTAAATATATGTATGTTAGGTGATAATATTTATGTTAAATTATTAAGTTGGCACATACTATTTTATTCATTATATTTTATTTTACTTTATTCGTATATATACTTACTTATAATTAATGCGATTCTTGCGCACAGGCGTTCTAAACGCCTCAGCAAGAAACCTATGTTTATTGAAATGTCCTTTATTGTATAATTATTACTCACAATCTAATGATGTATATTGTATTTACTATCTCAATAAACTTATATATTATTATCATCTTGGAGAGGTGGCAAGGGGGCCGAATCTTGTCGAAAAATTGGTTGATCATTGACATATACCTTTCTCAGCTCTCTTTCTAATCTAATACAATGAATATAAAAAAGGTACTGTAATGTTTTGGGGTGGAATTATGATTGGTAAAACAAGTTCTTTAATTTCCATTAGACAAACCCAAACAGGTCAAAGGTATGTGGATTTGGCAGTACAACATGTAGTCTGACTCTGGCTAGGTGGTTTTGGCAATTTTTTTTATTTACATGTTATTAAAATAGGAAAAATTCATCGATCAAGAGGAAATGCTTAAAATTAAACCTAAGGGAGATTTTTTTAAAGCAAATAAATTTTCACGTGTCTGCGAAGAAAAAAATGTTTTAAATGAATTTTCTTAACATAACATTAATAAGAGAGAGCGAGAGAGGGGGTAGTAACAAGGAGATCTCCTTGGACACTTTTTCTCGGTTTACTGCTAATGGAAAACTTCACTATAAAAATAGGCATATTCAAAATATCTGTACATATATTTAAACATTTTAAGGAATTCTATGGTAATTTCATAAAGTAAATACTTGTAAAAAGCTGGAGTAATCTTTCAAAAATATATTTTTTCTAAGAAGTTCTAGAAATTTAAAAAAAAAATGACTTGATGCTAACAGAACCATCTAAAAATTGTACAATTTTAATAAACTTTTGTGAGTTTTAATAAAAACTTTAATTCGCAAAAAGGCAAAAGAATTTGCAAATATTTCTTTTATTTCATATTGTGGATTTCGGTTATTTAAAAAAGTATACATATTATCTATTAAAAAATGTATTTATAAGTAAACAAAAATATCACAACTTAAATAATCACAGTTTTAAACAATACTGACACTACTTTAAATACATAAAAAACAAAAATGGCAATAACATCAATATTTTTACAAATATGTAATTTAATGGTAAAATTAAAACATCACAATTGTAATTATCACTATTTATGTTACCTAATATATTACGATTAATAGTGTACATTACTAGGAATAATTTTATATTTCCAAGAATCAACAGAAAATACCATTTAGACAAAAACATCATAGATTTAAAAACGTAGAAATATCCTATAATATACGATTAAATATTTTTGAACATAAAAATTACAATAAGAAAATAACAATAACGCCATAGACGCGACGCAAATTTGTGCTGAAAGTAGTGAGTGATAATTTTTAAAATCCAATAGGCATACCATAATGCAATTTACAGATCTGGTAAATAAAACATAAAAAAAAAGATTTTTGTTATGGATATGAGATTTAGATTATATGTATGTCCACGTTTACATATTACAAAGACGAATCTTAAAACTGATTTTTTGAACCAACTTAATTCGATTGTAGTAGATAATCTAATACGAAAAAATTTAAGAATATTATTTTACAAGAATTATAATATTCAAATAATAGTACAAAAGTAGGTGATAAAATAACTGATGGATCAAAAAAACTTACAATTAGTTCATTGTAGTTACTTCTTAAAATAACAATAGTTTCTAAGGGTACCAAGTTTAGTGTAGTTTATGTATGTTTCTTAGTATCAATTTCGTTAAGCTCGAAAATTTGTTACATGTTTTTAAGAATATGATAATACTAGCTGTCCAAAATGCTTTTTAAAAATCTGCCACCCAAAACGATGGGTTAAAAAGGATGTTAGTGAACTGCCAAGTCACGTAGCGAATATTATTCCATTCATTGTATAAAGTGACCCACGGTGTCGGCGTGTCTTTTTACGTTATAACAGATGTACTCTAGTTTTTTCTATTTACTTAACAACACTTTTAAAATAAAAAAATTACTTTTTAAATCTACGAACGTCATATTGGTCGTACAGTACCGCGTGTTGTACAATCAATAATTTGAAAAGGAATGATACTAGAAAATACTTAAAATCTACTCATGGTAACCCAACGAACTATTAATTATTTTTAGTTTAGTGAAGAATGAAATTATAGCCACTAAAATACTATTAATTAAAAAAATAATTAATAATAATAGACATTTTCAGAAAAATGAGAAAATGCTAATAACAATATCAATATTGTAAATAAATAAATAAATAAATAAATAAATAAAACAGATTTAAAATTTGCAGGTACAATGTATACAATTAACAAAATGTATTTTTAAGAAGCTCTTAAAAGTACTCGATCTTTATCAGACATAAATAATATCATAAATAATAGACCAGGGTAAATAACAAAATAAGCACCATAATTATATGTTTTTATCATAGAATCGGCCTAAAAAGCCGTTATATATCTGTATTAACTGTCTTGGGAAAATCGTTACTTCCCTGGTCTATAAAAGAAGCTATGCAATCTACTAAATATTAAGGTACTTCTAATTACAAACCAACAAGCGACAATTTCATAGGATTTTTAGAATCAGAACTTTGAACTAAATCAGATTCTGCTGAGTACAGCATGAACGTTTCTAGCTCATCGCTTTGTTCCTCTGCTGCTAGAGTACAAATTTGAAAAGAATCGTTAGCACAATCAAGATCTTCTCTAGAAAATATAGCAAACGATTCATTCCCAGGCATCTGTTCATCTGAGTATATAGTCATAGTAGTAAATTTAACTAATGAATTATCGACAATATCATTTTTGGTAGTTTTAGAATGCGTTAAAAGGTGAGCTCGAAGCGAATGTGCCCACAAAAAAACTTTGTTGCATGTATAACATTTGTGAGATTTAACTCCTGAATGAATTTTAGAATGAACTTTTAAGCTGCTGCTTCTATTAAATGATTTATCGCACACGGTACACTTGTACGGCTTAAGAGTTGTATGGACGATTGAGTGGCGTTTCAGTCTTGTTGAGGAAGGGAATGCCTTTTCACACACCCTAAAAGGTATATTTACCATATAATTAGCAAATTATTACTATCTAAAATATTAATTAAGATGCACTTAAACAGAAGGCGGACTACCCATGTGAGAAGCTAATTTTTCCCACCTGTGGATATTTATTGTATTACTTTTCATCACGACCGTTAAAAATCTGAGGACAATAAGCCTAAGAAATCTACATATAAAAGACATAACCCGATATGTGTATGACGTAAAAAAACAAGGCAGGTAGGCCGCTAACTGTTGAAATATAATCCTTAGGGGAATTACTTACAAGCACTTAAAAGGTTTTTCGCCAGTGTGAGATCGCATATGCTGAACCAAATGACATTGCATCGACATAGTTTTTCCACAAATGTTACACATATAAGGTCTTTCTTTAGTATGAGTTCTCATATGATACGTAAGATCCGGTGCTTGTCTAAACCCTCTGCCACAGATTGAACATAGATATGGTTTGGAACCTGTAAGAAAAAATAGCAAAATATATCGTCAGCTCAGAAAAAGTATTTTCAAGTTGGTAAAAAATCAGCTTATTCAATGTAATCACTGATTAAGCAAGTATTAGATACTCTGATGGTAATAAAATTGATTCGTTAATTAGTGGATTTGTATTTTAATTATACCAAAAGCATTCTAATATTGTTCAAATATTCCCTATAAGTTCTTTGTGGCATGAACTATATATATTTTCTTCTTTTATTTGGGGATCTTTTGCCACTAAAATAAAAAATCTATATTTATATTGATTGATATGTCTTTTATAAATGGAATTTTTGTCATTTTTAAATTTTGCGTATTTGGCCATTCAATAGGGATGTTGACTAATTTCCGGATCTGCTTTTATTTTATAGATAAACTCTTAATAAACGCAAAAAAAACATTTTAATAATTAAAATGGTTTTATTTTAAAGAAAAAGGTGATAAAAATAAGAATAGATTTAAAATTTACCGCTAAAACGCCCATAACTGTCATGTGACTTTGATCTTTGATACGTCACGAACCGATAAACAATGGTCGCTATCTGTCAAAGTCTAAGAAGCTTGAAAGTTTTCTTGAGAAATAATTATTTTTAGGCTTTAATACTAGTTAATTATGAATACAAAGTTTTACAAATGCTGCGCAGTGCCCATGTGCAAAAGCACATCAATCAGTACACCGGAAAAACTTTTTATACACGTTCCGAAAAATAAACAAATAAGAAGAAAGTGGTTATCACTTGCCAAAAGAGATCCAGCAGCTTTAGCTACAAAAAGTACGAGTTATTTTTGTGAAGATCACTTTAATGTAAGTTCTTTCTATAACTACAAATCACAATATCAATACCATCTGCATTTAAATGCAGATAGCTTTTTTAGGTTATGTTGACAATATTATTGAAAAATTAGTGTATTTGCATCACTTTGTCTAATGCTAATTCAAATCAAATTTCAGCTTCAAAATGACATGGAAAATTATATAGAATACACTACAATGGGTACAGTGTCACAAATTAGGATGAAAACTGGTTGTATGCCATCAAAATTTGCTTGTCAACCAAACAGAGCTAGTACTTCTGATTCGTGTCGACCAGCTGCTGCAAAAAGGCAAAGACTAGCATTGATAAAAGAATGTGAGGAAGTAGAAGAAGTTAAAGAATTTGTATCTCAACAATCTGAAAACTTAAGTATTGATGTTCCCAGCACAAGCTCAGGTACTGACATATTCACATATTTTGTTATATATCTCAGTGATCCAAGTTTATGCTCCTACTTTGGGTGTAATATACATATTGTTTTATTTTTGTTATATCAAACATGTTTAGGGTTTAATGTTCAACAATAACTACATAAAAATAAGTAACAAGAAAGTAAGCTAATTGGGAAATTGTTGTTATATCAATTTTTATTTTTTCTTCATCAGATCGGCCTCATCAAGAAAAAACAAAAATGGATAAAGCAGTCCAGGTATACATTGCAGCTATATATCGAAGTAAACATACTCAGACAGATATTAAATCACATACGAAGCAGACTTCCCCAATAAAATCAACTACAACTTCAGTATCTACATCCCCATTTAAAGTTTCTGAGTTAAAACCATTACGTTTGAGTGTACATACGAAAGGTAATGATGACAAATCTGACAGTGACATATCAGTGTACACTCCATTTGTAGCTCGTTCAGGTCCAGAGATAATTTAATTTGTCTATGTTCAGGTCTGTCGAAAACTTCATCTGATACTATAGTATGATGGTTTTCAATTTTTATGAAAGTTGAATTAATTAGTTTTTCAGGATACTCATTATTCATTAAAACTATTTTTATTGTTTCTTTTTCGTTTTCAAAATAATAAATCTATTATATAAACTTTTTATAATTCTTTTTTTAACAGTAATACGGTATGTGCCAAAACAAAGGACACTAAAACCAGGAAGCCTGTGAAATATAATCGCGTCATATGAAACAAGTGACAATAGTTGTCATGGTATTTTTAAACATTGTTTATTCTAACAAACTGTCAAAAAGATTCGAAAGGGTGCTTACAACACAAGAAAAAATATTTATTATTGAGTATTATTTCCGCTCATACGGGAATGGACGATCAAATGGACCTAGTTTATTAATGGTTGCCAATCAATTTCGGGAAGAGTTTCAGAAGCCTACACCGACTAATAAGGACTTGTTAAGAGTCGTTGCAAAATTTCGACGAACAGGAAGCGTTCTAACTCAACTCAAAAGCTGTACTGGTCGTCCAGTTACCGTGACAACAAATGCGAATCAAGGAAGGCTATTTCAACAGGTGTTAGAATCACCAAAAAGAAGTCTCCGCAAAACATCTCTAAAAATGAATTTAAGTGAAACGTCTACCCGAAGAATGTTTAACAAGATTGGTGGTTTTCCCTATAAAATACAGATTGGGCAACACTTGACAAGACAAGACAAGTAATCAAGAGTTGTTTATTGTGCTTCAATCTTGGCAATAGTTTATGAACAACCCCTATTTTTTTCTAATGTGTGGTTTACAGACGAATATCCCATCCATCTGAATGGATTTATTAATCGACAGACAAATCGTTTTCTTGGTTTAGAACGACCAGACATCATCGTAGAGAAACCTCTTCATAGTGACCGTGTAACGATTTGGTGCGCAGTGTCAGGTAATGAATTATTGGGCCCTTACTTCGTGGAAGACGAACGTAGAAGACCCGTCACACTAAATCAAGTGCGATATGGAGAACAAATTTGGACACAATTTTTTATTGATCGCAGCCAATTCTTTCGTGCCAGAAACATACAGTTGGATACCCAATGGTTCCAACAGGATGGGGCTACTTGTCATACCACGACAGTGTCCTTAGATATGATTCGAGAAAATTTTGAAGACCGCGTAATTTCCCGTAACACGAATTTTCCTTATCCTTCTCATTCACCTGATCTAACAACTCCTGATGCTTACGCATGGGGTATGCTGAAACAAGCCATTTTGACAGAAAACCCACTGGCAACTATTGATTAACTCCGTGAAAAAGTTTTGACCTTTTTCAGAAGAATGCAGCAGCCTATTTTTATGAGCGTTAGTACTGCTTGGAACGCAATGGCGAGCACTTTGAACACATTTTGTATAGAAGCAAAACTTAAAATTCGCATTATTTGAAATGTTGTTATTTAATTTTTCATGTTTAATAAAGGCTTAGTTTTTCAGTGTCGTTTGTTTTGTACTATGATTGGAATTAAAAATTTAAATACCTGTTGTTGTTAATATTTTCAAGAAATCTGTCTAATAAATGAGATTATAGGCCAAATGGCAAAAACATCATCTACATATCTACACCATAGTTTTGGTTTAAAATATGATGTTTTAATAAAGTTCTTTTTAAAAAATTTCATATGAATATTACTTAATATTGGTGAATGACAACTTCCCATTGATATTCCTGTTTTTTGTTTATAAAACTTATCTTTAGATAGAAGAAAGTAAGTTGTTTTAATACACATAGTTAACAACAATTCCATTATAGTATTTACGCATAAATTAGTTCTTTGATTTAAATTTTTTAACATTTTCATAATTATTTTAATATTATTAGGCCATTTCATATTTAAATGACGGCCCTTGACATATTAATCAAGATAAATTAAATAAGCAAGGGTCATTTTCAAAATATTGATTTATTATTTTTATTTTAGTGGAAGAAGATCCCGAAATAAAAGAAGAAAACATTCTAATAGTATAGTGGCATGAATTTTTTTTTTAAATTCTTATGAACAAGTTGCTCCATATCAAATGAAGATGCGCTTATTAATATTGCGTTTTCTTTACTGGATGCAGATAAGAACCTAAAAATAACTAATCAAATTTCAGGAATTCTTAAAAAACAACATAATTTTATATCAATTTAATTTACCGCAATAAAAATGGTGCGAAATAGGCTAAAAGGGTATTTTCTTAAGTGTTAAGAAGCCACTAATAACCCGATACACGGTTTTGCAGATGATAGCAATCTACACTGTAGCAAAGCGCTCAACCGTCCCATATCCCTAGATATTCTGGAAAAGGACAGAAGATCCACAACGGCGTCTCTCAATCAAGGTTTGAGAATTGCAGACGAGTGGGAAAGAAAGAATCTTGTTAATTTCAACGCTTCCAAGACAAAGACATGTTGCCAATCTAACAAGAGGCAAACATACGACTCGTCTATCACAATGAACCATCAGATACTATTAGCAAGTGACTCCATTACGCTGGTTGTTATAACGAGCTCCCAGGACTTACTTACTCTGGAACGAATATATTGCATCTATAACAACAGCAGCAGGAAATAAGTTAGTCTTTCTTTTTAAGAGCACGGAAATATTTTTCTCCATCCAACTTAGCTACTCTTTACAAAGGACAAATAAGACCTGCTCTTGAGTACTGCTCGCATGTACGAGAATCGGCGGTTCCGTCAAGATTCAGACTTCTTGATGTAAAACAGAGAAGACCAGTTCGATTAATAAACGACACCAGTATCACCAAAAACCTAGCCTCATAGTACCACAGAAGAACAGTGTCTGATCTTTCCCTGTTTTACCGATACTTAAACGGATTTTGCTCAGAAGAACTCCGCTCTATAGTGCATCCACTTGCCAGACCAGCCAGAGAAACGCGTTGTGCCAACTCCATGCACCCTTATACTGTTCAGTGCCAGACATCGAGAACGGATCGATTCGATCGTTCCTTCATCCCCAGGGTCTCCAGATTGTGGAACACCTTACCTTCCCACGTCTTCCCCAAACACAAATTTATAAAGACCAAATTAAACTCAATTTAATTTTGTTATGAATCCACACCAAATATACAATTTTAAAATTAAAACAGTTTTAATTTGCAAAAACTTAGAGTTTTACAATTTATTTTGCCCCCCAAAAGTGATAACCGAATATTAAATAAGGTTGTCTCTAATTCGATAACATAAAGAAGATAAAACGTCTAAAAGGTTCACAGTGTCAAATTGGTAGAAACGACTTTTTTTTTAAATTTAGAGTACTGTATTGGCGATGTTGATGCTTTTCTCATTCTCATTAATAAGAAAATTGAAGCAATGCTAATTTCAACAAAAGCTGAAATTACATGAATCGAATTCAATGGTATGAATTAACTGATGATCCAATAGTTAGTCATCAAAAAGTGTTATCGTAGACAGCAAGAAAAAATCAAAGAATATAATGCATAACCAAATTGAATTGAAATATCGACAATGAAGCAAAATTCCATTTGAGCAAGTTCTAAACAGCAGTACAATATAGTGCCCATTGAGTGCTCTAAAATAGAGGAACAAAAACCAATTAAAAAAAGGTTTGTTATTTTTGTTTTTGAAACTCTACAATGCTTGCATGGTACTGAGCAAGTAAACATAATTTCAAACTGATTTTCGATATGTAGTAAATAAAAAACCTGGTCATAATTTAGCGCTCATTAAATGCTACTGAAGAATTAAAAATTATTTCTTATTTTAATTTTCCCTCGCGTAATACTGAGACACGAAATAATTTCATTATTTATAACATGGAGTTAAGAGCTGCATATCCTAAGTAGGCGATAAGCAAAGTAATAATTATTTCTTACCAGTATGAATTCTCATGTGAGCTGTTAGTGTTCCAGATTGTTTGTACTGTTTACCACATTCTTTGCATTCAAATGGTTGCTTTTTGGAATGGCTACGAACATGGTACATAAGCGATCTATAGGCTTTAAACCCTTTTTTGCATTCATTACATAAATATGGTCTTTCATCATCATGGGATTTTAAATGAGTTCTAAGTTGATTTGGAAACTTAAATGATCTATTACAAATATTACAATCGTACATCTAAAAAGGGAATATTAATATTAATTTATATAACTGTCTGTGTAATGTGTATAAAAAAATGATAATGTCTGTATGACCGTATGTCACCTGGTGTGAATAAATATGTAGTATAGATAATAAAAGTAAAATAAAATTAGAGACAAAATAATTATTTTACACCCCATGGTAAGATAAAGTAAAGAAGAAACTCTTATCAGATAATTCTTTCCTGCTCATTAGCTTAAGTTTATTTTTTTCAAACTTTTAGAATAAATTTCTGTGGTTTTTGTATGTAGAAAACTAACAGTTCTTTCTTAACGGTTTACACTTATCAATTTAAAGCTTCAATTAAGGATTTTATTTTCGTGAAAAGCATTCTTTAAAGTTGTAAACTGTATTTAGCGAAATGTAAACTGAATTTTTTAAAATATAGTACAGAAGTTAAATAAAATCAGAATTAAGAGGCAATATTAGTTGAAAGATAAATAAAAAAATATATAGTACAGACCTACATAAGTAAATAAAATAAGAGGCAAATTTAGTAAATAAAAGTTAGGCTAGAATTCATCCGTAAGGGTGCAAATAGGGGGTTGAAACTTTGTATAGATATTTCAAAAATATTTCGTTTTCAATGAAAATTATTAGCGGCCCCCTATGGATGAAAGGTAAAAAATAGTGTTGAAAATTTTAAAAATATGTTGAAAATCATGAAAAGTGGTTGAAAATAAAAAAAAAATTAAAATCTTGAAACATTTTTGAAAATGGTAAAAAAATATAGAAGATTATAAATAAATCTTAAAAAATGTGATTAATTGTTATAAATTCTTGACAACCTTGAAAAATTTATAAAACTATTAAAAAACTGTCAAAAATCATAAAAAAATTATGAATATTGTAACAAAAGTGAATAATTTACGAAAATCCTAAGAAAATGTTAAAAATCCAGAAAGACTATTGGAAATCGAGAAAAAAACGTTGAAGTCGTTAAAGATTATAAAAAATTGCTGAAAATTATAAAAAATATTTGAAAATCCTGAAATTAATGTTAAAAATCGTAAAAAAGTATCTTGAAAAAACGTTAAAAACCGTGAAAAGTTGATGAAAATTGTAAAAAACTGTTGGCATCTTGAAATAATTGTTGAAAATGGTGAAAAATGTCGAAGTATTATAAGAAATTCTTGATAACCTTGATCCAGGCATCTTAAAAAACGTAAAGACCGTAAAATGTATTAAAAATAGTGTAAAATTGTCGAGAATGTAAAAAAAATAAATAAAGAGAGGATAAATAAAAAGAACGAGTAGGTATCAAAAAATGGGGAAAAATTAAAAAAAGAAAAAACAAACAATAACAAAAATTGTAAATAAAAGAAAAATGTAAGAAATCAAAAATACAGCAACTAATATAGGAACAAAAGCGTAAAAATTACAAAATACAACGAAAAAAAATGGTAAAAACAGTAATAAAATTATGGAAATCAAATGAAAAAATCGTAAAAACTGAAAAAGTCAGCTAGTGGATTTATGAAGATAACCATTGCAAATCAATTAAAACTGATTGATTTTGTAAGACAAAAAGCGTTAGGCAATAAATATAGAAAATTGGTTTCTTAAGTGAGACAAAAAAATTACTTACAATGTTATCATTCTTTCCAGTTTTGTAATAGTTCATGCTTGGTATGTCTGTAGAATTACTATTTTTATCAGGAGTTGCAGGTACATTATTATCTTCATCTTTAACCTTAACATTTAAATTAAAATTCATTTTTGGTGAAATTAATTCCAAATTTTCTACTCTAAAATTTTCTTTAATTAACTGATCAACAGTGTCTTCTCCTAAAGGAATACAATTCTTTAAATCATCACAGTCATCGTTATCTTCTATCTCTTTTATTCCATTATTTTTTAAGTAATCATTATTAATAAATTCTAAACCTTCAGCTATTAAATCATCTTCTAGTGGCAAATCACTACCGTCTGTGCTATTTGAATTTATTTTTGCGGTGATTTCGTCCACATTCACTTTATTTTGGTTTTCGCCATCAGTATTAAGTAAAGAATTATTTTCTTCATTTAACTCTTTGATTTGTTCTAAATAAGATTCTAATATAGACTGAGACTTATTGCATTGTTGTTGAAACTTATATGAAGTATGAGCACTATCAATACATTTAGTACAAATCATCCTAGGAAAAGCATCACCTTCTAATATCTACAAATATTTTGAAATTAGTGAAAATCAAACTAAACACAAAACTTACTTTTATATTTGAAATGGTAATCAGAATTTCGTAAATTGTTGGCATTTGTTCTTCTGAATTTTGTTCGAATAATTGGCTATAAATTGAAAACATTGATTCTGATTCTAATAAGCACACTCTACAAACTTTATCAAAATCTAAAGCTAAAACTATCGTTTCCATTTTCTTTAGGAGGAAAAATATAACAAAATTTATTTACATTTTTTACATGATTTTTTACTTCGATTTTATATTCTTCTCAGATTAAATTTCACTGTACTTTGACTGTAACGAATATTCAGCCACATACTACTCAGGATCATTTTACCCATTCTTTGTATTAAATTAAATCGTTGCTTTCTATGTTGTATGCTTCACAAATTACTGTATTCTATGATTTGGCACCTTTCCCGCTTGAAAACTCCTAGGTTTAATTTTCGGATAGATTCTCCAAAAATTTTAATGTTACACACGGTAACCTGCAACTTCTTTCTGTCCAAGTTTGATTAAATTAACTGATACTACATTTCTAATAAATATTATTAAGTATGTATTCGTATCGATTTAGTTAAACATTTTTAATAACTCTTATTTGTTAGCCTGAAGATGGCTCAGTGGGGCCGAAACTAGTCGCTACTTCGTTACTTTAGTTTCATTAAATAATTGGTTACATGATGGGAAGATTTTGAGTATTATTTCATTTACAATCGAACCCATATTTGAGATGGATAGCCTCCTTCATATATAGGTATATACCATCATCATCATCTTCAGCCATTATCAATCCACTGCTGGATGAAAGCCTCTCCGGATGCCCTCCATTTCTGTCGATCCCATATATCATGCGTCATGCGATCTTCTCCGGGGTCTACCATGTTCTCGTTGACTCGTTCCGACCATCTTCTGTCGAGTCTTCTTGCTATATGCCCTGCCCAATTCCATTTCCATCTTTGATGTCTTTTACTTTCGTTTGACTACGAATCCATGCATTTCGTCTTTGATCTCGCCGAGTGATACCCATCATTGAACTTTCCATACTACGTTGCGCCGTTTGCAGCTTTTGGATGGCTTTAGCTTTTAGAACCCATCATGATTCACATGCGTATTTTGTTGCGATATCTCTACATCTATATTTGTTTTAAGCGTGACGTGATGATGTCTAAATTAAACATAGGACGAAACAACTTCTGTTGAGGATTGTCCGATATATACGAAATATGAATTATCAAATTGTTTTCCCATAATCTTGGTCTTGTCAATATTTACCTCTAAACCAATATCCTGGCTTTTTAGCATTAAATCCTGCAATAGATTTTCCAGTTCTTCTTTGCAAATTACTCAGGCGTTGTCCGTTGATGTTAATTCCCTGCTTATTCTCCCAATTCAGTGAACGAAAGATGTGCTCCAAAGCTGTCGAAAATAATTTGGATTAAATCGCATCACCCTATCACACAGCTCTTTTTAAAGTAAAATGTGCCGACTTATGAATTGTCTTAAAGTGTGGATGTGATCCAATGTCGAGAAGTCCCGACGAAAACCTGTTTTTTCTACTGGTTGTTGCGCATCCAGGAGTGGCGATATCCGTTTTGTTATAATTTTGGAGAGTATCTTCACTGATGCGGTGATCAAACTGATGGGACAGTAGTTATTGAGGTTCTCTCATTTTTTATGTATTATGATGATATTGGCTGTGTTTTACTCTCTTGGTATTTGTCTTTCTTGAAGGCACTTATTATACAGCGTTGCTAGAATTGTATAAGTTTCAGTACCTGTAACTTAATTACAACAAGTGCTACTTGGTCTGGTCCTGGTGACTTGTCCGCTTTCATGGATTTTATTGCTGCTTCCACTTCTGACGGCATGATAAGTGGTATACTCTCGGTCTCTGGAATGGCGATGTATGATGTATGAAGTTCTTCATAAAATGTAATTATTGTTTGAAGTATTTCGAGTCAAATAATACACCAAGATCTTTTACAACGTCTGTTGTCTTGTTTTTTTCGTTGTTTAAGTAATAGTCATTATAATGAACTGTTTTATTACGCGTAAAAGTTATAGAGTGGCACTTTTTTACATTTATATGTAGAAAATTATTTCGACAGTAATCTTTCTTTATGGCATGAAATATTTTAAAGTCATTTGCAAACCAAAGACATTCACAAAAAGAAACGCAGCGGAAAATATCGTTAATGAATAAAAAGGGCCAAGATGGGAACCCTGTGGGACCCCTGATGTGAGATCAAAGTAAACTGAGCGATATTTTCTGATTATTACCAACTGAGAAATGTTGAAAATATACGAGCTAAACCAATTAAGTAAGTTACCCTCCATAGTTACCGTGTACATGCACCAACTTGCGCAAGTTTTGACAGCGGTGTCGGATGATCAATTTTGTCAAACGCCTTGCTAAAGGCAGTATAAATTTGAGTTGATTTGGAAGCCATCATTCATAGTTTTTAAGATATATTCAGTGTATTCAAATAGGTTGCTATCAATGAAACGATTCTTTATGAAACCATGTTACGAAGAAGTAATAATGTGTTTTACGTCGCAATACAAAAAGTCACAAATAGTTTATTCAAACAGCTTAGAGAGCTTAATGAGAGCTTAGAGATGGGACGATAATACTCCACAAGGTACCTACTTATAAATAGATATCACAAGGCCAGTTTCCAATTTTTTTTTAATTTCTTTAATCGATTTATTAAATATTATGTGAAGAACATGAAAATCGTCACTCAAGATCTCAGAGCTATTAATGGAACTATTTAGTTTAGCCAAGTTTCTGTTAGACAGACGACATCGTGTTCAATGTTTAAAGAATTTTTGTAAATTGTATTTAACTTAGATTTTAGTCCTCGGACGATTTTAATAAAACACATGAATGAACATAACGAAAAATAAGAGAATAGAAAACAGTAAATATTAATGAATAATTTAGTTAGTATTGAAATTATTTTATTTTGCCGATATCGTTTTGGCAGGAGATTTTAAAGGCTCTGGCGACTTCGTCTTTTTTAACTTCCCGCTAAAAAAAATTAAATTTTTTTTTAAAATCGGGAAGTTATTGGTTTCACCCCGTTTTTCGAAAATTGAGTTTTCATCGGATCTCAACGTTCTGAGGTCTTAGGAACCTCCCCTGACTATTTTTACGAGGGTGTCTGTATGTCTGTATGTACGTGTGGATGTGTGTGTGTGTGTGTGGATGTATGTAAACCTCTTATAACTTTTGAACGGCTTGACCGATCGGAATGAAATAAAAAGCATTCCAAAGAGTTCCATCTAACTTAGATTCCCTGTAAGTTTGAACCGATTCAAACCGGTAGATTTTGAGAAATTTGAAAATAACCGAAAAAAACAATTGGTAAAAATGATGTTTTTTGGGAATATCTTTTTGGCTATTGCATTGATCAATTTCATAACCTAATCAGCTCTCAAGCTTAAAAAGCCACGTCGAATGCTGTTTTGCAAATTAAAATCGGTTGATTCGTTCGTGAGATATCGTTGTCGAAAAATTTCAAAAAAAGTGTTTTTTTTCAAGATTCAAGATTTTTTTCAGGTTTTTTGACTAATCGATTTTGCACTCTAGTAACGTTTTTAGGTCTCAAAAAACTGCGTCGAATGCCATCTTGAACATTAAAATCGAATAACGCGCTTTTTAAACATTTCAAAAAAAGTCAAAAAAGTCAAAAAAGTCAAAAAAGTCAAAAACGTCAAAATACGTCACGTTACTATAGCTTTACGGTTAAAACTAGCGGGAAGTTTCAAGGATGGCCTTTAAGGTCAACCTCTTTTCGAATTTTTTATAAAGATTTGACCCTCCTTAATCCATACGTATTATGGAGGGATAATACGTATTTAAAATGTTTCGATCTGGCTGTTTCCTTGACTTTGTTGAGTAGTTTTTTGCTACTATCTGTCAGAAGTGTCAGATGTTCGTTTATAAACAGCTGTTCGGAGTATGGTTCGGAGATCGATTCTACTTTTAGTACATGAGCTGGTCTACATTAGTTTTCGTACGTTCATGAGTAGTTTTGGCAGCTGTGAGGATATTGTCTCTTTTCTTTCTTAATACCATCTTGACAACAATAGGTTTTGGTTTGTTTGGGACTCTAGTGTTAGCTCTGAAAATATGATCTATGTCACTCCTGTCGATAGGGCACTGAATGTGATCTTCTATTTTTTCTAATATTTCTTGAAGATTTTCATTTTCTTTATCCGGAACTCCTATAATTTCTAAATTGTTGGAGCTGATTTGTTGCTCCAGCAATTCAACTCTGCTGTTTAAAGTTATTATTTCTTTTTTTAAAAGTGTGTTCTCCTTATTTATTCTTTCAATATTATCCAATCTTTCAGTGACTTTTTTAATGGTGGCTTCGAAAGTAGAAATCATACCGCTACAAAAGTCAACAGAGACCATTAGTTTAGAATTCGTATTGTTTGCCCCTTTTATCTTGGTTTGAATGCTTCGAACATTTTTAAGGATTATAGTGTTAGTTCCTTCTTTTGCAGGCTCTTCTTCCTCAATGTCATCTTTGCCGGATGATTTGGATTTAATTGATAAATTACTAAATACAACGAAAAAAAAAAAAGTAAAAACCTGGAAACTAACGAGAAAATATAATAAAAACGATAAAACGAAAAATTAATTAATAACAATTAAAAATATAAGCAGCCAAGTGCGTCTCGGACTCGCCCATGAAGGGTTCCGCAGCAGCAAGTAACATAATATAAAAGTTCTTGTAGTTCGTTGTAACTTTAATCGATGTTTAAAAAAAAACTACTTACTAGATAGATCTCGTGCAAACCAATTTTCGGTGGAAGTTTACATAGTAATGTACATCATATATTTTTTTAGTTTTATAATTCTCTTATTCCAGAAGTTACAGGGGGGATGACACTCATTTTATTACTTTGGAAGAATCTCCCGAGCAAATTATTCAGTTTAGAAAAAATGGTATTTGAACCTAAATATCATTTTTGAAGACCTATCTATACGTATGGGTTTGTTGAAAACAAATTTTTTTGAGTGTATCATTTTTAAGTATGGGAAACGCCCAAAAATTTTTTTTAGTTTTGAGTAAAATCTAAAGGCGGTTCACAGAATATACATCTACTTACCAAGTTTCAACAGTGTAGTTCTTAAAATTTCGGAAAAAAGTAGCTGTGACATACGGACGGACATACAGACAGACATGACGAATCTATAAAGGTTCCGATTTTGCCATTCGGCTACCAAACTCTAAAAAACAAAAATGATAAAAATTTGAAAGAACGAAAAATGAGAAAAATACGTCAGTGTTAGGTGGTACAAAGTCCGCCGGGTCAGCTAGTATAAATATAAATTTATTTGCTCACTAGTTTTTTTTTTGTATGATTTAACAAAGATAAACCACAGTAATGTTTGAAAATATGGCTATAGGCATTGGTAAAAAAAATGTTAAAATGTATTAGCATCGAATTAGTAAATTAGCATAAACTTTAGTTAAATAAATTAAAGTCCGTTATGAATACTATATTATCAGCAAATAAACTTAACTGCATTATACAATTTACACTATGCAATTCGAAAAACATTTGTTTAGTTGTAAATGTATTTTTTGCTTTAAATGAAACCACAATAGCTTACCAATACCATAACCATTTCGACTTTGATCAAAATGATTTACGGAAACTTTATATTTTGTTTTTTAATTTTTCACGGTCTTTATGAACAGTGCAACCTAATTACTGAAAAGTATTTTCATAGAATTGAAAATAACGTTGACGGTATGGTTGATCGGAAAAGCAAATGTAAGTAGAACTCTTATTAAATAGAAATCTTATTAAATGTTTACCGTAGCTATTATATTATTTAGGAATATTATTATATGAAATTTAAAAATTAGACAAACACGAACTATTATTTTGGAAAAATTGAAAAAATGTTAAGCAATCGAACTTGAGATTTCTATCAATAGCCGGTTACGCCTGTTTTTTTAATCTATTAAATTATTTATATTATTTACAATGTGAAATATACATATATAATGATATGCATTTTTCTTCGAGTAGGTACACATTTTTTTCAATGAACCTTTGGGGAATGTTATTCGCTAGTTTTAATTTTGATTTTTTGAAGGCGTTGGAAATTTGTTAGGGATTAAATCACAAAAAATCATTACATTACGTTACATATGTAAGTCCTTTGGTTACCGTTTAAACATTCAGTACATTGAAACGAGATAGATATACAAAAAAATCTGATAGCTAATGTTTTATTATCACAGTAACGTATCACATTGTGTTTGACAGATTATTTTATTATTGATAATGTATTTTATAAATATTGTTTCATTATTTCCCCAAATTATTATAAATATTATAAATAACTTTTATTCATCTCATTATATATGCGTATAGGTTACTTCTCCGGAAATTTTCGAGTTTAACTTTTTATGACTTGGTATGATTTCCTGGTGCAAGGGGTCAACAAATATACTACTCTCTAAAGAGTTTTATTATACGATGTGAATTTTTTTTGGACACGGAAGTTCGGTTTTTTAGTATTATTCAAGCATACAATGATTTTGTTAAATTATTCCCATACAAATTTCTAAACCCGGGCGCTTGTATAGATGTATAACTTCTATCGGCAGTCCCACTGATTGCCACATCCGTTTCTTTTTGTAGAAGATATGTTTTTGTTGAATTTTGGTTTTATATTCTTTTTTGTTGTTATAGAATTTGATCATTGAGTAGATTGTCAGAAGAAAAATTGTAAAAAGATAGATAAAAAATATATAAAAATTGTTGAATTATTACAAACGAATTTGAATTTTAAAAATTATTAAAAAAATAAAAAAGTATAATAAAAAAGTATAGAGAGGTACAGCAAAGAGATAAGGAGATAAAGCAGCAGAATGAAAGAGTTGGAAAGTACTAGAAGAAATACCAGCGACAGGAAGCAAAAAAAAAGAATTGTCTTTATATTTTTTTTTACAGTGATCGATTTTGTAATTGCAGTCCCAGGGGAGGAATTCCATGTCAATATGATGTAGATTTTCTCTTCTGGGACTCCTTACAATCAATAGAAATCTCCTGATTGTGGAATCTGCACTTAAGATAATCAGTTGCTATTACAAAAGATATACAAATGTACAAATGAACTTTTTACTCAAAACTAAAACTAACAGGAACACTCTCCAATCAATACAATTACTGGTTTCTGAAATTTGGTACTTATAAATCTATCTCTACTTCGAATTGCTCCTTCTTTTTTTTTTATTTAGTTATAATCTTATATGTTACTGCACCTATTTTTCTTACTTTAAACTTTTTATTTCAATTTAGTTTATATTTATATTATAATTCATTTTTACATTTTTCTCCATTACATTTTGATTCTAATATCAATCTAATCAACAACAAAAACTTCACAAAAACATATACAAAAAAAGTTAATCTAGGCAACCAATATCTAAATGCAATCCCAGAATTAAACTGACGAAACGTTTTCCCCGAAGAAAAATCCACACAAGTGTGGTCTCTAAGCACCGAATACTGCGACATTGATTTAAATATTAATCAGTCTATACAGGGGCAAAACCAAACTGTAGACACTGGTTTCGATCTTGTTAGAGCTAATCAGTACAGTACATGTTTGTTTCCTGCTGCATTTTATACTGTTGGGGAAGATTGTTTGGTGTCGGATAGCACAAAAATTGTTCATAACTATGATAAATTAAGTGAGACACAGCTTCAAAGACGTTTTGTGTCAGTAGCACCTAAACGGAAGAATTTAAAGAGATTACCCAACAACCCAAGAAAATTCTCCATTATCCGTTTTAAAAAATGCAAATAAAAAAATATCAATGTAGATGACTTATGTAATAGACATATATGTGGAAGATGATACCATTTTTCTACAAACAATTTGGGATACCTCTAGTTCAGCCTTTTTTAATAATAATTTGTGGGATAAGACTCCCAAAGATTGTACCTACTAAATGATGTCATCCGTGATTTTTGCCAAAGTAATTTCCTCATTCATATTGATATTATTAATAGTTACAAACTTTTATAATATTATTGAGAGTATGTTTAAAACAAGTATTTTGTAGTTTTTGGAATAGGTTTAGTCAGATTTGCCAATAGCGCCTGTGTCGGTTCTACTACCTTAACAGGAACTTGTCTAAGAAGAAGACAGTGTACCGATATTGATGGCGGTACATCTGGATCTTGTGCTAGTGGTATTGGAGTCTGTTGTGTTAGTAAGTATGTTTACATATAGGATCAAAAACAATGCTTCAGCACCATTTTATGAGTAAAAATTAAGCGAAATATCCTTGATAACTGTTTTCCAGGTAGGTACGAAGGTTGTCTTTTTAGTTTTTCATATAGCCATAAAGACAAAAAATATACAGTTTTAAAGTACTTTATTGCTTTTCAAAATATGTTCTACCGTCCTATAGTCCCGAACTAAGTCCCACCACTGGAGTCGCTGCCCACGAATTGAATTCTTGATCTTTGGGAACGTGAAGAACTCGTTAGAAATTAGTTCGGGACTATACACTATACGGTGGATGGTCTAATAATTCTATGTTTTGAAGCTCCCAAAACTCGATTGTCTTTTGGGCAGTGTGAGCACTTGCCGTTGTGTGTTACTTTATCGGAGTTTAGTGGTAACTTCTGGTAAACAAAAGATTATATATCAATCGGAATTAACCGTTCTTTGAACTTCTTAAGCAATTGTTGCCACATGATTTTGACACAAAAGTTGCGACTAGTTTCTTCGAGAATGGATCACTTTTGTTAGTTTTCCTCATCGTGAAACACTCACACACGGCAAAAGTAGTGAGCGCGGAAGAATGGTGCACCAGTGTAAATTATTGATTCGGGATGAATGTACGATGTCCCATAAAAAAGCAATTAAAGCACTAGATCGTACAATGAAGGACATGGGAGAGATGGTGGTAGGTAATTTTAGCTGGTGATTTTAGACAGATCCTGTCGGCAATTACTAAAGGTACATTAGCAGATAAAATTAATGCATGTTTAAGAGCGTCTGTGTTATGGGTACACCCAAAAAAGTTTTGTCTGACTACGAATATGCGAGTACAACTAGACAATGATTTTCAAGTAATGCAATGCGGCTGCTCTTCTAAAAATTGGAAAAGATTGTAAGCCAACATACAGTAACTGCCTGATTATGTTGAATCATGAAGTACCTACTGTTAATGAGAAATCTTGACACACCAAGGTTATGTAATGGTACACGGCCACAAATTCCTCACCTAGCACGCAATATTATAAAAGCTATTATGATCATGACTGGAATAATAAAAGCAGAAAATGTTTAAGTTCCCAGCATTTTGATAACTTCTACTGATTTGCAGTTTCAATTTAAAACAGTGCAATTTTCCCGTATATATTTTCTAAGAGTACGATATCATTGGAGTTGAGGAGGAATGGCTTGAATATCAAAATAGACGTAAGTGTCGCAAATACCCTCAAGCGCAAATTCTTCGTATACGAAGATACTGTCGTCAACTGAGAAGGGTACATCGTGCCAATGAAAAACCATTATTTTAGATAACGAAAAGTATTTCATTCTGAGTAATTTTAAAATGAAGAGGAACGATGGATTTTATACGGACAACATAGAGGATAATGTAAGCTGCAAACATAAAGTGCAATTCGCATAAATATTCTTGTCTGGTACGCAGAGGGGTGTATCCTGATGTTTTGTTGGAAGAGTGAGGAGTAAAGACCTACCTAATTATACTGATGATCAGTGTCTTTCCAATTTGCTTCAATTTGTCCATATGAACATCATGCTAATGACGATATCATGTTTTGGCCAGACCTAGCCTTATGCCATTCAAGGGATTTCCAAAACTGGTTTCAACAACACTACATACTTTACGTTTTGTTCCCAAAAGCGATAATTATCCAAACTTGCCACCGGCTCGCCCAAAAGAGGATTTTGGGGCTTTACTGTCTAGGAGGGTTTTTAATGGAGGATGGGAAGCCCAAGATAACGGCGAATTTACGAAATGAAATAGATCTAAATTCTGTCTAGGTTCTCATGAGAGACATTCGAAGAAATTTGCGTATTTAGTTGCCAATCAATATTTTGTACCAAAACTTTTACGACATTTGTTATTAATTTTGGGTTGGAGAATCCGAATAAATTATTATTTAACTAACAAAGACATTTTTGTGAAACAACGGAAGTTGAAAAGTTGTGAAGGACTCCCTTTAAAAAATTGTGAAAAAGCACATAAAAATACTTTTTATAATATATGAAAAAAAAAATTAAATAAACATTTTTAAAGCAGAAAAAGGTTTTTATTAAAAATTATAGCTATAGATTTGTTGGTCAAAAAAATGATGGATGCAATGTTGTGATATTTCGATAAATAATCTCACTTAAATAAAATATGAAAAAAGATAAAATAATAGTGACCTCATGTTTGTCTTTTCCAATTTTAGTTGTACGTACCTGTGGTGAGAGCTCCTCTTACAACAGTACTTATTTCACAAATGCGGATTTTCCATTGCCAATTACAGCTAGTTCAAGCTGTACTATGACTATCGAAAGACAGACAACTAATACTTGTCAGGTGGGTACAAATATGAACTAATAATTGATGCTATTTATTAAGAAATAGTATATTATATTATAAGGATTAAAAGTGCATATTTTTTTTACGAGCAATATTTGCAGTTGCAAGGCGGAGCGCAGCGCAGCCGAGCGAATGCAAAATTGCGAGTAAAAATAGGCACTTTTAGTCCGTATGATATATACTATTTTTTCTCCAACCAAGTCAAAATTAAAATAAATTTAGTTTTATTCAAAAATCGTTAATAATTTGGTAATAAATTTGAACACCTATTAATTACAACAGCGATAGCAAGTCGGTAGTCATGGATATCTGGTATTGTTGGTAAATATTGATTGTCAAGTAGACGTCAGTAGACGTACTAATCATATAATTTTTGTAGTAGTTTTTACGCTGCTTTTAAAATGAATCCCGAACACAATGAAAATATACCTGCGGATATATTGGAAAGTGCCGAAGCAGTATATCTAAATCTTTTGCCACCCAAATCTCGCCAAGTTTATGAACTTGCATATCAGCGATTCATGGATTGGTGTAAAGAAAAAAATGTGCAAAACTATGCGGAGAGTGTTCTTATGGTGTACTTACAATGTTTTTTTCTTCAAATTTCAATTAGAGAGCTCAAATGCAATTACTTTTAGTCCTAGGATTAAAAGTAGCGTTTTTAATCCTAGGATTAAAAGTGTTGCTAAGCAACGAGCAAATTTTT
This sequence comes from Altica lythri, assembly GCA_964028335.1. Classification (NCBI taxonomy): domain Eukaryota; kingdom Metazoa; phylum Arthropoda; class Insecta; order Coleoptera; family Chrysomelidae; genus Altica; species Altica lythri. Next base: position 57,076,360 of record OZ034803.1, on the reverse strand, counting down.
GTACGGTAAGGGAATTGATGGCTTTTGAACCTGAAAATAGTACAAAAATGTCAACATTTTTTGATGGTTGGAGAAAAACTATATTTTTATGGGTTCATGATTTATACAAAATATTTGAGTACACTACCCAACCGAAAAAAATAAGAAATTGTACAAAAATGTTTATATCTTGTTGTAATACACCTTGTGGAGGCTACTTACTCAAAAGAAAAATCGAGGACACATAAAGTTCTCTAGAGCTAGCACAGCCATGATGGCACAATAAAATAAAAAAATCTGGAAAATATAGCTATAATTTGTTGCTAATTATTTGCCGCAATTAAAAATTTATTGCTTTTTTATTTTTCAATAAAACATGTGGCTGTGCCAGCTATAATATATTGGCTGGCACAGTCACAGTAAAAAAGGGTACGAATGCTGTACGAAATTGACAGAAGTATTAGAGGGTATGGTAAGATTCAGCGTTGATGTACACCACCTCTGTTTCGACTGTTTTAGCCCCAAAAATTTCTTGAAAAAAAATTGTTTACACCTAATGAAAGCTCTTAATTTGCAACTTTCAAAAATGTATTTTTCATAATTTTCACCCTCATAGTTTTTGAAGTTATACTTCTTATCATGGACTTGATTTGTGTGGGGTTAAATGGGAAAAATCATTACATATGTAATGGTGTGATTAAGAGAGAGACAGAAACACATATAAGGTATCAGTACATTGAAAAGAGATAGATATACAAAAAACAATCTGAGCTAATGTTTTGGAATATCATAGTAACGTATTACATTGTGTTTGACAGATTACTTTATAATTCTGTCACGTAAGTAAACATATAAAGTTTAGTATTTTATATTAATAATATTAATTATAATATGTATTCAGTAATTTGCATTATATTTTGCACTATGGGGTTTTGTAAACACTTTTTTTTGTACATTGATCGTTTTACTGTATAGTTTTCGTGTTTGAAGTAAGGACACACATCAACTGGTCTTATTTTTCTAAGTATTTATTTAATTGAATGCAGTTAATTTAAAAAAAAAAATTATTTCTACTTGCCTGTGTTTGTAGTTTGTAGTTATTAAGTTTTATTAGTTAACAGTGCATAGAAGTATAACTTCTGCTTGCAGTCCCACTGACTGCCACACCATTTTTTTTTTAAACTTGTTTAAAAAATTGGCTTACTCAAAACAGATTCAAACGCTTTACCTTATATATAGCTGACACAGCCACATGTTTTATTGAAAAATAAAAAAGCAATAAATATTTAACTAATTAGCAACAAATTATAGCTATATTTTCCATATTTTCTTAGTTGATTGTGCCATCATGGCTGTGCTAGCTCTAGAGAACTGACACATAAAATTATGATAAAAAAAAACTTTAAAACTCGTTAAATTCCGATGAAAGCAAAATTTTAATATGTTGGTGCAGAAGGGTGATCTAAAAATTTCTCGAAAATGAAAGCAACGAGAGATAGAGAGGCCAATGGAATTTCCGTTACCTATTATTATCACGATTTTCTGTTGCAACATTTAACCTGCAGTTCATCCTTGTAATTTCCCTCCCCAAAGCGTTAGTATATTATAATTTGGAGCATAAAGATGTGTGTTTTTCTTATTGTTTTGAGTGTTTCGAAAATATAGATGTATTGGTATTGTAATTTTGAGCTCTTTTTTAAGTACACTATCCTAAGTGCAAAATTGATTAGTCAAAAAATATCAAAGTTATTGTGAAAAACATTTTTTTTTAATTTTTCGACAACGATAACTCACGAACAATATCAACCAATTTGGATTTTTTGAGGTGATTAGGTTACAGAATTGATCGGTACAACACCCACAAAGTTATTCTCGAATACCATCATTTTTGATTTTTTTTGGCTTCAATATCTCAGGAGGTCTAAGTTTAGTGTAACTTTTTCGGACACAACAAGTCTCGTTTCGATCAGTAGGCACGTTCAAAAGTTATAAGAGGATTACAAACAGACAGAGAGATGACGGATATACAGACAAACGGACAGAGAGACACAAGGACAGACAGACGGATAGACAGACCGATTAGACAGACGGACGGACAGAAACAGATAGACACAGATAGAGACAGGAAGTTTGAAGGAATGGCAGTTTTAAAAGAAGCGACTTTAGATAAAGTTACGAGAGAGTTGCTGTCTATAATCAGTGATGTATTTAGATTTTTGCCCATTGGACTGATTAATTTTGGGCACATATTTCACATTCTTAGTAAAAAAATTGTTGATAAAATCGTGACTCCTAAAAAAATGAAGTCGCATATTTACTTAAAGGAATGAATGTGTTCACTTTAAATTTGTATTGAGATTGTTTTATATTTATCATTAAACAATATTAACGATTTTAGAACATCAAATAGGTATTGAGAAAAAATTGTAAATATGTTATAACTAGAAAATTTCTGTGCCATCCTCTGAGAAGGATGCTCCCATTCCATTTTTGCAGACTGAAGACTTTTTTTAAAATTTTGTAGAATTACTATTCCTTTAAACTCGTTGGCGTCTTGAACTTAGAATTTTTAGACTAATGTCGGTAACGGAGCGATATTGTCCAGAGGAATTCAACTTAATAGTGAATCAAAATGCTTGTAAAAAAGAAATATATTTCAATAGGAGAGTTTGTATGCCATAGTATCAAAAGTATAGTTAATTTGATTCGATGTTGGATTAGGTTTTTGTATTTGAAGCGGTCAGCAAACATATTAACATAACTGGATTTGATGAAACTGAGGCAGCATACTATTTTATTCCTAAAAACAAGAAAGCAAATTGTAAGTAGTTCAAATTTTAATGACCTAAAATGCTTTTCAGGTCAGGATAGATTTTCTCAACTTTATTTTAGCACAGCCCAGTGCTGTTGGTGTTTGTGATACTGATGCTTTAATAATAACAGGAGGTGCTGGTCTGATTCATCCGATATGTGGTGACAATACTGGTCAACATGTTTACGTTGATTTTAACGGAGACAATAACATTATTTTAACAATTACCACTACTGCTTCTGATGTAGGAAGAATATGGAATCTTTTAGTAACACAAATTGCTTGTGACTGCCCTACAAGAGGTATCAATTTAATTTTAAAGGAAAAAATATATTAATTTGTTAAATCTACACATCACAATCTATGTTTCATAATACCCTTATACAATAATGATATTGTTGTAGCTCCCTCAGGTTGTCTTCAATTTTTTAATACCACTACTGGTACAGTTACAAGTTTTAATTATGGCGTAGGAAGCAATGTTATTGACCCTACAACAGTACTACCAGGTACAAGAGAATTAGTTAATGAAAACTATGGAGTGTGCGTCAATATGTTACCAGGTAAGCATATAAGCCTTATGGGTCTATAGAATACATTCAGAAACATATGATTTGTTGCGGAGAAAATTAAAACATTCTTTTTAATTTGTTGTTGTCAGGAAAATATTAGGATAAATGAATGGTGATTTTGATTTTGAGGAAAAATCTTGTTTTTGAAACCTATAACGCTATTTTCACATTTTTAAATGTTTCTTAGATTTGCTCTAATCTATCTATCTATATACAGTGATGGGCAAATGTGTGGAACCAAGTGAATATCTCTGGAATTGTTAAAGATATTGAAATGAAATTTGGAACGTAGGTATTACAGTAAATTGCTCATTTGTTTTTAATTTTCTCAACAATTTTGAATTTCCGGTTTAACCGGAAATGATGTCGATTTTAAATTTTTTAATGAAACACCCTGTATATTATTTTGGTTTCGAATAAATATCGAACCCTATATTTTTGGAATCGTAATAAAATGCTTTATTCGAAACCAAAATAACATACAGGGTGTTTCATTAAAAAATTTAAAATCGACATCATTTCCGGTTAAACCGGAAATTCAAAATTGTTGAGAAAATTAAAAACAAATGAGCAATTTACTGTAATACTTACCTTCCAAATTTCAATCTGATATCTTTAACCTTTTCAGAGTTATTCACTTGGTTCCACACATTTGCCCATCACTGTATATAAAAATGAATGTTTGTCTGTATGTCTGTATGTACTCAATGAACTCAAAAACTACTGGACCGATTATTATGAAAATTGGTACGTATATGTAGTTTTTCACGGAGAAGGTTTCTATGATATGCTCATTGATGCCACTCGCCACCAGGTGGCGCTGCAGAGTAGCAACTTCTGTCCCGTTCAACCAATTGTCATGAAAATTGGTATGTTTATCCATTTTCCCACGGGGAAGGTTTGTATGATATGCTTATTGATGCCACTCGCCACCAGGTGGCGCTGCAGAGTAGCAACTTCTGTCCCCTTTAACCGATTGTCATGAATATTGGTATTTATATGTATTTTTCCAGGGAGAAGGTTTATATGATATGCTCATTGATGCCACTCGCCACCAGGTGGCGCTGCAGAGTAGCAACTTCTGTCGCGTTCAACCGATTGTCACTAAAATCAGTGTGATGATGTATTTTTAATGAGTAAGATGAATATGATATTCGTATTAATGGAAGTTACCACCAGTTGGCGCTTTCATGTATCAAATTCAATACTGATTAATAGATATCTATACGATTTCATATAAATATATGTTCGAAAAATATATTTTTGGTGCGATAAGTAAAACAAAACTATAAATTTTTTTCCTTCTCTATCTCTTCATCTTTTTTATTTTTCTTAAATTTATATTAGTTGTTGGCGTAGCAACGCGCGCCGGGTACAGCTAGTATATATATAAAAATGAATGTTTGTCTGTATGTCTGTATGTACTCAATGAACTCAAAAACTACTGGACCGATTATTATGAAAATTGGTATGTATATGTATTTTTTCACGTAAAAGGTTTGTATGATATGCTCATTGATGCCACTCGCTACCAGGTGGCGCTGCACACTAGCAACTTCTGTCCCGTTTAACCGATTGTCATGAAAATTGGTATGTGTATGTATTTTTCCACGGAAAAGGTTTATATGATATGCTCATTGATGCCACTCGCCACCAGGTGGCGCTGCAGAGTAGCAACTTCTGTCCCGTTCAACCGATTGTCATGAAAATTGGTATGTATATGTATTTTTCCACGGAGAAGGTTTGTATGATATGCTCATTGATGCCACTCACCACCAGGTGGCGCTGCAGACTAGCAACTTCTGTCCCGTTCAACCTATTGTCAGGAAAATCAGTATGATGATGTATTTTTAACGGGTAAGATGAATATGATATTCGTATTAATGGAAGTTACCACCAGATGGCGCTTCCATGTATTAAATTCAATACGGATTAATAGATATCTACACGAATTCGTATAAATATAAGTTCAAAAAATATATTTTTGGTGCGATAAGTAAAACAAAACTATAAACTTTCTTTTCTTCTCTATCTCCCCAGCAAACACACTGCCGTCAAAATGACGTGATTAATTGGGTATCCCAAACGTCATATATCCCAAAAATATGTCGTCAATATGACGTAAAAATGACGGGTTAATGTCACAGCCCTACGACGTCATGTTAATGACGTCACAAAGACGTTAGAAACTGACGTCAAAAAGATGATATATACTGACGTCTTTACGACATAATTATTGACCTATAATAAATCACTACTTTAATGTGGCACATAAAATTTAAGAATTAAGGTAAGGTAAGGTGAAGTATACGATATATGTATTATATTGTTTACTTACATAAATGTTCATACATAAATACATTTTAATTAATTTCAACAACATTTTATTAATATACATATGAATCAAACAAACAATGGAACATATTTAAATAATAAATACACTCGAAGTAGCATTTTTTCACTTCGTGAAGTGTCCAATCCACAGGAGCAGGTCATTCGTTCGATTTGGCGGCTTCATCGTATTTACCTTGGAACTTCAATGGTGGCCACCATACTTCTCTTTTAGGCGGCGTCAGCCAATTTTTTTTAACAACTGCTATGGAAGCATCCCCAAACTGTATCCCCACGAAGGCCATGTTGTCCTTTTATAATTTTAATACGAAATACTGTAAATACACTAAAATATTTTGAAACTTCCACAATAATTCAACCACGTGAACCGCAACAAACACACGTACGGCGACCATTGTGAGCGAGCACAAACTGAGATGACGGAAACAACGTTGTCAGATCTATAAGTACGAAGCGCAGAATGGCGGATATTTCATAATTTATTTTTTAAATCTGCTATAACTAAGTATTTTTGAAAAAAAAACGAGTGTCATATTTTTCTTTACCTATGATACTGTCATCGCTATATCATAATTTAAATAATGATAATAGAATAACTATGCATTTTTAGTTTTTAAAGAATAACCGTGAATCGTGGACATTCGGCAACGGTGATATTATGGTGATGTAACCACCAATCGCAAAACCAGCGAAATGCCAGATGGCGCAAAATTTAAAATTACGTGTAGGTACCAATATAGTGATGAGGATAGAAACATGCATATTTTATTAATTTGGTTTTGTGTTATCTCACAAATGATTATAATTATTTCTACAGGTTTCCATGATATTAGACTACAAATATACGAAAATATATTTTTATATTCAAAGCAAACATGAGTGAAATTTCGCTCAAATATGTTAGTGAATTTCAGGTTTATATAAAATAAATTTTGTAAAAGCCATAATTAATATAAACAACTTCCATAAAATTTAACATTAAAAGAATAAGGGAACATAAATCATTTCCCTTTGGTACAAGATGACCACAGAATGACGTCAAAAAGTCGTCTAAAAATGTTGTCCAAAAAGACGTCGTATTTATCACGACGATCTGACGTCATTAATTAGTCACATGACGTCGGCGACGAAAATTGACCTGAAAATGACGTCATACTGACGGCAGTGTGTTTGCTGGGTCTTCTTCTCTTTTATTTTTCCTAAATTTATTTTAGTTGCTGGCGTAGCAACGCGCGCCGGGTACAGCTAGTTTGATATATTTTCTTCTATGTGCTTCTAATTTCAAATCGATTTTGTTCTTTTTGGAGCTTTGTTAATGAATTATTAATAACACTTTAGAAGTAAAAAATATAATTTTCCAAGACATATCATACACGCGAACATAATGGCTCTCATTCTAATTGGAATATTTAATGTCTTTAATAGAGACTATACGGATTTACATCTAGTTTTTCTTTCACATTTTCATTATAATCAATTACGAAATTTCAACTATTTCAGATTTGGATTTGAAACTTTCTTTCTATAAAGTGTTCTTTTTCAATTATTACCTCTACCAAAATTTCAATTTAATTTTATTTTTTTAAATAGAATCCGTTTCATATCTGAGCAATTTATTTAAATTAATTAAAAAAAACTCGTAGGTATACCTATTACTCATATTAGCTTTTATCAGCTTATAAGTAAACTGTTAAGTTAAAAAAAAATAACACACACGAATTTTCAGCTTTCACAGACAGACATACAGACAGACACACACACATCCGTTTTAAAAGATTTATTACAAAATTTTATTATCTCAAAAACAAATTATTTAAACAAAAAAATAACAAAACCTTTAATATTATATCAAAAGAAAATCGTTGTAGGGGATGCAATTTTATAACTGATAACCATCAGTTATTATCATTGCTTCCCCATACAACGCGTTCTCTAGATAGATTTGAATTTTCCACGGGACACGCACTCTTTCGGTGGCTTTCTACAAGTAGAGAAGTAGAAAGAAGACAGCAATAGGAAGAAAAAAGAAAAAAAAATTAGAAAATTGTAGTTGGATTTTTTTGGTGTATATTTTTTATAATAGCAGCAGATTACCTGATATATATGCATATATAAGAATTGCTCGTTTGGATATATTAGATATTTAACATGAGTTCTATATTTTAGGTTATTGTTCAATTCAATGGAGTTCAAATGGATTTATAGTCAGCGGTATACCTGGTGCTGGATTCGATGCTTTAACTGGTGCAGATTGTACAACAGATTTTGTAGTTATAGCAAACCCTTATTATGCTGACGGAACTGCTGTCAATTCGGATCGATTCTGTGGAACTTCTTTTACTACAGTTACAAGTAATTAAAAAACTCCCCATTTTGTTACAAAAATAATATTAAAAACACTTATTTGTAGCTTCAGCTAAACCATTTGTACTGTACGTTGTAACAAACGGAGATGAAGTCAATGATGTCGCTAACACTGGATTCTCGCTTACTTTTACTCAGCTACCTTGTGCTAATACTTTGTTTGTTGGTTAAAAACAGACAATTAAATGCTAAACATAAACAGTATTTGCAATTTATTTCCTTTTAGTTTTAATTAGTGAATTTAAGAGAATAGTATACCAATCCAAAACTTTAAATCTTATTGGTCGTTGGTTAAATATTGTTTTGAATAAAGTAGAAGTAGTAGAAGTTATGCTAGATTCAAAATTATTCTTCATTTTATGGATTAGCGAAGTCTTATCTAACTCAACAGTTAGGTTTTTGCGGTTTTAGTTAATAGTCTCTACAGTGCATTAGAAATCTGTTTGTAAACGAACAACAAACGTTAAATAATTCTACCCCTTACTTTGGAATAAGTTGTAAAGACATATTCCGATGTTAGATCTTTCCTTTACTAGCATTTCTGTGATAATAAACACATTTAAAATGATTTATCCTTGTTGAAAAGGCTACACGTGTAATCGAGGGGTTAAAAATGGAGTCAAAAATTAAAAGAACTTTTAGGCAAGCACACTATCAAGATATTTTTTTTACTTTGTATGGATATAAAATTTGTTGTGTCCATGTCTTTCTATGAGTCAAAACATTGCCAAAGGTACTCTTATAGTACGTGTACACGTAGAGAAGAATCACTCATCGCTTTATCTGAAAGAAACCGCAAAAGCATTATATAAGACATTTCCTAAAAACATCCTCAGATTTTTTCATGTTCAACAAGAGTTTTTTCATATTCTATATATGCCCATACAAAGCAGAAAATCGCATCTTACAAAGTGTTTTTTAAATTTTGTTAAATTAAGTTAAGGACCGAACTTTTGTGAAATTCGACACATGCTGAATACCATACTGTTTTATAAACTGTGGTACTTACAATTTTTTAGGCAAGTTATGGAACCAAACCTGCGGACCATACATTGCTTTTAAAAAATCGTTATTTTTTGTTTTAAAAGATAATTGGCGCAGTCAATAGGATTATTTCGGGAGTTGCACGTATAGCTTACTTTTCGTATTAACGATTAACCAAAATCCGAAAAGTTTGGTGGAAAACTGTAAATTCGAGAGAATATCGAGTTGTGACTTGTTTATTCGTTGGAGTGAATATCGAAATTGACTGTGCTGGTGCTTGCTGATTTATTTCGCTTTTTCTAATATATGAGTGAACACGATTTAGAAAATTTAGCCAACTTGTTAGTAAGTAGAGATAGAGAAAATAAATCTAAAAAATAAGCATAGTATTTCGGAAAATAACTCAAGTGACTTGGAAGATAACAAAGAATATTCAAATAATACAATGGCTACTCAACCTGTAAATTATCTACTTAAATGATACTTAGACTTATTTCATGCTTTTGATGGTAATCCGCATACATTAACAATTTTTGTTGAAAATTATGAAACTCTTTTAGCTATATTGTTCTAAATACATTTGTTAAAAGCCATAGTTGAAAAGCGCATAGGACTATACCTGGATTTGCAGTTCGTTGGCAGCGACGTCATTTGACGTATATGCAAGTAGACCAATACGCGGTAAAGCTTCATTCACAACCAGTAAATTACAATTACAATTAGGCTTAGAATTAGTAGTAAAATTTAAATTTAAATTAAAGAATTATGATCATTCACAATGTACAATTAGTTCCAAATTAGTTAACACTCAAGGTCAAACATTTTTCATTTTATTTGCGGTTATTTTCTATTTGCTTTGCGCCCAATCTTTTTCTTCGTAACTCGTCTTTTCGTCTTGCTAACATTATTATATATATCATCAATATAAATATATCATCAATCATTAACCAAACCTCAAAAGTTACAAAGTTAGGTTATTTAAGAATTTTGACAATTCACAATTACAATTAGTGGTAAAAGTTTGGACATTGCAAAGTACTAATTGTAAGTGTAATTGTAAGTATAAGTGGAAACACTAATTTAAAAGTTGTGAATGATCATATTGTTAGTCATATGTCAAGCTTATAATTAGTAATTCTAAGTCTAATTGTAATTGTAATTTTCTGGTTGTGAATAAAGCTTAAGTCTTTCTAAGTTAAACCTGGCAACTACGCGTCATTCCTACCTTGTATTGGTCTACTTGCACATACGTCAAAAGACGTCGCTGCCAACGAACTGCAAATCCAGGTATAGCCCAAATTTTAATTGGGTCACGTACAGAGCTGTAGACTTGGACTGAAGTAAAAAAAAACTTTAATTTTTGGAGATCAACGCAACAACAACATAGATTGCTTGATCCAAGACCTTATCAATTTTAGACCTCTTAAAAATGATTATTCCTATAATTTTCGAATGAGATGCCAAGATTCTAGGAGTCTTATTATTTCAAAATTAAACATTTTAAATATAATAACTAATGCTGCAAAAAAAACATTTATTAGACACCTTCGATTATCACTACAAACTAATCTTAGATTAAAACGTCCGATAGATTATCAATAGTAATAGACTAAGAAAACTTTCTATATTCGACTTACTCAAAGAATAAATAACCTTAATTCAAATGCATCGTTTCAACCTAGTTTTAGAATACCTCACTGTAAGAATCGCAAACACCGAAGTAATCCAACTTATACCGAATTTTAGCAATATCAACTCCTTTCAACCTCTTCAACAATTTCGTCCTCAATTTAAACCCAATCAAGTATCAATTTATAATTTTTCTCAACCAAAACCTATTTTTCCGAACAATAGTAACTACTTCTTCGACTAGAGACCAAATACATAATAATTTTCCAACCCAACGTTAACCCTTTTTTCGAAATCAACAGTCTAATGAAAATTTCAATAACCACTTTCAAAATAACCGTCCGAACAAAATTTTAACCTTGAACCGATGTATACTTCTGCAGGTAATGCAAAAATTTAAGAATTCAAACCAAACTCAACTGAACTCTATAACCAAATGAGTCATGATAATGATCAAAATTCATAATTCGAAAATTCATTTGAAAATAAGGATTTCTATTCCGACGAAACATACACTGACCCGAGTCACGGATGTCCAGATGAAACTCAACACCTACAAGAATGTTATTATCCTCCAACACGTGTAAACGATAAAGGCGGAAACATACTATCAAAACGTGACACGACGCCACGCATGTTAGTCCATATATTTATGTTGCGGCGTGTGGTCACATAGCGTGTTGTCTATGTGCTTCTAACTGTATTAAATATATGGAATTGAGAGGTACTAACATGCGTCGGGTGGCGTGGCGTCGTGTCACGTTTTCATAGTATGTTTCCGCCTTAACGCTAACGAAAACTTGTACTCGTAATTAAGTGAAACACATAACATGTTCAGGGTTTTTCCTCTCTAAATTCAGACAACCTAACATGATATCTCTTAATGCAAAGACTCTAAATTCAAACAACCTAACATGATATCTCTTAATGCAAATCTACCATATTTTGAAATTCTGTAAATTAATGCAAAGTTTTTAATTGACACCGGAAGTTTAAAATTCCTAATTAACCCCGACTTAGCTTACAAGTTTTATCAAAAATATATTTTAAACGAAAACATTCAAACAGCACATGATATTTTATATCACGATAAAGTTATCAATATTCCACTGTTTTCATTTTTTAACCGACCAGAGTGTCATAAATTCAGCAACAGATTATAGGAGTTAAAAATATACCTTTAAGCTTTACCAATTTACACTAAAACTTACCGCTTTTTTGTAGTACACCGACAAGAAGTAAAGAAAACAAATTTCAAAAATGTTAAACAAAGTTATAATACAGAATTCAAACTCTCCCTTTTCCTCGTCTGTTTGAATTGTTCCAAAAAAACTAGATGTGAATGGAGATAAGCAATCGACTACAGGAAATTAAATGACAAGACCGTTGATGAAAAATATTCATTACCAAATATTACCGAAATTTTAGATAGACTAGGCAGAGACTTTTTAAATCATAGCCCAAAGGCGCCAATATGTTTGTGCGCATTCCTGGAGGCGCAATCGCATTCTGTAGTGGTGAAAATTGGAACTAAACCAGCAAAATATTGTAACGGGATAACCGTAAAAGAAAGGGACCTTAATTTGTAAGATTGTTATTGACAGTTGATTTTTAGAAGTTTCTAAAAATCAACTGACCATTTTAAATAATGTTTCTAGAAAATTCTAGAAACTTCTAAAGACACTAACTAGATTAAATAAAGTTGTATATAAGGGGATGCATGGGCAGTTAACGTCAGTTCAAGTCAAGTGTTCACAAGAGTTCATTGTATTGTCAAGTAGTTAGACGTTATCCAGCAGAGTTCAGTGTATCTTAACAATTTTGTAAATAAATTGTGTAAAAAGCCCCCATACGTGTTTCAAATTGGTGTCAGGTGTGGGGTGAAGATACAAGAATGCCTGGAAAAAAGATAAATGAACTATTGGTGGCTGAGCTCAGAAGAGAGCTCGAAGAATTGGAGTTGGAAACTACTGGAAGCAAATCCGTATTGTTAAGAAGGCTCCGTGAATACTATGTAAATAATGATTTGGACCCTGACGCTGTGGAGTTCGAAGACCCAGTTCAAAAAGCAAATTCTGAACTAGCTCAACAACTTTCCCGGCTACAAGAAGAACAAACTCAACAACTTTCCCGGCTGCACGAGGAGCTATCAGGACGAATGACGAGCCAGCAAGAGGAGCTACCCAGTCAGATGAAGAGCCAGCAAGAGGAGCTATCCAGTCAGATGAAGAGCCAGCGCGAAGATATGTCCCAGCTGTCGCAACGAATGACGAGCCAACAAGACGAACAATCACAACAACTGACCCAGTTGTCCAGTCAGATAAACAGCCAGCGCGAAGATATGTCCCAGCCATCACAACGGATGTCTACCCTACCAGAAGAGTTATCCAGTTCCTTCTCCCAGCAAATATCGCATTTGCGCTCCGAAATGTACACTCTTCGTGACGAACAAAATCAGCAAGTGTCCAGCTTGCGAGACGAACAAAATCAGCAAGTGTCCAGCTTGCGTGACGAACAAAATCAACAAGTCGCCAACTTGCGAGACGAGCAAAACCAGCAAGTGGCCAACTTGCGAGAGGAGATCAACCAGCAAATGCAGTCCGAGATAAGGAAGCTTCAACGAGAACACGAAGCTTGTCGTCGAAACCAGCCCATCCACCACGGCGACGGAGATGCAAGAAGGATGGAAACCTGCCACGCAGACGTCGAACGACAAAGAAGCGAGGAGACGACCCATGTACGAACGACGATGAAACCCCCGACCTTCGACGGGAAGACTTCCTGGCCAAATTACCTGAAACAATTCGACGCAGCGGCCAGAGCTAATGGATGGTCATCCCAGGAGAAAGCATTGTCCCTAACCGTAGCTCTGCGAGGCGAAGCTTTAGACGTCTTGCAATCATTGACACCGGATGAAGCTGACAACTTCGAGTTATTGGTGAATCGTCTAGAGATGCGTTATGGTCAAACTCATCTACAACCGGTGTACCGAATGCAGTTAAAGAGCCGAAAACAGAAAAATGGAGAAACTATCCAGGAATTTGAAGCGGATGTAGCAAGAATGGTACGATTTGCGTATTCAAATGCAGCGGAGGATTTCCTGGAGTGCCTAGCAGTCCAAACCTTTACCGATGGTCTTCGAGACGTCGAGTTGCAGCGCGCTGTACGGTTGGCGCGGCCGAAGACCCTTGTGGACGCCTTGACCATTGCCCTGGAGTTTGAGGCGGCGACGGAGGCCTCACGTGGAGTTGCTCGACTAAGGACAATCACCGGTAACTACGACCATGCCGTTCATTCCGTTAGCGACGTTGAAGCGGTAGTAGAGAGATTAATGAAGTTATCTCCAAAAATGCACCCTGCGAAATTCATTTACTCAAATATACTCAGTAGACTAAACACTGCCCCTTAATCTTACAAAAATCAACGATATCAGAATCTTGAAGTTAGAAAATAATCAATGGATCGTCATCACCCCACGTAATGCAGTTGCGATTCGGAGAAACATCAAAACCATAAACAATACCTATACCTTTAAATATATGTAATACACTAATAAGCACAATTTACAAAAAGAACTTTTTATAATAGAAAGTTTTTTACTGATTTATAGGTCATATTTTGTGTCATCTCAACAATGCACAGCATTTCTGATTTTGCAAAAATATTAAGTCATACAACGCTGTGATTGATCATAGAGAAGATTGTTTCCTTGTTAACAAAATCAAGGGTAGTTGTATCTAAAAACTTTCTAAAACAGTTTATTTTATTACCAGTTAAAATAATAATTACTGTTTTCACATGTAAGAACAAAAAAAAAAAAAAGAAAAAAAAAAACTTCTCTGTAGCGTAATCGATCCCATTATGATAACATAACAGAACTGTCAAAAGTGGACTGACTCGCCGCCTAACCAACTACGCTACGAACGATTTATTTAATAACTTTCAAAATAATATTATCTATACACAACTTAGATCATGTTTAATATCAATTCGGTATAAATTTCGAAATCTATGTATATGCCTAAATACACTTGAAACATGCATTGTCATCCAGTTCTTAGCTATCCTGAAAATTTCAGAGCTATAGGTAGTCGGGAAATAGGTTTAAATTCGATTACAAATTCCACGGAATGACACAGAGACACAGAACACGGCGAAAATATAAAAAACTTTCTAATGACTCGCCGCCTAACCAACTACGCTACGAACGATTTATTTAATAACTTTCAAAATAATATTATCTATACACAACTTAGATCATGTTTAATATCAATTCGGTATAAATTTCGAAATCTATGTATATGCCTAAATACACTTGAAACATGCATTGTCATCCAGTTCTTAGCTATCCTGAAAATTTCAGAGCTATAGGTAGTCGGGAAATAGGTTTAAATTACAAATTCCACGGAATGACACAGAGACACAGAACACGGCGAAAATATAAAAAACTTTCTAATATACAATTCCAATGTTAACCCAATATAAAAAGACAGTATTAACTTTGATGAACTAAATATTATTCAAAACACTTTAGAAGTAAAAGAACAAAATTGAATAATATAAATAGTACTTTTTCAAAATATCATCTTTTACACAATGCTGCTTTATGTTAAAGTCCTGTTTATTGAAAATTGAAACATATATTCATTTCAAATTTAGTGTCAGAAGAATAGAGCAATTAAAAATGGACCCTATTCCAGGAAATATTCTTTTTTTATTGAATTATGGTGAAATCCCATAGTTCTCAGCTTGCCCCGGAGTAGTTATGGAACCAAACCTGGCGACCATACATAAAATAAAACCACTGACAGTATATTTTAACCCGACGTTATAAATTATAATTTAGTTGTAAATTAGCTCAGATCTTTGTTAACTTTCAACTAATAAAGTTTTTTCTATAGTTTCAAACTTTCAATAACAAGGACAGTTAAGCTTTGGTTTCCTAGGATAGCGGTGCCGCAATAAAGCGGCCGTAATTTGACGGCCGTTTTTTATTAGCGTTCAAGACGGCCGCTATCGGTGAGCACAGATGTAAAGTAAGAGCTCAACGTTATTGACCGCCTAAATCCATTTTTGTATTTGCTTTCGTTTTGTGTGTTTATATTTTGTTCTATATCTTGTGTTTAGTTTTATTATTTGACAATAATTAAGGTATTTCTGAATTAAAAGCAAAAAATGGATGATTTTGACTTGCCTATGATAATATTTTTGGAAGACGAGGCTTCATCGGAAGAAGAAACGAAAAGGTCGGAAGAAAGTGAGATTTTTAAGAAACGGAAAACTGAAGGCATCTACGGAATCTTAAATATGTCGTCACCTTCAAACAAATGATGAAAAATTTAGACAATATTTTCGTTTGACACCAGTATTGTTTGATTATGTTTTAAATCACATAAAAAATGACATTTGAATAACTCCTGAACAAAAACTATGTTTATTTCTAAGGTTCATGGATAAGCTTTATTAATGTTTACATATTAAAAAAGAATAAGATTTTTTACGAAAGGTTGAAGTTGTAAATCCCATAATAAACGGAAATGTATTGAGCATGAAAAATATTTATAATTCCTAGTAACTTAAGGACTAAACTTTTATGATATGAATACAATAATATACAAAAAATACGTGAGGGAAATAATAGTATCAAAATCTTAAAAAATAAAATTTAAACTAAGATAAATAATTCTACGAAACAGTTCCCAATTCCCAATTAAATAAAAATAAACAAACTCCACACCGCACCGAAGATAAAAAACGTTGACCGCACTGTCTTCCACCGTTATGACGGCCGTCACCAAAATGACGGTGCCGCTTTATTGTGTAGCGGTGTTACCCACCGTTTTCTTAAAAACCACTCGTGGTCAAAATAATAACAACGTTTTATAGCGGCCGTTATATTACGGCACCGCTTTCCTAGGAAACCATAGCTTTAGTTAATGATTTATACATCCATTTGAAAGGATTACAGATTTAAATCCTCTTGTGGGAGGCACAGATGCTGTCTGGTAACAGCTCTAGGTATACTATCGGAGCAACTTTCGAACAGATTTAGCGATTTCAAAAACATGTTTTAATTTATTTGCTTCACCAACAAAAAGTAATGTACAAAATGTTCCAATACACTGACTTTGATCGAGATCTAAGAAAACTCATTACTAAAATCTAAATTTGAAGACCTGGAAATTTAAAAAAAGATTGATTTGTGCGTTTGGCAGTAGGTACTTATAAATGCGAATTTTTTTTTGAAAGAAGGTTAATAAACCAAAACTTCGTACGGTGCCGACTAACAATATGGAAAATTCTTTGCGTCTTTTTAACAGTTGAATAAATCCAAACATGCCAAATTTTGTCTCAAGTGTCTCATTGATTTGGGTATCGCTATTTTACTTTCGCAGTTTGTGACAATTATAAATTAAACGATTTAACTAAACATAATGTTGTAACTATTAATTTAATAAACTGATACTAAAATAACATATGTAGTCGTATCTGACGCAAAAAATTATGGAAGATTACTTTTGAACGCGGCCCGCGAACGTCTTATTTGAACACTAAAGTTTGGCCCACATGCCAGAGGTTGTCCATACATGATCTAGAGGCAGCCTTCAATACATTGAACGTGAGATGAATAACGACAGAGAGATATGCTATCTCTCGTACAGATCGCTCTGATTGGAGCATACTCTACTCCCTAAAGTAAATGGTCGTGTGGTTATCTTTTAAAGATAGAAAATAGTTTCATTTTTAACAGACTTCAAAAAAGAAGGAGGTTCTCATTTCGATCATATTTATAATCCGATTTGAAAAATTCTTTTTGCATTCAAAAGAGTAGAGTGTCCGTATGCTCCCATAGAAATTTGGTTATTGTCTGGTCATCAATATGGAAGATTTTTCGGGAAATACCACAAAAATCAATAGAATAAACACTTCAGTTAAGTTAATATTGTAACGGGATAACCGTAAAGGAAGGGACCTTAATTTAAAAGATTGTTGTTGACAGTTGATTTTTAGTTGTTTGTAAAAAAATCAACTGACCATTTTAAATAATGTTTCTAGAAAATTCTAGAAACTTCTAAACACACTGACTAGATTAAATAATGTTGTATATAAGGGGATGCATGAGCAGTTTAAGTCAGTTCGAGTCAAGTGTTCAGAAGAGTTCATTGTATTGTCAAGTAGTTAGACGTTATCCAGCAGAGTTCAGTGTATCTTAACAATTTTGTAAATAAATTGTGTAAAAATCCCCCATAAGTGTTTCAAATTGGTGTCAGGTGTGGGGTGAAGATACAAGAATGCCTGGAAAAAAGATAAATGAACTATTGGTGGCTGAGCTCAGAAGAGAGCTTGAAGAAGTAGAGTTGGAAACTACTGGGAGCAAATCCGTATTGTTGAGAAGGCTCCGTGAATACTACGTAAATAATAATTTGGACCCTGACGCTGTGGAGTTCGAAGACCCAGTTCAAAAAGCAAATTACTGAACAACTTTCCCGGCTGCAAGAAGAACAAGCTCAACAACTTTCCCGTCTGCAAGAGCAGCTATTCAGTGAGATAAAGAGCCAGCGCGAAGATATGTCCCAGCTGTCACAACAAATGACGAACCAACAAGATGAACTATCCAATCAGATGAAGAGCCAGCGCGAAGATATGTCCCAGCTGTCACAACGAATGACGAACCAACAAGAGGAGCTTTCCAGTCAGATGAAGAGCCAGCGCGAAGATATGTCCCAGCTGTCACAACGGATGTCTACCCTACCAGAAGAGTTATCCAGTTCCTTCTCCCAGCAAATATCGCATTTGCGCTCCGAAATGCACACTCTTCGTGACGAACAAAATCAGCAAGTGTCCAGCTTGCGAGACGAACAAAATCAGCAAGTGTCCAGCTTGCGAGATGAGCAAAATCAGCAAATGGCCAACTTGAATCAGCAAGTGGACAATTTGGATCAGCAAGTGACCAAAATGCGAGACGAGCAAAATCAGCAAGTTGCCAACTTGCGAGACGAGATCAACCAGGAAATGCAGTCCGAAATAAGGAAGCTTCAACAAGAACAGGAAGCTTATCGTCGAAACCAGCCCATCCACCACGGCGACGGCGATGCAGATAGGATGGAGACCTGCCACGTAGACGTCGACCGACGAGGAAACCGAGAGGCGACCCAAGTACGAACTACGATGAAACCCCCAACCTTCGACGGGAAGACTTCCTGGCCAAATTACCTGAAGCAATTCGACGCAGCGGCCAGAGCTAATGGATGGTCATCCCAGGAGAAGGCATTGTCCCTAACCGTAGCTCTGCGAGGCGAAGCTTTAGACGTCTTGCAATCATTGACACCGGATGAAGCTGACAACTTCGAGTTATTGGTGAATCGTCTAGAGATGCGTTATGGTCAAACTCATCTACAACCGGTGTACCGAATGCAGTTAAAGAGCCGAAAACAGAAAAATGGAGAAACTATCCAGGAATTTGAAGCGGATGTAGCAAGAATGGTACGACTTGCGTATTCAAATGCAGCGGAGGATTTCCTGGAGTGCCTAGCAGTCCAAACCTTCACCGATGGTCTTCGAGACGTCGAGTTGCAGCGCGCTGTACGGTTGGCGCGGCCGAAGACTCTTGTGGACGCCTTGACCATTGCCCTGGAGTTTGAGGCGGCGACGGAGGCCTCACGTGGAGTTGCTCGACTAAGGGAAATCACCGGTAACTACGACCATGCCGTTCATTCCGTTAGCGACGTTGAAGCGGTAGTAGAGAGATTAATGAAGTTATCTCCAAGAAGAAGGCGTCAAGTGAGATGCTGGAACTGCGGAGAACTAGGCCATATAAGAAATACTTGCCCCCCAAAAAAAAAATCTTCTGATGAAGTACCCCAGCAGCAGGAAAACTAGAACGGGTCGACTCCTGGAGGGCGAAATCGACCCCAAACATTCCCGAAGCCCCTCACACCATTAAATTGGCAACTCTGCGACATCACGTGGACAGCTTATATGTAGATGGCCTCCTTGATGGGAAGAATATTAGCATGCTGGTAGACACTGGAGCTACAAAAACTATCGTCCGACCAACCATCATTATGCGAAATAAGATGTTGCCTACCAGTTGGAGACTGCGTACCGCTACCGGAGATTCTGCTAGAGTCTACGGTGAGATACAGGTGACGCTACAGTTTGGTTCAACCTCTCTTGTTCACTCAGTGCTGGTGGCTGACGTTGATGAAGATGTTGTTCTGGGCATGGATGTTATGCTCCACTGTGGTTTTCATTTGGATCTTCGCCAACGTATCCTTCGTACTGGTAATGAAGAAATATTCCTGCACCGAAAACAAGTTGACAATGCCTCGATTAAGCTAATCGATGATATCGAACTTCCGGCAAGCTGCGAATGTGTCGTCACAGCGCGGTTGGATGGACTGGAGCCAGATGGTGCCCCAGCCATGATAGAGCCGAAGAACCATGACCATGAATTGGGAAAAGGACTCCTTGTGGGTAAGACTCTTGTTAGATCCGCCAAAGAGGTACCCATCCGAGTTATCAACTTGAACGATCATCCAGTTCTTCTCCGAAAGGACACGGAAATGGGAAGTTTAGAACCAGTAATGGCCATAATTCACAAGATAAATGTTACGGAAACAGATGAGACCAACGAAATTGAACAATTAATGACAAAATTAGACCCCTCTTTGTCAAAATTAGAAAAGAAACAGGTAAGAGATCTACTCCACCGTTATAAACCTGTATTTGGTTCTAAAAGTAAACTGGGAAGAACTGATGTTGTACAACATAGAATTGACACTGGTGATGCACGTCCGATTCGACAGGTACCCCGAAGGATGCCTCAAGTTAAAAAGGAAGAAGCAGACAGAGCCCTTAAAGAAATGATTCAAAATGGCATAGTCGAACCATCCAGTAGTCCGTGGGCTTCTCCTGTGGTATTAGTGAGAAAGAAAGACGGATCAATGCGGTTTTGTGTCGACTATCGAAAGCTAAATGATGTCACTAAGAAGGACAGTTATCCTCTGCCAAGGATTGATGATGCCCTCGACGCTTTGGCGGGTTCTACTCTGTTTTCTACCTTGGACCTTAAAAGCGGATACTGGCAAGTTAAAATGAATCCTGCAGACAAAGAAAAGACTGCCTTTACCAGTGGATCAGGGTTATGGCAATTCACAGTCCTTCCATTTGGCCTCTGTAATGCTCCTGCGACGTTTGAACGACTAATGGAGAACATCCTGCGGGGTTTGTCATGGGAAACTTGTCTAGTTTATCTAGACGACATCATCATAATGGGTAAGACCTTTAAGGAACATTTATCTAACCTGGAAGAAGTTTTTAAAAGATAACAGAACGCTAATCTAACATTGAATGTTAAGAAATGCCACTTGTTCCAGAGACAGGTCAACTATTTAGGACATAACGTAAGCAAGGATGGCGTTGCTGTTGACCCCGCTAAGATACAAGCCGTTCAGGAATGGCCAATCCCTATCGACAAACATCAGCTCCGGAGTTTCTTGGGTCTTTGTTCCTATTACCGACGATATGTCAAGAATTTTGGAGACATCGCCAAACCCTTGACACGTTTGACAGAACAAGATAAGTCCTTCTGTTGGGATCAGGAATGTCAAAAGGCGTTTGAAATATTGAAGAAACAGCTTACGTCAGCACCTGTTCTTGCTTATCCACTTCCTGATGGTAAGCTTATTCTGGACACCGACGCCAGCAATGTGGGAATTGGAGCCGTCTTGTCACAGCTACAAGACGGTAAGGAAAGAGTGGTTGGTTACTTTAGCAAAACTTTATCGAAAGCTGAAAAGAACTACTGTGTAACTCGGAGGGAACTGTTAGCAGTTGTAAAATCCGTCGAACACTTTTATAAATATCTGTATGGCAGAAAATTCCTGATCAGAACAGACCATGCTAGTTTAAAGTGGCTACTTAGCTTTAGGAACCCAGAAGGACAGATAGCAAGATGGCTCGAAAAACTGCAGGAATATGATGTTGAAATCGAGCACAGACCTGGAACCCGACATCGTAATGCTGATGCACTTTCCAGAAGACCATGTCGACCTGATTGCCCCCATTGTACCCGTATGGAGCAGAACGAGGAAAAACTTGCCTTAGTTAAGGTTTTGCCAGAAGACGAGAGCTCTATGCTGGAGGAGCAACAAGAAAACGATCCCGTTCTGAGAAAGATTAGGGAGTGGAAGAGAATGGACCGTCGTCCGTTGTGGAGAGAGATATCCTCATCCTCTCCTGCTTTAAAAGCATACTGGTCCCAATGGAACTCTTTAATTTTGGACGGAGGGCTCGTTAAAAGACTTGTAGAAAATTCCGAGGGCACAGAAACAAGGAAACAAATAGTGGTCCCAAGAAATGCTGTACCGGAAATTTTAAAACAGATGCATAATGATAGTTCTGGAGGACATCTGGGTATCACGAAAACGCTGCAAAAGATCCGAGATAGATTTTACTGGGTAAATTGCACTAATGATGTTAAAGATTGGTGTCGTAAATGCACTACATGTGCTGCCAGTAACGGTCCGCACCGAAAACCGAAGGCGGAAATGCAGCAATACCTGGTTGAAAGTCCTTTTGAAAGAATCTCAGTAGATGTATTGGGGCCACTTCCACAGACCGATGTAGGAAACAAGTACATCTTTGTTGTAATGGACTACTTCACCAAATGGGTTGAAGCATATGCAGTTCCCAATCAGGAAGCTACCACTTTAGCAGATATATTGGTTGAAGAATTCGTAAGCCGATTTGGGGTACCATTAGAATTACATTCAGACCAAGGAAGAAATTTTGAGAGCAAGCTGTTTCAAGAAGTTTGCCAAAGATCAGGCATCCACAAAACGAGAACCACAGCGATGCACCCTCAGTCTGATGGAATGGTGGAACGAATGAACCGGACTATAACCAACTATCTGTCAAAAGTGGTGTCAGATTGTCAGAGGGATTGGGATCGACATATTCCACTATTTCTAATGGCAATTCGATCGGCCATCAACGAATCAACTGGCCAAACGCCTGCGAAGGTCCTGTTCGGTAGAGAAATGAGGCTACCATGTGACTTGGTGTTTGGTTGTAAACCTGGTGAAGAAATGGCACGTGAACAATATGTCACCGACCTTCAGAATAGAATGGAAAATATACACAGCCTGGTGCGTGGAAAACTACAATTATCTAGTGATCGGATGAAGAGGTACTATGACACACGGACAATGGAAAAGAGTTACCAAGTTGGAGATTTAGTCTGGCTCTATAACCCCCGACGGCGTCGAGGTATTTGTCCCAAATTACAAAAGAACTGGGAAGGTCCTTACACCATGAAGAAGAAGATTAACGATGTCATTTACCGGATCGTGAAAATTCCCAGAGGGAAACCCGTCGTGGTCCATCATGATCGTTTGGCGCCTTACCAGGGAAACCACAGTGGAGATGCGCAGCAATTCCAAGAAGATGGTTTGGCTGGCTCAGGGAGTGTGCGGGATTCCAATGTAGGAAATAACATTCCAGGAGGAATGAATCTAAGGAGGGGGCAGTGTAACGGGATAACCGTAAAGGAAGGGACCTTAATTTAAAAGATTGTTGTTGACAGTTGATTTTTAGTTGTTTGTAAAAAAATCAACTGACCATTTTAAATAATGTTTCTAGAAAATTCTAGAAACTTCTAAACACACTGACTAGATTAAATAATGTTGTATATAAGGGGATGCATGAGCAGTTTAAGTCAGTTCGAGTCAAGTGTTCAGAAGAGTTCATTGTATTGTCAAGTAGTTAGACGTTATCCAGCAGAGTTCAGTGTATCTTAACAATTTTGTAAATAAATTGTGTAAAAATCCCCCATAAGTGTTTCAATATGTTAATAATGATGTATAACATAAAAAGATAATAATTAGCCCATTACTGTCCCACTATAGAGCCAAAGGCCTCTTCTCTCAAAAAGAAGGTATGAGCATGTAATCAACAAGTTTTGTTTGCTCACTGCGGATTGGTGATTTCAGACAATTAAGTCCACGTTTCATCATGATGTTTTCCTTTCTAGGTGTTAGAGAAATAACACACGTACCAAAAAGTCACATTGGTACATGTCGGGATTGAACTCAGTACCTCTTGCACGGTATTCGGAAGGTTTTGAAGATGGTACATCATGTATTTACGTCTACATCAGACAAACCAAGTAGCAACTAAAAAGGATAAAATAAAAAATTATTTACAAAAAAATAAACCGCCTTCAAAAAATAAAGAAAAATGCACTAAGTCAGAAATAAAATATTTATTTCTTAAAAAAATTGAAAACAACTAGGTATCTGAGTTCGATTTCCTTGAAGTCTGCTCCAATGGCAAATTAGCCTCTATTTTAATCTTAGTCATTAAATCTGGATTTCGAATGTTGATAATTCAAATCTGTTAGCCGACTTCAAGGAAAGTTGCTTTCATTTTTTTTTAAGAAATAAAGATTTTATTTTGTGCATTTTTCTTTATTTTTTGAAGGCAGTTCAATTTTTTTATGTCTCTTTGTCTTTACTCGGCCTACATTCAAAATATTGAAGGGTCCTCTAGGTAGTATATGCTAGAAGGGTTTAACCACGTAGTATAGATAAATATAGGGTTTTCCATATTTCATGTGCAAAATATTCATCCCAGATCATAGTTATATTTTTTGCCACTGGCTGCGCAAGTATTCAGGACGTACCAATGGTTGCGTTCAGTGAGGTGAGCGCTACGGAGCGCTCAGTAGCGGTGACGTCACGTTGATATTTTTGTTAGGTCCACCCACCTCTATTTGGAAGTAAAACTATGTAAGTTTTGACAGTTCTAATATTGTTGTATTGTTCAGCCACCTAAAACTTTGTCTTTTTGTTGATTTCCCACCTTGCCATTTTTTGTAGCAGTTTTTACATTTCGCTCCTTAATTTAGCGTCATAAATGTCAAATGTCAAATAATTAAAATTTAAATTCAAACTTAAAAGTTGAGATCAAGTTCTTTTTAAAAAAATGGAACATTTTGAAATTGAGTTTAATAATAAAAAAATTACTTGTTACGAGACACAAGAAATTAGAGAACGTTTACAAAACGGTATGTATAGAATAATACATCAGATGTGTTAAAATTTTTAATTTGAATTTTTGATTTAGATACGGACTTTTTTAAAAACTATTGGGATTTGGCCCTACAAAAAACAGGACAGTCGGAAGAAGTTATTGGGATGGACTTATTAGAGGATGCAGACGCCTCTGGTTTCAGATGGACCCGGAATGCAACGCTACTTTTGTTGCAGTTGTACAATGAAACGATCGAAGCATTTCGGGATCCAAAATATAAAAAGAAGGTACTGTGGGGGCAAATACAGGAGGAATTTTTAAAAAAAGGGATTGAAATTAGTGCAGACATTGTAGATAAAAAAATTAGAATTTTAAAAAAAATTTACAAAAACATTTTGGATCAGAAAAAACAAACAAGGAGGGGTCAAATTACTTGGGAATTTTTTGGGGAATGTCAAGAAATTTTTAGGGAAGATAAAACCATTCATTTTGGCCCCACAGTATCTTCTTTACCAGACAAGCCTGGACCTTCTAATCAAGTACAGGCACCCAAAACAAATTTTCAAAATTTGTTGGAATCATCTCCAATTAATTTTGAAAATTTGTTGCCGACTTCGACTACCTCAGGGGCAAGTCGAACATCAATACGTGAAAAAGCTTACGAACTCGAAAAACTAAGAATAGAGGAGTTGAGATGTTTAAGAGAAGCAATCCAAAAAAGTAATGAGATCCAAGAGCAAAGGAATCAGATAATGATTGAAAAAAATATTTTGTTAAAACAACTAATAGAAAAAAAAAATAAATACAAATTACATCCTACCTATTATGTTTTATTTAAAAAAAAATGTAATAAATTTTGAAAATTTATTTTTTCAGATTTAACAAATTATTGTTTACATAAATCAAATACACTTAATAAACATATTATAAACATTGTTTATTTTAATTGTGGGTCATTACAATTACGCAAATTAATTTTTTAAGTTTCACCACTCCAAAGTAGCAGATTACTATAAAAGCAAAATACAACTCAAATTCATAAACATAAAAAAGTAAAAATTATTAAATTAGAAAAACAAACACCAACTATACATTAAAAATATTAACAATTTCATTGCGCTTTGCAATTCCTAAATGTTGGTTAATTAATATATCATTATTTATTTCTTCCTCTGGAATTTCATCTTGGATGTTGATATGGATGTCTGCTGGTCCTTCAAGCAGAATTATAAAATTCTGTAAAACACACGCTCCGGCAATAATATTGTTACCAAGATCAAAATCTGAAATGTCTAGGCATTTCAATCTTCTGAATTTACATTTCAGTAATCCAAAAGAACGTTCGATTATAGAACGAATTCTACTTAAACTTTGATTATAATTTGTTTGAGCACCAGTTAAATGACCATTGTCTCTAATTGGTGTCATCAAATTTGTTAATAAAGGATAAGCAGAATCACCTATAATATGACGATTTTGATTTAGAAGAGGGTTTTCTATATGTTGAAGACGATGGTAGAGCGGTGACTTTCTAAAAACCCTGGCATCGTGCATTCGACCAGGCATCCCAATAAACACATCAATAAATGATCCTTGATGATTAGAAGTTCCTAAAAATTATATTTAAATTTTTAATTGAAGTATTTTTTTAACTGACCTGCCTCTAAACCTTTTGTCTCAATTAAAAAGAAAAATCATAGAATTAAACATATAAATTCAAGTATAACTACATAAAAAGTAATATGTAACTATAAATATTAACTATGTATTACTGTTGTCTTATAAATAAGATTAAATACTTATTTAGAAAGCTCGACAAAGACAAGAGTGTTTTAAACCTATATTGCATAATTACTTTAATAACTTTGCTAATTTAGATTGTTTTCACTACTTTGTTAGAATAATTTATACACTCTTCAGCAATATTATATAAAAATTAAATTAGTAAAGTACCTTGTAAAATAATCGAATGAAATCCCTTCCTATTATAATTGTCATTAGGATTGTTTACTGGTTGTTTGCAAGGAATATGACAGCCATCGATAGCACCAACAACACCAGGGAACCCACGAGATCGTGCAGAAAATACCTAAAAAAAAATTATGGATAAATATTATTTATAATTAGTATATTCAGTTAACTACGTTTAAGGATATCCTTTGTTGTTCCACATTAGGCCAGCGAATGTACTGTGGCTTTAGCCGCACCAAAATATTTATTATTTCCTTAAAAATAAGATGACCAGTACTTTTGGCTATTCCAAAACGGTCCTCTACAGCCAAAAAACTTTCCTGCTTGGCCAATAACCAAATTGTAAATAACATTTTCTTTTCTAAAGGAATCTCATGATTTTGGATCTCGTTTCCAATAATTAAACTTAATGCCTGAAGAAATACGAAATAAATTTACAGTTAATGAATTTTTAAATAAATGTTAAAATTCCAAACTTACCTGGAATGAAGCTCTTGTCATTCTAAAATGTTCTTTAAACTGAATATCAGTGTACCTGGGTACAACTGTTTCGTAGTAATTTTCAATTCTCACAACCACATTTGGTTGATCGTTGTGAATAGGGTAAGCTAAATACTCTATTGCCGGCAAAATATTATTAAAATTTAATGCGACATCAACATCTTCATCCTGATCTTGTTCAAGTAACGCAATTATTAATTGGTCATCCATTTTATTAAAATCCAAAAATATTAAACAACAGGAACACAAAACTTAACAAGCACAGTTTATAGTTAAACGCTCATTAAAAAATTAGAAAGCACTATAACGATTAATTTGTATTTTAATAAAAACAGCAAATTTAAAACTGACACATGTCAATCTTATAAGTTCCACATGTTCCAATGAGCGGTTAAAAAATAACCGCTACGGAGCGCTCACTCCCACTGAACGCAACCATTGCTATTATTATTTTGACAGGTAAATGTCACGAATGTTGAATTTAATTAAATTAAATATACAATATTAATTTAAATTTCGTAGTAATTAAACAAAGTGGAAAGGTGTGGTGCTGTCCATGCTTCTCTTAGTGGTCAAAAGGTAACTGAGAATGTTGGAAAAGTGTCTTTATTCAAAGCACTAAAAGTGAGCAATCTCAAAATAATATCTATTACAAATTTGTATTACGAACAATTAGTTTATGAGGACTTAAACAAGTACTTTATGACCATTACCTTCGGCCCCCTGGTATCTATACTTCGTTCAACATTATGTTCCGACTCCTGGTAACTATACTTTGTGGGTTTAACACAAAATTGGATTATTTTAACTGAGTAGAGAAACAATGAAGTAAAGAAAATTATTTCAAAGAATATTTGAGATTTTACTAACAGTCGAAAATACTACGATTTTTTGTAATTTAAGAATCGTTTTTGATTCAAATGTGAAAAAGTTTGTGAACTGATTTTTTTAATGATTATTGAATCTATTAAAAAATTTCAATTTTTTCAAATTCAGATATTTTGGGACTTCGCCGGACATAAGAGAGGCATTATTTTTATGGACTTTTGCAAAAACAGCGGCTTATAGACTGGGCTGTTAAGCCAAAGCAACGCGATTGTTTGTGCAGCAAGTCGTACATACATACAATACATGCATACAAGAAAAGAGTGTCTTATAAAAAGTTTACTATGTATTAAATAGTTATAACATATATTTATTTTTCTTTATTTTATAAAAAAACAGGTCATTCACAAAAAAATATTATTCAGTTCTATATTTCAGTTAAGAACGACCACAATAATCAACTAAATTATAAAACTATTGTCTTTACATTTATACAATATTTACTGTTTGGAAGTATAAATAATAAAAAAATATTAAAACTACATCCTGAAAATATAAGTTGATACTGCACATCAATAAATTATTTATATACAAATATTTGCAAATTAATATACATAGGTACAAAAATACTACAACAATGCACCATTTACTTACAATTGATTTTACCTTAAACTAATTTACAAATTTAAACATTTGAAATCAGTATAATAAATATCAAACAAAGATTTTACAGTTAGGTACCAGTATTTACTAAAAATTGTAACAAAAAAATAACGTTTCATCAACTGCTTCACTTGTAATTGACACTACATTTTTATTAGTTTTTAGATATAAAAGTAATCAATTAACAAAGAGATTTAGATAGTGGCCAATACAAAAATTAACTTTTGCTTCTTTATGGGTATAACACAACTATTGCCTGGTGAAAACCTTCTGAGTAATTACTTATACTTACATTTAGTCTCCCGTAATTATCAAAAAACGTAAAATTGATTTGACCAATAATTTAAATCTTCCGCTAACACTATTTCAACATTAATATCCAATAAGATCGTTTACTTCAAAGAGTTGGAAATATATATCAATTAAAAAAAAAAACAATCCTATCACATCTCCCTAGCTCAAGTCTCGAAAATCGCAAAAAGCTGTTTTCCGTAATTGAGAAAAAACATCGTAATTTTAAGGTAAAATCATAAACGCCAAAAACTAATTAAAAACCAATAATTAATGTTATATTATTAACTACACGTTAGTCACTAAAACCTTGTTTCAGAAATTCGGAGAAGTATTATTTTTATCTGCATTAAAATCAGTGATGGCTCCTCAGACTATATTTTTTTTAAGATTAATCACTCTATATACTTTAGTATAACAGGTTTTAGTTAAATAGATAAATGTTTAAGACTACAGATTTTGATAAAATGAGTGACAAAATGAACAACATTTTTTATCTGGAATGAGTGTCAAAATTATGATATTTCGTAACTGAATTACAAAAAATATGTTTGAAACAATTACTGTTTATAGCTTTTAATTTTTATGTAAGTATCTTTTAACTATCTAGTCTATAACTAATTCAACTTTTTCTGTGACAGAGTGCTTTTTAAAAATTAGTTTTTACACCCCTAAAAGTCATACTGTAATAATAATGGTACTTCTATTTTAAATAGAGTTCAAAAATCAAATTTTTGAGTTATTTTTAAATTACAAACTTGG
This sequence comes from Altica lythri, assembly GCA_964028335.1. NCBI lineage: Eukaryota > Metazoa > Arthropoda > Insecta > Coleoptera > Chrysomelidae > Altica > Altica lythri. The sequence goes on along the minus strand of OZ034803.1, from coordinate 57,046,618 downwards.
TTTAACCGATAAATTAAAGCATTTACACTTATACAATTTAGCTATTGCTACTCTATTTTATAAAAATAGAGATATTCATACACACACTTATGTTTTATTTATCCTCTTTAAATATATTATGATATAAATTAAAAGCTGAATAATTTTGTTGTGTTTTTGGAACTAAACCTAGAAAAGATATTCATAATATAAATATCACACCGCGGTAATGTAAAAAAGTATAATTTTATAGACAACATTACCCATCTATTATTTGTTAAGTAAATATAGTATATTGTGTATCTAGTAGGAAAAGCGATACATTCCCGGACGACAATGTAAATTGAGAGTCCGGGAAGTTGCTTTTCCTACGTGATACACATACTATTTTTTCTGAAATCGCATTAAATTTAATCGTAAAATAAAAAAGTTTTATGAATGCATATAGTTGATTCAAATAGAAGTGTCATCAAGTAGTCTCTGGAAAATTCAAATTTGTAGTGGCAGTAACCACGTTTAGTGAAATTTGAATCGCAATATTAGCCAGCTTGCGATCAGATTGCTACATATGCTCAATATTACTATAAATATTTTGACACATCGCGATGACATATAATTCCCTAACTAAAGTTCTGTTTCCATTGAATCTAGTAATAAAGTTAAAGATGATCTCACACGTACCCAGCCCACTTGATGATACTTCTATTTGAATCAACTATAACTGTTTTTGATATCATCTTATTTTCTATGAAACCGTTTCGTTGACATTGTTTGTTTATCATTGTTGATTAGTGTCACAAAACTGTCAGTTCGGTTAGTTACATATTGCTTAAAATATTTTAAATTATATTTAAAATGGACAGTGACGATGATGTCCAGAGGTGCAAAACGCCTCCAGAGTTACTAAACACTGCTACTAATGTGGTTTTAAATTTATTGCCAAATAAAATCAAGACGCTAAATATGAATTTGCTTATATACGTTTTATGGATCATTCCCGTACACATGTACGGAATAGTTATTATCCTAACAAGTGCGGAAAGTTATACTTTCCCGCACGCGAACTGCCGATGCCCGAACGACGCGAAGCGGAGTTCGGGCAAGCAGTTAAGTGCGGGAAAGTTAATTTCCGCAAGAGTTAGGATCAATATTTTTTCTACAAGCAAAATCACCTCGAAAATTATTTAGATATTTGAAAAGATGCGATTGTGACAATTAAATCTTTTATAGTGTCAATAAACACACGACTGTAGCTATAGCAACCCTACTTAAACAGGTGAGTTTGTTGTTGCTTTGAGTAAGGTTTACAGGGGTGATTTAATAAACTATGATTTTAAAAATCCCTATTTTCATGTAAAATAATCTTAATTTTTTTTACTATTTGTATGTAGTCCAACAAGATAAAGATAATAATACAATAATTTGTCAAAAAGGTTATCGGAAAACATCTCTAATTAATAAAAAAAATGCGTGCGGGAAAAAATCTTTCGGGAAAGAGATATTTTTATGCATGCTTGTAGAAAAAAAATATTCCCGTACACAGGTACGGAATAGTATATTCTGTAAGTCTGTAACAAGGTTAGAATGAAAATTCGATACGAGTGGAGAATTCCGAACGCGAGCGTAGCGAGCGAGAGGAACCACGAGTAATCGAATTTTCATTCTAACCGTGTAACAGACTGTATTTTCTCCACGACCATGTAATAATTCTGTTTATTTAAATATGTAGCAAAACAATTAGAACGTCGCACTGACAAACTGAGTGACAGTTTTGAAATTCGCAGGGCAATCTATGTTTTTTGTTGAGCAATTACAGAATGTTATTCCGTCACTAGTTATAGAATGGAAATACATGCAAAACACATAAGAAGCAAGTGTTTCAAAATGAATATTCTATCTCAAGAGTGAGAATGAACACTTTCTATTATTAAAAATGAAGTCGGAATTATTACATTCATTTATGGTCGTGGAGAAAAAATATTCCCGTACAGTTGGTTGCCCAGTAACGGACTAAAATACAAGAATAGTGTATCAAACTGTAAGAAAGGTTATCTGCTAAGTAATCTCCTTGGTCGATGAGGGCGCTGCGTTTTCAAAATAGTTACATAGAAAAATGTGAAGTCCATGAAATGGTTTTAGCTGATCGTAAAGTGGTGGTTAATTGGTAGAGACCTCAAAAATTATCAAAATCACACTGTTTACTGTTATCCTACCGATGGGAGGTGTATTTGCTAACCATTGACAAAAAACCTGAACGTTTGACAAATTTTCAACAATGTTTGGACATTATGAAGCACAATTAGTCAGAGTTTTGGCGTCGATGAGTAACCTGGATCTACTACCATACACCACAGAAAACAATGAACGTAAGGCGGTGAATTGAAAACGACGAAAGTGCTTCGAAGCGGTCAAGAGTGGCTTAATGGGCCGGAAAGGTTATGGTCATTGCATTTTGGAATGGCAAAGGCATAATTTTAATTTTCTATCTTTAAAAAGGTAAAACCATTTATAGCCAATATTATTGTATATTCTTGAACAAATTGAAACAGAAATTAAGAAACTGGCTCAAATGCAGAAGAAAAAGTGTTGTTTTTTAAGATAATGCAACGGCTCATAAGACCGTTATGACAATGGTCAAAATTCATGAATTGCCTTTTAAATTCATTTCTTATCTCGCCTATTCTCCTGATTTGGATCTCTCTCCGATTATTATGTGGTACCAAATTTGAAGAGATAGGTCGAAAATAGAAATCGGACGACATAAAGTAGTTGTAAAATCATTGAAACCGTTGTACTGAGCTAAAAATAAGAAAAAAATTGTTTGGAAAAAAATGCTTTTCAAAGGAGGTTACTTATCACAAAACCTAGTATTATAACGAAAATAATAATAAACTACAATTTTATCCCATATTCATTCGCATTCGAATTACAGCTTTGTCATAAAAATTTATAATATATAATACAGCGTTGTTCTAAGGATTGATCCAATTTCTTTCATGAAAAACCGGTAAATATATTTTAAAAGTTTATAGTGTTTCTATCAACTCTCACTGTATACATACATACATATTTACAAAAAATATTGTAAAATACTAAAATTATGTACACTGTATTGTCATTCTAAAAAATTTTAAGAAATAGATAAGATATTCATCAATAGTTTCTGACGATTTACAGCAAAATTAAACATGTAATTATACAATCTGTTGAGAAAAATTAAAACGTTGGATTAGTGTTAATACTGATGGAGATTAAGGATTTTAATTAATTTTCTATTTTTTTCACATCACAAATGGGTAAGACAAATTCCAGAACTGGGTATTTGTTTTAGTAAATATATACTTTTAAAGAGTATTAAGTAACTAATAGTGAAGTCAAAAAAACGCGTCAATAAACCTTGAAACTTAAAGGCAAAGAAAAACATTTTTTTTATTATACCGAATAACATTTTATAAAAATGTATAAAGTTAGATGACCTATTAAAACTAGTAGTCCGGGTTCCCACGTGGTAAAAAAGGCATAAAGAATAACCGGCTGAAACTTTCAGAATCGCTTAATTGCACTTAGACCTACAAACTTCCATAGCAACAATATCGATGGATGGGGCGTTTTTTCTTCAGCAGCGGTCAAACATGTCGAAAGATATAACCCTCCCCGGAGTGATGGATAACCGATTTATTTTTTGTGAATCAACAGTTTTTTATTATTACTACATAATAAAACACGTGACCTACAAAAAGAGGAGGGCGTTTGGCGGGGCCTACGCGCTTAACATGTAATAGTTACGACTGCCAACGACTTAACAAATAACCAGTTAACGCCCTCTTCTTTTGTAGGTCACATAAAATAATAAAAAACTGTTGATTCACAAAAAATAAATCGGTAATCCATCACTCTGGGGAGAGTTATAACTTTCGACATGTTTGACCACTGCTGAAGAAAAAACGCCCCATCCATCGATATTGTTGCTATGGAAGTTTGTAGGTCTAAGTGCAATTAAGCGATTCTGAAAGTTTCAGCCGGTTATTCTTTATGCCTTTTTTACCACGTGGGAACCCGGACTATAGGGTTCACCTGACCGAATACTTTTGAGAATAGAACTTTTCAGAAAGCTACAACTTATCAATTACAGAAGACTGTTATAAATATATCGAATAAAATTGAACGTGTAATACAATGCGCAGTAATCTGAGATCATACTTTGTTTATTTTTAAAATAAAATGAATAATAATAATAAACAGTCACTAATATTCATTAATCAAGTGTATATATTGGTAATCACTTTTTAAATAACATAACAATTATTCCACAAAATACAAAAGATTATATAATAATATTCTATATCTGGCAGTTGTGTTAATCAATTTATGATCATTCATTAAAATATATACTCGAAGAAGACTAGACTAAAATGTAATGTATATTACAGGTCTGCATGATGAATTAATATACCTAAAAACTACTGAGTGTCAGGAGTGTCTGATTTCTTCCGATTGTTGCTTAAAACACTGGATTGATTCAAGCAAATTTGTTGATACTGTTGAAGGTGTCTTGCTATTGTTAAGTTGGAGGCCAATTGGGAAGAAGCATCTGAGATAAAATTGAATGTAAAAGTTTACGTTGTTTCTATCACAGTAATATTAATAATTATTGAAGTGTATAAATAAATAAATAATAGAAACCAAGCATGCATGACTTTGAATTTACTTTGAGTGCGTTTGAATTGTAATGACTACGAATTATCAAAATTTAGCTGCAAATCATTCAACTGACTTGTTCCAGGCGTTGCCATCTTTATTGAAATCGGTGTTCTCTGAAGTGTTCTAGTAGTGAGTGTTTGCGATTGGGCAGTAGGTTGTTGCGTTTTTGGCCTTTGTATGGGAGTTATCAACTGAAAAGATTGCCCACCTTGGGCTAAGGAAACTGTTTGAGGAGTAGATGTTCTAATTGTTTGCTGTGTTAATCCCTTTCCTGAAGTTACCAATTGGGCTAAAGTAAAAATATACAAATAATTTTTCGAATAGACAATAAATTTTCTATTGGTTTTACTTAAAATTAATTATGTCTATAAGTTATAGTTACAAAAACATACTTAAGGGGACACTAATGCATAAAAAATTAGTCTCTTGCAATTTATACAAAAAGCTAATTTCATTATGAAGGAATTTAGTCAACAACTAAATCAAAGTGTACCTGGCAACATGGTACGTACAAGTTTGACTGAAGTAAGTCATGTTACTCAGAATGTCAAAAATAAATTTGCTTATGTTACAAAACGAACAACTAATTAAAAGTTATTGTAAAAAATTGTATTGGAAGATCATAAATTTATAGAATACAATAATTTAAAAAAATAGGTTTGCAAGCTTGCACGAACTACATTAATACGTCCAGTGTAATTTTAGTTTGTTCGGCATTCTTTAGCGGTGATTCACCGTCTCCAATATTTTGCCAGAGTAGTTTTTTTGTTTGACTTATATTTGCACTGTTTTACAGATTACAGTATCATTGTAAGAGTCTGGAGTAATTTTGCAGTCTCCTAAAAACGATACATTATCCTATAGTTGCCCTAATGTGTTTGGTTGTATCAGATTCTCTGTCAAATAATATAAATTGAATAGCTTCGTGATTTATAGGGCTAGTAATAAATCTAATAACCTGAGATGATTCTTGTTTATTTTTGGTCGGTCAATACATGTGCTTGATTAAGAATGTTCCAAGTAGTCGTTTTAGCCCTTTTATAACTATATTTTATAGTGCTTCTTATATCCCTCTATCAAGTTTGTTAATAGTTTAACTCTTTATGTTCTGGTTGAATATTAAGTTCTTCTTGGAATTTAAATAGTATTAAGACTTAAGCTGCTTAGCGCTTATTTGTACTTAATTTTATATTTTCGTAATCACTATAAAATTCTGCACTCTACTGGAAAGCAGCAATTTTGAGATTAGAGCGATTCTTATTCCATGAATGTTCATTTGAAAACTTTAAGTATATAGACATTCCCCGAAGGATCGAAAATTCTATTTTCCTCCAGATTCTACGTTATAACGGTAATCACTTTAGGCTTTTGAGGCCTGTGCTTTAAGCCCTATATTGTAACTATATTCAGAGCTCGTTGTATTGACCATGTTGGAAAGAGTTACTTGCAGTGTATTTTAGAAAAATGTTATAAATATACCTATTTCTACAAACTAACCATAAGCAAACTTTGTAATTGGTTCAAAAGGGATATTATCTCATTACTAAATCCTGGAAATCACTAAGCATTACCTCTCTGTTTTAAAACGTGTTTTACTATAGAAGATATTGTCAAGCAGTTTCTTTAGATGTTACTATTCTGTAAATATCTTGGTCTTGATAGATCGGACTTTCCATCAATATCTTATGCATGTACTAGCTCCTTTTTCTACTTTACAATGTTTCTTTTCAAAGTATATAAATTGTAAAAATTATCACGTCACAATAAAGTTACTTTTTAAATACTAAACATAAAGCTCCTACGGTTTATCGAAGCAGTCAAAGATGCAGATTGGTTGCTGGTCAAAACTATGATTTACAGTTAATTAACCGAATAAATAAAAGTAAAATTTATATTAATGGACAGTGGTTTCATTATTGCTCTACATGATTACATTCGGAGACATTGACGGCATTAGCTGAAACTAATCTCCCTCCGTTAAAAATATACCCATATTAACAGGTTATAACTGGCAGCAACTCCACTTTTTCTTACAACTCTTGAATTTCATGAATTAGATGTGTGAGTTTAAATGACTATTAATCTGTTTATACCTGGATTTGCATTCACATGGCATTGACGTCATTTTGACGTATATGCAAGTAGAACCGATACAGGGTGAGAATGAAGCCTAGTTGTTAGGTTTAACTTAGAAAGACTTACTATCCTTGTCTTATTAACGCGCAATAGAAAGAGATACTTTTAAGAAAAATGGCAACACTGGTGAACATTATTAAGTGCTCTAGTGCAGATTGCCATTTGTCTTAATAGTATCTCTTTCTGTTGCGCGTTAATATGACAAAGATAGTAAGTCTTTCTAAGTTAAACCTAGCAACTACGCTTCATTCTCACCCTGTATTGGTTCTACTTGCTTATACGTCAAAATGACGCCAATGCCATGTGAATGCAAATCCAGGTATAGTGTTCTTTTTTTTTTATTGCTGAATGTTTACCAGTTAAAACTAGATGATTTTTGTTAATCTAAGCTAAGACGACTGTCTCAAACATAATAAAACCAAAACTAAAGATTTATAGGATAATAACTTACCTAAGTTTGAAGCATTAGCATTAGTTAACACAACTGTCTGAGAAGCAACTCCAATATTACTAACACCACCAGTAGCACTGCTACTAACAGCTTGAGTCACTGTATTTGATGTTTGTGTAGCTGTAGTTACAGGTAGCGACACTATTAAACTCGTAGGATGTCCCTGAATATTACCAGAAGAAACATTAAGTGATAAAGAAATAGGTTGTGAGAATCCTGGAAACTGTACAAACTGAGCAAAATTCAGACCCTGAACGTTTATAGTACCACCAGACTGGGATGGTGGGCTCGACATAGGACTAAGTACAGTATTACCTTTCGGAGATTGAACCATAAATTGCTGATTGCCCTTCGGGCTTTGAATAAAATGAGTTTGTTGTGTACTACTTGATGCACCACCTAGTTTTTCTAATAGTAAAGAATTCGTATTCGGTCCTATAATATCAGGTCTGTCGGCGGCGGGAGTACCCACTAGTAACGCTGAAAGTGCCGAACCTTTTGTTTCACTAGAACTAGTTCCTACTACTCTTTGATTCACGACAACTTGTTGTTTAATCGGAACTGCAGTAAAATTTGAATAATTACTATTATTTACCGAAGTAAGAGTTATAGTTTGTGATTGCTGTTGCCCTAGCTGTTGTAAATCCTGTAAATTCACTCGATTGTTATTTAATGTTATCAGATTATTATGACTCAAGACACGTGCGTTAGTCACATTAGAGAGGGTCATTTTCCTTGTTAAAATTTTTTTATTTATATTTTGTAGTTGTTGAGGTAATATTGGAGAATTATTTATAGCGTTTACTACTGCGTCATTGTTGACATTTGCTGCAGGCGAACTATTGAGTAAGTTTAATATTGCAGTGTTGCTACCCGTTAGCTTCTGTTGTTGTCTTTGTTGTTGCTGTTGTTCTTTTTTGGCACTTTCTAAAAAATAAATATAAGTTATAAGTTTTCTGGCCATTTATTAAGATTATTAATTTACTCAGAAATAACATCAACCCATCTTATACACAAATTGATCTATATTAAACTTGCGAATTTCTTATAATATAAAAAAGTGTGAATTTCGATAAATTCAGATGGAAGCAAAGTTTTTAGTAATATCTGATGTAATCGAAAGTGGTAGTCGCAAATGGGAGGGCAGTATGCGCACACAGGACTATTGGCGTAAAAACCTCATTTTTAGAAGGTGCTTTTTTTGTTCAAAAAATAATTTAAAAAAATACCTTTATTGTCCAAAAATAAAATAGTTTGAAATATTGCCTAAACCCCATAAGAAGTCCTTAATTAAGACTACAGAAAGAATGTGCACCAGAATTTGCTAATAGTTAGATGTAATGAACATGATGATGCAGACATTCATCTATGATTTTTGTGTTGAACCAAAAAAGAAGCAGTTAGATTCAAAAGAGGATATTGTAGATATCTTGCTTTTCAAATAATAAAACAGTGATTTAAGTTAACCTTGATAGTAAACTGAAAACTCCGTGTTTACAGACAATTTAATTTAAGTGATAAATATGTTTTCTAACATTTTACATGCATTTTGAATAACGTTGGAATTACAGTTTATTTTAGTTCACAAATGTTTAACTCGTAAAATAATAGTTTTATTTTCTAAACTCTCATGCTAGAAAGAAAAGTAATTAATAAGATAAGAATGTTTATTTAAACACCTACAAGAAATGGTTATGAACCGGATGAGGAATGTTTTCTTCAAAATTTATATTGTGACGCCTATATGTCATGAACGACATGAAGGACGAGCGGATCCGAGAGCGCAGGAAATGACGAGGGTTAATCTAGCAACATTTTTTGTTTGAAGAGAAGTATCGTTGCCATTATAACTTAACGGATAATTGTTTTACTTTTAAGATTAAGATTTAATAAATCTACTAATCAACCAATAAAATAAAATTGAAGTCTTATCTCTAAAACTGCTACTATTACAGACCTGGTCTGATATTTCTTGTTTAAATAAATTTGCATTTGTTGGGACGTACTTTCTTGAACATTTTGATTTAGCATCACTGCGACTTGTTGGGTTATTTGATAGTCAGAGCAACGAAAGATAGACAGTTTACCAGTAAAAAAATCGAATAATGACTATAGAAACTCAGGATTAACAGGATTTATAATCGATCGGAATTTCTACAGATTGTGATTATCCGCGTCAACTTCCAAACCAAAAATCTCATCATGACCAAATCACTAGCTGTGTCACTAGGTTCATATTCCTTATAAATATGTTGATGACCGTCAAACCATGACAACCTCGTATGTGAAAATTTAGTTCTTATAATTGATTTTGGATCGGTGACGTTCGTAAAGGTTCTGCAAAAACCTTAGCCAAATAAAACCAACATACGTCAAAAAGTTAAATAGAAAAAAAAACGCTCCGTTAAGTCGGTACTGATTATGTACATAATAATAATTTATACATACCCGCCTCAAACTGCTGCGCTGAATTCATTAATTTAGTAGCTAATGCATTTATAGCCTGTTCCTGAGTAGGGGGTTTCGGCGGACCTTGTAAGTGACTTTGCTAAAAAATTAACAATGATAAAGTAAAACATACAGTTTAAATTGAACGAAAAAAAGGTTAGTTAATCCAATATCAACAATTTGATGATTGGAAAGTCAATAATCTGCAATATAGGGACTGTTAGCGATATTTCCGATATTTCGTGATTAACCCAAAGAACAACTTGATATTTATTTTTATTTTTTGGTTCGTTAAAGTTTTTTTGTACAACTGTCATTAAAAGTGACACTTTTAATGATAGCAAACAATGTTAAAATTGATTGTTTACATGGCAGCGTGTTAAAAGTACTTTTAACACGCTTCAGTTTACTTTTAACACGGTTTAGTTTACTTTTAACACGGTTTAGTTTATTGTCATTGCAAATTCGCCCATTTCATTATCAAAACAGGGCAGTTGTGGTATTTGTGTTAGAAGTGATTTTATTTTGTTCGTAAAATTGTTCAATTCGCTCCGCTCATTTCATAAACTTTTTCACTCACAAAATAAAACGTCACTTTTAACACTCATATCATAAATAACTATTATATTGAAAATGTTAGAGTTGGCGATGTATTATGGAGCTTAAAATGTATTTCAATATTATAAGCTGTCTTTCTTTAGGGTGAAAAGTTGGTTTACTATAAAATTTAACTGTTTGAAGGTATTTGTTATAATTGTTAATTTTACTTACCAATATTGGAACATTTGATTTACTTTGTATTTGATTTTGCAATCCGACGTTAGTAGGTATAGATCCATTTATCACAGCTGTGCTTTGGTTTTGCAGACTTTGTGTTAATTGTTGCAAATGTTGTTGTGGTAAATTAGGTTGGTTGGCACTCTGAGCTTGAAGCTGAGCTTGCGCTTGAGCTTGGGCTACTTTTTCTTTATATCTTGGACTTAACCTACAAAAAATATTAACAATAATACCAGTCTGTGTCATTTTATTTTTCCAAAAAATAACATTATGAATATAGAAAGTTTTAATGACAAATTAATACATTTCAGTAATAAAAAAATATATTAAACTGTTATTTACCGAAATTTGGCATTCTCATATTTTGTATGGCTAAAAACTGGTTTCAGTCTAACCGGAAAAAACGACCAATACCAGTACTAATATTGATCGTTGTGACTTTGCAAATACTAGTTTTTAGAAGTTAAAAAAAACTAAACTAGTATGGCAAAATGATTTTATTAAAACTGATATTGATCATTTTTATTATATTAGTTTTTCCAAAATTATTGAAGTTATACTTCTATTCGTGCACTCGACGGAAAAGATTTGTGTAGAGTTAAATGGGAAAAATCATTATATATGTAATCGTGTGAGTAGGAGAGAGACTAAAACACTTGTAAGGTATATTGGTCGTAAAAACAAAGATGAAATATTTACCACATGTTATTAGTCATAACTATAAGTCCTTTGAATACCGTTTCAACATTCAGTACATTGAAAAGGAATAGATATACAAAAAAATGTCTGAACTAATGTATGAATATCATAGTGACGGACCACATGATTATTTGACAGATTATTTTATAATTCTGTCACGTAAGTATACATATAAAGTTTAACATTTTATATTAATAATAATATTCAGTAATGAGTATTACATTGTAGTCTAAAGTACCGTCACATGGTTGTAGTATATTCTCCTCTATGCTTTTAAGGTTGTTGGCTACATAAACAGAGTTTTTACGAATAGTCGAGAAAATAAAGCACTAAAACTTCCGAATTTTGTAACGTAAGATGGTTCGGAATGCGTTTTTTGCATTGGATTCGTTAGAGTATCAGGAAATCTGTCGCTATTTTTTATAATGTAAAAATGGGAAATTGCATTTCTTTATTCGAAAAGTGCATTCCGAACAGACAATAGAGAGAAAACTTACGACTCGGTAAGTATTGCTGAAAATGGGTTCAATTTATATACTCGGGGTTTTTGGGGTCGCTGAACACGAATATCATGATGCCGAAAGTCTCCGCGGCACTTGGAGCATAGGGTATTTACCTCTTCTCCTGTGATTTTATGTAAATTCTGTACGACATCAGTGCACACTTGGTACTCGGCGGGTTTATGAGTCGCTAAATACGATTATAATAATAGCGATGGTCTTCGAAACACCTGGTACTTAAGACGGATCTCGTCTCCAGGAATTTTATGCAAATTTGATACAAAAAAGTGTGCACTCGGTACTAGGAGGCTTTTGGGGTCGCTGAACACGAATATCATATAATGATTTTGCTAAATCATTTTCATACAAATTTATGAATCCGGCGCGTGCATAGAAGTATAACTTCTGCCGGCAGTCCCACTGACTGCCACACTCGTTTTTTATTATTACATTAGTTTTGCTAAAATTATTATGTCATGGATATTTACTGGCCTTTATATGCCAAATGTTAATTAAAGAAAATAATAAACAATGGATTAGTTGTTAAGTTGATTTTGTCTAAATAGTTGACTATATAGCAGATATGATGCCGATTAACTAGACATACAAAGTGAACCTGATGGTGAAAATCGTGTTATTTTGAATTATTTGTTACAATGATTATTTGGTATATTTTGTTTATAGATGTGTATCACCATAGAGCTTAAGGCGGAAACATACTATCAAAACGTGACACGACGCCACGCCACCCGACGCATGTCAGTACTTATCAATTCCATATATTTATGTTGCGGCATGTGGTCACATAGCGTGTTGTCTATGCGCTTCTTACTATATTAAATATATGGAATTGATAAGTACTGACATGCGTCGGGTGGCGTGGCGTCGTGTCACGTTTTGGTAGTATGTTTTCGCCTTTATTTTCCAACAAATACTGTGACGCCTATATGTCATGAACGCATTTATTTTTTCTTGTTTTTTAATAATTGCGGGTGTGAGAAGGTATATTGTAAAGGAAGAGCGGATCCGAGAGAGCAAGAGATGACGAGGTTTAATCTAGAGAGTTTTTGTTTGAAGAGAAGTGACTATATAGCAGATATAATGCCAATTAACTAGACATGCAAAGTGAACCTGATGGTGAATATCGTGTTATTTTGAATTATTTGTTACAATGGTTATTTGGTATATTATGTTTATAGATGTGTCTCAGAGGTACATTTTTTAACTCTTCAATTTATAGTCACAGTTTACGCATTAATGGAAGGAATACTTTGTTTACACACGAATTTTTTCAGCTGCGATGTTAAGCACTTAAATAGATTTATTAACAAAACAAAAAATCCGCTGTAGCAATTATAATACGTACTTTAATCCTAGATTAAATAATAAACTAAACGTTTCACAAATTGCTCGAAATAGATGAAATTTGTTAACAAACATTTAAAAATGAATTACAATATTAAAATGTATATATTACAAACCTGTAACTAATTCTAACCGATTTCCTGCCACTTTCTGTGAAAATTTCAGTGAATTGATGAATATATCTATTGGCATTAGCTCTGGAACCCAAAGAAAATCTACAAGCAACCCCATTTTGTTCATTTTTTTTATGATCTCTATCTAAGTAAAGTTCTCCTAAGTATTCTGAATCTGAGGGCCTTTGTAATATTGATAATTTGATATGGTATATCCTTGGAGTACTTTTATCTTTGGAAGGCATGTCAGTTTCTAAAATATATTCCTCTATTAGTTGAGGACCGAAATCTACATTTTCTTTTGGTCTTTGATAAGGTTTGAATTCATTAATTACAACCTCTTGGGGAGGACTCAGTAAAGGTGTTTCTAAGCTTGGAACTGGTATTGGTTTTAATTCATCTAAAGATTTCTTAAGCGGCTTTGGAGGTATGCTAGGTATACTGCTGAGTCCTGTGGGAGTTTTTGGTTTGTTCTTTGATCTAGAAAGAAACTCGTAAAATTCTAAACCATGCCTATGAGTAAACTGATCCAATTTCCTCTTTCTATTCACTGTAACTTGGGAGAATTTTTTAGCCATCCGTCTGAATTTATGAGTGTTAAACATTCTTCTTCTATTGTAAATTTCTGCTACTTCTGCGCCTATTGAAACATCTGGATCCAAACATAATGAAGGTACATTGGCCATTAATAACTGACTTTCTATCTGGTCTCTTTCTTCATTTGACCAATCAGGCTTTTCCTCCATTAAACTGTTAATGTCTGCCATAATGCTCTAAAAATATTTGATATTATTTTATCATTAAGTTATTATACAAACGCTAAATAGTAAACACTACTGATCCTTAAAATAAATAATATATTAAAGGGTGTAGAAATGCTAGCGGAGATAAAAATCTAATTAAATCATTAAATAAATAATAAATAAACTTTTATATTAATAACATGTTAGAAAGTAAGAGGTTACACAAATTAATTTTTTAGTTGGTAATGGGTAATCGGGCAAAAAAATACAAAATAAATATGTTTCAAGGTAATATTTGAATCAATTAAACAACTTTGTATAGAGGAAATATTTCACTAACTCTATCATCTATGTAATTTTATTGATCGATTAATAATTAAAGGTTTATTTCCCAAATGAAAGTATCTAATATTTTATAAATATAAAAAAGTTAACACATTGTAAAAAACAGATTTTGAAAAAATATCTAAAATACCAAATATTTCTCCAAATCCGATTTTCAAAGATCGGAAAGTCATTTAAAGTTTTTCCAAATCTATATATATAAAACTCAAAGGTGACTGACTGACTGATATAGTGATCTATCAACGCAGAGCCCAAACCGCTGAAGGGATGGGGCTGAAATTTGGCATGCAGGTAGATGTTATAACGTAGGCATCCGCTAAGAAATGATTTTGATTAATTCCACCCCTAAGGGCATAAAATAGGGGATGAAAGTTTGTATGAAACTTTGTCAATTTTAAACGTTTGGGCTAAAACTTTGCATGCATATAGTTACTACGACGAAGGCATCCCCTAAGAAAGGATTTTGATTAATTCCACCCCTAAGGGGATAAAATACGGGATGAAAGTTTTTATGAAACTTTGTCAATTTTAAACCGATCGGGCTGAGATTTTGCATGCATATAGCTACTATGACGTAGGCATCTCTTAAGAAAGAATTATAATAATTTTCACCCCTAAGGGGATAAAAAAGGGAATGAAAATTTGTATGAAACCTTGTCAATTTTAAACCGATCGGGCTGAGATTTTGCATGAATGTAGCTACTATGACGTAGACATCCCTTAAGAAAGGATTTTGATAAATTCCACCCATTAGGGGATAAAATAGGGGATGAAAGTTGGTGTGAAACTGTGTCACTTTTAAACCGATCGGGCTGAGATTTTGCATGCATATAGCTACTATGACTTAGGCATCCCCTAAGAAAGGATTTTGATAAACTCCACCTCTAAGGGATAAAATAGGGATGAAAGTTTGTATGAAACTTTGTTAATTTCAAACCGATCGGGCTAAGATTTTGCATGCATATAGCATGCAAGTTTTTAAAGTTTAAAAAAAATAATAGTCTAATACCACTCGCGCTTTACTGAGCGGGGTGTGTGGAGCGGTGAGACGGTAGCACGCTGCTGCTGGCCGACATGAAACTGTCGATAGACGCGTTGAGTCTTGAAAATTCGAGAATAAATTTGTTTTATTACGTAGTGGTGTACTAAGAAATTACTTTTTTAAATTCCATCCCTAAGGATTTAAAATAGGGGTTGCAAATTTTTATGAAACTCGGTGGCAAAAAACTAAAGTCCACGCGGATGAAGTCGCGGGCGGCCGCTAGTGTATTCATAAAATGTCAGTGTTTCTTACTACAATAAAAATAATGATAAAAAAATCAGACGACTTAGGAAACCAGAAATGTTCTGTATATTACCATTTTCCAAATAATCAAAACTTATAATTAAAATTCTAAAATTTATAGATGAAAGTCGAATATGATTTCTCTTGAATAACGACTAGGGCAAAAAGAATCCTAGAAACTCCTAAAGCTATAAAAAATCGTGCAAACTAATAACGTATTAAAAATATTAGATTGTTGTAAAACATTGAAAAATTAAAAAACTCCGAAGGAATCACGGTTTTCTGAAATAGTGCAAAATCTAATAAACTAGAAAGATTTTAAACACATACGGGAATTCTAAAATTCTAAAACAAAGTAGTTTAAACTTACCCTAGGTGTAGGCCTTAATAAAACATGGTGAGTATCACATTTGAAATGTGGGTAAGCTTGTCTATAGTCTCTAATTTCGGCTATTACGCAACCACTGTAGAACAGAAAATTAAATTGCGGTTCTAATATATCTAAAATAAAAGGCGGAAGTTCCTCATTATCAATACATCGAAGAAGATCGTCATCTTCATAAGGCCACGTTTTGGTTTCTATCATATCGGCAGTTTCTTCACTAAACTCGGGATCAGTGCGTGATAATGTTCTAAATTGCAACGAATAACCTTTGTTGCCAGGATAAAGATTTAAAATCAGCGTATTTAAATTTTCTTGAGCAACAAGCTTTTCTAATAGAAACGAGTTGTACTTAAAATTCTAAAAATAATAAATCAATGTGTACAAGGTGTAAGTTTCAGAAATATCTACCAACCACTTTCTCTTCTGACTCATCCTCCGTATCATCTTCCTCTTCTTCACTATCAACTGCAATATTACCATTTTCTTCCTCAAATAATTCTAAAAGTTTTGCAAATATGTCAATGGGAGGTTTACCTGAAGGATTTTCAGTAATTTCTTCTGAAGTTGATGCCGAAGATGTTGAAGGTTCCTGAGTGTGCAGAAGAGGCAAGGAAGGATGATTTGACTTCAACTTTTTGATCGAATGCTAAAAAATAGAAATTAATGAAATCAACAAACAACGTAAGCTCGATAATACAAAGCTCACCGTAAGATTTAGATACCGGTACGTGAAGTGAGTCCCGTTAAAATGTTTTTATTTTAATATGCTTTAGAATGGTATACTCTATATTGTAGTGTGTCTGTGTTAAAAACACTTGTGGTGTACATAAATAGATCTTAGTATATATAAATAGTAATTAGCAATAGCTAGTATAGTTTATCTATTATTAATTTGAGAAGCCAACCACGCCCCCTAATCCTAACAAAGGAACCGGCTTTCGAATCTAGGTTGCCAGATATATTTCCGCAAATTCCTAAGTTTATATATTATTCAATTGTTCGTCAATGACTCTTAGAAAGATAATATAAAAATATTCTTAAAAAATATGTACTTAAATTAATTAACTAGGTTCTTCATATTTAAACAGCTTTCACTAATGAAATCAATTTTGTATATATTACTTATACTTAAAGACATTTTTGAGTAACGGCAACATTGTGTATTTAGCTACGCATTTTCATTTTTTTTTTTCGTTCCGCTTTGATATTGTATGTAAAAAAATGCCGACGCCTTTGTGAGGCTAATTACCGACAACGATGTGTTTCGAGACATACAGGAGAGTCGCTAATAGGAACCGACGTGGTGGTAACGCTAAGGTAGTTAAATTTCGGAGTTGATTTCGCAGAGCCACTCTGTACGAGTTTTAGCGAGTTGGTCTACTATTCTGACTGACCTCTGACCTTGCATAATGTTTCATTTTAAGACTAGTAAACAGTAGCGTCAGTGTGTTTATTGGAGAAATTGGTATAATAAGAAATTATAATACTATGGCGTTTTTGCGACCATTTGAAACGGATGATCAAGATTCATCATCGTCGCAATTATCAACAGATGGCATTTATATTAATGAAAGTCTCAAATTAAAACGCAAAGATTTACACGTTCAATGTCAACGCGTTGTTTAAATATGTATCATTGTTTAAAAAAAGAAAATGCTGGAATGACTGACAATGCGATTGTATCGAGAATTCATGAATTAACACGAATCGGGAATATATAAAATTGTTAAATTAGGAACTGTTACAGATAATTCGTTAAACCGAAAGCGACCAAATAAAAAATTGGGTAGGGTTGACACTGCTGCAAAGGACGTTATTCAACGAACAGTTTATAACTTTTACAAAGAAATTAGAGTGCCCACTTTAGAAATTATTCGTGAAAAATTGAGAGATTTTCCTGAATATAATTATGCAAAGTTTGGAAACACTGCGCGATTGAGTTGTGGAATCAAATATAAGAAACTAGATAATCAGATGATAATAATGGAATCTAAGCGTATCGTTGAACTTAGAAAAGAGTATTTGTGCAAAATAAAAGAACATCGCAACTCAAACAGAAATATAATTTATTTAGACGAAACCTGGTTCGATACGCATGATGTTGTCAAGTACGGCTGGGTTGACAACACAAACAATTGTGCTTTAAATGCACCGTGCTCAAGATGACAACGTGTTATATTCTTCATGCCGGAAGCAAAGACGGTTTTGTAACTAATGCGTTGTTATTGTCGGCCAATAATATAACAAAGTCTTCTGCCGATTATCACGAAGATATGACAGCCGATTTATTTGAAAAGTGGTTTGTCGAACAGCTCTTGCCTAACATATCGCCGAATTCGGTAATTGTTATGGACAATGCGTCGTATCATTCACGCATATTAACCAAAATACCTAATAATAACACGAAAAAGAATGAAATTTCAAGATTTATGGCAATCAAAAATATCACTGTTCCTAAAAAGGTTCCAGTAAAGAAGAAATTAATAAGAATGATCAAAAGTCAGAATTTTAAAAATGAATACAGGTACGTCATTGACACCATTTGCAGCAGACACGCGGTTTGCGTTTACCTCCATACTACTGTATTTTTAATCCAATCAAAATGGTTTGGAATACTGTAAAAAAAAGTTTACGAAAATATAATCAGTCACCAACTTTAAGCGCAGTTGTCCTTGATAATATTCGAGAGGTAATTAGTGGCATTAATAGCGATGTATGGCAAAATTGCGAAGCTCATGTTATAAAAATCGAAAAGGAATATGTTATTAGTTATTCAACCTGGGAACGATTCTACTTCAGAAGACTCTGACAATTCTTGTTAGTCATTCTAATTCCTTTACAACTATCGTGATGTATCTTGAAAACTTTTTTCAAAAAGAAAACTAATTTTATATTCTTACTAACATACCTCCTCGTGGTCCTTGCTGGACAGACAACTTTTTAAGATTGTCTGACAAAATGAGTATTATTTGCAGACAATTGTTATAAAAATATTATGAGTTATGTGCTATTTAAATAATGAGTCAAATATTCTTATTAATAACTAAAATTAACAAGGTTTAATTTGAAAGAATTAATTTGTTATTTGACAATTGAAACCCCCTTGTAATTAGCCTTACCTGGTTATGCGGGGCTCTGACCAGGTGGACCATCCCTTCCCTAGCTTCTCGTGGGACTCGTATGGATCCTCATAAAGACGTAGGTACAGTCAGGATCCTGCAGGCAAATCTCCAACATGCAAAGGCTGCATCGGCCATAGTGTGTCGGAGATTTGAGAGAGAAGGCGTGGAGGTAGCCCTCCTGCAGGAGCCATGGCTATACGGAGGTAGGGTTGCAGGCTTAAAACCGCACCATGGCGAGTTGATATATGACACCAAGGCTATAAAGCCCCGTGCCTGTATATTGTTTTCTAAGGCAGTTGGATGTAAGCTGATTCCGGTGCTATGCACTGGGGATTTTGTTGCAGCCATACTGTTAATATCCACGGAAGAAGGCATCAGAAGGCTAATGGTCTGCTCGGCGTACTTTCCTGGAGAGGACAAGGTATGTCCTCCAGGCCACCTAATGGACATCATTAGCTACAGCCGGAGGGAAAACCTACCGTTGATCGTGGGGGCCGACGCCAATGCTCATCACATAGCGTGGGGTAGTACGGACGTCAACCCTAGAGGTGAGTATCTATTACAATTTATACTTAGTAATAGTTTACAGATATTAAATACAGGCAATAAGCCAACGTTTGTAACAGTTACGCGCAGGGAGGTTCTTGATATGACCCTCTGCACAAATAACATCTACGACAAGATTGAAAACTGGCATGTCTCGGACGAGCCGTCTGGGTCGGATCACAGGCATGTAAGGTTCAATATTGTCACCCCTAAAATTATTGAGACCACGTTCAGAAATCCACGGAGAACGAATTGGGAGGACTATGTAAATTCCCTCAATGAAAATCTCGAGGATAGAATGGTGTCAATAAGATATGTGTACAGTTTGGACTGGGAGGTGGACAGGGTAAGCAAGGCTATTGGGTCGGCTTATCGTGAAAACTGCCCGGAACAGACAAGAAAGTACACGAGAAACACTCCCTGGTGGAACGAACACCTACAGAAGCTTAGGGCTCAGGTGAGAAGGCTGTTTAACAAGGCCAAAATCGTTCATAACTGGGAAGAGTACAGACAAAAGTTAACGCTGTACAATAAAGAAATCCGAAAAGCCAAAAGAGACTCCTGGAGGAGGTTCTGCGAGGAAGTCCAAACGACCCCCGCATGTTCAAGAATCCACAAGGTCCTGGCTAAGGATGGTACAGCGAAAGAGGTCAGCCTCCTCAAAAAGGAGGACGGATCATACACCAAAACGTTGGAGGAAAGTTTAAGAATGCTAACATTGGCACACTTTCCTGGCTCACGGTTTATGGAAGCAGGATCGGATAGCGTAGGCCACGGTCAAAGGCCAGTAAGGCCCTCAAGGGATGACTGGAAGCTAGCTACCGAAATAACCAGACCTGCAAAAATCAGATGGGCTATCAGCACATTCCGTCCATTCAAAACACCAGGAACGGATGGAATATACCCAGCCCTACTCCAGAAAGGGCTGGATGTAATTATAACACAACTGTGTAAAATCTTTAAGGCTTGTTTGGCCTATAGATTTATACCATCTGTTTGGCAAAAGGTGGAAGTCTTATATCTCCCTAAAGTAGGGAGGATGACGGACCAAACGACCAAGTCATACAGACCAATAAGTCTATCGTCGTTTGTAGCAAAAACGCTGGAAAAACTGGTCGATAGATATATAAGGGACGAAATCTTAACGGAGAACCCATTAAGTGATCGTCAATATGCATACCAGCCGGGAAAATCCACAGACCTAGCGCTGGATGACTTGAACAGGCTATTGTCAAAGTCAATTGAGGACAAAGAAGTAGCCCTAGCGGCGTTTATTGACACTGAAGGAGCCTTCAGTAATGTGGGACCTGAGTCAGTAACAGACGCACTTTCAAGGAGGGGAGTCCCCCCACTAATATGCCAATGGGTGTATGCCAACCTAACGAATAGGATCGTAGTGTCCAAGTTAGGTGAGGCGTCCATTGAGGCAACAGTGGGAAGGGGCTGTCCGCAGGGAGGTGTACTGTCACCTCTGCTGTGGTCAGCACTTGTGGATGACCTCCTTAAAAAACTCCTCAATGAAGGCCTTCACTGCCTAGGCTTCGCAGATGATATGGCCATAATCATTCAGGGGAAATTTCTGGGTACAGTCTCAGAGCGGATGCAGTCCGCAATGAATATGGTGTACAAGTGGTGCAAGGATGAAGGCCTAACAGTCAATCAAAAAAAACATCAATTGTCCCATTCACTAATAAAAGAGCGTTACAAGGCTTACAACCAATAACGCTCAATAACGTGCTGGTTCCAATGGCCACAGAGGCCAAATACCTGGGCGTGGTATTTGACCAGAGGCTATCATGGAAGCAACACATTCAAAAGGTCACACATAAAGCTACAATAGCCCTTGGTAGGTGTAGACAATTGTGTGGCAAGAACTGGGGATTGAACCCCAAAATGAACCTATGGTTGTATACACAAGTCATTAGACCAATGTTAACCTATGGTTCGGTGGTGTGGTGGAGTAGAACGCAGCAGTCCGGGGTGATCAGGCAGCTGGAAAGCATTCAAAGGCAGGCATGTCTGAATGTTACAGGTGCCATGGGAACCGCCCCAACGGACGCACTACAGGTTTTACTCAACCTACCACCATTGCACATTTACATTCAGGGCGAGGCTATGGCAACTGCTCACAGACTGCTACAATGCCAGGCCCCCATTACCTTATTAAAAGGCAAAAAGCAAGCAGAGTTATACAATAGGGTTAAGGCAGATCAAATAATGAGTATGCCTCAGGACAGGATAGTCCCCAGGTATAACTTTGTGAGAAACTTTCGAGTAGAAATACTGGAAAGGGACTCATGGAACAATGGCCCCCCAATCCAAGGGGAGTCAATTTGGTATACCGATGGCTCAAAGACTGAGAAAGGCACAGGGTCAGGTATATACAGTAGAGGACACAGGATAAAAATCCAACTAAGTCTAGGTGCGTATGCCACAGTGTTTCAGGCTGAAGTAACGGCCATACAACACTGTGCAACGGAGATCGTAAGTCAGGGTATAACGGGTAAAACCGTAGTCATATACTCGGACAGCCAAGCAGCTCTAAAGGCGATAGTCTCAGCACAAATAAGCTCACAGCTGGTGTGGGACTGCGTTGGGGCCCTGACACATGCCGCTAGTCAAAATTCTCTGACACTGGCATGGATACCAGGACACTCAGGGTTTCGGGGCAATGAGAAGGCTGATGAATTGGCCCGTGCGGGAGCTAACACTCCAATGATTGGCCCGGAACCATTCGGCGGAGTTGCTAATACATTCAGAAAGGCAGCCATTGAGAAATGGAGGCTAGAAAAGGCCCAGGAGTGGTGGGAAACATCACCGGGCAAGCGACAAGCCAAACTCTTCATAAAGGGTGACTCGGCGAAGTTTACTGCAGAGCTGCTATCGCAAAGGCGAAATGATGTCAGAATGATTGTCAGTCTCTTGACAGGACATTGTAGGCTCAGAAAACACATGAGTCAGCTAAACTTAGCAGATGAAGACATTTGTCGATACTGCCAAGAGGAAGAGGAAACTGCATTTCATGTCCTATGCCAATGTGAAGGCCTTGCAAGGACGCGGTATCTAGTACTGGGAGAGGAGAAACCGGCTGCTCCAAGTTATGCGGAGTGGCCACTGTCAAGGCTATTAAGTCTCATTAAGAGGGCAGAGCTGGACAAGGTGCTCTAATCCTATTCCACAGATAATGGGTGTTCACAATAGATCTGCAAAGGTCGCAGTGATATAGGCTAACAGCCAACCCAAAAATATCTATCTATCTATCTATTTGACAATTTTCAAATTGATACAAAATATACAAATATACAAAAACCGTTTTTCTTTTAAAATTTAAAACAAAAATTAATAAAAAATTATGAACAGACCGTTTTTCTTTAATTCCACGCCATTGGTCTCAATAGGATTAAAATTCCGAGAAAGACCGAATGTTCTCACATTGAGATTGGATAAACTATAACACGTATGATAGACAAAAAATAAAATATCTTAATATAGATAAACCACTAATGAATCATAGTATCCCGTAAAGGATTTTCTTTTTCAATTCCTAATTTTGATTGCTTTGTTTACTAACAGAGGTACCATTTCAAAAATCTTTTAGAGCAAATCAACAAATAAGAAAATTTGGTCTTTTTTATTTTAGTTATATACCCGGGGAGTCATTCACGTAAAAAAATGCTAACAATGTATGTGATTAACACCAACATCTTCGACTGCTTTTCGTTTGAACGAGTCACAAATTAACAACAAACTATTTCTGATTGCTAAGATTTCAGATATTTATACCTTTTACGGATTAAACTAGTAATACAGAGAAACAAATCACTATCCTAAAGATCAGGGATTCAAGTTAAGTTATGCATAAAATGAAAGGTGACGCCTCGGCTGACTTTCTTAACAACAAGACTCAAATTACCTTTTCCCAACAATTTTAACCAGTTTTTTAATTTACATAAAAAATTAAATAAAAAGTTTATGACAAATCTGAGTGTAAATATATTTTGTGTAAAAGTTCCTGCATAAAGAATGTAATAAAATGTTTATAACAAAATTTAGTGTAAATAAGTATTTCTCCAATCTATATATATATAAAAGGATGTTTGTATGTATGAAATCGATAGACTCAGAAACTATTTGACCGATCATTATGAAAATTTGTATGTACAAGTATTTTTCCACGGAGAAGGTTTATATACTATGCCCATTGATGTAACTCGCCACCAGGTGGCGCTGCAGAGTAGCAACTTCTAACCCGTTCAACCGGTTGTCATGAAAATTGGTATGTATATGTATTTTTCCACGGAGAAGGATTGTATGATATGCTCATTGATGCCACTCGCCACCAGGTGGCGCTGCAGAGTAGCAACTTCTGCCCCGTTTAACCAATTGTCATGAAAATTGGTATGTATATGTATTTTTCCACGGAGAAGGTTTGTATGATATGCTCATTGATGCCACTCGCCATCAGATGGCGCTGCAGAGTAGCAACTTCTGCCCTGTTCAAACGATTGTCATGAAAATCAGTATGATGCTGTATTTTTAATGGTTAATATGAATATGATATTCGTATTAACGGAAGTTACCACCAGATGGCGCTTCCATTAAACGAGCAACCACTACTTATTTGATTACTTTATATCCCGCCACCGTAAGGTGGCGCAGTTAATATCACATATATTTAAACGAGCAATCCTTACCTAAGTATTGTGACGCCGCGCCACCGGAAGGTGGCGCAGTTAATATCACATATATTTAATCGAGAAATTCTTACTAAATTAAGTATTTTGATGCATCTAATATATTTTATCGATAAACTACAAAATATAACGAAAAAAAATAGTATAAACCTGATAACTAACGAGAAAATATGATGAAAACGATAAAATCAAAACAAATTGAAAAAACGAAAAATGGAAGAATGACGTAAATGATTTGCGGTACGAAGTCCGCCGGGTCAGCTAGTTTTGCATAAATACACTTGTATACTTTGAATATATTTAGTGTACTAATTTAAATTACGAAAAAGAACTCCCACACAAAACAATGCTTTATGTTATACCATATAATGATGGTTTCTCACAGGTTTGAACAGAATATTTTATTCGGATCGCAAAGTGATTTAAATAAATAAACTTTCCGTTCTCAGATCATTTTCTTTAATTAATACCACTTTTAAAATTTATATTTTTCTGTAAATAAAAATAAATTTATAACTATTGGAGAATTTTCTAATTGACTAGTAAGTAAGTTGTAATACACCTATTTTTTTCTTTTCATCTACTCTATATATAAGAGTCTTTTTTGGGTTATTACAGTAGTCAGCTAATCTAAAAAAAATCAAAAGTTTAATACTTTTTTGCGTAAGGAAAATTCTACTTGTTCAAATTTTAGAACAAAATGATTTAAATAGTATAAAAACCGAAGTGAGAAATAGATCTGTAAGGAACATATTTCATATTACGATATTAAACACAAAAATTCACAGATTTTTACAACTTTTTTCTTACACTTACCGTATTTGTTGTACTTATGGTAAACGCAAGTTTTTTATAACATAACATATTTTTTTATACTTGGCAAGTTTTTTTTTTCTGAAATCGCTTGGAAATGTCTAGTTTCTCGGATCAAATTCGAGCCGCAAAATACACTATTCTTGTATTTTAGTCCGTTGCTGGGCAACGAACTTTTCCGTACTGTATGGGAATATTTTTTCCGTACTGTACGGGAATGAGCCATAAAACGTTTATAAGAAAATTCATATTTTGCCTTGGATTTATTTGACAATAAATTTAAAACGACATTAGTAGCGGTGTTTAGTAACTGTGAAGGCGTTTTGCACCTCTGAACATCATCGTCCCTGTCCGTTTTAAATATAATTTAAAATATTTTAAGCAATATGCAACTAACCGAACTGACACTTTTGTGACACTAATAAACAATGATTAACAAACAATGTCAACGAAACGGTTTCATAGAAAATACGATGATAATCAAAAACAGTTATGCATATATAAAACTTTCTTAGTTTACGATTATTTCTTAGTTTACGATTATATTTAATGCGATTTCAGAAAAAATAGTATGTGTATCTCGTAGTAAAAGCACATTCCCGGACTCCAATGTTTGTTGGACTCGGCTATAAGCCTCGGCCAACAATTTACATTGTCGTCCGGGAATGTATCGCTTTTCCTACTAGATACACAATATACTATTGTTGCCAATAATAACAATTGCTATTTGTAACTTCATAATCTTTTTTATTCTTATTTTTCTGATTGCGTTTTAACGCTTTCTCAGTTTGCAATCCAACAAAGGTTAAAATTTAATATGCACAATTTTTTAATATTAGCTATATATTTGCAATAGCACAAAATTTGGTCACCCTAAATATCATAAAGTAACATGGATTTCCCCAGACAAAAAACAAGGTCTTAAATAGACCATATACTGATCACAAGAAGAAAACAAACATCAATAACAGACGTAAGAACATATAGAGGTGCACACGCAGACACAGACCATTTCATGGTTACTGCGACATTAAGACAAAAGTTAAAAACGACACTAAAACCAAGAAAATCAAAGAAAAATGGTTTGTGAAAAAACTTAATGATATTAATAAAAACTGAAAGAACGACGTAAATATACAAATGACGTAGAAACAGAATAGAGCAATATAAAACAATATATAAATGAGACAGCTGCCGTACACGTAGAAATAAAAAGAAATCTGAAAAAACAACTGTGGTATAATGGAGAATTTTAGAATATGCCAAAAAAGGAGATAGAAATAAGAGAAAATTGGATAAGCACAAACAAACGGGAATTTTAGGAAGAATATAATAGATTGAGAAATAAGTGCAAGAAAAATAAGAAAAATTAAACGGACCTGGTTAGATGATGGCATTAAAGAAATGAAAATAGAAAATAAAATCAGGAAAACAAAAGTATTCTATAGGAAAATCAGCAAGTAGAACAAAATCTTTAAAGGAAAGATAAGAGGAATATAGAATAAAAACGAAAAAGTATCAAAAAATGACGAATAGTTTAAAAAAATTTGGATTCATTACTTTTAAGAACTACTAACAAAGCGACAAGTCAAAGAGCTAAATGAAAATGTGTAAGAAGAGAATATGATGATAGAAAACCAAAGAAAGAGCAAGGTCCTGGATGTAAAATACAAATTGAACTGTTTTTTATAAAATGCCAACAATCATTCCATTCAATAAAAAGATCGCAACTGATGGTAGCTCTAAGAGAAATGGGAATACATAACAAATTAAGAACATTAATAGAATGAATGAATAGAACTGGAGTAAATATAAAAACCAAAGTAGGAAAAACGGAAAAATTGGTCATAAATAAAGGGGAATACAGTCAAGAAATTAAATGATGTACCCTTAGAACGAGAGAAGTACAAATAATAGCATATGCTGATGATATTGTGATCATAACCAAACATAAAAAAAAATAATGAGAAGGATGTTCGAAGAATTAGTAGCAAAAGGAAAAGTATTGAGATTATTAATAAATAAAGAAAAAACAAAATAATGAGATTTGACAAAAAATTTGAAAATGAAAAGATTAGAATAGGAGAACACACATTTGAGGAAGTTGAACAGTTTAAGTGCTTGATACAAACAATGGAGAAAAAGAAACAGAAATCAAAGAAAGAAAAACAGCAAATAAGGCCTATCATGCAAAGACCAAACAACTAAAAAAGAAAATGATATATAATATACTAACTGTCCCAGAGGACTTCGTACCGCATAACACAGGCGTGACCTTTTTTCATTTTTCGTTTTTTCGAATTTTTACTATTTTGCTTTCAATGATTTTTTTTATTTTATCATATTTTCTCGTTATCAGGTTTATACCATTTTTTCGTTGTATTTTATAATTTATTGATTAAATATATTAGATATCCACTGCGCCACCTTACGGTGGCTTCATAGTACTTAATTTAGTAAGAATTTCTCGTTTAAATATGTGAGATAATAACTGCGCCACCTTACGGTGGCGTCATAGTATTTGATTTAGTAAAAATTGCTTGTTTAAATATATGAGATATTAACTACGCTACCTTACGGTGGCGTCATTTATTTTAGAAAGATATTTTTTGGCTTTATTTTTTTAGTATTTTCCCTTTTCTTTTGGTTTTTCGTTTATTTATTTATTTATAAATCGAAATTCAACATTATCTATTGGGTTTTCTCACAACGTAACTGTTCAATAATCTAAAAATCAAAATACGGTGCCATCTACCGGGTGTCTATCTAGCCTAGATGTCAAAGGTTTATAGAGTTACTTCAATTAACTTAAACTGTCATCTATTAGGAATTCGTAGAACTAAACAATAAATGTCACTTAGGGGATATTGTCACTTTACCATCGAAATATACAAAAAAGTAAAAAAATTATTAAAAACCACTTTATAGTGGACCAAATAGTAAATCTAAACCATTCTCGAATCGATTTAAATATATACAAAAAAAATTATGAAATTCGGTCCAGCCGTTTAGAAGGAGTTTAGTAACATACACACGAACACAAGAAATATACGATTTTCATGAAATTTAGTATATAGGGGGTTTCGGGGGCGATAAATCGATCTAGCTAGAAATCATTTTTAGAAAATATCATTTTATTCGTGTTTTATCGATACTCAACTTAAACTGAAAACTATGACTCTTCCTGACATCTATTGGCGAATTATAATACTATTTTTTTTTTAAATTGTGAGCAACTAATTGCTGTAACGACACAACAACAGCTAAAGCTATTCCAGCAGATGGCGTTGTTAAGTAACACGAAGTCAATGAGTGTTTGCTTTGAGGTTAGAGTAAGAAAATCAATTGTTTATTTATATTATTTGTGTCTTCTTAATGCACGTGTTCACTTAAAAATGCCTAAACGATCTTGGAAAAAAACGCTTATAAACAATTTAACTTCACGAAGCCGCAACTCGTCTCAAGAACACCTAGAAGAGCATCGTTATCAAACTGATCAGGATTCTCAAACTTCTCACGGTGAAGACTCATTTCAAGGATACCGTCATGAAAATAAACAGGTTTCTGCTTGTCCCACACGTGCTGCTAAAGTAAGATTCTTGCAAAATTTGACTGACATTACACGAGCAAAGCTCGGTCATCCAGGTACTTACTATATATATAATTGTGCTTTAATATCATGGAAAAGGGAAAATTGTATAAATAATGATCTTGATGATTTTACAAAGCATTATGAAATCAGTGCTTAGTTTTATTTTTTATTTCAAAAAATCAAAAATTAGTACATTTTCTATGAACTTACTCTTAAGAAATAATCTGTTTCTGTGTATAATAAAATGAAATAGTTCAAGAAAATGATTGGTTTGTGTCACCGGACATGGTGCGCTGACTGGTGGTCACATTATAAACTAGCGCTAGGGTGACAGCTGATAGTTAGCCATACATAAAAATAAGGCAAATTTGTATGCTGTTAAATTTTGTTTATTTATATTTCGTCTATTAATAATAAAAAAAGTGCACATCAGTGAAAATTAACATTTAACTATGGCCTTAGGTTTATTCAATAATTGTGGAGCTAGATATTCTCCAAAAAAAAACCAAAAGTAGAAAATACTGTTGTGTTTATGGATGTTCAAGTAACGCAGTCCAAAATTCAGAGGTTCGTTTTTATGATTTTCCAAAACCTAATCGGTTTTTTGTTAAAAGAAAAACAATGACAAAGTAAACTATATTCTGTGTTATTAAAATTTACACTTACCGAGTACAATATAATAACACCGCTGTGATGTAATTACATCTTTCACTGTACAGCTACACTTTGATGAAACAATTTGACCATTTTTTTGTAAATTGTTTTTATTTCATGAGGTTTATCACGAAAAGCTGATTATATACAAGCTGATGATTGTATACAATACGACAAAATATCGTATTGATCATTGTTTTGATTTTCCAACCCATTATACATTAAATGTCCTGCATTAAGTATTTTCTCTCCTTCTACAAAATTTCGAGACTTAGGAGTAGCCTCAATAAAGTCAAGAACTTGATTTAATGATAAAAACATTTCAATTTTAAATAAAAACTACATAACTTTAGGTAATTAAATCACATCTATCATCCTACCAGTAGTAATATTTTTAACCACCAGAGCGCGTAGTGCCAAGTGACACTTACCAATACTCAAATGGTATTTGGATAGAATTGCAGAAATAAATAGGTTCGGAAATTTTAAAACTGTTACAAAAAAAACGAAAGTGGAATCTTTTGAACTAAATAAATATATAATATGATATCGAAGAAAAATAAAGCAAGTGAATAGTTTTTGGGTTTAACTCTAAATCAAACTTCTAGTTTTATTATTTTAGTGTAAGTTGGTAATTTGTGTAAGTTATAATTATCACTAATTCTACAAATTATATTGCTGTTTTAATGTGTATTAATAAATAATTTGATTAAATAAGATATTTCAGTTTAAATGTTTTTTATTCTCCCCAAACTGCTTTTAATACGTTTTGGAGGAACTTTCTATTTTTCACATTATAAGCAGTAAGTATATCGTAATTTAAGCACTACTATTCTACATATCATATCGGTTAACATAGAACAATTTGTGTAAAATTGACAGAACTGCATCCCAAATCATTTAGGAGTTCCACAGTTAGAGAAAATTTAGCCAGTACTGTTTAAATGATTACATCCGTTAATATTGTAGCCTAGGAAATCTATCTTAAAGATTTCTTTTTAATCTAAATTTATGATAATTAAAATTATTTTACTTACTACTTGTACTAATAAACCAAACAGTTCAAAACATTTGAGTAAAACTTACTTCATCCTCCTCACATGCAGCCTCCAGGCTTTGCATCCCTGAATCCAAACAAATATCACCAACATTCAAATAACAACATAATTATTTTAATTTCAATGTTTTTGGTCACAACTTTTAACATTGTTTCTAAAAAAAACACAATTTAAAAAAGTTGTATAGCTAAAATGGAAAGTTGTAAATATGTTTTCTAACCACAAAGGTTATGTCAAAAAAAGAACAAACATAAAACATTGAAAACGTAATTGTAAAGAATTATTTTAAACAAATATTAAGATTAACTCAAAAAAGAATCTGACAAGTTGTTAGAAAATGACGTTATAAAAAGTAGGTAACATCCCTTGAATGAATAGCCCATAATTAAATGAACTTTACAATTTTAATAAAAGTCATTACACTTACCAGATCTATTGACTGAAACTTTTTTATTTTACGTTTAACATTTTGTATATTATTTCATAGCACATTCGTATCTTATATTTGCAATAAGGCCGCAAGGGTAACCTAACCCCTATTTTAGTTAATATTCCATTCGCATTCACAATCCATTCAATAAATATATGTAATTATTTCGTGCACAACATGTGATGTTTTTATACAAAGAAATTATATTCACATCAAATATTTCGACAAAATTATACAAAAACCCAGTTTACAAACATACTGGGCACCCATGGTAGACCTCTATCGGTAAATTTCTTCGTCAGCCAATCTCAGACATGGCGGATAATTTCAAAATGTGAATTCATTTTCAGCTTATTAAAATCTTTAAATTTACTTTCGTAGTAAGTTTATTTTTTATACTCTTTATTAAATATTATTTTAAGTATTATTTTTTGTCATAAAGATCTTTATTTATAAGAGGTATTAGGTATTATATTGTGTTCCACATTATTCATTAGCAGCAAATTAGTCAATAAAAAAGTTTACATATATTGATCATTTTTCCATTCTTCCTATTTAAATTTAATTAGAAATATTTTATAAGCAAACAAAATTGCAACTTTTTTCGATTTTATATAAAAATTCTAAAATTTTCAATTTTGAAATATAGGAACTTTTCATCGATTTTAATAATATTATTATTATTAAGTAGTATGTTTTATAATAGTACCTTTAATTTCATTATTTTAATGAATATAAAAAATGTTTTAAATAAATTATAACTTAAGAACAAGTAATGTGTATCATTTTTAAATATAAGTACAAGTTGTATTAAAATTTTAACAAGTCCTCGGTAGTATAGTGGTCAGTATCCCCGCCTGTCACGCGGGAGACCGGGGTTCGATTCCCCGCCGTGGAGATTTTTTTTTTATTTTTCTTTGTTTAATTTATTTTTAAAACATTTTTTTATTAATTAAAATAATATTCAGAACTAGGCGTACCCGCGACGACGTGGCGTGTTGATTGTTGTATAAAAATTTCTCCCCCCACCCCGTTAAAGGAGTAGGGAAATTTTTTTTATACACCAGATGTTAAGTTGAAAGAAGACAAATACATCTGTGAAAACCGCATTCGAATCGGATCAGTAGTTTTCATGTGATGCGCGCACAAACATACAGACAGACAAAAAAATCTAACCTAATTTTTGGGTTTTATATCGATGTAGTAACACCCCACCCCGCTAATTATTTATTAAATACCTTTATTGTACAAAATTTTCATTTCTACAGTTTTATTATATAGGTACTAGTTGTACTAGTAACGTCGTTCGCGTGGCGTGTGATTGTTGTATAAAAATTTCGTACCCCACCCCATTTAAGGAATGGGAGAGAAATTTTTATACACCAGATGTTAAATTGAAAGAAGACAAATACATCTGTGAAAACCGCATTCGAATCGGATCAGTAGTTTTCATGTGATGCGCGCACAAACATACAGACAGACAGATAAAAAAAAACGTGTGCGTCTCAGGACCCGCGACAGAAGTAATAACTTCAACTAATTCAAGTTGAACTATTTAATATTGAAATTTTTTAACTTGAGAAAAGCTTTGCCTATTACTTAAATTTTATGTACATTAATATGATAATGTGTATAAATTTAAAAATTTAAATATTTGGAAATTTTGAAAATTCTGAAATTTTTTTTATCACTATAACTTTTACTTATTACGATACAAAATTTTTTTACTATGACAGTTCGAAATTTCTAATCAGTCGCGTAGTAATTCGCAATACAGCCACCCTTTACGTGGAACGGCCTGATTATTTCAGCAGAATCGGATTTTACCTATTCTTCCATTTTTTTGTTCAACATGTATTGAGATATTAAGCACTAGAAATTTTGGCGGGCTTATCACAATTATCATTTTGTAATCTAAGTTTTTGATCAATTTTTTACTGAGTAACACAATTCTTACCGTAGTTTCCGTTAATTAGACCTACAACTCAACTTTATTTAATGTTTGCCACAAATAAACTCCTTTAACCGTTTTTTTTATCACAATAACTTTCACTAATTACGATACAAAAATTTGTTACTATGACAGTTCGAAATTTTCAATCAGTCGCGTAGTAATTCGCAATAGAACCACCCTTTACGTGGAACGGCCTGATTGCTATTTAATACACAATTAAAACTTAAATTCTTATCCTTATTATCAATAATAATAGTATATTACTTTACGAGTGGAGTAAATTGCATATTACAGCGAGTGTGTTTGGCCCATGAGCGACCTTGCGAGCGAAGGGGCTAAAGAAACGAGCTAAATATGCAATTTGTTCCTCGAGTGAAGTACTATGCTTTACCCACGACTTACCAAATGGTTTTGTATACAACTAAAAATAACAAATATAAAATTTAAATTTTGGCATAAGTTGTCAAAAATATTCGATTTCGCAGACAGTTCTGTCTGAGAAATGTCAAATGTTAGTTTAATTTAATGAAAACTGTAGGTAACCAACATAATACAGGTTTCTATTTACTTACTCCACTAGTTTAGTAAATGAAACTATAACACAACTACTTAATAATTTGACACTTACTGACAGAGTTATAGGTTAAAAAATACGCAATTTACTTATGAGTCGTGGGTAAAATTAATAACACACTTTATAATCAATTTTTATAAGATTTATCACAAATGAAACCACCACAACACGTCTTTTTTATGCTAAATTTAGGCTAATCAGACTGTCATTTCTTCTTAGACAACCTGTTACGAGAATTCCCGAGGATGACCGAACAATTTAAGAATGAATTTAAATTATAAAAACATTAAATCATAGATGAACGACTTATTTGAATAAATGAGTAGGTAAGTAAATAAATAAATAAATAAAGATATTTGTATTAATATTAATATTTACCTATTTCTATTTGATTTAATTTCCATTTCTTCTCCTACAACTGCCGAGAATGACCGAACCGTTTAAATTATGAATTTAAATTATAATTAAAAGGGATTAAATTTGTAGTTTTACCTACGCTTCTCAGGCATCTCGACTTTGCGACGCCAGCGCTACCTCGTGGCGCAAGGCCACATTAGGTTGAGTCAGGTGCTGTGTATTGCCTATTGTTTATCATGCAAAATCACTCTTCTGTAATGAGCGTTATTTAAAATCTTTAGTTGAAAAACCGCTAATTCTCGATTGTAAAAATGAACATCACGATCAAGAATCATTTTCAGGCCGTTAAACTTGACAGGTTCCGAAAAAAATCGCTCAGCAAAGGGAAAAAGCTTTTGCTCTCTTTTCAATTAATTTATGTTACTAAGTGAATTCAAGTTTATCCTGAAATGAAAATTTTTGAATAAAAATAGTACCTACCTGTATCAGAAATAGATTTCTGTAAATTTTATAAGCATTTTGTCGAGGATCTTCCGACTTCTTCCCTCCCTCGAAATGCAAACTGCAATAACTGCATATAGTTGAATTTTTCGATGGTTCCCACAATTTACCATCGGTACTAACAATTCATTTTCATTACTGTTAGCAGATCTGTAGGGAATTTCAAAGATGTTCTGAAGTGACTTTCATAAAAAAAGATTTCTTTAAGATTGATAACAAAATTTTGAAAAAATAGTTAGCTACTTTTTGAGTAATTGAGCACATAATATTATATAGGTTCTAATGAGAAAATTGGTATTTTTCTCACAATAAGTTTTTCTTTTCAAACTTAACAATAAATTTGAATGCTTCTGTGTCTAACTAAATGTCCAAGAAAAAAAACAGAAATAAAAAAACTTTGTCACTCCATAACATTTTATTTGATAAACATTATTGGTACATACTCGACTCGACGGACTGCGACAATCCAATCCTTGCGACGAGCTACTTCCCACGATTTTGAGGGAAATCTATAATAACTTATTCCTGGGATAGTATAACCCCGGGAATTGCACCCAACAACACAAGTGTGACCACTAACTTTTTTCGCGGACATTTCACGACAATCGATTAAAATTTTAAATTTAAAAAAGCACACACTCCGCTGGAATTACATAGCATATGACACTTATGACAGCCGATTGACCCAACCGCATGTCGCGGCAGTCCGCTTGGTGGCGCCACTAGAGGTGCCTGAGAGGCGTATAAAAAATAACCTAATTTTTATGATATTAAATGGATATAAATATTTAATAATTAATAAAAAGTAATGAATTGTATTTAGTGACAGATTAATACCGTATAACACGGTAAATTCAAATATACTTAAAACTTACATTGGGAAAAGCATAGAGAGAGAAATGATATTATTATGTTAACAACGATAAACAACGCGTTATGATAAACGCTTTTTTTAACGCGTTACGCTAAAAATCAGTCACCCTCCCATAAGAAGTTATCACTTCAAAAATCTAACCACATTTTTGGGTTCTATTTCGATGTACACGCGACGTCGTTCGCGTGGCGTGTTGAATTTTGTATACAAATTTCTTTCCTCAGTCCGTAAAAGGGGTGGGTGGAGAAAGTTTTATACACTAGATGTTAAGTTGAAAGAAGACAAATACGTCTTTGAAAACCGTATTCGAATAGGATCAGTAGTTTTCATGTGATGCGCGCACACACATATACATTTCTACAGTCTTATTATATGTATAGATAATAGATATTTCACAGTCCGACCCTTTAAGTAATATTTTTATAGATAAGGTTGAAACGGCTTTATATACCTGCTGTTTATTGCCCATCACAATAGGGTGCACATCCTTGCCATTAACTCTGAACCAATTATCTTGAAAAATACTATACCTATGTATAGATAGATATAGATAAACTACAGGTTTGCAGATTTAATACAACAAAATTAACACAAAGTTTTATTCGTTTTGTTCAAATAAATCCAGTGTATATAACTATCTGTACTTGTAATATTAAACATTCTATTTACACTTGAATGATAGTACTGCCATTATTGCTCGATCTGGTTTCTCTGTTCTAAGAACCCATCCACCTGCCTAAACCATTATCGAATACCAACTTCCTGGAATTCGCAGAGACTAAGCGCAAAAGAAGACTCTAGGGGCCGCAATTGCGTGAAAGGACGGTTCCAGATTTTTCGCTAGGCTTATATAAATACAACCGGAGCGTCCAGAAGTTAGTCCATGTACGAAAATTAGTTAAATTGGTGTTATAGTTTAGTTGTTTAAAAGATATTAATTAAGTGTTGTGATTATTCTTAATATATATAAATTACGTGTCACGTTGTTTGTCCGCAATGGACTCCTAAACTACTTAACCGATTTTAATCAAATTTGCACACCGTGTGCAGTTTGATCCAACTTGAAAGATAGGATAGCTTACATTTTAATTTATAGTCGCAATATTATTTTATTGCAAATTATTTGTTTATTAAATTGTTATTATATTAAATATGATATTATCATTTTGAAAGTCTTTATGCAAGGTCTTAGTAGCTAATTTGGATCAGCGGCTGATTATGACATTTCGGCTGGGTTATCGTAATGGGATCAATTACGCCAGAGGGAAGTTTTTGTTTTTGTTTTTACATGTGAATTTTAATTTTAACTGTTAAAACTAATTTAAAAAGTTTTTAGATACAACTACCGAACTACCCTTGATTTTTTAACAAGGAAACAATCCTCTCTATGATCAATCACAGCGTTGTATGACTTAATATTTTTGCAATATCAAGGATGCTGTGCATTGTTGAGATGACACTTAAATTCAGTTTTAATTCATGACTGGCTCAGTCATCGTGCGATTTTGGCAGCCAAAAATGTTGATGTTGACGATATTAATTTCCAGATACAACAGTTGTTACCTGGCGATCTGATGTCTTTTAAATCAATCGATACTGTTGTTGATGAAAATCAAAGTGTAAATTTTCCAAATGAATTTTTAAATTCACTAGATATACCTGGAATGCCACCCCTATTATTCTCCTACGTAATTTAAACCCACCTCAATTATGCAACGGTACGCGTTTGGTCATCAAAAAGATTACCGGAAATATGCTTGAAGCAACCATTTTAACTGGAAAGTTTAAAGGAAAAGTGGTCCTGTTGCCACGTATTCCGATGATACCGTCAGATTTTACTATACCCTTTAGAAGGCTACAGTTTCCAATTCGTTTAGCTTTTGCCATGTCGATAAATAAGTCACAAGGTCAAACAATGTCCATTTGTGGTTTAGACTTGGACAATCCATGTTTTTCTCATGGGCAACTATATGTTGCATATTCACGTGTAGGGAAACCGTCGAATCTGTTTGTGTTAGCTAAAGACAGGTTAACCAAAAATATTGTGCACCGATTAGTGCTAAATTAAATTGAAAATAAAAAGTAATTATAATTTAAAATAATAAATATTATTGTTAAAGATTTAAGACTATCTACCCTACCTACCTCATTCATAAGTTAAAGTGTTACATGTTATTTATTTTGTAATGTCACATAGGTGATAGGGTAGTTTTGCCCATGTTTTGCCCCACATATTAATTTATTAGTTTATATTTTACTGTATTGTTATGTATTACATTTTACCAGGTAAAAGGCACGTGTATAAATAGTTTAATTTTTATTCTCACGTACAATATGAATTGGTTATAAAAGC
The DNA here is from genome assembly GCA_964028335.1 of Altica lythri. Classification (NCBI taxonomy): domain Eukaryota; kingdom Metazoa; phylum Arthropoda; class Insecta; order Coleoptera; family Chrysomelidae; genus Altica; species Altica lythri. The sequence goes on along the minus strand of OZ034803.1, from coordinate 57,009,169 downwards.
AGGTTGTTGAGGTCACACACCAGGAGTTTGTAGTCTGAGGTTGTCTGTAAGGATCACCCTTTTAGGTGTTCCTAAAACAGACCCTTGGGTCTGGGCCATTATGACTCTTGACGTATTTTCGTGAGTAAGTGTGACATGCCACCATGTAGTTTATTTGGTAAGATTAGTAAAGATTATTGTAGTCAGTTATTCCCTATTCATAATGTTTATTACACATTCGTATTGCTTATTTATTGGTTAATATATTTGTTGTTTGTTTTCTGTTGTTTATCTCATCTTCCCCTTGATTAGTTTTCTGCCTTCAGCAGGATACCTAACCGGGAGTGCCTTTAGTAAGCTACCCCTTATCCTATAACACTAAGGCACTTTCTCCCAAATCTCTCCAGACGTGACAGTAATATACTTATTTGTTAGAAACTTTAATAAAAATAATAATAAATTTTAAAATTCTTTTGTATTGATTTTTGCTTAATATCAATCCAGTGAATTTTTATACCAGCTTTAACGTTTCCGTCTTCATTCGTAAATAATAATTTCATTGTAATAAGGGGTTGCAGTAGTAGAAAATCTGTCATGGAGGTCGCCATATTTTTTACAAATGGCATCCATGTAAACAAGCATGGTGGTCTCCATGACTGATGTTCTCCTACTGTTCCTCTTAAATAGATTACTACAATGTAATATAACAAAAAACTTAGCCACAGCAACGCGTGGCCGGGTCAGCTAGTAATCCCTATCCCTACTAATATTATAAATGTGAATGTAAGTTTGTTTGTTACGCTTTCACGCGAAAACTATTTAACCGATTATCATGGAACTTTGTACACATATTCTTGGAAGTATTAGAAGTAACATAGGATACTTTGTAATTAAAAAATATCTTTTATTTTTTACGAAAACTAAAAAAAATGTTTGTCAAAAAATTCAATGCCATCTAGTGGTTCAGTAATGAAGTTCCAACCCTGAGTAGGCCACCGTAAGGTGGCGCAGTTAATATCTTATATATTTTAAATTAGCAATTACGACTTAATAAAGTACTATGGCGCCACCGTAAGGTGGAGCAGTTAATATCACATATATTTAAACGAGCAATTCTTACTTAATGTTTATGACGCCACCGGATGGTGGCGCAGTTTATATCTCACATATTTCAACAAATTCTTGCTAAATTAAATAATATATGCTACCTAATATATTTAATCGATAAATTACAAAATATAATAAAAAAATAGTATACACCTGATAACTTACGAGAAAATATAATAAAAACGATAAAATCAAAAAATAATGATTGAAAACAAAATAAAATCGTAAAAATTTGAAAAAACCAAAAAAAGACATCAGTTCTATGCGGTACGAAGTCCGCCGGGTCAGCTAGTAATATATAATTAAATAGTAATATCTGCTGAAAAGATAAATGTTAGTAAAAATGAATATTGGGTTAACAGCAACACTTAACGTAAATAAAACTGTCTAAAGTTTCTTTCCAAGCTTTCGAAATACATTTACATATTTTATTTTCAAGGAGCTAGAACATTTTATAAGTGACAAAATGTAAGTAGAAATTAGTTATAAATTTATACTTACATCTCTGTGAGGTTATACTTAACGTTATTATGTTTACAGAAATTAACATGAATGAGTAAATATTAAATATTAAAATAGAAAATTAAAAATGATGATGTTCAAAATTGTAGGTAGATTTTAGTACTTACTCATAAGCTAACTCGAAAGATTTTTTACACATTTGAAAAAGGATTTAAATCTAGATGAAGTAAATAAGAATGTAAATCACTTAAATGGTCAATACCTGATTTTTTATTCATACAATTATTATTTTGATAAATAAAAGCAATTTCAAGAAAGGTTCGTTTTGTTAAATTTTTTTCAGAAATTAAAATTTTGTTTCATTAAATGAACTGTTTCATTAATATGATTAGCTAAAAAGCAAAGCACAACGTTCTGGATGTAATCTACAATCACTTTTGTGAGCAGTAATACGATTTTTTTGTAATCGTTTAGTTTGTTCAATTTAATTTTTATTTTTCCAGATGTTGAAGGCTCACCAGGGGTTATCAGATTGCGAACGGCACTCAGGGGGGGTAGGAGGAGAGCGAGTCGTGAATTAGGGGAGCAAACAGGCGAGTATTGAAGAAAAAGAAATATTTAGGGACAAACTAAAATTATAATAAACGGAAATCGGTATCTTTTTAGAAATAAATAGGAAAAAAGATAAGAAACCTATTTAGAAAGAAATCTATTAAATTATGAATAATTAGTAATACGATTTTTTAGTAATCGTTTAGATTAATCAATTTAATTTTTATTTTTCCACATGTTGAAGGCTCACCAGGGGTTATCAGATTGCGAACGGCACTCAGGGGGGTAGGAGGAGAGCGAGTCGTGGATCTGGGGAGCAAACAGGCGAGTATTGAAGAAAAAGAAATATTTAGGGACAAACTAAAACGGAAATCGGTATCTTTTTAGAAATATATAGGAGAAAAGATACGAAACCTATTTAGAAAGAAATCTATTAAATTATGAATAATTAGGGAACACACTTAACTTAATCAAAAATTACCAAAAATATATTATATATCTAATAAGGCTTACCTTATAGGTCTCAAAATTCCTTGAATCCTTATGATTTAATATTTTTAATATTTAATTTATATTATTTTTTTTAAGAAAAAATGAAATCATGCTCGAATAAAAAATCTTAGTTAAAACATTTACTGGAAAGGAAAAATAAATACTCAAATATTTTAGTAACAATGTAACTAAACAATGTAGGTACTTTCTAAAAAACATTCTTACCAAAAAAACTATTACATATAAAATGAACGATAAATCCATTAATTAGTGATTATGCCCTCTATTTAAAATGGTATGGTTTATTTACTAAAAAAAAATGAAGAAATTTGTTATGGTTAAGATGATGAAAATATATTAATTTTAGAAACAACCCTAAGTAAATTCTGGTAGAAGTGCACTCCTAGGGTTTCTTAATACCTATATATATAAGTAAGACATACTTATAAAAGTTTGAATCATTACATTTATCCTGAAGGTAATACACATAATATAATATAATATATAGGTAATACATAATCAAGAAAACATACAAAAAATGTAGAAAATCATTAATGACTACATAAAATCAAATACCTTCTGGCAAAAGTGCCAAAATGTAACAGTAACTTGAAATATTCACTGAGTAAATGATAAATGACTATTATACATAAAGTAACTATTATTAGGATGCAATGGAGAAGTTCTAAGCAATGAAGAGCACCGCCAACTTCGCCACCTGTACGAAATTCTCATTAAAATTCGTACAATAGCAGGTCCGTCCGTCCCTGGAAAATAACTTCGGCGCGACCGTTAGACACTTGTGAGGTTAAGCTCTCGGTTTCGCACTAAAAAATGTTTTTTTCTACCTGCTAAAAGTTAGTAGTAATAATACTCTGTCCTAGTAAAGACATATCTATAGCTGTTCTCAAAATGCAGCATTTTCTCCTCTAGAAAATGGGGATTGTACCACTTAATTGTTAATTGTTAAGTTACTATAGTGCCATATTGTATGGAAACTTATTGTAAGTAAATTTAATTATTATTAAAAGGAAAACCATCAAGTTTTATACTGGTTCGTCTTGAAATCAGAAGTCTTTTATGTTGCAAGGTTGCCGCGCGTTAAATGATGCCGGACAACTTTTTATAGCTATTCTACTAACCATGAACTATTGTTATACTGGCGGTATTTTTAATATTGAAATGTCTTTTTCTTATACATAAATGTTTTATTCTAATTTATGATTTCATCTGATCATTCTAGCAGAGTGTTTTTTCATCGAACAATTGGATTTTTCACTCTTTTATTCTTATTTGTAAATAATCTCTTTTTTACACATCATAGTAAATGCTATATCTAAATATTGACTTTTATTTAATTCTTAACTTCATGTATAGGTTATCCCTCTGCCTCCGGTACGGGTAACAAGCTCCTACAGCGCAATGCAGGTGGTCCTTCGTTTTTTCTCAAATCTGCTAAGAAATATTATGTAGTTTGATTTTCGAAACCTGCGACCTGATTTTCTATTTTCTCTTCTGTTCATACACCACCTGCTGCTGGAAATGGGAGCTACGCCATCTGCCGTCCATATGCTCATCAGAAATTCCACGTATGGAGTCATCACCGAGACTAGCCGGTTCCTGATGAGACATATTGGGCGGCCAAGTTAAAAAAAGCATATATATATATATATATATATATATATATATATATATATATATATATATATATATATATATATTATAACATATGTAACTTGCTCTGTAGTATTCTATAAGTTACTATGCTATAAAATAATCCTTACCTTGAATTTATTTTAAATTTTAATATAAATGTCAAGAAGGTAAGAATCAAATAAATTTCTTTAATTTCAAATATTATTATTTTAAAATATGCTCCTGGCTATTCTCCTTCTCAGGGTCAGAGTTCAAAAATTTTAAATAATAAATAGATTCAAATTCAACTAATATTGAAAATTTCAACAAAACGATTATAAAATTCAACAATTATATACCAAATTATGTTTTCTGAACAATGACTCTATATTAACCTTAACCTTAATTTTTTTTCAATAATGTCAATTTTCAAAACCAAATGTAATTGAATCAAATGATATGAAAAATTCTGAATTTTGTAACTAATAAATCAAATTAAACTTATCTAATAATGAAAAATAACTTGTTTAAACAGGGAAACAGTGTACAGTGAAATTAAATGTTCATTAAATACGTATAGTCCAAGATATGACGGTAAAAATAATAGGAAACCTCGCAATTTTTTTTATATACATCGATTTTCATGAAAATTTGTAGGTAAGCTCAATATACCCTCCACTTCAAAATCTACCCTATGCCAATATGTGCTTTCCCTCTGGGGGTGGTTACCACCCCCAACTCGGGGGTGGAAAATATTTTTAAAAAAAGACATGGTAATCGATAGAATAGTGAATTCTAAGACAAAAATGTTTTTTCGAGTTCTTTTGAAAAGTCAATATTTTTGGAGTTATGGGTAACTGAAAGTTTACAAATTAAATGGTAAAATTAATAAGAAATCTTGCAATTTTTTTATATGCATGGATTTGAATGAAAATTTGTAGGTAAGCTCAATATACCCTACACTTCAAAATCTAAAATCTACCCCATGCCAATATGTGCTTTTTCACTGGGGGTGGTTACCACCCCCAACTCGGGAGTGGAAAAAATTAAAAAAAAACATGGTAATCGATAGAATAGTGAATTTTAAGACAAAAAATGTTTTTTCGAGTTTTTTGGAAAAGTCAATATTTTTGAAGTTATGGGTAACTGAAAGTTTACAAATTAAACGGTAAAATTAGTAGGAAACCTTATTATGAAACAAATTTTAAAATGTACCCCTAATATATATAAATAAATACACATACATACACCTGACACCTGTGTAAGTTGATAAGAGTAGATACTGTGTCGGTAAATCTTAGATTAAATTCTTGAATGCTCCAATATACGTGCTCCAAAATTCTAAAAAAAATTAATGGTTTTTTATTCATTACTTCTTCAGTTTTTAAGCTAGGAAGTCCGTAAAAAGACGATTTGGTAAGTAATTTTAAAAGCTACAAGATGACGTAAACGAATTTTTTTTCAAGCCCTTCGTTTTTAAAAGGGTTGCGCTGAAAGGGCTCGATGATGGTGCTAAACGAATGCGAAGACAAGCTTTAAAGAAGCATATCTCGTTTAATTTTTATTCTATAAATATAAAAATAAAATCTTAAGTAACGAAAAAGCTATTCTTTTGCATGCTATAATTTTTTCTGTATCTTTTCTAGTTTTTGAGTTATTTTCAAAACAAAGAGATTTTTTGAGAAATTCAGAAAATAACATTTTCACTTTAACCTGAGATTTTTTCAAAACTAAACCTTCTAAACCAGTTAAACTCCTAGAGTTTAATGTTTGTATATAAACGAAGTAAATTTTAAATGAACAACAAATTGTTTCAACCAGGGTGGTTTTGGCGAGGGTGAGTTTGTTACTTTTTGCGTCGCAAAAACTATAAGCTGACTTTATTTTTCTTATAACTTACCCTAATTTTCATGCAAATCACTTTTACTTGTGGTGGTTTGAACTGATTTTTCAAGATCTTTAAAAAAGTTTCAATAAGTTTTCTATGAAAAACTTATCGTTTTCCGGTTATTTAACGTCATATGTTTGGATTTTTGTATTGGATGTATAAACGTCTACTTTCGAACAGTCATAACTTTGTTAATATTAAATCTGCAATAATTACAAGAAAACAAATCTCTATCTTTTTATATAAGCTTCATTTTATATCATGACAGTTTTCCCGATAAAGTGTAAATTTTCTGACTTATTCCCAAAAAATCGTTTAAAAACATGCTTTTTTGCCGTTTAATTTGTGAACTTTCAGTTACCAATAACTCCAAAAGTATTGACTTTTCGAAAAAACTCTAAAGGACGTTTTTGTCTTAAAATGCACTATTCTATCGATTACCATGTTTTTTTTTTGATAAATATTTTCCACCCCCTAGTTGGGGTGGTAACCACCCCCAGGAAAAGAGCACATATTGGCATAGGGTAGATTTTAATTTTTGAGCCATTTTCTACCTACTGTCAAAATTTTAAACAAATCCATGCATATAAAAAGAATTGCTAGCAGAAAACCGTCATATCTTGGACTAGTAAAAATCAAACACAGAAAAGTTCTTTATTGTTAAAAATTGGAAATTGATACCGTCTTATGAAGATCTTGTATTCTCTTTGGACAGCTAAGGCTCAGGATCCCCTTTTCAATAAGAATCCAACATTTCCCAGGACAGCAATGATATAAGGACACTTTGGAGATTTTGACTAATAAAATTTCTTCTAATCAGGAAACAATCAGTAATCCAATGGTAAGTAAAATAATAATTTTCTTTCTTGTTATAAACTGGTTTTACTTTCTTTAAATTAATTCAGGAAGCATTTATATCAATGAACTGCTCAGCATACAATTTCTAACATTTATTTCTTCATAAAAATAAACTTTACTTCTTACCAGTTACTATCAGGAACTTCCTTGTAGTTTTGTTAACACTTTTGACTACTTTTAAACTTTCTTTTATAAGTATTTTGAAAAAAACTCTAAATTTTAACGGAGCAAACTTTATTCCATCTTTACCCTTCAATCTACCAAAAACAAGCGAGCAAATATCTTCTACAAACTTCTTAACTAATTATTGATAATATAAATCTTACTAATCTCCTTTTAACTTTCTTTTAACATCATAATTTTTACAAAAATCTTCATCAAAACTTTTTACATCCTTCCTCTTCAGAAGGTCGAAAACAAGAGAGAACTTCCAAAATCAACAATTAAACAACTGAATTTTTAAACAAACTAAAACTATACATTCCTATTACCTATTCGCCTACTAATTATTTTCAAATGAAATTACAAACAATCTAATTCTTAATTCATTATTCAAATTGAACACAGTAATCATTCTTTTTTTTTTTTAAATTTGCTATAACCATAAACTAATATTTTTCTATTTTCAGAATTTTTCATTTGGAAATTAAACTACAATAAATTACAATATGGCTTGAAAACAAAATTGTGTGTTTTGAAAGTAAGTAAAAAATTTTTAATATTTCTTTTGTGAATTCTCATCTTTTGTCATTTAATTTTCTAATTTAATTCTATTCTAACTCATTTAAGATTATTTTTAATTACCAAAGTATTGTAAACTTTATAAACTTTTAAATATTTACTTTTATTATCTATCTAATACATGATTATTAAAATTTTATATATTATAGATTAAACTATATTGAATCGTTAAAATAAATATCTCTTAGATGTACTTGTATATTTTAATTTCTTATTTTGTTTTATTTTTCTTTTTTAGGAATTGTGAAGAAGATGATGATAAATTATACCAATTTTACTGCATTTGCACTCTGCCTTGGAATAAGAATATTTTCCTTTCTCTATTTCCATTAATATTTTCTTTATATGTACTTATTTTATATAGCATAGTAACTCATATCATATATATATATATATATACAAAGTGCCAAGAAAACGCGTATTAATATAAACAAAAGGGAAAAATTATTGGGCATGTACGCCTTATTGATTCTTTTTGCGTACATGCCCAATAATTTTTCCCTTTTGTATATATATATATATATATATATATATATATATATATATATATATATATATATATATATATATTTCTTTACACTCTAAGATTGTTAAGCATTAATAATATTTATTGTATTTACATTATAATATTATTATACAAGCTAAAGAAATGATTACTATACTACCCAAAGAGGCTTTTCCTCCTGAATAAGAACAACCAATTATCCCTCTTAATCGAATACCAGACATACCCGAAAGTTCCGATCCTTGACAACGCGGATAGTAGAGCAACGTCACCGATACCCGATACTAAACGCACCGAAAGACCAGAACCCACCATACTCACTGATGAGATTACAATTAATAATAGGAGTATCCCAAACCTACAGATAAAGCTCCTGTTCAACAAAGTTCTCACCTGATCGTACACGACAAGTGCTCCTAAAAAGCTGCTGAAATTTCACATAAGCCAAAGACATCAAAGCAATGTAGACTCCATCAACGAGATACTAGAGGAAGAGCTCCAAAAGATAGCAAAAGACCAGCAAAAAGACACAAAGCCGCTAAAAATGCTACCTTAGTAGCAGGGTTTGTACTTAGGAAAAGCATGACTGGCACAATGGGAAGGAAAAGACCGACCCCCTTTTACAAGAACACAGAGGAGAAGATAAGTGTAATAGTAGGAAAAATTGCCAACGCCAAGTCGATCCAGGCGAATAAAGCGGCTGGTATTCCAAAACAGACCAAAGAAAAAATAATAGAAATGAAAAGATTGCGCATGACACCAAGCCAATATATAACGACCAATAAAGACAGGTTAGAACGTCTCAATGCTGAACTAAAAGAACAAAGACACTCCCTCGCTCAAGTCAATCCGAAAACCAGGAAAACCCAACACCAGCCTGGATTGGGATAGAGCGGCTGACTTTTTTAGAGACCTATACCAACCCTCTATAGAAATAGAGTCTCCGTGGTACGAAGAATGGCTTAGAGAGGTCAGCACACCAGTCGAGGGAAATGTTGTAGAACACGATATAGAAAAATTAGTTTCAGACGCTTTAAAGTATACATATCCATGAAAAGCTTCAGGCGAAGACAAGGTACCGACAACTTTATAGAAAATATTTCCAGCTGCAAAAAATACCTTAACGAACAAACTAAAAAAGATTCATATCAGGCGAATATCACCTCACTAATGAAGATGTTCAGGCCAGGTTGATTTTAATACATAAGGCTGAGGACCCAGAAAACACAGCCAACTATCGCCCCATCTCCCTACTCAACGTCGACTATAAGATCGCCACCAAGGTGATTAACAACTCGACCTGGTTTGACTTCCGAAAGGCGTACGACTCAATTAATCCTGGCAAACTTAAGAAATTAATCAATGCTCTCCCCATCGAACATTTAAAAATAGTCCTTAAAAACATGGTAGGAAGATGGAATGCTAACTTGACTGCCCCAGATGGTAAACAACATCATATTCCAATCAAGAAAGGAGTTTACCAAGGCGACTCGTTAAGCCCTCTCCTCTTTGTACTGGCAACAGAGGGAATCGCTAAAAACATCTTACAAGATCCAGATATAAATAAATACTCACGAGGTAGAATCGACATCGTTATGTACATGGACGACACCAAATGCCACGCTCCTAACTAGGAAAGTATAGACGCAAATGCGGCTATTATTAAAAAAAACTAACCAAGAGCTAATACAGTAGTAAAGAACGGTTACAAATATTTAGGACTAATACAAACCGAAAGAGACACCGAGCAAAATATTTATTATGTATTAATAAACTTGATTTTCTTAATGACTTTTTTGTTTTGAACATTTAAAAGATGTGACAAGTTATTTTTATGTCAGTATAAACAAAATTATATATTATAATCATATAATCAACACATACACTAAACGATATTAAACAAAAGAAGAATAGATATATAACAATTCTCCCCCTTCTGTTAAATTGGATAAATATCATTTAACAATTTAGTCTTTGAATTGGTTTCTTATTTCTCTTAGATCTTCGTAAAATAGGTTCTATTTGTTCGTCGGGTTTATGTTCTTCCTTATTCTTTGATATTTCGGTTTCTTGTTTGTTGTCACTTACTGTATCAGCCGTTGTTTCATAATAATGACTCACTTCTCCAGAAAAATTTATAATATTTGGATTTCCTACATTGCAAGAACGAAGTTGATCATAATGACGTTTAATTTTGTAACCATCGTCTAATTCGATTAAATAATGAAGTTTTCCTAGCCGTTCAATTACTCTACCATATTTCCATTTACTTGAATTTGAATAATTTCTAGATTGGACCCTATCACCTATGTTGTAATGTTTATTGAAATCAATATCTTCTTGTTTTGTTCTATTTGAGTCAGGACGCAGTAAGTCAAGTTTGGTTCTTATAGGGTGTCCAAATATATTTTCGGATGGTGATTTTCCTGATGCTAAAGGTGTAACTCTATATCTGAATAAAAATCTATTTAATTTTTCGTGAAGGTCTCCTGATTCAAGCATCATCCGATATAATTTTGATTTTAAAGTTTGACAATATCTTTCGGCCTGGCCATTGGTGGCAGGGTGATTTGGAGCAATGAAATTTTGACGAATCCCATTTCTCTTACAGAATTCAGTAAAATTCTTAGATTTGAAAATGGTGGCATTGTCACTTACTAAAATTTCAGGCAGTCCCATTCGACTAAAGATTTCACTTAAATGGTAAATAGTACTTTCCGTTGTGGGGTTTCTTCTCATTATTGTAATCTCCGGCCACTTAGATTTGGCATCTACTACAATAAAGAAAAAATTTCCCATTATTGGACCCGTGTAATCCATATGTATGCGTTGCCAGTTTTTCTCAGGTGTTTCCCACTTATGTAATGGTGCTTTTACTGGATTTTTACTTACATTGCAACATGCTAAACAACCCTTAACTACATTTTCAATATCAGAGTCTATCTGTTTCCAATAGCAATAGTTCCGTGCCAATGCCTTCATTTTAACTATTCCCAAATGTGTTGAATGTAATTCTTTTAGTACAGCTGGTTGTAAACTTTTCGGAATGATTACACGGTGACCACGAAAAATTACTCCATCTTGTAAGGATAATTCTGGATCTCTCACGTTGCCTCTTAATAAATCTGTTTTAAGTTTTAATAAATCATTGTCACGTTTGATTTCTTCTCGTATATTCCCAGATGTTACGGTGTCCCCTTGTATTTTATTAAGTAGTTGAATATTAGCAACATATATCCCATCTACATGTTTCTCTTCATCCGAGGTTAACTGAGTGGGATTTCTTGAAAAATAGTCTGCATTCGAATGTTCGGATGATCTTCGCCACTGGATGACATAATCAAACCCAGCTAAAAATTGAGCGTAACGTAACATTCTGGTAGCACATAGTGCTGGAAGCGGCCTTTTAGGATTCAATATTGTGAAAAGTGGTCGATTGTCTACTATTAATGTAAACTTCCGGCCAAAAATATAATGATATAATCGCTTACATGCCCAATATATGGCAGTTGCCTCTTTGTCCAGCTGACTGTAGTTTTTTTCGGCTTTAGTCAACGACCTGGAAATAAAGGTTATAGGTCTTTCTGTACCATCTTCTAATTTATGTGATAACACGCCAGCCAACCCACATGGACTTGCATCAGTTGCCAATGTGATCGCCAACCCTGAAGTGAATGGTATTAGAATTCGATCACTAGCTATTTCTTCCTTGGCTTTATTGAATGCTTTTTCACAACTATTTGTCCACTTGAACTCTACATCTTTTCTTAACAATCGATTTAATGGATGAAGAAGTGTTGAAGCATCTGGTATAAATTTTGAGTAGTACATGATTAAACCTAGAAATTGTTGTACTTCTTCACGATTTTGTGGCCTAGGTGCATCTTGTACTGCCTTAATTTTTTCGTTTGATTTTTCTAGACCTCTACTTGATATAGTATGTCCCAAATAATTAATTTTTGTTTCGAAAAATTTGCATTTATTTTTATTGAGATGAAGATCATATTTGCGTAATCTTTCCAATACCTGGACAAGTCTAGCTTTGCATTGTTGAATTGTAACACCCTGAATGACTATGTCGTCAAAATATACAACTGTACCCTCTAAATCTTGTAATATCTGGTCTATTATCTTATGAAATTCATTTGGTGCTGTTTTAATTCCAAAGAAGAGTCGATTGGCAAGATAAGTTCCTCGATGTGTAGAAATAGCTTGAACTCTTGCACTTTCTTCATCAACTGGAATGTGTAAATACGCTTTAAAAATGTCTAAAGTACAGAAAAATACCCCATTCTCCATTTTATTGAAGATATCTTCTATTCTTGGAATTGGATAACGATTTTCTTCTAGTTGATTGTTAACAGTGGCTTTATAGTCAGCACAAATTCGAACCTTGCCATCTTTTTTTGGTATGATGACCAAGGGTGTTCCCCATTCGCAATGATCAGTTTTTGTTATTATACCTTCTTTTTCTAAAATATCTAATTCCCGTTCAACTTCTTCTTTAAGAGCATATGGTACTCTACGGGGTTTTAAGAAAACTGGTTTAGCTTCGGGACGAAGTTTTAAATTACATTTGAATTCTGAAACGACTCCAACTTTCGGTTCAAATACGTCTTGAAATTGATTGAGTATATCTATGACAGAAGGTGTATTTGTAGAAATTGAACAAATCGTATTGAAATCTATCTCTAAATCTCGAATCCATCTTCTTCCAATGATGGTATTGCCATAATTAGACACTATGTATAAATCAGCAGTAATATTTTTATTTTTATAACTAGCTTGAACCTTGACAAATCCTATCGGTTTAAATAAATGTTGGCTTTACGATCTAAATTGAATATTTGTCTTCTGAATAGGGTTGTCCAATTTTAGTAAATCGTAATTTTTCTTTGAAATAATTGAGACTGGACTTCCAGTATCGCATTCGAATTTACAGGATTTGCCTTGAATTTTTATTTCAACTATCATTTTTGGTTCAAAAATAGCAGCTGAAGAACTGCTGAAAACATCAATAATTTGATTGATCGAATAATCTTCTTCATCGGAGGTTTCGATGTCAGACTCAATGTTATGAATAGATTGTTCTTGTTTCAACAAACTAGTTATACACACTTTATCTATGTGACCATGTTTTCTACAGCTTTTACATTGAAGTTTATTTTTTGAATAACAATTTGAAGTTAAATGATTTTGTTTTCCACAGTGTAGACATAAACCTTCCAAACCTAATTTTTTTATATTAATCTTGTTGTAGTTTTTGTTTTGACCATTTATTATATTTGAATTACTTAACATTCTTTTCTTCGGATTGTATCTATCTTTTTGTTGTTGATTTATTCTGTTGACACAGTTTGAAGTTGAAGGTGTACTACTGTATATTTCTCGATTCTGGATCCTTGCAATCTCAATTGATAAAGCTATTTCCAAAGTTTTCTCAAATGACACATTAGAAAGTTGGAGAATTCTTTCTCGAATTGAGGTATCCAGTATACCTCGAATAAATTGAGCTCGAAGCATCATATCGATAATTGATTTTGAACATTGTTGATTACTGCATTGTGTTTTAAATTCACAATTTTTAATCATATCTTTAAGTTCAGCAACATAGTTTGAAATTGATTCACCAGGGCCTTGCATTCTAGAGAAGAATCGATGTTGTTCTGATAGTATATTAATTTTTGGAGATAAGTGGTTTTTTAATAAGTTGATAAGCTCTTCGTATTTCTTAGAAGCTGGTAAATCCGGGGATGTTAAATTAGTAAGTAATTTATAATGTTTGCTTCCAAGACAATTTATTAGAACCATTACTTTCGCTTCATTAGTTTCATTATCATTACCACTTAACCCTCTGATTTTGAAAAAATTTTCTAAGCGTTGAACGTAAATATCAAAGGACTCCATCGATTCATCAAATGATTCTTAGGAAATTACTTGAGTTTGAAGTTTTTTTATAACATTTTCCTCTTTGTTTTGTTGATTTTGGAGTGTTAAAATCAATCCACTTAGGGCATCTATTAAGGGAGTTATATTTTCAGTCATATCAATTCTTAAAATCTGGAACAATTTCGATGAAAAGATAATATGGTTGATTTCTGAATTTGTTGTATCTCTCGTCGCCAAATTATTATGTATTAATAAACTTGATTTTCTTAATGACTTTTTTGTTTTGAACATTTAAAAGATGTGACAAGTTATTTTTATGTCAGTATAAACAAAATTATATATTATAATCATATAATCAACACATACACTAAACGATATTAAACAAAAGAAGAATAGATATATAACAATATTGATGTCTTAGAAGCAAAGATTTTAAAAAGGACTGCAGAGATAATGTCTTCAAAGCTCACCACATACCAAAAAAAGGCCGCCTTCAACAGCCAGGTATGTCCTAGGAATTATGCTTCCAAACTGCCGAATCGAAGGGTGACTAAAAAATGCAGGGAGTAGACATAAAAATTAGGAGTCTGATGATGGCAGAGAACATCAAAAACCATCCAACCTCCAACCAAAGAGCAATCCTTCCTGAAGAGGTTGGTGGCCTAAACTTCAGATTGATTGCCACAGAAACAGAAATACAATACGTGAGAAAATACATCTACCTCATAACCCATCCGGAACTGACAGAAATCAGAGATTCCTTTCAAAAACTGCACAGGGCCGGATGAAGAACACCGATAGGTGAATTTCAATACGTGGCTAAAAAATACAAACCCTAAGAATCATCGGACTCAGAGGAACGGAAAAAAACAAACCAACATCTGGTTAAACAAATAAAAGAACAAGATTGCAGCAATAGATTAGAAGAATGGGCAAAGAGTATGAACTATCCAAAAAAATCAAAAAATAATATACTTCCCTGCATCACGCCATTTTCGTATGGACTCGTCTAAACTTTTCCTAATCAACGCAGCAGCTGAGGAGCAACTATTCCAATAACGTTTGAAGGTCCACCAGGAGAACAGAAATGCCGCAAAGGTTGCCAAGCAGACGAAACAGCCTACCATGTCACATCAGACACGACCAAGTAGTATATTGGTTGCTAAAGCTGCTACTAATGCCGACCAAAGCACCTAACGACATCCAAAACCAACTGTACTTTGGAAAAGCTGTTCTGAATGTCGAATACGACTACCAAAACGACCAGAGAATAAGAATCCGAGCAGAGCAGAGCATCCTGAAAGAAAGGCCAATCCACCATAACAAGCCAGATATAATGGTACAACTCATGGGGGAGAACAAAAATACCTGCCTTTTCGAGGTGTCAGTCCCACATTTGCAGAACTATCTCGCGCAAGAAGGCATAAAAAGAACCAAATATGCGAAATACTCCGTAGATAACATTTCCCACGAAAACTATGCTACTGCAAATAGGGACACAAATCGAGTCGATATACTCACGCATAATCATCGGTGCAAAGTTGAACTGGGACTATTCCTAATTGGATGCTACGGAGAAGTCCTGCAAACGAAGGAATTTCACAACATAGAGAGACTTCTATAGGAACGGGGTGCCACTAAATATCAAAAATATGATAAGGCAGCCTATAGTGTTGTGACTCAAACATCTAGACTAATATAATTAATCACTTAAAACAAACACCTACTCATTAATATAAACCAAAGCTGTGACCAAAGTTATTTATTTATTAAGATTTATACTATTTATTAGTTTTAGGTAAAGAAAATAAAAGGTTGTGCAATTAAAACAGTATTACTATACAAATGTAAACACAATGTATGTTATATTTTACAAATAAAGATATATACTACCGATTACTTTCAGAATCGAACTCCGGTCTCCCGCGTGACAGGCGGGTATACTGACCACTATACTTTTTTGTTTTGTATAAATACTCAACTCAGTATACAGTTATTTATAACATGTAATATCATAACTAAGCGAAACTATGTATGATTTATACTACAATAAAGAAATATACACGGATACTACCGAGGACTTGCAAAGCGAGTAGAAGTGCTTAAGTCCGGTAAAATCGTTAGAAATTTTGTTTTATAGTGATTTTCCCCGGATTTTCGGTGCACATGTAACGCGGTAGTAACATTTAACCGCCCGGAAAGTGTTTTTTTTTATATAAACAATTTTTACAATCGTGTAGTTCGTTGGTGCGACTATTTTAGTTTTTGGGAGTAGCCCACCAACAATAAAGACCAAAAATTAAACATACCATCGTTTATTATTTTTTGTGCGTGTAGAAAACACCCTTAAAACTACAGAAAGCAACGTATTTTTCATGGTAAGATCGTTTTTTTTTATTATTATTGTTGTGAACCATGTCAACATGGAAGAAAAAAGAACTAGACTTTTTAAGTGCCGAGATAAACCGAAAGAACGGTACCCTTATTTGGGAAGAACTTTTCGCGATTGATCGGTAGATCCGTTGCCGCGATAAAGAAGAAGTACCTCGAATTAAAACACACACTCTCGGCGGAAGATGGGGGCGATCGGGGCGAAAATTCGAACAAAGTCCCAACAGCAACGAAATGGACGACGGAAGAGACAAAGAGGTTGATTAAATCATATAGGAGCAGAGGGGAAGAACAGTCGACAGCGAGAATTAAAGCTATTATGGGGGAATTCCCAGGACGAACTGTTAAAGCAATCGCTACAAAGCTGCGAGTGACGTGCCCCGATGTGTATTATATGAGAAAACTATCCTCCTCCTCCTCCTCCTCATCCACTACAACATCCGATGCAGAACCTGACGCTAACCCAATAGAAGACGAACCAGAAGAAACAACGACGAATAAAAACCCTACCAACTCCACGACCCCCCAAAGCGACACCACCACACATAAATATCGAGGAAGTTAAAACGAAGGAAGATGAGGTAACGTTACCACCTCACCCTTCCCCCGTAATTAACAACCCTGGTGATGACCAAGAACTAAATAAGCTCCGTGACCAGTTCCGGAAAATGATGCGATGTGTCGGTGACAAAAAGGTGAGGATAAAAAGATTTAGTATACATCCCTCCAACAGGAACACCCAAAGAATCAACTCACTACTATTACAACGCATAGGGGAAATCGACGCAACCTCGCACACAAAGGCACAGAAACGAAAGAACATAAAGAACGCCATTTATGTGGCCGGTGTGCTGTTGAGAAAGACGGTAATGGGGAAGAAAAACCTGAAACCAAAACATGTGTTCACCAAATTAAAAATACAAAAACTGGACAGACATATAAAAAACGCCATGGAGATCCAGAGTGGCCAAGTTACCAGTAGGAGACTAATGCGGGAGGTGGAGATAATCAAGAAGCTAAAAATGACTCCAGCACAGTATATAACCTCCACTAAAGAACGGAAGACATTACTGGAGAAAAGATTGCTCTACCAACAACAGCGGGATGAGGAACTTAGCACACGACGTCGATTCTACCAACGACCATCCCTGGAAGTCATTGAGGAGAAAAATCAAAATGTCAACCTTGAAATGTTCAAAGCGGAGCAATTCTTTAAAGACCTTTATGAGAAAGAGGGACACAACACCGCCACACCAACCCTCAATAAATGGCTACAAAAGATGAAGAACCACTCAAAGCAATTGAAACTTCAAGATACAGCCGATGCCGATATAATAGCCAAAGAATTGCAAGAAGCCTTACAAAAAGCAGCCCCTTGGAAGGCGCCGGGTGAGGATAATATCCCAATTTTCCTTTACAAGACGCTACCAGCAGCCAGAGAGTACCTTACCAAACATGCATTAAAGGTACTTAGAGGTGAAGACACTTGGACAGAGGCAGACGTAAGAGCAACAGTCACTCTAATATATAAAAAGGGAGACCCGAAAGACCCAAAAAATTATAGGCCAATATCAGTGTTAAACACCGACTACGAAATCGCAACAGCGATTATAGCGAACCTGCTAAAGAAAGCTCTACCACCGTGGGCTGTACCAACCGAACAACTGGCGAGAGAGGGTGTGTGGGGAACCATGCATGGTTTAATGCTGGATAAAAGCATTTCCTCAATTGCTAAACTTCGGAGGACGTACAACTACTCGGCCTGGTACGACTGCCAAAAAGCCTATGACTCAGTGTACCACAGATGTCTGAAGAGGCTGGTCGACTGCTTACCTCTGCACACATCATCTAAGAAGACACTAAAATCAGCAATTAAACTATGGTCTCTCCGCATCAAGGTTAACAACACCAATCCCCGTACGAAGAGGTCTACTGCAGGGAGACTCTATTAGTCCTCTCCTATTTATGCTGGTTTCGGCGTGTGTTATGCAAAAAGTCCAAAAAGACCCAGACATAAACAGGGAAACGAAAGGTAAACACACCATCCTAACGTTCATGGACGATTTTAACTGCCATGCCCCGTCTGAGAAGGGAATACAGTTAATCACTGAAAAACTAGCTCAGTCAGCAGCGGAGATAGGGCTTGAATTAAACCTGGCAAAGTGCGGCACTTACTCCAGGAACGCAGACGATGAGAATGAACCAGATGACCACGCTCCCTTTTTGCCAAAAATAAGAGAGGGCTACAAATACCTTGGACTGGAGCAGTTGGAACGAGACACCATTATGAACTACGACATGGTAGAGGGAAAAATGGTCGAGACTCTAGAAAAGATCTTAAAGTCTAAACTTACAACATCGCAGAAGACAACCCTTATTAATAACACGGTGATCCCTGCAGTGGTTTACGTGACCGGAAACATATACCCCGACGAGAAACGAGCATCCACCCTTAAACGTTGCCGAGATTTAGACGCAATAATCTGAAAGATGCTAGTGGAATACAATCATAAAGGCAAAACATCATCCAACGCGGGCGTATACCTCTCCAATAAACTTGGTGGACTTGGAGTTCGATCGATAGAGCACGAGACGGAGACAACCTATGTAAAAAAGGGCATATACCTGTTGAAGCACCCCAATATGGATAAGTGTCGTATCAGATACGAGTCACTCAAGGCCGCAGGATGGAGAAATCCAATCAGCGATATGGAATATGTCCTTGAAAAATACAACGTATCCATATTGGATGAGACCAATATTAAAAAATGCTGTCAACAAACTGCAAGGGACATAAATAAAAAATTCCAACAAAGTTTGCAGCAGGATTGGTCGAAGAACATGCACTACGGGAAGGTTGTTCTACAAGAAGCTAGAAAAATCAGCTTCCCAGCACACAACGCGCCAAACCTAGACCCATGGCGTAGAGGAATGCTTACAAGTGCAGCCGAAGAGCAGTTGCACGGGCTTGGAGTGCACCCTATTCAGCGCAACTGCAGGAAAGGATGTGCTAAAACTGAGACAGCCTACCACGTTGCTGCAGCCTGTCCCACTGACGTCTACATCACGCGTCATGATTACGTCGTGCATTGGACCTTAAAAACCTTATTAAAAAGCCTCCATGCTCCAAAACTCCACACCAGACGCCTTCACTAGCAACGAAAGAGACATCAAGATTCAAGCGGGCCAGAAAATCCTACTTGAGAAAAATATCTACCACAATAAACCGGATATAGTGGTCAAATTATCAAACCCAGATGAAGTCTACGTTATAGAGGTGGCAGTATCGCATCTCCAGAACTGGCGAAATCAGGAACGCCTAAAACGGGCCAGGTACGAAATTAATTCGACGCAACACATCACCGAAATTGACTTGCCCAATCTCACCAGAGACATTAATCTGGTTGCCGAATTGGGAGCAACATACCGGTGCCCTGTAAAGCTAGGTGTGTTCATAGTGGGTTGCTACGAGGAACTATTAAAAACCGATGAGCAAACCATGTTCTTCGATATGTTAACAAGGGGTCTGGGAGTTTCCAAGCGCGACCTTGGGATATTGAAGAACAAGGCTAGCTACAGCGTAGCAGTATCCACCACCAACATCCTCCTGAAGAGGCTCAAACAACAACCTGTGCTGTGACCCAGTGATAGTTCTAAAGTTTTAAGCGTGTGTTTGTGATCTATGTCTAACTGTGATAAATCGTGTACACCCATTGGTTATATTTTACTATCTATCTGTGATATTTTTGTTAACGATTTTATCTATTTCTTTGTATGTTTATTTATTTGTTTGTATATTTATTTATTTATTTGAGATCAAAAATGTATATAGCTACTCCTGTACCAACCAAAACGATTGTTATTATCAATATTATTTATTTTTACAACTGCACACAATCCATGTACCTTTTTGTAAAAATGTAGAAATAAAGATTTATACACATCATACACCTCCACAGACGCTAGCACCAGAACCAATCCCAGGTACAAGTCAATAACCTGATGCCCAATCAAACACCCCGCCCAGCCCCGTCAGACAACCTCACCCCAGCCAAATACAAGAAATACCCTTACAGCCAGATCCTTTGGACCCTGCCCTGGAGAAAGAATTCCGCAAGGCCTTGACCTTGACCTATTCTAAAAATCGTCCCAAAAGACTTCTCAGATTTCACACTGGTCCCTACCACCGTCAGATCATCTCACAGATAAATGAAATCCTCCAACAACACCTCCAGAGGATTTAACAAGAAGTCAAAGGTCCAGCAAAAAGGCACAAAACCAGCAAACATGTCATCCTTGCTACTGGTTTTCTTCTGCGGAAGCAGTTGGTTGGTACTATGGGGAATACGAGGAAGAGGCCGACCTTTAGGAAAACTGCAGAGAAGATCGCCAAGCTGAAATGCCACGTCGAAAACGCCAGGATGATCCAACAGGGTCAGCACCAGAACAACCTTCCACCACAACTTGCAGAAGAGGCCAAGACCATGAAGCAACTCCGCTTGAAGCCTTCCCAATACATCCGCTCCACCCAAGATCGACTGGAGATACTGGAGAACAACCTCCAAGAAGAACGGAAAAAAAGTAACTTCAGATCCACCAGACTCCGCTTCCAGGAAAGGCCATCCCTCCGTTCAGTCCGAGGACCACCAAACCCGTCCAGAGAATTGGACTGGACACGTGCACGGGACTTCTACACGGACCTTTATCGTCCCGTAGAAGAGCAACCGTCCAAATGGTTCGACGAATGGCTGGAGGAGATTACCGGAAGAGAGGAGCATCAAAACGTCCCCGAAGATCTGCCCGACTCCAAGAAGAGAGTGGAGGAAGCCCTAAAAAACACCGCACCATGGAAGGCACCTGGCGACGATGGTATCCCTGCAGCTCGATACAAAATCTTTGAAGCTGCCAAAGACTACCTAACCGACTTCGTCCAGAGGGTCTTTACTGGGGAATATCGATTGACGAGGGAAGATGTCCAGGCGAATTTAGTACTTCTGCACAAATCTGGTGATAAAGGAGACCCTACCAACTACCGCCCCATTGCACTGCTGAACACCGACTACAAGATTCTCACAAAATCTATCCATGACACCATTTGTGAGGATCTCCATCCTTATACCATCCCGAGGGAACAGATGGCAAGAAAAAAGGTCTGGGGCACCAGACATGGTTTACTCATGAACCGAAGAGACCACTACACAGCATGGTACGATTTCCGGAAGACCTTTGATACCGCCCACCATGGGAAGATGCTGAAACTGGTTGATGCCCTCCCCCTACCAGGAAAAATAAAGACCGTCATTAGAGATTCGTTAAGGCAGTGGAACGTCTGCTTGGGCCCCACAAGGTACACCATACCGAATACCCGTGAAGAGAGGTGTGTACCAGTGTGATTCATTAAGTCCACTCCTTTTTGTTTTGGTGACTGCTGGATTGATTCGAAGGATCAAGTCCGACCCCATTATCTGTCGTCTTTCCAAAGAGCAACAAGAGGTCATCGCCTTCATGGATGACATCAAGTGTCATGCCCCCACGAAGAGAGAAATTAAGTCCATCACCGAAGCCATCGAAGAAACAGCAGCGCAATTAGGTCTGAAACTCAACATGCAGAAATGTGGCCACTACTCCCGAAGACTGGTGGAAGAAGAAGAAGACCAGGAAGAAGATACCGGCAATAAAAAGAGGCTACGAGTATCTGGGTCTGGAACAGCTTGAAAGGGACACAGTGGCCAACTTCTCAACCATGGAGGAAAAGATCTTGGTGAAAGCAAAAGAAATCCTATCGTCACCCCTGACCACGGCCCAGAAACGGAAACTGTTTAACACCAGTGTGATCCCCGCCGCTGCCTACATCACTGAAAAAATGTACCCAGACAACAGCGTGAGGGGCTCCCTTCGACGTTGTCGGGATTTGGTTGGGAAGATTCGTAAGTTGATGGTTAAAGAAAACATCAAGACCAGGCCAACTTCAAACCAAAGGGCCTACCTCCCCGCTTCACTGGGAGGCCTCGACTTGCGATCAGTAGAAACAGAAACGGAGATTTTCTACATAAGAAAGCATACATACCTGCTCTGCCATCCGGAGCTGAACACATATAAGAAGCTAACCGCCGCTGGATGGAGGTCGCCAATTCGAGAGTTTCAGCTGGTAGTCGAAAAATATGGACTGGAGGTCCCTGAGATGGAAATTGGAGAATATCACCGGAAGATTGCAGGAGGAATGGTGAAGACCATCAGAGAGGCTGCACTCCAGAGGGCCATAGAAGATTGGACCAAGGCCATGCATTATCTAAAGCTGGTCTTGAAAAACCAACACCTTATCCAATTCCCAGCAGCCTCCTACCACCGCACCAACTCATCCAAGCTTTCCTTCATAAATGCAGCCGCCGAAGAGCAAATCCACACCCTGCGCGGCTCACTTAGGGAGGGGAACAGAAACTGCCGGAGAGGATGCCAGGTCCCAGAGACCGCATACCATGTGGTCACGTCATGCAAGGCCAACACATACAACACCAGGCACGACCAAGTGGTTTACCACCTGCTACGAACCATTATGGAGTCCCCTAAAGTCTCGGAAGAGGTCCAGAAGACGTTGCCATTCGGAAAAGCCGTCCTCAACGTAGAATACGAAACGGAAGGAGGAGACAAGGTGAGGATACAAGCCAGCCAAAGTATCTTTACCGAGAAGCCAATGTATCACAACAAACCGGATGTAATGGTGCAGTTCATGGGCCCAACGAAGAAGAAGACCTACCTCTTCGAGGTCTCAATCCCTCATCTACAAAATTATCTGGTGCAGGAGGGAATCAAGAGGACAAAGTATGCACGAAACTCCGTTGAGGACATCCACCACCGTAACTTCCGTAACGTGAACAGAGACCTCAACCTAATGGACGAGCTGACCCGCCTACACCGCTGCAAGATCGAACTTGGACTACTTCTGGTAGGATGCTACGGAGAAGTCATAAGCACTAAAGAGCACCGCCAACTTCACCAGCTGCTGCTGGAAATAGGAGCAACGCCATCTGCCATCCATACGCTTATCAGGAAGTCCACGTATGAAATCATCACCAAGACTAGCCGGATCCTAATGAGACATATTGGGCGACCAAGTTAATTAAAAAAAACAATTGCCATACATATATAATTTTTCTTTCCGCTCTGAGATTGTTCAGCATTAATAATATTTATTTTATTTACATTGTAATATTTATATTTATTATTATAAAAGCTAAATAAATGACTATATACTACGTTTAATCGGACCAACAACAGCTACATCAGAGCGAACCCACACCACATGCAGAGATAGACCAGGCTACATCGCTACCAACTGAACTCACCGAACCCCCAGAACCTACCGGCCATAACGAACAGACAACAGAAGAAAACATAACACCACAGGTAAACCGCACTTAAAACCATATTTAACAAAGCCTTGTTGCTAACTTACTCGAAAAATGGCCCAAAAAAGTAGCTTAAACCGCAAACCAATTAAAAGCACAAAAGCAACGTGGGCCACATTAACGAAATACTAACGGGAGAGTTAAAATAGATAGTGTAACGGGATAACCGTAAAGGAAGGGACCTTAATTTAAAAGATTGTTGTTGACAGTTGATTTTTAGAAGTTTGTAAAAAAAATCAACTGACCATTTTAAATAATGTTTCTAGAAAATTCTAGAAACTTCTAAACACACTAACTAGATTAAATAATGTTGTATATAAGGGGATGCACGGGCAGTTAACGTCAGTTCGAGTCAAGTGTTCAGAAGAGTTCATTGTATTGTCAAGTAGTTGATAGACGTTATCCAGCAGAGTTCAGTGTATCTTAACAATTTTGTAAATAAATTGTGTAAAAAGCCCCCATACGTGTTTCAAATTGGTGTCAGGTGTGGGGTGAAGATACAAGATTGCCTGGAAAAAAGATAACTGATTTATTGGTGGCTGAGCTCAGAAGAGAGCTCGAGGAATTAGAATTGGAAACTACTGGAAGCAAATCCGTATTGTTAAGAAGGCTCCGTGAGTACTACGTAAATAATAATTTGGACCCTGACGCTGTGGAGTTTGATGACCCAGTTCAAAAAGCAATTTCCCGGCTGCAAGAGGAGCTATCAGGACGAATGACGACTATGACGAGCCAGCAAGAGGAGCTATCTAGTCAGATGAAGAGCCAGCAAAAGGAGCTATCCAGTCAGATGAAGAGCCAGCGCGAAGATATGTCCCAGCTGTCACAGCGAATGACGAACCAACAAGAGGAGCTATCCAGTCAGATAAAAAGCCAGCGCGAAGAGGTGTCCCAGCTATCACAACGGATGTCTACCCTACCAGAAGAGTTATCCAGTTCCTTCTCCCAGCAAATATCACACCTTCGTGACGAGCAAAATCAGCAAGTTGCCAACTTGAATCAGCAGGTAGACAACTTGAATCAGCAAGTGGACAACATGAATCAGCAAGTGACCAACATGC
The DNA here is from genome assembly GCA_964028335.1 of Altica lythri. Lineage (NCBI taxonomy): Eukaryota > Metazoa > Arthropoda > Insecta > Coleoptera > Chrysomelidae > Altica > Altica lythri. The sequence goes on along the minus strand of OZ034803.1, from coordinate 56,984,203 downwards.
GAGACGAGCAAAATCAACAAGTCGCCAACTTGCGAGACGAGCAAGACCAGATCAACCAGCAAATGCAGTCCGAGATAAGGAAGCTTCAACAAGAACAGGAAGCTAGCCGCCGAAACCAAACCATCCACCACGGCGACGGAGATGCAAGAAGGATGGAAACCTGCCACGCAGACGTCGAACGACAAAGAAGCGAGGAGACGACCCATGTACGAACGACGATGAAACCCCCGACCTTCGACGGGAAGACTTCCTGGCCAAATTACCTGAAACAATTCGACGCAGCGGCCAGAGCTAATGGATGGTCATCCCAGGAGAAAGCATTGTCCCTAACCGTAGCTCTGCGAGGCGAAGCTTTAGACGTCTTGCAATCATTGACACCGGATGAAGCTGACAACTTCGAGTTATTGGTCAATCGTCTAGAGATGCGTTATGGTCAAACACATCTACAACCGGTGTACCGAATGCAGTTAAAGAGCCGAAAACAGAAAAATGGAGAAACTATCCAGGAATTTGAAGCGGATGTAGCAAGAATGGTACGACTTGCGTATTCAAATGCAGCGGAGGATTTCCTGGAGTGCCTAGCAGTCCAAACCTTCACCAAAGGTCTTCGAGACGTCGAGTTGCAGCGCGCTGTACGGTTGGCGCGGCCGAAGACTCTTGTGGACGCCTTGACCATTGCCCTGGAGTTTGAGGCGGCGACGGAGGCCTCACGTGGAGTTGCTCGATTAAGGGAAATCACCGGTAACTACGACCATGCCGTTCATTCCGTTAGCGACGTTGAAGCGGTAGTAGAGAGATTAATGAAGTTATCTCCAAGAAGAAGGCGCCAAGTGAGATGCTGGAACTGCGGAGAACTAGGCCATATAAGAAATACTTGCCCCCAAAAAAAAAAATCTTCTGCTGATGTACCCCAGCAGCAGGAAAACTAGAACGGGTCGACTCCTGGAGGGCGAAATCGACCCCAAACATTCCCGAAGCCCCTCACACCATTAAATTGGCAACTCTGCGACATCACGTGGACAGCTTATATGTAGATGGCCTCCTTGATGGGAAGAATATTAGCATGCTGGTAGACACTGGAGCTACAAAAACTATCGTCCGACCAACCATCATTATGCGAAATAAGATGTTGCCTACCAGTTGGAGACTGCGTACCGCTACCGGAGATTCTGCTAGAGTCTACGGTGAGATACAGGTGACGCTACAGTTTGGTTCAACCTCTCTTGTTCACTCAGTGCTGGTGGCTGACGTTGATGAAGATGTTGTTCTGGGCATGGATGTTATGCTCCACTGTGGTTTTCATTTGGATCTTCGCCAACGTATCCTTCGTACTGGTAATGAAGAAATATTCCTGCACCGAAAACAAGTTGACAATGCCTCGATTAAGCTAATCGATGATATCGAACTTCCGGCAAGCTGCGAATGTGTCGTCACAGCGCGGTTGGATGGACTGGAGCCAGATAGTGCCCCAGCCATGATAGAGCCGAAGAACCATGACCATGAATTGGGAAAAGGACTCCTTGTGGGTAAGACTCTTGTTAGATCCGCCCAAGAGGTACCCATCCGAGTTATCAACTTGAACGATCATCCAGTTCTTCTCCGAAAGGACACGGAAATGGGAAGTTTAGAACCGGTAATGGCCATAATTCACAAGATAAATGTTACGGAAACAGATGAGACCAACGAAATTGAACAATTAATGACAAAATTAGACCCCTCTTTGTCAAAATTAGAAAAGAAACAGGTAAGAGATCTACTTTACCGTTATAAACCTGTATTTGGTTCTAAAAGTAAACTGGGAAGAACTGATGTTGTACAACATAGAATTGACACTGGTGATGCACGTCCGATTCGACAGGTACCCCGAAGGATGCCTCAAGTTAAAAAGGAAGAAGCAGACAGAGCCCTTAAAGAAATGATTCAAAATGGCATAGTCGAACCATCCAGTAGTCCGTGGGCTTCTCCTGTGGTATTAGTGAGAAAGAAAGACGGATCAATGCGGTTTTGTGTCGACTATCGAAAGCTAAATGATGTCACTAAGAAGGACAGTTATCCTCTGCCAAGGATTGATGATGCCCTCGACGCTTTGGCGGGTTCTACTCTGTTTTCTACCTTGGACCTTAAAAGCGGATACTGGCAAGTTAAAATGAATCCTGCAGACAAAGAAAAGACTGCCTTTACCAGTGGATCAGGGTTATGGCAATTCACGGTCCTTCCATTTGGCCTCTGTAATGCTCCTGCGACGTTTGAACGACTAATGGAGAACATCCTGCGGGGTTTGTCATGGGAAACTTGTCTAGTTTATCTAGACGACATCATCATAATGGGTAAGACCTTTAAGGAACATTTATCTAACCTGGAAGAAGTTTTTAAAAGATTACAGAACGCTAATCTAACATTGAATGTTAAGAAATGCCACTTGTTCCAGAGACAGGTCAACTATTTAGGACATAACGTAAGCAAGGATGGCGTTGCTGTTGACCCCGCTAAGATACAAGCCGTTCAGGAATGGCCAATCCCTATCGACAAACATCAGCTCCGGAGTTTCTTGGGTCTTTGTTCCTATTACCGACGATATGTCAAGAATTTTGGAGACATCGCCAAGCCCTTGACACGTTTGACGGAACAAGATAAGTCCTTCTGTTGGGATCAGGAATGTCAAAAGGCGTTTGAAATATTGAAGAAACAGCTTACGTCAGCACCTGTTCTTGCTTATCCACTTTCTGATGGTAAGCTTATTCTGGACACCGATGCCAGCAATGTGGGAATTGGAGCCGTCTTGTCACAGTTACAAGACGGTAAGGAAAGAGTGGTTGGCTACTTCAGCAAAACTTTATCGAAAGCTGAAAAGAACTACTGTGTAACTCGGAGGGAACTGTTAGCAGTTGTAAAATCCGTCGAACACTTTTATAAATATCTGTATGGCAGAAAATTCCTGATCAGAACAGACCATGCCAGTTTAAAGTGGTTACTTAGCTTTAGGAACCCAGAAGGACAGATAGCAAGATGGCTCGAAAAACTGCAGGAATATGATGTTGAAATCGAGCACAGACCTGGAACCAGACATCGTAATGCTGATGCACTTTCCAGAAGACCATGTCGACCTGATTGCCCCCATTGTACCCGTATGGAGCAGAACGAGGAAAAACTTGCCTTAGTTAAGGTTGTGCCAGAAGACGAGAGTTCTATGCTGGAGGAGCAACAAGAAAACGATCCCGTTCTGAGAAAGATTCGGGAGTGGAAGAGAATGGACCGTCGTCCGTTGTGGAGAGAGATATCCTCATCCTCTCCTGCTTTAAAAGCATACTGGTCCCAATGGAACTCTTTAATTTTGGACGGAGGGCTCGTTAAAAGACTTGTAGAAAATTCCGAGGGCACAGAAACAAGGAAACAAATAGTGGTCCCAAGAAATGCTGTACCGGAAATTTTAAAACAGATGCATAATGATAGTTCCGGAGGACATCTGGGTATTACGAAAACGCTGCAAAAGATCCGAGATAGATTTTACTGGGTAAATTGCACTAATGATGTTAAAGATTGGTGTCGTAAATGCACAACATGTGCTGCCAGTAACGGTCCGCACCGAAAACCGAAGGCGGAAATGCAGCAATACCTGGTTGGAAGTCCTTTTGAAAGAATCGCAGTAGATGTATTGGGGCCACTTCCACAGACCGATGTAGGAAACAAGTACATCTTTGTTGTAATGGACTACTTCACTAAATGGGTTGAAGCATATGCAGTTCCCAATCAGGAAGCCACCACTTTAGCAGATATATTGGTTGAAGAATTCGTAAGCCGATTTGGGGTACCACTAGAATTACATTCAGACCAAGGAAGAAATTTTGAGAGCAAGCTGTTTCAAGAAGTTTGCCAAAGATTAGGCATCCACAAAACGAGAACCACAGCCATGCACCCTCAGTCTGATGGAATGGTGGAACGAATGAACCGGACTATAACCAACTATCTGTCAAAAGTGGTGTCAGATTGTCAGAGGGATTGGGACCGACATATTCCACTATTTCTAATGGCAATTCGATCGGCCATCAACGAATCAACTGGCCAAACGCCTGCGAAGGTCCTGTTTGGTAGAGAAATGAGGCTACCATGTGACTTGGTGTTTGGTTGTAAACCTGGTGAAGAAATGGCACGTGAACAATATGTCGCTGACCTTCAGAATCGAATGGAGAATATACACAACCTGGTGCGTGGAAAACTACAATTATCTAGTGATCGGATGAAGAGGTACTATGACACACGGACAATGGAAAAGAGTTACCAAGTTGGAGATTTAGTCTGGCTCTATAACCCCCGACGGCGTCGAGGTATTTGTCCCAAATTACAAAAGAACTGGAAAGGTCCTTACACCATCAAGAAGAAGATTAACGATGTCATTTATAGGATCGTGAAAATTCCCAGAGGGAAACCCGTCGTGGTCCATCATGATCGTTTGGCGCCTTACCAGGGAAACCACAGTGGAGATGCGCAGCAACTCCAAGAAAATGGTTTGGCTGGCTCAGGGAGTGTGCGGGATTCCGATGTAGGAAATAACATTCCAGGAGGAATGAATCTAAGGAGGGGGCAGTGTAACGGGATAACCGTAAAGGAAGGGACCTTAATTTAAAAGATTGTTGTTGACAGTTGATTTTTAGAAGTTTGTAAAAAAAATCAACTGACCATTTTAAATAATGTTTCTAGAAAATTCTAGAAACTTCTAAACACACTAACTAGATTAAATAATGTTGTATATAAGGGGATGCACGGGCAGTTAACGTCAGTTCGAGTCAAGTGTTCAGAAGAGTTCATTGTATTGTCAAGTAGTTGATAGACGTTATCCAGCAGAGTTCAGTGTATCTTAACAATTTTGTAAATAAATTGTGTAAAAAGCCCCCATACGTGTTTCAATAGCAAAGACCATAAAAGGGACAGCAAAAAGACATACAGCTGCAAAATATGCAATACTAGCAGCAGGGTTTACATTAAGAAAAACAGTGGTCGGCTCTATGGGAAAAAAGCAAGCTACACCATTTTACAAAAGAACTGAAGAGAAGGTGAAAGAAATACAAAGAAATACAGAAAGAAAAAAAATTGATTCAATCCAATAAATCAGTTAACAAATCCAAAGATCTGATAAAGCAGATCTAAGAATGAAACCGGCCCAATATATAACAACAAACAAAGATAGATTACAGATATTGGAAACCGATCTGGAAAGTCAAAGAGAAGAACACCTCAAACTGAGCACCCGAGTTAAATTCCAAGAAGTCCACTGAAGTCAATTCGAAAACCAGAAAGACCCAACTATGGAAATGACCAAGAACTAAATAAGCTCCGTGACCAGTTCCGAAAAATGATCCGATGTGTTGGTGACAAACATGTGTTCAACAGGAACATCCAAAGAATTAACTCACTACTATTTGTGGGAGTAGTATATACACTATGTTATCTTAAGATAGTAAGAACAGTGAGACTTGTCAGATATAAATTAATAAAGTTGTCAAGTAGATAATTTATTGTACTTTTGATAACATATCATGGCGCAGTTCAGTAATTAAAAGCATTTTATAGAATTATCGCTTTAAAAAATGCCTAGAACAAGATCTTCCAAAAATAGGAACGAGTCCGTTGATGATCGGATGACTACCCTCGAAGAGGACATAAAATCTTTAAAAGATATGATGAAAACATAACTTCGTAATGAGAAATCTACAAATGAAAATCAACAAACATCTTCCCAACCATCCGTCGAAGAATTTGAAGCTAGCAAAAATATAGATTTGTCTAAAAATGAAGCTAATTCATCTGTACGTGTATCAAATTCTATTGCTAATCCTGAGAAATTGGTTGAAACCTTAACATACGCACAATTCAAAGACTGGAGACGTAAATATGATAATTTTATAGCTATTCAAAATTTGGAACTTATAACAAAGAAACAAAGTATTGCACTTTTGGAGTCTTTCTTCAGTCAAGATACTTCTGACGTAGTAAGACTTATTCTAAAATTTGATGATTTGGCATCAGTAACATCATCGGAGATTCTAAATAAATTAGAAGAATATTTTAAAAATAAAGAGAATGGCCGCATTCGACGAAGTCAATTCATGTTAAGAAAGCAAGAACAAGGAGAATCTTTCATGTCTTTTTATAGAGAGAAGATAAAACTGTTTCAATTAACAGATCCATGTTCAAATTGCTATAATCGTTGTTTAGTAGACCATATTATAGAATCTTTATTTGATATAAATTTAAGAAAAAAATGCAGAACCCTTCCAGAAACAACAAGCATGGAAGATATTAAAAAATTATGCGAGGCTGAAGAATCCGCTTTAAACGAAGAAAATGTTTTTCACAACAGTGTCTCAAAAATTCAAGTTAACCAACCTAAATGTAATGCCAATAAAAAAAAGTGTCATAGGTGTGGTAACCAATGGCACCTTAGTTTAAAAGATTGTCCTGCAATGAAACATATTTGTGAGAAATGCAATCGAAAAGGTCACTTTACAAAGTGTTGTCTGAAAAAAGACATACACAGAGTCGAAAATAATTATGGAGACGAAAACATTGAAAGTTTAACAATTACTTCTGTTACTGGATCAAAAAAATTTCTGAAGCGGCAAATTAATCTACAAGTTAGGGTGATGTCACATCCTGCAGATAAAATCATGTATAAAGCAACACCAGATACTGGCGCAGAGGTTTGTGCAGCAGGGGAAGACTTTTTAAAGACAAGTTACATCAAGTTACATCAAACAAAAATATCTTTAATGTCAGCTGACCAATCTAAATTGAAAATTATCGGAGTCGTTGACTGTGAAGTAATATTTGAGAAAACATGTAGCAAAATAAAAGTTTATATATGTTCCGGAATCAAAGAGCTCTTGATAGATAGAGCTACTATGATAGATTTAGGAATTATTCATTCAGAATTTCCTAATCCAATATTCAGTATCAAATTTGATGAAATTCATGAAAAATTTGATGAGATTCCTGAAAATCCTTCCATTGTGTTTTGTAATGAAATGAAAAATAAATTGTTAGAAAATTATAAGGATGTATTTAATTCAGAGCATTGTTTGCAGCCTATGGATGGCAAGCCAATGCACATTTACCTAGAAGAAAATGCTATTCCTCATGCAATAACTTGTCCTAGAAGAATTCCATTCGCTTGGAGAGACTTAGTTAAGGAGGAATTAAATAGTTTAGTTAGGAAACAAATTATTCAGCCCGTTCAGGACACACCTACAGATTTTGTTATTCCCCTGGTCGTCGTTCAAAAGAAAACTGGCAAATTAAGAATAACTGTAGATTTTACCAAGTTAAATGCATTTGTAGAAAGACCAATTCATCCTTTTAAATATCCCTGGGAGGCAGTATCAAATATTACTGGCAAATCTAGATATTTTAGTACACTTGATACAGCTAGTGTATATTGGCAATTACTATTAGATGAAGAAAGTCAAAAATTAACTACGTTTCTAACTCCATGGGGCCGATTTATGTTTTTGAGAGCACCAATGGGACTGGTTAGTTCGGGAGACGAATTTTGTCGAAGAAGTGATGAAGCATTACATGATTTTAAGAACATGGAAAAAGTTGTAGATGATATTTTACTATATGATGAAACATTTCCTAATCATGTGAAACGAATAGTCTTATTTTTAGAATGGTGCAGAAAGAAACGAATTACTCTTAATCCAAAAAAATTTATTTTTGCACAATCAGAAGTAGAATATGTTGGTTACATTGTTGGAAAAGATGGAATTAAGGCCGATCAGCATAAAGTAGATGCTATACAAAACTTTCCAAAACCAAGTTGTTTAAAAGATCTTCGTTCGTTCATGGGTCTCGTGAATCAACTTGGAAACTTCTCTAATGAAATCTCCATTAAGAGATTTGATGAAAAAAAAAATCTGTTCATATGGAGTTTAATACACGATGAAGCATTTGATAAAGTACGTGAAGTCTTAAGCAATCCTCCTATATTAACTCAATTTGATCCAGGTCTAGAAACAGCATTGCATGCTGATGCATCAAGATTAAATGGTATGGGCTTTGCATTACTACAAAAACAAAAGAATGGAGATTGGAGATTAGTACAGTGCGGTTCACGTTTCTTATCAGATGCAGAAACAAGGTATGCTATGATTGAATTAGAGCTATTATCTATTGTTTGGGCAGTTATTAAATGTAGATTGTACCTGCTTGGATTAAAAGGCTTTAAAATAATTTCTGATCATAAACCATTGTTACCAATTTTAAATTCTTATACATTGGATATGATTGAAAATCCTCGGTTACAACGTCTTAAAGAAAAATTGTCTGGCTATAACTTCATCGCAGAATGGACCAAAGGGTTGGATCACAAAATTGCCGATGCGCTTTCTAGAGCACCGGTTGGAATTCCAAAAGATGAAGAGTTGTTGGGAGAAGAAGCCAATAAACAGCTTGAATGATTTATTATTCAGCAAGTAAAATTAATTGACAATTCTGACGAAAGTACAAGGACCTCGCACCTCCAAGATTCCATGCTAATAAACTTACAGAAAGATGCTGAAAAGGACGAATCATATCAAATTTTAATAAAATCCATCAAACATGGCTTTCCAAATAAAAAAGAAGATGCTGATCCTTTAGTTAAACCATACTGGAACGTTAGAAATGAACTTAGCGTAGAAGATGGTTTAGTTTTGAAAGGTTGTCAAATCGTCATACCACTAAATGTTAGAAAAAATGTTCTACAAAGATTACATGATTCTCATCAGGGAATAGAACGAACTAGGCAGCGAGCACGTCAAACAGTTTATTGGCCAAACATTAACAACGATATAAAAAATATCATAGAGGGTTGTGAATCTTGTCAGTTAATCAGACCTTCACTACAGAAGGAAACCTATATGTGTGACCCAATACCTATGTTACCTTTTCAAGATGTGTCAGCTGACCTGTTTTCATGCTCAGGTAAAAAATACATGGTTTATGTAGACAGACTATCTGGATGGCCAATAGTGTGCCATTATGGAAATAGGGATCCTACAAGCTTAATGATCATTAATGATCTAATAAAAATATTTTCTGACACAGGAATTCCCTTAAGATTTCGTTCTGATAATGGCCCTCAGTTTAGCTCTCACGAATTCACTTCGTTTTTAAAAAAATGGAATGTTATCCCATGCACATCTAGCCCATATTATCCACAAAGTAATGGGCACGCAGAAGCAGGTGTGAAGGCTATGAAACATTTAATTTTAAAATGTATGGTTAGTGGTAAACTAGCAGAGCAAAAATTTTTATCAGGTCTTCTAGAATGGAGAAATACTCCTAAGAAAGATGGTCGCTCTCCTGCTCAAGTTTTGTTTGGACATAACATAAGGTCTATGGTACCAATACATTATAGGGCATTTTCAAATGAATGGCAGAGAGCCGCTCACTCTATTGATAGAAAAACGAGAGATCATAATAAGACAGTTACCTATTATAATCAGCATGCAAAAAACTTAAAACCTATTTCACCGGGAATTAAAGTGAGAATGCAATGCAAGCAAACTAAACTATGGAATAAAATTGGAGAAGTAGTCGAAGTAAGCAAAAATAGGAAATATATTGTTAAGTTCTAGGGGTTCAAAATAAAATCACTGCTGAACGAAAATGTCTAATTTATTTACACACTACAAACTAAACGAATTATAACTAAACTAACTATAACACACTAATTTATGTACAACAATTAACTTCGATTTATATTCACTATTTATTTTCACTTCGCAGATCGCTCGAATATTTAGACTCTCGCTGTTAACTTTTCAACTTCCCGTGGGTCGTGGCTCTCCGCTTATATACCTGTCCACTGTTTCCAGAACGTGCTTCGGTAACAGTTTCTCGTCGCGCGTAGAAAGAAAGGAATTATTCTCGATTGTACGCGTAGTCACCAGACTTCCGGGAATCAGTTGTTTACCTAGCGCTATCAGGGCGACAGAGGCGTACTAGGGGCCTCTCGCTCATTACACTGCCCCCTCCTTAAGACGTTCGGTCCCCGAACACCTTGGTTGGTATGTCTGAACCTACAGGCATCCCCCTTTCTGCAGCTCCCTTGCTTTTCGAAATAGCAATCCACAGTCTTCTCCTTCATTGTGTTTCCGCTCGGGTTGAAAATGCACACGAGTATCTCTATTCCTGTCTTATGGAAAAGCACCTCGAGCATGTTCCGGACGACTCTCCAGTTGAGTTGGTCTAGACCACAACCCAACTTAGGCACAGCCAGCTTCTTCACTCCCAACCTGGTGAGTTCGTCTCTTAGGTTCAGCAGGGTATTCCACATACTTCTATAGCTGGGCTTGTGATCGGAAAACCTCTTAGTCACCATGTAGAAGAGGTGACGATGACCGTCAGTGAGACTCAGAATTTTTCCGGGATGGGGCTGTTGTCTGGAGAGCTCAGATACACGGCCAAACTTCTTCCTGAAGACTAATGCTATTCCCCTGGACATACGCAGATCTTCGGCGACACAATGAGCTAGGGAATAATCTCCAGGCACAGAGAAGAGGTCCTGCTGCTGCTCGGTGGTAACTCCGAATCGTGCCTTCCCAGTTCCACCATAGTTCTCCATGAACTGGTCGAAACTCATCTCAACATGCTCTGGGCTGGTCGTCCTTCTCAGATGGGTCTCGTCTTGTTCGTCGTAGTCCGCCTCGTATTTCGCCAACCGATTTACATGGACCACGCGCCTCTTGCCCCTTGGTAGTTTTTGTATAAAGTACACTACATCATTGATCCTCTTTACCACTCTGTATGGACCCTCCCAATTCCTCTGTAGCTTAGGTGATAATCCTCTCTTCTTCTGGGGGTTGTACAGCCAGACCAAATCTCCAGCGTTAAAACCACCTTCTGTAGCTTTGCTGTCATAACGGGTCTTCATTCGGTCACTAGCAATTTGTATGTTTTGTCGGACCTTTTCATGAATGTAGTGTAGCCTGCCCCTCAATGTGCTCACGTAGTCCTCACCAGCTATCTCTGTTCCGGGCTTACAACCAAACTCTAGGTCACAGGGTAATCTTATTTCCCGGCCGAACATGACACAAGCTGGTGTCTCTCTAGTAGACTCTTGCACGGCTGATCTATAGGCCATGGTGAACAGATGAAGGTACCGGTCCCAGTCTCTTTGATGGTCAGAGACCACTTTAGCCAAATATTTTCCCACAGTTTTATTCATTCTTTCGACTAGGCCATCTGACTGTGGGTGAAGAGGCGTTGTCCTGGTCTTCTTGACTCCGAGTATTTCACAAATGCTCTGGAATAGGCCAGACTCGAAATTTCGTCCCTGATCAGAATGTAGCTCCAGTGGCACTCCAAACCGACTAAACATCTCTTTTATCAGCACGTCTGCCACTGTCGAGGCCTCTTGGTTTGGGATGGCATGTGCTTCAACCCATTTGGTAAAGTAATCCGACGCCACCAATATGTACTTGTTCCCATCGTCGGTCTCTGGGAATGGACCTGCGATGTCTATAGCAACTCTTTCCATAGGACTGCCTACGTTATACTGATTCATTGGCGCTCGTCGTTTTCCTCTTGGGCCATTCGTTGAAGCACAAAGTCTACATTTTCGGCACCAGTCCTTGACGTCTTCTTTGCAGTTGACCCAGTAAAAACGTTCTCTGATCTTTTCCAACGTTTTCTTGATGCCGAAGTGTCCACCGGAGGTTCCATTATGAAGTTTCTCCAATACTTCTGTCGTCCGACTCCGGGGAATTATCAGCTGAGTCCTAGCTGCAGTACCCTCATCATTCTCGACGGACCTCTTCAACAATCCATCCTCTAAAATGATGGAGTCCCACTGCGCCCAGTAGGACTTGACCCTAGGACTCAGGTGACTCACTTCTTCCCATCTTGGTCTCTGTCCTTTTGCTTTCCAGTCAAGCAACATCTTTAGTTCGGTGTCACCTTCTTGGTCTTGCTTCAGGGATTCTGGCAGCCAATCCAGATCCACTACGGTTGTTCTTAAACAGAATTCCTTCTCTTCTGCTTTGCTGCAGTGTTTGCAGTCGGAAGGACAAGGTCTCCTAGATAATGCGTCAGCGTTGCCATGTGACTTTCCGGCCCGGTGTTCCACAGAAAAATGATATTCCTGTTCTTGGCGTTGTGGTTTAACCGGCTTCTTGCAGTTACGCTGAATGTGTCCTCTTTCGCCGCAGTTCCAGCGTCTTGGTCCACCGTTACGTTTCTCCTGGAGAACTCGGCGAACTACGTCTTCAATACTCTCGTCGCAGACTGGCGAATCATCAAGCTGTCTCACTTTGCTCTGTCCTCTGTGCGAAGCTTGTTTAGCAGCTTCAAATTCTAGGGCATGGGCCAGGGCGTCATCTAAGGTTTTGGGCCGGGCCAACCGCAACGTCTGCTGAGTCTCTGTGTCTCTCAACCCATCGACGAAGGTCTGGACAGCAAGTTGTTCTAGGAAGCTGTCCGGTGCTGAAGGATAGGCCAGCCTTACTAACCTTGCTATGTCTGCTTCGAATTCCTGCAAGGTTTCTGCACTCTTCTGATGGCGACTCTTGATTTGTGCGTGATACACTTGTTGGAGATGTGCATCACCATATCTCATTTGCAGTCTACTTGTCAGAGTCTTATAATCACCTTGTTGACTTACAGGAATGGTCTGAAGGATATTCAGTGCGTCCCCTCTTAATGCAACAATTAAAGCAGTTGCTTTCTCTTCATCGTCCCAGCAGTTGGCGTTGGCTGCTGCTTCAAATTGTTTCTGGTATGTGCTCCAGGGTGTTTTGCCATCAAAAGTTGGAGGTTTGATCTTTGTTCGGCCTGGCTCACCCCGTTCTCCCAGCTTAACCGAACAATATTTGCTGAAGTTCTTACTCAATCGCTCTTCCATGGTTTTCACCTGTTCTTCCAATTTTACCTGCATTTCTTCCTCCATATTAACCAATCTGCCTTCAATGTTTCCAACCCTGTCTTCAAATTTTCCAATTTTATCGTTCACGTTCCCCAGTTTGTCTTTTACGTTTCCCATTTCGTCTTTTACGCTTCCAATTTCGTCTTTTACGCTTCCAATCTCATTTTCCAGTTTGGAGTAATTATTCTTCAACTCATTTTCAATGAATGTCAATTTATCTCCCAAATTATCTTCCATTTTCTTAGTGTTTTCTTCCATTTTATTCTCAATTTTCTGGGTGTTCTCATCCATTATCTTTCTAGTATTTTCTTCCATTTTATTTGTGTTTTCGTCCATTTTATTTTCCATTTTCCTAATATTTTCCTCCATTTTATTTGTGTTTTCCTCCATTTTCAAGCTTATTTTTTCAAGGGCTTGCTTGAAAAATTCCATTGTCGCCTGATCCATTTTCTTCGTCTGTGATCTCGTAACTGGCATACAAAATATTCACTAATGAAGTCCACAATTTAAATTAACACAGCAGTTTAATTTATCCCACACCTGACACCAATTGTTACGTTCTAGGGGTTCAAAATAAAATCACTGCTGAACGAAAATGTCTAATTTATTTACACACTACAAACTAAACGAATTATAACTAAACTAACTATAACACACTAATTTATGTACAACAATTAACTTCGATTTATATTCACTATTTATTTTCACTTCGCAGATCGCTCGAATATTTAGACTCTCGCTGTTAACTTTTCAACTTCCCGTGGGTCGTGGCTCTCCGCTTATATACCTGTCCACTGTTTCCAGAACGTGCTTCGGTAACAGTTTCTCGTCGCGCGTAGAAAGAAAGGAATTATTCTCGATTGTACGCGTAGTCACCAGACTTCCGGGAATCAGTTGTTTACCTAGCGCTATCAGGGCGACAGAGGCGTACTAGGGGACTCTCGCTCGTTACACTATTATTAAGACTCCCAGTGGCCGAATTACAGCAAGAAATAAAAGATATATTAGAAGCATATAACTAAACAGATTGTTAAATATTTTTTTTTATATATATAGTATAAAAGTATGTTCAAAATATCTTAAGGGGGAGATGTGGGAGTAGTATATACACTATGTTATCTTAAGATAGTAAGAACAGTGAGACTTGTCAGATATAAATTAATAAAGTTGTCAAGTAGATAATTTATTGTACTTTTGATAATATATCACTATTACAACGCATAGGGGAAATCGACGCAACCTCTGACACAATAGCCCAGAAACGAAAGAACATAAAGAACGCCATTTATGTGGCCGGCGTGCTGCTGAGAAAGACGGTAGTGGGGAGGAAAAGCTTGAGACCAAAACATGGGTTCACAAAACGAAAAATACAAAAGCTGGACAGACATATAAAAAACGTCATGAAGATTCAGAGTGGCGAAGTTACCAGTAGGAGACTAATGCGGAAGGTGGAGATAATTAAGAAGCTAAAAATGACTCCAGCACAGTATATAAGTTGCACTAAAGATCCGAAGAAAGTACTGGAGAAAAGATTACTCTACCAACAACAGCGGGATGAAGAACTTAGCACACTACGTCGATTCTACCAACGACCATTCTTGGAAGTCATTGACGAGAAAAAACAAAATTTCAACCTTGAAATGTCCAAAGCGGAGCAATTCTTTAAAGACCTGTATGAGAAAGAGGGAGACAACACCGCCACACCAACCCTCAATAACTGGCTAGAAAAGATGAAGAACCACTCAAAGCAATTGAAACTTCAAGATACAGCTGATGCCGACATAATCGCCAAAGAATTGCAGAAGCCTAACAAAAAGCTGCCCCTTGGAAGGCGTCGGGTGAAGTTTATATCCCAATTTTCCTTTACAAGAAGCTACTGGCAGCCAGAGAGTACCTCACCAAAAATGCAGTAAAGGTACTTAGAGGTGAGGACACTTGGACAGAGGCAGACGTACGAGCAACAGTCACGTTAACACATAAAAAGGGAGACCCGAAAGACCCAAAAAATTATAGGCCAATATCAGTGCTAAACACAGACTACAAAATCGCAACAGCGATTATAGCGAACATGTTCAAGAAAGCTCTACCACCGTGGGCTGTACCAACCAAACAACTGGCTAGAGAGGGTGTGTGGGGAACCATGCATGGTCTAATGCTGGATAAAAGCATTTCCTCAATAGCTAAACTTCGGAGGACGTACAGCAACTCGGCCTGGTACGACTGCCAAAAAGCCTACGACTCGGTGTACCACAGATGTCTGAAGAGGCTGGTCGACTGTTTACCTCTGCACACATCATGTAAGAAGGCACTAAAATTAGCAATTAAATTATGGTCCCTCCAAATTAAGGTTAACAACAAAGGCGTTACAACACCCATCCACGTACAAAGAGGTCTACTGTAGGGAGACTCCATTAGTCCTCTTTTATTTATCCTTGGTTCGGCGTGTATTATGCTAAAAGTCCAAATACACCCGGACATAAACAGGGACACGAAAGGTAAACACACCATTCTGGCGTTCATCTTCGATTTCAAGTGCCATGCCCCGTCTGAGAAGGGAAGACAGCTTATCACTGAAACACTAGCTCAGTCAGCAGCGGAGGTAGGGCTTGAGTTAAACCTGGCAAAGTGCGGCAGTTACTCCAGGAATGCAGATGGTGAGAATGAACCTGATGACCACGCACCCTTTTTGCCAAAAATAAGAGAGGGCTACAAATACCTTGGACTGGAGCAGTTGGAGCGAGACACCCTTATCAACTACGACACGGTAGAGAGAAAAATGGTCGAGACTCTAGAAAAGATCTTAAAGTCTAAACTTGCATCACAAATACAACCCTCATTAATAACACGGTGATTCCTGCAGTGGTTTACGTGACCGGAAACATATACCCCGACGAGAAACGAGCATGCACGCTTAAACGTTGCCGAGAACTAGAAGCAATAATCAGAAAGATGCTAGTGGAATACAATTATAAAGGCAAAATATTAGCCAACGGCAGGGTATACTTCTCCAATAAACTTGGTGGACTTCGAGTTCGATCGAGACGGAGACAAGTGGCATATACATGTTGAAGCACCCCGATATGGATAAGTGCCGTATCAGATACGAGTCACTCAAGGTCGCAGGATGGAGAAATCCAATCAGTGATATGGAATACGTCCTTGAAAAATACAACGTATCCATATCGGGTAAGACGAATATTAAAAATGCTGTCGAGTGCAGCCGAAAAGAAGTTACACGGGCTTGGAGTGCATCCTATCCAGCACAACTGCAGGAAAGGATGTGCAAAAACTGAGACAGCCTACCACGTCGCGGCAGCCTGTATCACTGACGCCTACATACGCGTCATGATTATGTCGTGCATTAGACTTTGAAAACCTTACTCAAAAGTCTGCATGCTCCAAAACTCCACACCAGACGCCTTCAATTCACTCCACCTGTAACATAGATTTTACTAGCAACATAAGAGCCATCAAGATCGAAGCAGGCCAGAAAATCCTGCTTGAGAAAAAGATATATCACAATAAACCGGATATAGTGGTTAAATTATCCAATTCAGATGAAATCTACGTTATAGAGGTGGCAGTCTCGCATCTCCAGAACTGACGAAATCAGGAGCGCCTAAAACGGGCCAGGTATGAAATTAATTCGGTGTCCCGTAAAGTTAGGTGTTTTCATAGTGGGTTGCTACGGGGAACTATTAAAAACCGATGAGCAAACCATGTTCTTCGATATGTTAACAAGGGGTTTGGGAGTTTCCAAGCGCAACCATGGGATATTGAAGAACAAGACGAACTACAGCATAGCAGTATCTACCAACAACATATTCTACTGAAGAGGCTCAAACAACAACCTGTGCTGTGATCCAGTGATAGTTATAAGTGCGAGTTTGTGATCTATGTCTTTCTGTGATAAATCGTGATTATACAACTGTCTACCCATTGTTTATATTTTACCATCTATCTGTGATATTTTTTTAACGATTTTATCTATTTGTTTGTATGTTTATTTGTTTGTTTGTATGTTTATTTATTTATTTAAGATCAATAATGTATATAGCTACTCCTGTACCAACTAACACGATTATTATTATGACTATATAAGGTGTGAGCTGGTGGGTGTTTATTCCTCTTAAACAGAAACTCGATCTTCGGAAAAGGAAACAGACCTCTAATTGTGGGAAACACTTTAATAAGGTTTTCACAAAACAACAGTAGTAACAATAAACAAATAATAACTAAATACAATTATGAACTGGACAATGAATATCATTAATCGACACACATGTGTAATATTCAATGCCGCCAAAACACTAGTTCTTCTTTTTTATGTCGTTAGTTGACATATTAATTGTTTTATAATATATAATATTACGGGTACGTAATAATAACACAGGTAGTGGCTACAACGACACTGTAGCATGCACAAACACAGCACTCCGAGGGTAGGCAACCACTAATACATTAACGTTACAAATTCTCCCCCTCTGCTTCACGAACCGTCTCGGGAGGACAAGCAGGACAACATGGGCACTTCTTGATTTTCACAGGTCTTCTTCGCAAAGCTTCTGTCGTTGGGTGCTGGGTTTCTTCATTCATCGGAGGTAGGGTAGAATCACTTGGAGTTGCTTGATCTGCGGGAACTGGGCTGAAAGCACCAGGATTTGGAGAGGCATCCCTTGCAATGGCATCAGAGGTGGAAGGTCGTACTTTACTCGGTCGCCCCCTCTTTCTGATTGGCCTGACAGGAGTTACTTCGACGTGACTATCATCACAGCGATATGGGGTAAGAGCTGAGGTATGATACTTACCAACCACTTCAATTGGGTCTGTGTCAGT
The DNA here is from genome assembly GCA_964028335.1 of Altica lythri. Taxonomy (NCBI): domain Eukaryota; kingdom Metazoa; phylum Arthropoda; class Insecta; order Coleoptera; family Chrysomelidae; genus Altica; species Altica lythri. Next base: position 56,966,466 of record OZ034803.1, on the reverse strand, counting down.
AGCGATTTCGTAAGTGGTAGGAGTAATAATGCGGTGCACCTGATATGGTAAATCCCGACGAGGAGCAAACTTTGAAGTGTAGGAGTCTTTGACTCGACTCAATGGATGCGTCTGCACTAGTACCTTATCCCCAATGGCGTAGGGTTTTGTGTCACGACGGGTTTTATCAGCATACCTCTTAGCGTGATCACGGGCTTTTTCACTCGCGTCTCGAGCGGCACACAAAACATTAGTTAAAGTCTTTAAATATGGTGTGATCTGGGGTATAAAATTATCATACTCCACTATAACGCGTAAATCTCGATTAGCATCGTTCGGAGTACGTAACTCACGTCCAAAAGTTAAATAAGCGGCACTATAACCTGTACTTTCGCACTGTACAGAGTTCATTGAAAATCGAATTGCGGGTAGTCTGTCTTTCCATCTAGAGTGATCTGATGATGTCAATATCGACAATTGGCATTTTAAATCGCGATTTTTTCGTTCCACGGGATTCGCGGCCGGGTGATAAACGGGGGTCTGTTTAAATCCGAGAACGTATGCCACCTGCTGCATCAAGGCATCAACGAACTGACTGCCGTTATCACTAATAACTCTCCTAGGAGTTCCGTATTTTAGTATAACTTCATCAATGAGACTTCGAGCACACGCTTATGTCGAGGCAATTTGTAAGGGTAACAGCTCAACCCATCTACTAGTGACATCTTCGATTATAAAAATCCACTTGTAACCATCAGTGGTTTCGGCAAGCGGACCAAACAAGTCAATGGAAAGAGTTTCAAAACGTTGTGAATGTACTGGGGTCTGTAATTGACCAGCTGGTTTCAGATTATTAGCTTTATACCTTTGACATTCGATACAGGTAGATACATGTTTTGATATAGTTGCTCGCATTCCTGGCCAGTAAAAACGAGAAGCAATGCGTCTATATGTTCGTTCAACTCCGTAATGACCTGCAGTGTCAGCATCATGGTATTCGTACAGAATATCTGGTATCTGTTCCTTGGGAACAACTTGTTGAGCCTCCTCTTCGTCGAGTTCTGGTACATACCGATAGAGGACACCGTTGTTCAGGACATAGCCACGATCAGGATCTTTTAATTGTTTACATCGTAATTCGTGAGAAGAATTTCTAGGCATATCTATAGTAACCATACTGATTGATGTATCTGGTAACGGTGGACGAGATAACATATCTGCTATAACATTTAAACGACCAGGCGTATACTCAACTCTGATGTCGTAGGATTGTAAAAAAAGACTCCATCTTGCTAAGCGGCCAGACGGCGACTTTAAAGACAATGGTTGATGATCACTCTGAACAATAACTTTAGCATCTTCGATATAGCCTCGAAACTTTGTTACTGCCCAAACTACAGCCAGTGCTTCGCGTTCCGTAGTGAAATAATTCTTTTCTGGTTGGGTTAATAATCTGCTAGCATATTCGATTGAGCGTTCATCTTCTGGTTTCTCTCCCTGGAGTAAACATGCTCCTAATGCGTATGCACTTGCATCGGTGCGTAGAACAAAAGGTTTTGTCGGATCTGCTTGTCTAAGGATAGGACTAGTTACAAGAAGTTGTTTTAATAGTTTGAAAGCTTCAGTTTGAGAAGTACCCCAAGTCCATTTAGCGTTTTTCTTGGTGAGCGAAGAGAGAGGTTTTGATACATCAGCGAATCTAGGTATAAAACGGCGATACCAAGAACAAGTTTGCAAGAAAGAAAGGAGTTGGTGTACATTCCGTGATTCAGGTAAATTTGAAATGGCAGTGACTTTATCCTGATTGGGTAGTATACCATCTGAGGAAATAATATGTCCTAAGTACAAGACTGAACTACAGGAGAAAACACATTTAGATCTGTTCAGATGAAGTTTAAATAAGCGAAGGCGATCAAACACAGCGTCTAGGTCTTTCAGATGATCGGAGACAGAAGTGGATAAAATTATGATATCATCCAAGTAGGCTAGGATGTGTACATTCGGGAGTCCTGAACGAAAACGATCGATTAGTCGTTGAAATGTGGCCGGTGCATTTCGTAATCCAAAAGTCATTCTAGTATACCGGAAGATACCAAAAGGACAAATAAATGCTGTTTTGTCTCTATCTGCTAGTTTAACCGGAATTTGATGATAAGCAGACCTAAGGTCTAACGTGGTAATCTGCTTTGTTTCTTTAGTATTGTGTAGGATATCATCGATTCTTGGGAGTGGATATCTGTCAGCCTGAGTGACCGAATTAAGCTTTCTATAATCAACTGTTAACCTCTTTCTTAGGGACGACTACGACAGGTGCAGCAAAAGAAGATTCACATTCTTCAATAATACCGACTGAAAGAAGTTTATCAATTTTCTTACGTAAGAAGTCTTTCTTAGGTTCGGACAATCTGTAAGGAGGGACTGATATGGGAGTATTGTCTGTTAAATTGATAGCATGTTTAGCATATGGTGTTGGTTCAGTAATATCTTGGAAAACATCTACATAATTATAAATAAGACTATCTAGTTTAGATCTTTCGGAAGGGTGTAGATTTGTTGCTTCTTCATCTCTAAGTCGAACCTCAGATATATTCAGAGTGTTCAAACTGCAAGTAGACATAGTTGGTTCTTCAATAAAAGGATATATAACGTTAGGGTTATCTCCATAAAACCATGCGTCACGAGGAACATCTAATACGATATTAGATAGTTTCAGAAAATCAGAGCCTAGAAGAGTTCTACTGGAGGTGTGTTCCGGGATTGAGATTAATTCTATTTGATGTTGTCTATTTTCAAGAATGATATTTACTTTAAAAATTAGAGCATTGATTAATGAAGTTTTACCATCTGCTATAGTCATTTCCATAGCTTTAGAAGTGTAAGGGATGTTATCGTTTAACAGTATTTCTCCTAACTTCGTACCAGCAACGCTTGATTGGGCTCCGGAGTCAAGATATGTTATACCCCAATGACCTTCAACATTAATACTCACTAAAGGACGTTTAGTATTACGACTAGGAGAAAAGTCATTACATAGAAATTCTGCTGAAGGGTTTGGGTTTGAGATAGGTTGCTTCGAACATTTGGGGCAGTTACTTCGTATAAAGCCCGGTGTTTTACAACCATAACAAACTATAGATTGATTCGAAGAACTAGGGTTCCAGGTGGAGTGATTAGTATTACTTGTAGAGTTTACAGAATTCGATGTAGTGCTTTTGGTAGGGTTGTTTCGAGCATTTAATTTCCTACATTCTTCCTTCGAGTGTCCATAATTTTTGCAGTAATTACACAAAACGGATTTTTGTTTCTTTAGAATAGCATTTTCATTTAAGTTTTTTGAATTTTTCTTTTCAAATAATGTTTGTTCGATAACACGAAAGGTTTCGAGAAGTTCTTTAAAGTTTGAGATTTGATCACGTCTCATCTTCTCTCTAATTCTGTGATTTAATAAACCATAAACAAGATCAAGTTGAATTTCTTCACAAACGTTAGGTATAGGAGGCAATTTTGCAAGTAATGCGCGAGCATGACGGATAAAAACATCAGTAGGTTCATCGTTACCTTGTTCTTTAGAAAAAAGTTCCTTGTAAATCTGATATGCAGGTTTTGCGTAGCCAAAGGCATGTCTAAGGGCAGTAATTGCTTCGTCAAATAAAGAAATTGATGGTTTAACACCATACCACCACGTAGCAGCTTCATCCATAAACAGCATTGACAATCCTTTGAGAGCATTTTCAGCGGAAATGTTTACGCAATCTTTATAAACGATTATTGAATCAATAAAAGTATCAACGTTTTCGTTGGGCTTACCAGAAAACCGTGATGTGCATCTTGAGAAGTTAGCATTTACATTAATGTTATTCGTATTTAGATTAGTTGTAAGAATAGAGATTAAGTTTTGGAGCATTTCTTGAGTCATAACGACTTGATTTGCGGTTGGACCGTGAGCATCATTAGAATTATTCTCGGGCATAGCTACGTTTAAATCGCGTCCAGATCGTAAAAGCATACAAAGAAATTGAACTTACTTGGTTTTTTCCTTAAATATTGCTTCTGCCCCACGTTGGGCGCCAATTATAAGGTGTGAGCTGGTGGGTGTTTATTCCTCTTACACAGAAACTCGATCTTCGGAAAAGGAAACAGACCTCTAGTTGTGGGAAACACTTTAATAAGGTTTTCACAAAACAACAGTAGTAGGTAACAATAAACAAATAATAACTAAATACAATTATGAACTGGACAATGAATATCATTAATCGACACATATGTGTAATATTCAATGCCGCCAAAACACTAGTTCTTCTTTTTTATGTCGTTAGTTGACATATTAATTGTTTTATAATATATAATATTACGGGTACGTAATAATAACACAGGCAGTGGCTACAACGACACTGTAGCACGCACAAACACAGCACTCCGAGGGTAGGCAACCACTAATACATTAACGTTACAAATTTTATTTAATTTTTACAACTGTACACAATCCATATACCTTTTTGTAAAAATGCAGAAATAAAGATTTATACTACCGACGACTTATTAATATTTTAACACAACTTGTACTTATATTTAAAAATGACTGCACATTACTTGTTCTTAAATTATAATTTATTTAAAATATTTTTTATGTTATTTCAAAATTGAAAATTTTTTAATTTTCATATATTTATAACTTTTATAAGCATCATACATTGAATTTAAAAAAGTTGCAATTTTGTTTGCTTATAAAATTTTTCTAATTAAATTTAAATAAGAACAATAGAAAAATGATTAATATATGGAAACTTTTTTATTATCAAAAAGTTAAAGAGAATCATGCTAAGTATTTTTCTAGTGGCTCTTCATCCAAACTCAGGATCTAGCACCCTCTAAAAAATCGGACGATAGCAAGCGTGTATTTCTTATTAATATTTAGTCCTTAAGACAAAACTGATGTTTTATTTCTTTTATTGGAAGAGCTAAATTTTCCAGAAATTGTTGCGATAACCGAACATTGGTTAGAGTTTGACGAACCTATCTTTGTTAACAATTACACAACTATAGCTAGGTTTAATAGAAGGAATTTAACTCATGGAGGCACTTTGATAATGTCTTCCACCAGAGACTTTATAGAGGTAACTAAGTTTGATAATTTTTTAGCAGAAAAAGTATTTGAATTTTCCATTGTTTACCATAATTTACATGACCTTTATATCATTTGTATATATAAAACACCTGACGCTGATGTGCAGACATTTTTTCAGAAACTACTAAGCTTGCTAGAATCCCTTCCCTTAAAAAGTAAATTGATTTTGTGATTTTGTGTGGCGACCTTAATATTGACTTCTCCAGTGTGTGTAGGTTATGCTCAAGATTCTCTCCAATCTATTTTTAATACAATGGGTTTAGCTATGCATATTAATTCACCAACCAGAATAACTAAACATAGTTCTACCACCATCGACTACATTGTCTCTTCTTTTGCTCCGACATCCGTCGACTGTACTGTTTTAAATTCGGGTTTTTCTGATCATGAGGCCATATTGACTACATTTTTTTAGACACTAAAAGTAAAAACTCGTTGCGTAAACTAGGCCGTGTTTTTGGTGTGAGAAATTTTAGAAATTTTAAGCAACAATGCCAATTAATTTCTCACTGAGGATATCAATAGTGAGTTTTCCAGATTCATAAAGTCATTATCAACCATTGCGATTAAGTCCTTTCCTCTTAGGCCCATTAAAATTAAAGATCATAATCCATGGTCCACTAAAGGAGACTATTTCTACTTCACCTGAGGGTCTGAATAATTACTTTATTAATGTAGCTAAAAATCTAACATCTATCAGAACACCTTCTCATGATCCAGTTTCATATCTTTGTAATGAAAATTCACATAGTTTCTTTTCCACTCCCGTTATAAAGACCGAGCTATGCAGTACAATTAATGAAATAAAAAACAAATCATAATCTGGTTTAGATGGACTTACTTTGAAGATGTTTAGTAATTTTCCTGATCGTACTTTACACCACCTAACAGACTTAATTAATAAGGAAGCGTTATTTGAGCACAAATAAATTTAGATTACTGACGACTTGATTTTCGCTGCGATCTGGATGATATTTCTCTCTAAAGTGATGAATTTATTTTGGATCTTTTGTAGCCTCTCAATATAAACAATGTTTTGCAGATTCTAGACTACAGAGGCAAAACTGAGTTGACTATTAACATATCCCATATTATAATGATCGTTCAGAATGGATATTTCGGAAGTCGTGGCAAGGGCGAATAAGGAAACCTAAAGCCTTATTAGCCTTTTTTGATATGTAGTTATTATGATCGTGAAATTGTGAAATAGTAGTTTCGAGTCAAATAATCATAGAGATTAATACACCAAGATCTTTTACGACGTCTGTTGTCCTAATTTTTTCGTTGTTTAAGTAAAAGTCATAATTAACTGTTTTATTACGCGTAAAAGTTATAGAGTGGCACTTTTTTACATTTATATGTAGAAAATTATTTCGACCGTAATCAGCGAAATTATCTAAATCTGATTGCAAAAGCATCCTTTCAGTGCCATTCTTTATAGCATGAAATATTTTAAAGTCATCTGCAAACCAAAGATATTCACAAAAGGAAAAGCAGCGGGAAATATCGTTAATGAAGATATTGAATAATAAAGGACCAAGATGGGAACCTTGTGAGATCCCTGATGTGACATCAAAATAAGCTGAGCGATATTTTCCGATTATTACCGACTGGGATCTGTTGGAAATATACGAGCTAAACCAATTAAGTAGGTAAGTGTACACCAACTTCAGCAAGTTTTGACAGCAGTGTCGGAGGATCAATTTTGTCAAACGCCTTGCTAAAGTCAGTAAAAATTGAGTCGATTTGGTAGCCATCATTCATATTTTTTAAGATATATTCAGTGTATTCAAATAGGTTACTCTCAATAGAACGATTCTTCATGAAACCATGTTGTGAAGAAGTAATAATGTGTTTTACGTCGCAATATAAAAAGTCGCAAATAGGGAACCGGACAACTTTTCAAATAGTATTTAAAAATAATCTTTATTCATATATATAGCCATAAAAAATAATATTTTAATTAAATAAATCCTCTGGAGTACTTGAAAACGTCAAAAACATAATTTATTTAAAATTGCAGCGAAAACAGCACTTCATGTCAATTCAGATCGCGTGACGTCATATGGAGGTAAACAAACTACGAGCCATATTACAAGTGATCAGTGCTTGGATAAATTAAGTATTTTGTGTTTCTTAATCATCATGGACCGAAAAAGATATCGTTGGTGTGTTGTACCTCGATGTGGAAATACATCAGTAACTACTCCAAATAAATTTTTTATTGATGTACCTCGAAAACCAGGCATACGAAAGAAATGGTTAGACCTGGCAAGACGAAAGTGCGATGGAATGTCTGTTACTTCACCAATTTACTTTTGTGAAGATCACTTTGATGTAAGTACTGTACCTAGAGTGTTATTACCTACACAGCCCATAATACAAATAATCATATTAGTGTGTATGTAATGTATTATCTCTGGTAATGTAGGTGTTATAGGTTATGTTTTACTTATTTCTTCAATCATTTCCATGGTTAAGATAAACAAAAAGAGATTGAAATACTTACACAAATGTTTTCACATTTCTAAATTCGGCAGAACAAAAGTCTGAATTAGTGGCAAAGAAACTGCTGACCATGAAAATATCAACTTTTGGGAGATTTCTATTTTCGGCTTTTGTATAACCTTGTTCCATCATAAAAACTTAACAGAAGGCTTCAAGCACTTACGACAACTTCTGTTATGACTATAGTCCTTCAATTCGTAACTAATTAGAAAAATGCAAATAAATCGTAGAAAAACGCGAAATAACATACAAAGCAGTGTTGTTTACTTATGGCTACTTACATATGACGCTACGCACTGTGATTGGCGTTTGGGTTCTTACACGTCACAGATAATTTACGCAACTTTATTTATTGATTTAAAAATATAAATCATTGTTATTTCTTAAAAATCTTTATTGAGTGATATTGTTGTATAACAAAATTTATTTTAAAACACATCTTAGATTTTTTTTCGATTACTGTCCGGTACCCTATTATTGATTCAAACAGCTTACCTAATAATGATAGCTTAGAGATGGGACCATAATTCTCCACAAGGTACTTGTAAATAGGTACCACAAGGGTAGTTTTCCCAATTTTAGGAAAGATACCTTCTTTAATCGATTTATTAAATATTATGTGAAGAATTACCAATAATTCATGAGCACAGTTATTTTAAAGATTGTTGGAATTCCATCGGATCCAGGAGATTTTTAGGGTAACTCTAAAATTTTATTAAATATTGTTTTTTGGGGTATGTAATACGGGATCATCTGACAATTATATCGATACTATTACGGATTTTAAGATTTCCGTTTTTAGAGAAAACTGAACTGAAGTAGCTAGAGAAGATGTTGCAAATCTCGTTTTCATTTGTAGTTAAGATACCGTCAGAGTTTTTGATTGCGTTTATAATTGTGGGTCTTCCCCTCTTAGATTTGACAAAGTTTTACAAATTCTTAGGATCAGAAATAATATTAGATTCTACTTGATTAATGAAATTAATATAATCCTTTTCGATAAGGTATTTTGAGCGACCTCTTAGGAGTTAAAAAGTAATGTACCTAATCCAAATTATTTTTATTTCTTCCATTTTCGGTGCATTTTATGTTTTTCTTTAAGTACCTTTATAGTATTTAATAAAATCATTTCGGATAGTTTTTCTGAGATTTAGAGTATTTAGGAGCATATTTTAATTTTATACTGTCCAACATGGAGTACATATTAGTGACACTATCTTCGGTGTTCAACGGCGAAACTTCCTTGTCCCAATTTATTGAGGTTAAAGAATTTTTTATTGCTTGATAATCGACTTTATTAAAGTTGAAGATGCAAGTAGAACATATCAAATTGTTGTGACAAGGAAAATTCAATAAATTTATAATAAACTCTAAAGTGGTATGTTTGACCTCCTCACGTACTAAAGGAGTATCACAGACACAAAGACTATGATAAAATTATTTACCAAAATTAAATCTAGAGTGTTTCCTGAGATATTTTTATAATGATTGAATTGTGATAATCCACAATACGCGATAGTGTCAACAAATAAACTAGAGTTTATATCTGTAAAATGTAGTGGTACACAATTTTTATTCTTTATTCTTTAGTCTCCATTTAATTTGGGACAAATTAAAGTCACTACATATGATAAAATAATCATTGGGATGTTTATTTACTATGCTGTTAAGTTTAGAGCAAAATATATTTAACATAGGAGTAAATGACTCACCGGGAGGAATGTATGCACAACACACATGGAGTTTAAACTCTTGTCCTTCATCAGGGCAAATCGTCACCCAGAGGTCTTTAGCATCAGATAACCACTCGTAGTTAACAACGCTATGTAACTTTTTTTGACACCTATAAGGACCCCACCACCTTCCTTATCTGGAGAAGCACTGTTTTCACGATCTCTTCGAAAAACATGAAAATCGTTACTCAAGATCTCATAGCAATTAAAGGAGTTATTAAGCCAAGTTTCTGTTAGACAGACGACATCGTGTTCGATGTTTAAAGAATTTTTGTAAATTGTATTTAACTTAGATTTAAGTCCTCCGACGTTTTGATAAAACACATGTATGAACATAACGAAAAATAAGAGAATAGAAAACAGTAAATACTAATGAACCATTTAGTTAGTATTGAATGAAAAAATTATTTTATTTTGCCAATATCGTTTTCGCAGGAAATTTTAAAGGCTCTGGCGACTCGTCTTTTCTGATAAAGATTTGACCCTCCTTAATCCATACGTGTTTAAAATGTTTTTTAGTAGTTTTTTGGTACTACCGGTCAAATGTTCGTTTATAAACAGCTGGTTGGAGATCGATTCTACTTTTAGTGCATGAGCTTGTCTACCATTACTTTTCGTACGTTCAGGAGTAGTTTTAGCAGCTGCGAGGATATTGTCTCTTTTCTTTCTTGATACGATCTTGACAACAATAGGTTTGTTTGGGACTCTATTGTTAGCTCTTAAAATATGGTCTATGTCACTCTTGTCAAAAGGGCGCTAAATGTGATCTCCTATTTTTTCTAATATTTCTTGAAGAATTTCATTTTCTTTATCCGGAACTCCTATGATTTCTAAATTGTTGGACCTGATTTGTTGCTCCAGCAATTCGACTCTGCTGTTGAAAGTTATTATTTCTTGTTTTAATAGGGTGTTCTCCTTACTTATTCTTTCAATATTATCCAATCTTTCGGTGACTTTTTTAATGGTGGCTTCGAAAGTAGAAATCATATCGCTACAAAAGAATTCGTATTGTTCGACCCTTTTATCTCGGTTTGAATGCTTCGAACAGTTTTAAGGATTGTAGTGTTAGTTCTTTTTTTTTGCAGGCTCTTCTTCCTCAATGTCATCTTCATCGGATGATTTATGCAAGTTATCAAGTAATGAGAAAAAAAATTGAAAAAAATAAGGGTATAAAAGGACGTTGTGTTTTTTTTTTAATTGATTGATTGAAAAAGTCAAATGAAAATTATTTGGGATATAATTTGAATTAAGAAAAACAAGATAAAATTAAAATTAATGAATAAATAGAATAATTGGGAAAATGGTTATGGTAAATTAAAATCTGGGATCAAATGGAGAAATGGAATTTAGAAAAAAAAGAACTTGCATAAATTGAATTGATTGATTATTATAAGAAGAATTTTATTAAGATAAGTATTTCTATTAACGGAGTATTATCAGCTGGTAGTATAAGTTGTAGTAGAAATAATTATTTGAGGGTTTTTGGAAAAAGGGGCAAAATTTGTATTAAATTAAGAGTAGTGATAAGTCGTGACTTAATCAATATCAAAACTATTATATTGTATGATATTGTTGTATTGAAGGTTTAAATTGTTTATGTATTAAATGTTGTTAAAATGAATAATGGACTTTTTAGTAAATGCTAATTGATGAATCCACCCTGAGGAGTCTACAAATATATAAATTTATGAATATTACATCATAACAATATGACGAGCCAACGTGGGGCACAAGTAAAACAGAAATGGAGTAATCCAGTTTCCAAATAAAGCAGTATATTGAGAGGGTGATATAGACAATAAAAGTGATTAGCATACTAGAACAGTGAAGCATTGAAATAAAACATAAATAAATTATAATAGAAATAAGAGGATTAGGTGAGAGTTTTAAGCATATTTATATATATACATAAAGACCATAAAATTTTTTAATCTACATATAAATTAAATAAATATAATAAATTAACATTATAAATTAAATATAAATTAATTAAAAATACTTAAATAAAATGGATACAAGACAAAATAGAAGGAAAGAAGATGGAATACAAGAATACAGTGAAAATAGGTAGGATACACAAAGTAATGATGGTATAAGGGAAAATGATGGATCTTCGGAAGGAGAAGAAAATACAACTATTCAGGTTGTACAAGTAGATGTGATAGGAGATGCGACTAGTTCAAAACCACATCAAGAAACAGAGATGGAGAGAATGTTTAAATTTTTGGAAAAAATGGAAAATAAAATTGATGGAAAACTAGATGAAAATAATAGAAAAATGGATGAAAATATTAGAAAAATGGATGAAAAATTTGATGAAAATAGTAGAAAACAAGAAAATTATAGAAAAGAAGATAAGGAAGAGTTAAAGATTTTAAAAGAAAATATAGAAGGCATAAAATTAGATATTAATAATATTAAAAGTGAAATTATAAATGAAATAAAAAATATTATTAAAGAAGAAAATAATAAAATACAAAAAGAAGTAGACCAATTGTAAGAAGGATTTAACGAAGTAGATCATGATACAAATACAAATGAAAATAGAAATAAACCTAAGGGAAGATATGAAGAATTTATTTGTAATGAAGACAGTTTTCAGGAAGGAAAAATTAAAAATAATTATTATAAAGGATATGTTACATATAAAAACAAAATAAAACAATTTATGAAATTAAAAATAAATGATGAATATGACGATGATAAGAAGAAAGATAAAGATAAATATTATAAAAATGAAGAAGCAAAATATGAAAATAAAATATATGAGGGTAATAGAAATAAATATAAAAATAGATTATATTATGATAATGACAATAAAATTAAACATAAAACTAATTTCAATTAAAATAAGGAGAATAACAAGAAAACTTATGAAGATGGTGATATAAATTACTTTGAAATATGTGATAAAATTGAAAGAAGATTAAAGAAGATTTGGAAGGATATAATATATAATTATAAAAAAGAAAAAAATTAGTTAATTAAAAGAAAATAGGATTGAGATAAAATTAAGATTAAAATTAATATAAAGAAGAAATAAATAATGGGGAAATATCAGAAATAGGGGGAAGAAATTGATTAAATAAAATAAATAAAAATTATTAAATTAGTAGAATTATTAAAGAAAAATGGAAATTGGGAAGAAGAAGAAGAAAGAAAAAAAATTGACGAAATTATTGAAAAAGTAAGAAAAAGATTAATGGATGCATGGGAAAAATATTATAAAAAAATTATGAAAAAAGTGAGATATCCTGTAAAGTTTAGGAAAGGAGAATTGGTAATAGTAAAAGCGTATATAAGTGGAAATTTAAAGAAAAATGAATCAGGAAAATTAAAACCTATATTTGAAGGACCATATAGAATAGTAAATGAGAAAGGTGTTAATAGTTATATTGTTGAAGATCCGATAACAAGAAATGTTAGAGGAATATTTAATATTGAGAGCCTATATAGGTATTTTGAAGAAACTTAAAGTATTCAGAATTTGTTTTAAAGTGTTAATTGTATATTTTAAATTTTAAATTATTAAAATTTTTGTTTTGAAACTTTATAAAATTTTAAATTTGGGAAATTGTTATGGTATTGTTACGTTCTAGGGGTTCAAAATAAAAATCACTGCTGAACGAAAATGTCTAATTTATTTACACACACAATAAACTAAACGAATTATAACTAAATAACTAAACTAACTATAACACACTAATTTATGTACTACAATTAACTTCGATTTATATTCACTATATTTATTTGCACTGCGTAGCTCGTTCGAATATTTAGACTGTCACCGTTAAAATTAAAACTTCCCCGCGGATCGTGGCTCTCCGCTTATATACCTGTCCAACGCTTCCAGAAGATCTTTCGAAAACAGTTTCTCGACGCGCGTGGAAAGAAAAGGATTATTCTCGTCGTCACTAGACTTCCGGGAATCAGTTGTTTACCTAGCGCTATCAGGGCGACAGAGGCGTACTCAGGAAGTCTCGCTCGTTACACTGCCCCCTCCTTAAGACGTTCGGTCCCCGAACACCTTGGTTGGTATGTCTGAACCTACAGGCATCTCCCTTCCTGCAGCTCCCTTGCTTTTCGAAATAGCAATCCACAGTCTTCTCCTTCATTGTGTTTCCGCTCGGGTTGAAAATGCACACGAGTATCTCTACTCCTGTCTTATGGAAAAGCACCTCGAGCATGTTCCGGACGACTCTCCAGTTGAGTTGGTCTAGACCACAACCCAACTTAGGCACAGCCAGCTTCTTCACTCCCAACCTGATGAGTTCGTCTCTTAGGTTCAGCAGGGTATTCCACATACTTCTATAGCTGGGCTTGTGATCGGAAAACCTCTTATTCACCATGTAGAAGAGGTGACGATGACCGTCAGTGAGACTCAGAATTTTTCCGGGATGGGGCTGTTGTCTGGAGAGCTCAGATACACGGCCAAACTTCTTCCTGAAGACTAATGCTATTCCCCTGGACATACGCAGATCTTCGGCGACACAATGGGCTAGGGAATAATCTCCAGGCACAGAGAAGAGGTCCTGCTGCTGCTCGGTGGTAACTCCGAATCGTGCCTTCCCAGTTCCACCATAGTTCTCCATGAACTGGTCGAAACTCATCTCAACATGCTCTGGGCTGGTCGTCCTTCTCAGATGGGTCTCGTCTTGTTCGTCGTAGTCCGCCTCGTATTTCGCCAACCGATTTACATGGACCACGCGCCTCTTGCCCCTTGGTAGTTTTTGTATACGGTACACTACATCATTGATCCTCTTTACCACTCTGTATGGACCCTCCCAATTCCTCTGTAGCTTAGGTGATAATCCTCTCTTCTTCTGGGGGTTGTACAGCCAGACCAAATCTCCAGCGTTGAAACCACCTTCTGTAGCTTTGCTGTCATAGCGGGTCTTCATTCGGTCACTAGCTACTTGAATGTTTTGTCGGACCTCCTCATGAATGTAGTGTAGCCTGCCCCTCAGTGTGCTCACGTAGTCCTCACCACCTATCTCTGTTCCGGGCTTACATCCAAACTCTAGGTCACAGGGTAATCTTATTTCCCGGCCGAACATGACACAAGCTGGTGTCTCTCTAGTAGACTCTTGCACGGCTGATCTATAGGCCATGGTGAACAGATGAAGGTACCGGTCCCAGTCTCTTTGATGGTCAGAGACCACTTTAGCCAAATATTTTCCCACAGTTTTATTCATTCTTTCGACTAGGCCATCTGACTGTGGGTGAAGAGGCGTTGTCCTGGTCTTCTTGACTCCGAGTATTTCACAAATGCTCTGGAATAGGCCAGACTCGAAATTTCGTCCCTGATCAGAATGTAGCTCCAGTGGCACTCCAAACCGACTAAACATCTCTTTTATCAGCACGTCTGCCACTGTCGAGGCCTCTTGGTTTGGGATGGCATGTGCTTCAACCCATTTGGTAAAGTAATCCGACGCCACCAATATGTACTTGTTCCCATCGTCGGTCTCTGGGAATGGGCCTGCGATGTCTATAGCAACTCTTTCCATAGGACTGCCTACGTTATACTGATTCATTGGCGCTCGTCGTTTTCCTCTTGGGCCATTCGTTGAAGCACAAAGTCTACATTTTCGGCACCAGTCCTTGACGTCTTCTTTGCAGTTGACCCAGTAAAAACGTTCTCTGATCTTTTCCAACGTTTTCTTGATGCCGAAGTGTCCACCGGAGGTTCCATTATGAAGTTTCTCCAATACTTCTGTCGTCCGACTCCGGGGAATTATCAGCTGAGTCCTAGCTGCAGTACCCTCGTCATTCTCGACGGACCTCTTCAACAATCCATCCCCTAAAATGATGGAGTCCCACTGCGCCCAGTAGGACTTGACCCTAGGACTCAGGTGACTCACTTCTTCCCATCTTGGTCTCTGTCCTTTTGCTTTCCAGTCAAGCAACATCTTTAGTTCGGTGTCACCTTCTTGGTCTCGCTTTAGGGATTCTGGCAGCCAATCTAGATCCACGACGGTTGTTCTTAAACAGAATTCCTTCTCTTCTGCTTTGCTGCAGTGTTTGCAGTCAGAAGGACAAGGTCTTCTAGATAATGCGTCAGCGTTGCCATGTGACTTTCCGGCCCGATGTTCCACAGAAAAATGATATTCCTGCAGCCTTTCTATCCATCTCGCAACCTGACCTTCTGGGTTCTTGAATTGTAGAAGCCACTTCAGAGCAGCATGATCTGTTCTTAGAAGGAATTCGCGACCGTACAAGTATTTATAGAAATGTTCCATGGACTTGACTGCGGCGAGAAGTTCTCTCCTCGTAACACAATAGTTACGCTCAGGCTTCGACAGGACCTTGCTGAAATATCCTATAACTTTCTCTTGGCCATTCTGAATTTGGGATAATATGCCTCCTATGGCCGTGTTGCTTGCGTCCGTGTCCAATATAAACCTTCCACTGGTCTGAGGATAACTTAATATAGGAGCTGTTGTTAGTGCTTGCTTCAGTCGATTGAAAGCATCCTCGCATTCAGTATCCCATTTGAAGTCCCTTCCATCTTCCGTCAGTCTTGTTAGAGGCTTCGCGATGTCAGCAAATCCCAAGACGAACTTCCTGTAGTATGTGCACAAGCCAAGAAAACTCCTTACTTGGTGCTTGTCCTGTGGTACTGGCCATTCTCGTACAACCTTGACTTTGTCTGGGTCAGCACTAATGCCATCTGCAGATACTACATGTCCTAGATATTTCACTTCTTTCCTGAAGAGGTGGCATTTCTTTGGACTGAGTCTTAAATTTGCAGTGCGTAGCCTTTCAAGGACTTCTCTTAAATTTTCCAGGTGTTCGTCAAATGTCCGGCCAAATACTATGACATCGTCCAAATAAACTAGGCACGACTTCCATGACAATCCTCGAAGAATGGTTTCCATTAATCGCTCGAAAGTTGCAGGTGCGTTACAGAGGCCAAATGGCATTACTGTGACCTGCCACAATCCTGTCCCAATAGTAAAAGCTGTTTTCTCTTTGTCTTTGGGATCTAATTCCACCTGCCTATACCCACTCTTCAAATCCAGCGTGGAGAACCATTTCGAGCCAGAAAGCGTGTCCAAAGTGTCGTCAATCCTTGGAATGGGGTAGCAATCCTTCTTGGTGACGTCGTTCAAACGACGATAGTCGACACAAAATCTGGTGCTGCCATCTTTCTTCTTCACCAAAACCACAGGTGATGACCAAGGACTATCAGATTGCTCTATTATTCCTTGTTCGTGCATGTCCTTGATTATATTTTCTGCTTCTTCTCTCTTTGCTATGGGAAGCCTTCGCGGTTGTTGGCGAATGGGATCTGAACTTCCGGTATTGATAGAATGCTTCACAACATTCGTCCTACCCATCTGAGTGTTGTCCATAGCAAAAACGTCACTGTATTCATGAATCAGTTTCTTCACCTTGCTAATATGTTCTGGTGCAAGTTCTGTGCAGGAAGAAGCCAATGTCTCAAGTAATTTCTTCGAACTCTTCTCGCTTCTTGGTAGCGGGTTCTTCACATCCTGAACGCTTCCTGTCACACAAAGCACGGAACAGCTTTCTCCCAGGATCGTACCTTTCTTCAAGATCACAGGGTACATGTTGGTGTTCAACATTCTCACAGGAACTTCGTTTCCGCCTCTCACCAAGGTTTTTCCGACTAACAGTCCTTTCCCGAGGTTACTCTCACTGGCTGGTTCGATGAGTCTTATACAGCTATCTCGAAGGTCTCTATCTAAATACCCCTTCACTATGGTTTCCGCCTGTCCACGTAGGTGAACATCTTCGCTGAGTAAGACTCGAGTCGTGATATCTTCACATCCCAGGAATGGAATTTCCAGACTTCCGATCCTCAGAACATCGTTTCTCATATCCATCTGGAAGCCATAACCCTTAATGACATCCATTCCCAAGATGACTTCCTCCATGATATCTGCCACCAGCACCTCATGTTCGAGAGACCTGTCCCCAATGTTGATGACGATCCTCTTCTTTCCATGTGTTGGCACGTCTTCTCCAGTTGCAGTCCGTAAACGAACCATCGCTGGTAAGGTTCTTCCATTTCCTTTAACTACACTCGGCTTAACTATAGTTCGGGTTGCGCCAGTGTCGACTAACATTTTTACGGACCTCCCATTAATTTTACCGTCGACATAAACACTTGAAGAGATGGCCTGAATTACAACTTTAGGGGCATTGTCGTGGCGGGTCGGTTTATGCCCCTTCTTGCCAACCCGCTTTAGTTTTCCTGTTCTTGGCGTTGTGGTTTAACCGGCTTCTTGCAGTTACGCCGAATGTGTCCTCTTTCGCCGCAGTTCCAGCATCTTGGTCCACCATTACGTTTCTCCTGGAGAACTCGGCGAACTACGTCTTCAATACTCTCGTCGCAGACTGGTGAATCATCAAGCTGTCTCACTTTGCTCTGTCCTCTGTGAGAAGCTTGTTTAGCAGCTTCAAATTCTAGGGCATGGGCCAGGGCGTCATCTAGAGTTTTGGGTCGGGCCAACCGCAACGTCTGCTGAGTCTCCGTGTCTCTCAACCCATCGACGAAGGTCTGGACAGCAAGTTGTTCTAGGAAGCTGTCCGGTGCTGAAGGATAGGCCAGCCTTACCAACCTTGCTATGTCTGCTTCGAATTCCTGCAAGGTTTCTGCGCTCTTCTGATGACGACTCTTGATTTGTGCGTGATACACTTGTTGGAGATGTGCATCACCATATCTCATTTGCAGTCTACTTGTCAGAGTCTTATAATCGCCTTGTTGACTTACAGGAATGGTCTGAAGGATATTCAGTGCGTCTCCTCTTAATGCAACAATTAAGGCAGTTGCTTTCTCTTCATCGTCCCAGCAGTTGGCGTTGGCTGCTGCTTCAAATTGTTTCTGATATGTGCTCCAGGGTGTTTTGTCATCAAAAGTTGGAGGTTTGATCTTTGTTCGCCCTGGCTCACTCCGTTCTCCCAGCTTAACAGAACAATATTTGCTGAAGTTCTTACTCAATCGTTCTTCCATGGTTTTCACCTGTTCTTCCAATTTTACTTGCATTTCTTCTTCCATATTAACCAATCTGCCTTCAATGTTTCCAACCCTGTCTTCAAATTTTCCAATTTCGTCTTTTACGCTTCCAATCTCATTTTCCAGTTTGGAGTAATTATTCTTCAACTCATTTTCAATGAATGTCAATTTATCTCCCAAATTATCTTCCATTTTCTTAGTGTTTTCTTCTATTTTCTGGGTGTTTTCTTCCATTTTCTGGGTATTCTCATCCATTTTATTCTCCATTTTCTGGGTGTTTTCGTCCATTTTATTTTCCATTTTCCTAATATTTTCCTCCATTTTATTTGTGTTTTCCTCCATTTTCAAGCTCATTTTTTCAAGGGCTTGCTTGAAAAATTCCATTGTTGCCTGATCCATTTTCTTCGTCTGTGATCTCGTTACTGGCATACAAAATATTCACTAATGAAGTCCACAATTTAAATTAACACAGCAGTTCAATTTACCCCACACCTGACACCAATTGTTACTTTTTAGGGGTTCAAAATAAAAATCACTGCTGAACGAAAATGTCTAATTTATTTACACACACAATAAACTAAACGAATTATAACTAAATAACTAAACTAACTATAACACACTAATTTATGTACTACAATTAACTTCGATTTATATTCACTATATTTATTTGCACTGCGTAGCTCGTTCGAATATTTAGACTGTCACCGTTAAAATTAAAACTTCCCCGCGGATCGTGGCTCTCCGCTTATATACCTGTCCAACGCTTTCAGAAGATCTTTCGAAAACAGTTTCTCGACGCGCGTGGAAAGAAAAGGATTATTCTCGTCGTCACTAGACTTCCGGGAATCAGTTGTTTACCTAGCGCTATCAGGGCGACAGAGGCGTACTCAGGAAGTCTCGCTCGTTACAGTATTAACTATACTTCATTTAAAAACTAGGAGGAGTGATTTGAAAAGCCAGACTTACAGCCAAATAAGTTACTAGAAAATTTACAAGGCGGCAAATTTAAATACATTTCTTTCATTTAAATAAAATTGAAAATAAATGTTTATGGACACTTTATATATGGTCTAAGATGGTCACAAAGTAAACTTACAATAATTATATTAAAAAAGAAATCAATTAACAAAAGTCACCATTATAAATATTTCACACATTGAAAACATAACCTATAAATGTCACAAATTACTTGATAAATGTAAGTGGCAAATTTTTATAGTGTAAACTTGCCTCCAAATTAACCAATAAACAAACGCGAGTGTTGCCAACTTAAATTCAAATCGCTCCTCCTAGTTTTTAAATAAGGTATAGTTGGTCTTTATGTGGAGTATAAATATGTTTAAGACTAACTAGATAAGAATTTTGATAATATCAATTTATGCAAGTTATCAAGTAATGAGAAAAAAAATTGAAAAAAATAAGGGTATAAAAGGACGTTGCTACGTTGCTAAGGTGTGTTTTTTTTTGAATTGATTGATTGAAAAAGTCAGATGAAAATTATTTGGGATATAATTTGAATTAAGAAAAACAAGATAAAATTAAAATTAATGAATAAATAGAATAATTGGGAAAATGGTTATGGTAAATTAAAATCTGGGATCAAATGGAGAAATGGAATTTAGAAAAAAAAGAACTTGCATAAATTGAATTGATTGATTATTATAAGAAGAATTTTATTAAGATAAGTATTTCTATCAGCTGGTAGTATTAGTTGTAGTAGAAATAATTATTTGAGGGTTTTTGGAGAAAGGGGCAAAATTTGTATTAAATTAAGAGTAGTGATAAGTCGTGACTTAATCAATGTCAAAAATTGTTTATGTATTAAATGTTGTTAAAATGAATAATGGACTTTTTAGTAAATGCTAAATTTATGATTATTACATCATAACAATATATTTATATATCCTGTGGTTCGTAAGTATGTCTGTCTAAAACACTTTGAAGATTATCATAAAAAGCTTCAACGTTGTTTTGTTGAAGCTAGTTGCTTTTGAAAGGCTAGTAGCTTGAGCCACCCGAACAGATAGCGAAGGATTCCTATTCATAAATGAACGGAACCATTCTTCTCATGCCACATTATTTTCAGCCCATTTATCTGGTCGTTTTAGATTATATTTATTGGTGAGTTCAAAAGCTAACTTTCGTACTTCTTTAGGACTGAAAAATGAAAGTTTGTATGAAACTTTGTCAATTTTAAACCGATCGGGCTGAAACTTTGCATGCATATAGCTACTAAGACGTAAGCATCCCCTAAGAAAGAATTTTGATAAATTCCACCCCCAAGGGAATAAAATTGGGAATAATAGTTATTTATGTATCAAGGGAGTTATGAGGATGTTAATTATCGAGGGCAACAGGTTGCAATCCCGAGGGACGCTAGTCCCGAGGGATTGTTAAGTTGCACGAGATTATTAACATCCAATAACTCACATACTAATTAAATGTGAAAACCAAAATTTTCTGGTTTTCAAAATTAAACCAACGTTTTTTAATAATTAAGTAGGCATGATTACTATGGATATATCGACTGACAAATTTGTAAATAAAAATTTGTCAAATTCATTAATTTGTAAAAATGAATGAAAACATGGAGAAAAGTGAGATTTCAGGCGATTTGTTACAAAAAGCTGAGAAAGCTTGTGCTGTACTAATACCGACAAAGTCAGAACCGAAATATAAAAAAGAATATGACAAGTTTCTACAGTGGCTGAAAGTTAACCGTATTGAAAAGAAAAATATAACTGAAACCATAATGTTGACGTACTTTCAAGACATGGTATGTGTTTATTCTTCCACGTTCTAGCATAAGTGATATTGATTTACTTTTATTACAGTCTGAATCGTACAGTCCTAATTCCCTGTGGACTAAGTGGTCCATGTTAAAATCAATGATGGTAATTTATAATAATACCGATGGGAGTAAGTTTCATGAACTGGAAGCGTTTCTCAAACGAAAAAGTAAAGGCTATGAACCAAGAAAGTCAAAAGTGTTCACTAGGGATGATGTTGTCAAATTTTTGAAGAATGCTTCTGATAAAACACATTTGTTACACAAGGTAATGCATTAACCGTAAAGTATTGCACATTTATTGCTCTATTGTACAGGTGGTTCTGATTATGGGTTATTTCGGAGGCTGCAGAGGTCAAGAACTTCTAAATATGAAGATTAATCATATTGAAGATAGGGGCTCAGTTATGGTGGTTGATATTTCAGAAAGTAAAACAGATATCCGTAAGAAATTTACAATTGTAGAAGAAAATGAGTTTTCCGCATTGAGCCTGGTGAGAAAGTATATGTCTCTACGTCCATCGGGTCCAGAAAGATTTTTTCTAACGTATCGCGAACAGCGTTGCACAGTTCAGCCCGTTGGAAAAAATACATTCGGAAAAATTCCTAGCAAAATTGCTAGTTTTTTGGGTTTGCCAGATCCCGAAGCTTTCACCGGACATTGTCTGCGGCGGACTTCCGCGACTGCCTTGGTCAATGCAGGAGCAAATATGACGACGTTGAAAAGACATGGTGGATGGCGAAGTTCAGCTGTAGCAGAAGGGTATTTGGCCGATAGCATGGAATTAAAGAAAAAAACTGCAAGAATGTTAGCTGGCGTGTCAGATGAAAAAAGTGAGGCATTAACATCATGTCTGACTACAGACAGTAGTAATAGTTTAACGAAAAATTCTTGCAATTCGGGCAACAATTTCAGTGGGAAATTCGACAATTGTAAATTTATTTTTGTAAATACATTAGAGGGAGTTAAGGATTTATAATTGCCCAAGGGAGTTATGAACATGTTTATAGTTACGGTAACTAAGGATTTATTTGTTTATAATGTATTAGTATGAAATAAAAGTTTATATGAAACTTCGTCAATTTTAAACCGATCGGGTTGAAACTTTGCATGCATATAGCAACTATGACGTGAGCATTCCCTAAAAAAGGATTTTGATAAATTCCATCCCTAAGGGGATAAAATTGGGGGTGAAACTTTGTATGAAGCTTTGTCATTTTCATACTGATCGGGCTTAAACTTTGCATGCATAAAGCTACTATGACGTAGGCATCCTCTAAGAAAAGATTTTGATAAATTCCGTCCCCCAGGGGATAAAACAGGGGATGAAAGTTTGCATGAATTTTTGTCAATTTTAAACCGATCGGGCTGAAACTTTGCATGATATAGGTACTATTACGTTAGCATCCCCTAAGAGAGAATTTTGATAAATTCCACCCCCAAGGAGATAAAATTGGGAATGAAAGTTTGTATGAAACTTCGTCAATTTTAAACCGATCAAGTTGAAACTTTGCATGCATATAGCTACTATGACGTAAGCATCCCTTGGGAAAGAATTTTGATAAATTCCACCCCCAAGGGGTTAAAATAGGGGATGAAAGTTTGTATGAAACTTTGTCAATTTTAAACCGATCGGGCTAAGATCTTGCATGCATATAGCAACTATAACGTGAGCATCCCCTAAAAAAGGATTTTGATAAATTCCACCCCTAAGGGGATAAAATTGGGAATGAAACTTTGTATGAAGCTTTGTCCTTTTCATACTGATCGGGCTGAAACTTTGCATGCATATAGCTACTATGACGTAGGCATCCTCTAATAAAGGATTTTGATAAATTCCGCCCCCAAGGGGATAAAATAGGGGATGAAAGTTTGTATGATACTTTGTCAATTTTAAACCGATCGGGCTCAAATTTTGCTTGCATATAGCTACTATTACTTTAGCATCCCTTAAGAAAGGATTTTGATAAATTCCACCCCAAGGGGATAAAATAGGGGATGAAAATTTGTATGAAACTTTGTCAATTTTAAACCGATCGGGCTGAAACTTTGCAGGCATATAGCTACTATGACGTAAGAAAGGATTTTGATAAATTCCACCCCCAACCAAGGGCATACAATAGGGGGTGAAAGTTTGTATGAAGCTTTGTCAATTTTAAACCGATCGGGCTGAAACTTTGCATGCATATAGCTACTATTACGTTAGCATCCCTTAAGAAAGGATTTTGATAAATTCCACCCCCAAGGGGATAAAATAGGGGATGAAAGTTTGTATGAAACTTTGTCAATTTTAAACCGATCGGGCTGAGATCTTGTAGCAACTATAACGTGAGCATCCCCTAAAAAAGGATTTTGATAAATTCCACCTCTAAGGGGATAAAATTGGGGATGAAACTTTGTATGAAGCTTTGTCGTTTTCATACTGATCGGGCTGAAACTTTGCATGCATATAGCCACTATGACGTAGGCATTCTCTAAGAAAGGATTTTGATAAATTCCGCCCTCAAGGGGATAAAATAGGGGATGAAAATTTGTATGAAAATTTGTCAATTTTAAACCGATCGGGCTGAAACTTTGCAGGCATATAGCTACTATTTAGTTTTTCGACTGATTGAACTGAAATTAAAGAAAGAGCTACTATGATGAAGACGTCCGCTTAAATAGGATTTTGATAAATTAAACCCCAAAGGATAATGGAGGCTGTAAATGTATTAGTTTAAACCTATCAGTACTTAATGGAACGAATAAATTAAGACGAACAAAATAATTTTTAGTTCTAAATGCTGACAATAGATGGCGTTAGTAGTATTTTAAAACGCGCTATCGTTGTGTTTTTACTGAGTTACATATACCCGATGATAAAGGCCGCCGTATTTTATAGTAAATACTATACCTAAATGTTTTTAGCGGATTATATTTGATGTATTTGGCTGTTCTTTTCTTGGCATATGCCAAAATATTTTGGATTGCATTTGCTTTGTTTCGGTTTAGTAGTTTTGGTTATAGACTCTGCTTTGTATTTCGCATTTGATTTGTGTTCATTTGGTTTAAGTATAGGTTAGATACCGAATGGATATCCCGTTCGAATTTAAACGATTACAGTCTTTCCTAAAAGTCTGCCTTGCCATGACAATAAATAAGTCTCAGGGGCAAACTCTGTTTTATGTTGCGTGCTCACGAATAAGTTCACATAGTAGCTTAATAGTTTTAGCGCCTAATGACAGATTGGTAAGGAATAATGTGTACAAAGAAATTTTGTAGGCCCTAATTTTTTACACACGCTAAACAAAAGTAAAGCCGCAAAAACAATACCTAATTAATAATAATACTTTTTAACTTTCTTCTTAATCCTTATCCAAATAAATAGGTTATTTATCACAGACACATCTTTTTGAACAAAATTTCCCTTTACAGTATTTTTTTAAGCCAAAATGTAAGAAGTTTTTATAGTTTTAAAATAATAATAGTCTAATACCACTCGCGCATTAATGTGCGGGGTGTGTGGAGCGGTGAGGCGGTAGCACGCTGCTGCTGGCCGACATGACACTGTCGATAGACGCATCGAGTTTTGAAAATTCGAGAATAAATTTGTTTTATTAAGTAGTGGTGTACTAAGAAATGACTTTTTTAAATTCCACTCCTAAGGGATAGGGGTTGAAATTTGTATGAAAATCGGTGGCAAAAAACTAAAGTAAACGCGGATGAAGTCGCGGGTGGCCGCTAGTATATATATATAATGATAAAAAAATGATACAAAACGTATCTAGTGCCATGCTCTCCGAATATTCCAGATACACATTTTTTTTTATCATTTTGTATAAGACTGTAAAAAACCCTCCGTTCGTATATATATCGTAAGTACTACACATTGCTGATAACGTCCGTCATATTATTTGATTTTATATACATAATATATAATATCACAAGATATTGTATCTACCTGTTTACATATCTATTAAGATTTTATTTAAAAAAATATATATTAGATAGGTACCTTATTAATTATTTTTTGTTAGTCCAGATTTTATTCGGTGAAATTAGAGTTCATTTTTTTGTTCTTAAACGTAAGTACCTCTGATATAACCACTTTATTTCGATAAAAATCGGTCTTAATAATACCAAAGTTACATTGATAATTGATTGTTTATTTGTTTTTTGTTTTTTGCATGATTGATTTCTTTTTTAATTCTAATAAAGATGTAATAAAGTAATTTTTGTTTACTACATGATATAATAACTTTTATAATAATAATTTATAACTCATTAAAACTTGCAGAAAAATCAAAATGAAGGTTTTATTGGTACTTGTATCCACACTTTTAGCCGTTAGTGCTGTCTCTGAAAGGAGTCAATGGATAAACTTTAAATCCAAACATAACAAAATTTACAAGAACGTAGCTGAAGAAACCAGACGTTATGAAATCTTCACTAAAAATTTAAAAAAAATTGAAACTCACAATGCTAGATTCGCAGCAGGTCTTGAAACCTATACAATGGGTATTAACCAATTTGCTGATTTGACTAGTGAAGAATTCAGTACTTTTCTTAAACGTCAAGGACCAAGACCAAAAGTACAAACTACTCTCCATAAAATTGTAACTGATGCTCCAGATGCCATTGACTGGAGGGACCAAAATGCTGTAACCGAAGTAAAAGATCAGGGAGATTGCGGGTCAAGCTGGGCTTTTAGTGCAGTAAGTTTATTTGATTTAATACTTAAATTATATTACTAGTAATATAGTTAAAATGTTTGATTTAAATTAAGTAAATTTATTTTTTCTGATTTTTAACGAAAATGTTACAATTTATCATTTAAAAAGCTATTATTGCTTTATGGTTGTTGATGTAAATTAAACGCCATCTAATACAGAGTATTATTATTTACATGGAATTTTTTTTAATTCACTATGTATTTTAAATTTTTATCTTTCATCGAAGATGTCTGAAAGAACATTTAATTTTTTTCATTATTTCAGACTGGAAGTTTGGAAGGACTAAATGCCATCAAAAATAACAAACTAATATCCCTTAGTGAGCAACAATTATTGGATTGTTCAACAGATTACGGAAACGATAATTGTGTATGGGGTGGTTTTACGGAATTCGCTTTTAACTACATACGAGATCATGGAATCAATAGTGAAGAAGATTATCCGTACGAAGCAGAAAAAAAAGACTGTAGAGCTAAAAACGAAAGTGTTATAAGTATAACTGGATACACACTCCTTTATCCAAGTAACGATGCTTTGAAGAACGCTATAGGTAAGACTTTTCTTTAAACCTATTTTCCACCAGTAGGTATATTACAATAAATTGATTTCCCTTTCCTAAAAAACAAACAAACTATTCTATTTCAGCTTTTTTTTAACCAAAATGTAAAAAGATTGTATATAGTTTTAAAATAATAATAGTATAATACCACTCGCGCATTAATGTGCGGGGTGTGTGGAGCGGTGAGGCGGTAGCACGCTGCTGCTGGCCGACATGACACTGTCGATAAACGAGTAGAGTATTGAAAATTGGAGGATTAATTTGTTTTATAACGTAGTGGTATACTAAAAAATGACTTTTTAAATTCCATTCTTAAGGGTTTAAAATTAGGGTTGCAAATAGGGAACCGGACAACTTTTCAAATAGTGTTTAAAAATAATCTTTATTCATATATATAGCCATAAAAAATAATATTTTAATTAAATAAATCCTCTGGAGTACTTGAAAACGTCAAAAACATAATTTATTTCAAATTGCCGCGAAAACAGCACTTCATGTCAATTCAGATCGCGTGACGTCATTTGGAAGGTAAACAAACTTCTAACCATATTACAAGTGATCAGTGCTTGGATAAATAAAGTATTTTGTGTTTCTTAATCATCATGGACCGAAAAAGATATCGTTGGTGTGTTGTACCTCGATGTGAAAATACATCAGTAACTACTCCAAATAATTTTTTTATTGATGTATCTCGAAAACCAGACATACGAAAGAAATGGTTAGACCTAGCAAGACGAAAGTGCAATGGAATGTCTGTTACTTCACCAATTTACTTTTGTGAAGATCACTTTGATTTAAGTACTGTACCTAGAGTGTTATTACACAGCCCATTATACAAATAATCATATTTAGTGTGTATGTAATGTAGGTGTTATAGGTTATGTCTTACTTTGAATGTTTTACGTGTGCATAAACAATCTTGTATTTGTGTTTTAGCTGCCAAAGAAGCTATAGAGAATATTTAAACTTAATTATATCTTTTATATACATTTTATTTTACTTTATATTGAGAATGTTAATAAATAGCACCATTGACAAATTGTGTATAATTATTTTATTTAGTGCTTTCATATAAAATAGGGAATATTTTTTTTCCAACATTCACTTATACTAGAGATATAATGTATAACTAAAGTTCTGTTATGACTATAGTCCTTGAATTCGTAACTAATTACAATTAAATATTTTTTAGAAAAATGCAAATAAATCGTAGAAAAACGCGAAATAACATACAAAGCAGTGCTGTTTACTTATGGCTACCTACACATGACGTTACGCACTGTGATTGGCGTTTGGGTTCTTACACGTCACAGCTAATTTACGCAACTTTATTTATTGATTTAAAAATATAAATCATTGCTATTTCTTAAAAATCTTTATTGAGTGATATTGTTGTATATCAAACTTTATTTTAAAACACATCTTAGATTTTTTTTCGATTCCGGCCGGTACCCTATTTGTATGAAACTCGGTGACAAAAAGTTAAAGTCCACGCAGACGAAGTCGCGGGCGCCGCTAGTAAACTTATATAACTTAACAGTGTCTTTTGTGTTTTTTTTTAACTTATTTATGGATTTCATCTATTATCTCTTCGAAATTTTAACCCTAATATTACTTTTTGTTCATTACTAGATTATAAATTTCTCCAAATTAATACTAAATTAACGAAGAATTAATAGACATAAACTTTCACAGTTCGACCCTTTTAGAAATATTATCATAGATAAGTGTGTTTAAGGTTGAAATGGCT
Organism: Altica lythri; assembly: GCA_964028335.1. Taxonomy (NCBI): domain Eukaryota; kingdom Metazoa; phylum Arthropoda; class Insecta; order Coleoptera; family Chrysomelidae; genus Altica; species Altica lythri. The sequence continues at coordinate 56,938,328 of OZ034803.1, read as the reverse complement.
GTATATACCTGCTTGTTTATTGCCCATCACAATAGGGTGGACTTTCTCTGCCATTAACTCTCAACCAATTTTGTTGAAAAATACTATAATTGATGATATAATAGAAACAACTACTTCCCGGGCTATGTGCCCCGACGGATATGGAATTATACTTCAAAGTCAAACGGGGTTGGCATATCTAATAGATAATTTAAACCAACCATTTTGGTTTGTAGTTAGAAGGGACAACATAACTTGTAGACCGGTTTCGGTGTATTTGCACCTCGTCAGTACAAGGTATATGTTATCCGTGAGCGAGCTTAAAGCATAATCGCTGACTGAAGACTACACTAAAATCACAATCAATATATATCTTTCAATAACGAAAGTGTAAAAGATGTGATAGTAGTGATATCTTCACCTCTAACGGCAAACCAAAATTCGACTTGACAGGAAGACTCACGCCTTGATACTATTAAAATATTATTACAAGAAACTGTAATAGTGTCTTATTTAACAGAGCAAGTTGTCAATCAACTAGCGGCCGCCCGCTACTTCATCCGCGTGAACTTTAGTTTTTTGCCACCGAGTTTCATACAAATTTGCAACCCCTATTTTAAATCCTTAGGGATGGAATTTAAAAAAGTCATTTCTTAGTACACCACTACGTAATAAAACAAATTTATTCTCGAATTTTCAAGACTCCACGCGTCTATCGACAGTGTCATGTCGGCCAGCAGCAGCGCGCTACCGCCTCACCGCTCCACACACCCCGCACATTAAAGCGCGAGACTATTATTATTTTAAAGCTGTAAAAACTTGCATGCTATATGCATGCAAAATCTCAGCCCGCTCGGTTTGAAATTGACAAAGTTTCATACAAACTTTCATCCCCTATTTTATCCCTTAGGGGTGGAATTTATCAAAATCCTTTCTTAGGGGATGCCTAAGTCATAGTAGCTATATGTATGCAAAATATCAGCCCGGTCGGTTTAAAATTGACAAAGTGTCATACCAACTTTCATCCCCATTTTATGTGCTTGGGGGTGAAATTAATCAAAATCCTTTCTTAGCGGATGCCTACGTCATAACATCTACCTGCATGCCAAATTTCAGCCCTATCCGTCCAGCGGTTTGAGCTCTGCGTTGATAGATTGCTATATCAGTTAGTCAGTCACCTTTGAGTTTTATATATAGATTGTCAGTTTATGACTTGTAGTAACTTAGTAACTTTCAAACGTTTTTTGTCAATACCAACGTGAATAAATAAAAAAACAACCTACTAGATATATTTAAACGTGGAATGATGTATAGGACTCTACTAGGAAACCCTGAATACTTTATTATATATTTTCTATATATTCAGGAACCGTTGGTCCAATCTCTGTTGCCATTTATGCTGAACCTATTCAACTGTATGAAAGCGGTATTTTTAATAGTTCCTGCGATGGTGCACCTGATCACGGAGTATTAGCTGTGGGATATAAAGATAATTACTGGATCGTCAAGAACTCTTTGGGAGCAGATTGGGGTGAAGCAGGATACTTGAGGTTGGCTGAAAACCTCTGTGGTATTACCGAAGAGGCACTTTATCCCAATCTATAAAAAAAAATGTAAAAACTTCCTTACAATGTTATATTTAACAAAAAAATATACCTTTATTTTAGTATTTTAGAAAGTTTTTATATTTTCACCGTGTTCTTTGTCTGTGTGGCATTCCGTGGAATTCTGTAATCGAATTTAAACCTATTTCCCGACTACCTAGAGCTCTGAAATTTTCAGGATAGCTAAGAACTGGATGACAATGCATGTTTCAAGTGTGTTTAGGCATATACATAAATTTCGAAATTTATACTGAATTGATATGAAATATATGAAATATAAATTGTGTATACATGTTATCATTTTAAAAGTTTTTAAATATGTCGTTCGTAGCCTAGTTGAATAAGCGTCGGATATGAGTCAAGGTGACAGTTCTGTTATGTTATCATAATGGGATCGACTACGCGAGAGAGAAGTTTTTTTTTTGTTCTACATGTGACAACAGTAATTATTATTTTAACTGTTAATGAAATAAACTAATTTAAAATAAATTTAAAAATTTTTTTAGACTATACTGTGGACTATATCGTAATCTATCTCGGTAAAGCGCTATTTGCAAAGGGAGTAATAATTTAATAATAGTAATATGACTTATAAATCACCAAAAAAAAACTTTCTACTATAAAAAGTTCTTTTTATAAATTGTGATTATTTAACATTTTAGCCAATAAATAAATCTAAAAAATGTAAATTGTGATAAAAAGCTTTCTATATGAAGTAGGTAATAGGTAATAGTTAAAAAACATTTTTTGTTAAACAAATAAACAAACATTTAGGATTATTGTTTAGGACTAGAATAGTATATTAAACTTCTGCCCGTGTAGAGTTTACTATTTTTCTTTATACCCGGTCGAACTTCTTCTTGTAATTAGAATAATTCAGTCATTTTTTTCTTTTTGATTATATCGTTTTTTATAGTAACTTTAAATTAATTTACTTATTATTTATATTTATTCAAACATAAATAGACATAACGGTTCTAAAGTCGCAATTTTGAAGTTATGTGTAACTTGCACAATAAAAGAATCGAGTGAGCGGTAGCCTTTATCAGTGTACATTTTTAGGTGATTGTTTTATGTTCATTAATATTTTATATTATGGATTTACACCAAGTATTGGCTAAATCAATTCAACATATTAACTAATACTAAAAGGTACAAAAACCAATTGATTTATCCAAAATACAACTAATTTACTCAGAGTTTTTATTAGTTTTGTTCTTGATTTAGAATTAATAACTTATCCCTTTCGGAGCCAAGCCAAAAATAATTTGGATTTAGTCATGATTTTTGGTTTATGAAGCCTATAAAATAATTGGTTCTTTTTTCCAATTTTTTTCTTCTCTTAGATTTTTATGACCCACAAAATTTTGTAGGTCAGTCCCCAATACAGCCTTAATTTTTCTTAAATTATAACAATGGAAATGAGTGATGTGTTCAATTTTTTGGTATAATGGATTTATTAATGCACAATAAACAACAGTATGCTAATATAAATCTACAGAGTATATTTTAAACTGTTAAATAATCACAAAATATTAATTTCTACAACCTAAAAATAGTAAATTTTAATAATACTTATGGATATGAAGGCACATTTTTTTAATCTCCTAATTATTTTGTGTGGAACGTCGTGAAACAGTTAGGCATCAATATGTTTTCTCCTTTTTGTTCTAACGTTTTACTTCACAAATATTTGAACCCATTATTACACTATTGTTATCGTTCCATTTAGTAAGACAAACTGTCTCATCTCCTCGGACTTTTAGAACAGATTCGCCTTGAGTCATTTCTTAATCTCTGGGAAACCTAACCTTTCCCAAGCGATTTGCCATGATAGTGTCAGTCCCATACAAACCCTTTTCTCTAAGTGCATCCAGCAGTGGGAGGGTTGAAAAATACCTATCATAGTGAAAACGAGAGACTGCTGGTAAAGTAGTTGATAGGTGTAAAATGGCATTAGCACCTAATCCCAATCCATTATCTTCCCAAACTGTACATTTTTCTTAGTACCTACATTTGAAAATCAACTACTAGGCCAATAAAAGTTAGGCAAACGAAGTTTTTAATACCTACTAGTCTTGGTTTATTCTAAACAAACTGCCTGCTAGGACAATTACCAAGAAATGGGATCATCTGTTCGTCTATACTGTAATCACCTATTTGCTTTTATAACTGCAAACAACGATTACGATCGAACACAGTCTAAAATCGGTTGCACTTTCTAAAATGATGGTAACCGAAATGAATGGGTTCAAGTAGTGAAGAAACACTTTATTAACAAATAACTAAATAACTTCTAACAAATGTAAAGTGTGTAAACTGGATGTTCGTAAATAATGTTTAACGTTTGTAATGTATGTATCACGTGTCATCCGTTTGAATGATTTTCTCTCTACTTGGCAGTTTGCTGATTAAGCCATGTTACCACAAGCATGTATATAGTCAAAACATAAAGAATTAATATTATTTCCGATATTCAAATCCCACCAGTTAAGATTGACTTTTAAGATGACAACCCTCTGACTCGACTCAACACTCAACTGCTAACGAAAAGACAAATTATGGCATGAAGACAATATAATAAATAATAAAGTTTATCAAATCTTAGTTTTTCCAAATGCTTACCCTAAAATTGACATTACACACGAATCTTACCAAAAACATAAAATAATCAAAATCAAAATTCCAGACTCCAATAAGGAAAAATTCATTCTCGATTTTTTAGTAGAACATATTGATCTAAAAAACACATCCTAATTTTATTTTAAAAAGGAAAATCTATATAACGATTTTAATAAATTAAAAAATTATCATGAAGGAAAAACGAATCATAGAGTAACGAAACTTTTGAAAAACTACGTCAAAATTACTATTGGAAAAATATGAAAAAATCTATTAGCAACTATATCAACGAATGTAGAATATGCCAAAAAAGGACGCCCGACACACCCCTTATGTCCAATTAATGTTGACAGAAACTGCCAATAGACCATTTCAAGTTGTTCACTTAGATGTTTTTGCATATAAAAACAAAATTACAGACCCATTTACTAAATTTGTACGGGACAACCCATACCAGGTAAAAATACTATTTACATTACAAAATCACTATTATACTTCTTTTGGAATTCCACAATAAATAGTAACAAATAAAGGAACAGAATGTAATAACGAAATAATAAAATAGCTTTTAAGCATACATAAAATTAAAGTACATTTCAGAACCCCTTGTCACCACGAATCTAATTCAATAGCCGAACGGTTACATTCTACTTTAATCGAACATTTACAACTGTTAATAATTTAAATTCTGCTCTTCAATTCTTTAACCAAATACTTAATAACGCCATTAATTGTTTTGTTCCACTTAAAAAAAAGGTTCAGTTCCAAATTTCCAATATGGTTTTCAGCGTATTTAAATAAGCAACTTGTTACTAAGAAAAAAATAGCTTACACACGATACGAATCCTCCGGCAATGATTACTGTATATTCTCAGACCTAAGGACACAGTGTGAGTTCCAATTTCAACAATGTTAAGTAAAGTAGTTACTTATCTAGAGTTGACAGTGCGATTCATGAAAATTCCAAATTTTTTTTGGAACCACTACAAATGATTAAACAGTAATTCCTCTTTACCTGGCACTATGTATTTAAACAATACGTCTTACGTCTGGTAATAATTCTTAAAGCATCGCTGATTTATTTGCAGACCAGTACATTTACAGTACCTACTTAATGTAATGAAAAGGTAGATTTATCTAGTATTAATTTAAGACACAACACATGTTGCATTTTTTTTTATAGTTTATACTATTTGACTAACTTATTGTTGTTGTTTTTATTTTTATGTTGCTATGAATGATTGATTGTAATATATAATGTAATATAATGTTACTGTCAATAAAAGCGTCTGAAAAAATATAAAAATTGTTCTTCGACACGGATATTATTAAACTTATTTACAGGTTTGTATCCTAGAACATTGGTTCTTCGACACGGATATTATTAAACTTATTTATAGGTTTGTATCCTAGAACATTGGTCCTTGAGCCTATTCAGAACTAAAATATGGAAACGACTTCACTGCCGCAACTGAGACGCAGCACTCGCCTGAACCAAAAAATGCAAAGAGTGCAATCTGTGAAAGATTCCCAGGTGATAACGAATAGAATAGAAGTCCCAAGTACGGGTGCCCTTAAGGAAACGACGAACACGACAGATGTTCAGCCTAAGAGTACCTACTTTAAAGTCGACAAAGGGGATGGATATTCAACCTAAGGAAGAGAACACGAAAACGGTTCACATGAACATTAATTCAAGAGACAGTAAGACATCTTGTGGAAAAACCAGCAAGAGTAAGAGTAGTCAAGCATCTAAAATTAGAATAGCCGAAATTCAAAATGCTATAAAGAAGAAACGTTTAGAACAGGAAGAACTACAAAAGAAAAAAGAAATTTTAGATTTAGAACTAGCTTTACAGACGGAGCAATTGGAGTTTGATGAGTCATCTGAGTCGAGTTCGGTACATGAGTCACTTAATTCGTTTCAACCTAATGTGGAAAAATGGGTAGAGGGTAAGAATCCTTGGAAAGATGAGGTAGCAAAACAGGTTTGTCAAAATGAAATGACTCTTCCTCAAATTTCTAATTTTCTTACAAGACAGTCATTACCAAAGGATTTACCATTTTTTGATGGTAATCCAATGGATTGGCCACATTTTATAAATCAATATAAAAGCTCTAATTTGCTATGTAAATTTTCAAATGAAGAAAATCAGTTTCGTTTGCAAAAGTGCCTTAAAGGTAATGCTAAAAAAATAGTTCAATATCTTCTTATCATTCCTGAAAATGTAGAAAAGGCTATTAAATTATTAGAATCACGATAAAATTATATTTGTACTGTTAGATAAAATTAAAAAGTTTCCTTCATTAAAAGAAGAGAAACTTGAAATTTTTATAGAATTTTCTGATGAAATAAAAAATTTTGTTGCAACTTTAGAGTCTTTACATGAGGAAGATCATTTGCGAAATCCTATTCTAGTTTCTGACATAATAAATAAATTGCCATTGTCATATAAACTCTCTTGGATAGATCATATTTCAAAAATTGCTAAACCAAAGCCCAAATTAGTCGAGTTAGCGCTATGGTTAGACGACAAAGCTAATATTATGTCACAATTACATTTTCCTACAGTTTCAGACAATACTCAAAATTACTCTAAGTCTAAGTATTCTAAGAAAGCCATTACCATGACAACAAAAACAACAACTTCCACATGTTTTTGTTGCAATGACCAGATCCATCATGTCTCTTGTTGTGATAAATTTAAATCTCTTTCTACTAACGAGCGATGGTCATTAGTAACTTCAAAAAAGGTATGTTTTTCATGTCTCTCACCTTTTCATAACTTAAAAACTTGCAAGAACAGGAAAATATGTGGAACAGATGGATGCTCCAGGCCACATCATGAATTATTGCATAATCATGTTAATAACGACAACTTGACCATTCCATCTACTTCCAATTCACCTGTCTCTGAGACAATAACAGGTACCACTTGCCACATATTGACAAACAAATGTGTTCTATTAAAAATTTTACCAGTTTGTATTTCCTATGGTGGAAAAAAGGTACAAACGTATGCACTACTCGATGATGGATCTACTATTAGTCTAATAGATCAATGATTGGTTAATTCTATTGGTCTTACAGGTCCAATCCAACCTTTAAGTCTACAATGGACTACTGAAGATAATGTACTCCATCAAACTGATTCTAGAGTAGTAAGTTTTACTATTACTGGAATAAATGAAAATTCTAGTTTTCAGTTAAGGCATGTTAGAACGACTTCACTTTCTTTGCCTTATCAGACGATAAATGTTGACAAAATGAAAGCTAGGTATCCTTTTATTAACAATAAAATAATTTCAATGAAATACGCACAACCTACTATTATAATAGGACAAGACAATTGGCCTCTTTTAGTTACTCGACAACTAATTACAGGTCCTTGGGGCGGTCCTGCTGTTAGTAAGACACTACTTGGTTGGGTTATGCACGGTAATATAGAAGACATTCCAAATTCCACTAGAAACGACGTTCTTTTTCATATTCAGAATATTGACAGAAGTAAAGACGACTTGGATCTTCTAAATAATCTGGTTAAGGAACAGTGGAGATTGGAATATATTTCCAGCAAAACTGACAATCTTTCACCTCAGGATAGACGAGCTCAAAAGATATTAGATAGTACAATGATAAGGAAGGACGGCAGGTATGAAACTGGTCTTTTATGGAAAGATGATATTTTTACAATGCCAGAAAGTAAAAGTAATGCTTTTAAAAGACTCTGTTGTACCGAAAGAAAAATGGATAAGAATAAAAATTATGCTGAAATGTACTGTGAAAAATTTGAAGACTTTATTAATAAAGGTTATGTTAAAAAACTGACCAAAGAAGAAGCGGAAATTACCTCTAATAAAACTTGGTATTTACCACATTTTGGTATTATAAATCCCAAAAAACAAAAATTGAGAATTGTCTTTGATGCCTCAGCAATCAGTAATGGGGTAAGCCTGAATGATTTTCTATTGAGTGGCCCAGACTTATATAATTCTTTAACAGACATACTATTGAATTTTAGGATAAAGAAATATGCATTTACAGCTGACATAAAAGAAATGTTTTTGCAAGTCCAAATCAGAAAAGAAGATCGACAAGCTCAAAGACTATTATGGAGAAACAAAGACAGAAACAGAGAACCAGACATATATGAAATATGTGTTGTATTCTTTGGATCTACATGCGGGCCTTGTTTAGCACAAGAAGCTAAAAACCGTAATGCAAGGGAATTTGAAAATACACTTCCAAAAGCTTCACATGATATAATTAATTTTATCATTACATGGACGATTATTTAGGAGGTGCAGATACGGTAACTGAGGCAATCCAACTGATAAAAGATGTAATTTATGTCCACAAAAATGCAAATTTTACTATTTGCAATTGGATAACTAATGCCGAAGACATTCTGAAGAGCATCAGTCCTGAATTAAGAGCAGAGGTAAATAAAACCTTTACCAATGCTGACGAGTTGTCTACAGAAAGGATATTAGGAGTATTTTGGAGTCCATTCGAAGATATTTTTAAATTTGAAACTAAATTTCATAACATTAATTTAGATTTACTTGACAATCATAGACGACCTTCAAAAAGGGAAGTTTTAAAGATTGTTATGTCGATTTTTGATCCTCTAGGGTTTGTAGCTAACATTTTGATCCAAGGTAAAGTACTTTTGCAGGACATATGGAGAAGTAAAATTGGATGGGATGACGAAATAAGTGAGATTATGAATGAAAACTGGATAAATTGGCTGAAAGATCTAAAAGGCATTTATGAATTCAAAATTCCCCGGCAGTACTTTGCTTTGGATAGAAATGAGAGTCAAATTCAACTTCATGTTTTTGTTGACGCCTCTGAGAAATGTTACGCTACAGTTGCGTATTTGAGAATTCAACGAGAACATGAGGTAGAAGTAGCATTTGTGTCTGCCAAGACTCGAGTATCTCCTTTAAAACCGTTATCTATTCCTAGACTGGAATTACAAGGAGCTCTCTTAGGAGCACAATTAGGAAATTATCTTAAACGATCTTTAAATTTAAAAATCTCAGAAATATTCTATTGGACTGATTCTAAAACAGTTCTTTATTGGATAAGATCGGAAGCGCGTCGATTTAAAATGTTTGTTGCCCATAGGTTGGGAGAAATTCAGGAATTAACCAATGTCTCAGATTGGAGATATGTAAAATCAGCTGATAATGTTGCGGATGAAGCAACAAAACGAAAACCATCCAGTAGTAGTAAGTGGTTACAAGGTCCTAGCTTTCTTTTGAATCATCAAAGTTCTTGGCCTAAAGAATCTGCTGGTACTGTCAATATTGATCCTGAGATACTGGAAAGCAGACCAAGTGAATTTGTATGTATTTTGACTTTTAAAGAAAATGTTTTAATCCCGGATGTTAATAGATTTTCAAAATGGCAACGACTTGAAAGAACAACTGCATATGTTTTAAGGTTTCTGAATAAAATAAAAAGTCAAAGTAAAAATACTGAGCTCGAAAATGATGAAAATCTTACAAGTGAACTTTCTGTAGATGAACTTCAACAGGCTGAAAATATGCTGTTTAAAAAAGTTCAACAAGACGCATTTTCGACTGAAATCGCATTGCTTAAGGAACAGAAACCTCTAAATTTTAAAAGTAGATTATATTTATTATCTTGTGTTTATTCCGACGAAGACGGTCTCATTAGACTGGGAGGAAGGTTAGACAACTCTTCCGAGCTCAGCTTAGACTCCAGAAGACCCATTATTTTAGATCCTAAGAATAGAATCACAAAACTTTTAATTCAAATATATCATGAAGAAGTTTATCACCACGGACAAGAAACTGTAATTAATAATCTTCGACAGAAATTTTGGATTTTACGGATTAGACAATCTGTAAGAAGCATTTGGAATAGTTGTCAATGGTGTAAAAATAGACGAGCTTCACCCATTATACCTCAAATGGGACAATTGCCACCTTGCCGTATTGAACCAACCATACGTCCTTTTATTAAAACAGGAGTAGATTTCTTCGGACCTTTTGAAGTTCCAGTTAAAAGAAGTTTGGAAAAGAGATACGGAGTAATTTTTACCTGTATGGTTACCCGTGCGGTTCATTTAGAAATCGCACATGACTTATCTGCAAGTTCTTTCATTAACGTTCTTCGACAAATGGGTTGTAGACGGGGATTTCCAGTAGAATTGTTTTGTGATTGTGGTAGTAATTTTAAGGGAGCCGACAAAGAATTATCAGCAAATTTTTTGACTTTACTTTAAGGTGAAGACATTAAAAACTACCTTTCGGTTAAACGTATTAAATTTGTTTTTAACACTCCATTAGCACCAAACATGGGAGGTTGTTGGGAGAGACTTGTTCAAAGTACTAAAAAAATATTAAAAGAAATGTTAAAAGAAAAACACCCACCCGAACATATTCTTAGAACCTTTTTTGCGGAAATCGAAAATATTTTGAATTCGCGACCACTGACTCATGTATCTCTCGATTCGTTTGACTCAGAAAGCTTGACTCCGAACCATTTTTTGATTGGGCCTGACTATGCCGCACTTCCATCCACCGAATCATGTAAAACCGACTTAAATCTGATGTACCACTGGAGAGCCACTCAAAGATTGGCAGACTTGTTTTGGTCCAGATGGACGAAAGAATATTTACCAACTTTAATCAAGCGTTCCAAATGGCAACAAAACCAAAGAAGTATTCAACTTGGAGATGTTGTTATTATGGTAGATCATCATGGTCCACGTAATAATTGGCAGAAGGCAATAGTTATACGTCTTTATCCTGCCAAAGACAAAATAACCCGGATTGTCGACGTTAGGAACAGTGCTGGAACAATATTCCGAAGAGCTGTTTCCAAACTTATAGTGTTGGATGTTAAAAACTCTGTATAGTTTTGGCTGAAACCCAAAACTAAGGGGGAGAATGTTGCATTTTTTTTTATAGTTTATACTATTTGACTAACTTATTGTTGTTGTTTTTATTTTTATGTTGCTATGAATGATTGATTGTAATATATAATGTAATTTAATGTTACTGTCAATAAAAGCGTCTGAAAAAATATAAAAATTGTTCTTCGACACGGATATTATTAAACTTATTTACAGGTTTGTATCCTAGAACAACACACACCCTTTATATTCATCCTACCAAATTCTCAGTAGAGCAGGTTTTTAATTGCATACTCAATGTCAATGATAAATTTAGTCATGAACCCGAAGAAATTCCTTCATTAAAAAAATGTATTTACACCTTACCCGTCCCCTATTTTTATTATTTAATTGCTCGTTAAAGCCGAATTATTTCCCAGACATTTGAAAAAGTAGTTATGTGTGGCCTATCTTCAAAAATGGTAATAAAAGTGACATCAAGAATTACAGACCTATCAGCATGCTATCCATAATCCCTAAACTCTTTGAAAAATTGATTGTTACTGATCTCTCGTGGTATTGCAGTAGTTTGATAAATGATGAACAACAGGGGTTTTCTCGAGGAAAATCAATGGTTATTAATTTTATGGTTTATCAGCAGGATATTCTTTCCCATTTTGGAGACAATGTGCAAGTAGATTCTATATATTCTGACTTCTGTAAAGCATTTGACCGGGTAAACCATGCATTATTACTATACAAACTTAATCTGTTAGGATTTCCAGATTCCTTAATTGCATGGCTTAGTACTTATTTCACTGGTAGATTTCGGATAGTTAAAATTGGCAGCAATACTTCTGGCCACATAGAGGTGCCTTCAGCGTTCCACAGGGATCTCACTTGGGGCCCCTGTTGTTTCTACTATTAATGACATTGGTAGTATTTTCAAATATGCTAGATTCTACTTTTTGCGGATGACTTAAAACATTACTATTCGTAATGCCATTAATTGTCTACTTCTCCAAATCGATGTACAAGCTCTTTATGATTTAAATAGTTTTTTGTAATCGTGTGAATTTAATGAAATGTTTGATGCACTGAACAAAACATTCTGATGTTACCATCCATTTTGCGAGCAGCCAAATTCTGTAGCTTACAGAAGCCTAAAAAATATATGTGATAATATAGAAAGTAAAGCCGTTTAAGAAATGTTGAAACTCTAATAATCCCTTATTAAGTTGAATTGGCAGGTTGGGCGCCAATTTGTAACTTTATAAATTCCCACTGAAGGGATTGTATCCCTTAGCTAGCTCAATTGAGTTCGTGGCTTCTTTTCTGAAATTTACCAGTCCTTCTCAAAAATAAAATAATACGGCGCAAAAGTACAAACAAGCAAGTAACACTCAAACGCCAGTTTAAATGATTTATTTAAAAAAAATATCAGTAAATATCAAAATTTTAGTTCGTAAATTAATTTAATTCTTGATTCTTCGGAAACGATTCCATTGGACAGATTTCTTCCTGGGATGAACTGAATAATCTTCAGTTAATTCAAAATAAATTTCTTCCTGGGATAAACTGGGATTTAATTCGAAATTCGGCTTTCGTTTCTCAAAATGGCGGATGGCTCGAACTCGCCTCCAAATAAAATTATTAGCTCCTACGTAGGTCTCCTCACAAATGTGGCAATAACGCTAATAATGAAATTAATAATCATAATTCTATCCCTTAATGAATTACAATCAGGTAGAATCACTTTCTGTTTTTTCCATATTATTGAGAATAAATTAATTTTAAATACGCTTGTAAACAGGACTACATTTCAATTAATGATCACAAAAACTTGTGTTTGGCGAAAGTGAAACTACTTGAAATTAGATGTTAGTAATATTTAACAAAAAATCACCTCAATTTGAGAAATTTATACAAATAAAATTATTATATGAAACAATAAAATTAACTTACTTGTAATTGTTGAGGAGAAGTTACCACGAGGAAGACAGATATTAAAATGAACGCAAAAATCTATCGTAGCGAAAAAGAAGACTCCGAATATTGGTCAAACCTGTCTCCAAGTTATAATCACGGCGATAACATTAAAATAAATCTCACCGAATATAGTCTGGTGGATTTCAATACTAAAACGATCAGATAGATCGTTACAATATCTTGAACACTGCATTACCAAGAGTTCCAATATGCAGTTTTCAATTTTTCAATCCAATTTTCACCCAAACAAAAGATAATAATGCTGAACTAATTGTTGGTTACAAATTACATGAAGAAATAAAAAGAATCTCAAACTTCTCAATATAAAAGCATTCTGCTGTGTTAACTTGAAGTGATACTTACTTGTCGCTTTCACGTTTATACTTATTATTTTTTATCACGCATAGGTGAAAAAAGTTCGCTGGTCTGTATAACACCTGTCCGGTAATAATTTAAAAATGAAACACCTATAGTAAAAAAATGTTTACTATTTATTAAATAATTTTAACAGGTATTTAGTATCTTTGTTTATTTTATAAAAAGTGGTCATAGAAAGAAAAAAATCTTAATCAGTTCTACATTTCAGTAAAGACCACATTCATTTTATTTAAAAGCTATTGTCTTTACATTTATACAATATTTACTGTTTGACGAATATATAAATAATACAAAAACAACATTTAATTTTAACTACATATACTAATATTGGTATTATTACACATTAAATAATTATGTACAATAGATACAACAGATATTTGCAAAATATTACAAAAAGTTTACAATAACCACCTAATTCCACAGTTAATTTCTAATTATTTACAAATATATACAAGTCAAATTCATAATAAATCACTTTTAAAGTCGATCGACAAATTTGCAAAATCATTTTTTAATAATGATAATTAATTTTCGATTGGCACAAAAACTAACAATTAATATTTTTTTATATCACATGCATTGAAACAGCTTGTTTTGATCCCTGTTTTGTCAGTCGAAACAAGACAATTTTAGACCAATGCAACTGTCAGTCAGAAACTGACAGTTTTTTCTGCCCTAGGGGAGAAACAACGTTATTTCTGCCGGCACATTCATTTATTTATTATTTATGTCTTTATTTCAAGTCTGTCAGAATCGCATTTGTAATAAACAAAAGCGAATAAAATCATAATCGTCTGACAGCTGTCGTCAAATCGTTGTCAAGATATTACTACGCTATTTGTCTGAAATAGTCTTACTTCAACTGGCTACAGAGATCAAAAGTCGTTGTTTCAATGCATGTGATATGAAAAATATAGTGTGTGGCACGGGATGAAACAAAGACGTTTTCTGACTCTCGCCCTAGTCAGAAATCGTCTTGTTTCACCCCTTGCCACACAATATACTATTATTCCAATTTCCAATTACCTATATATCTGTACATGAATAAATTTTCATTTAAACAATGATAAATTGTATTAAAAAGACTACCATATACATTTAAAAGTGCTGATTATTCTGATATCTTCGTAGTGATTTAATTTTATACACTTCCTGGCCCATATTCAGTATCATGAAGCACGGACGTCTGCGACTCGAAATAGTCGACCACATTTCGCGTACAAAATATTTAGCAACAATAGAATAGACTATCACTAGAGTGATTGATTTGAAACGATTTTATTTACCCCCATAAAACTGGCGGACCTAAAGTGGACAAATTTGTCGAAATGTAGGTCAAAATTAGGTGCTATTTAGGTGCGCAAAACAAAAATTAGGTGCACTAGCCGTTTTTGGAATATTTACGAAAAACCAAAGGACCGCCAGTCTTTGAAAACCTAGCGGACCTTTAATAAGAAAACACAAACAACTAGGATAGTATAATCTTCAAATTAAGTGCTTTCTAAAACCCGAAAGATAAAATTAAAAATTTAAAAAGTAAAAGTATTAGAATTGGATATATTGATTGTGTATGGCAAGACGTCACATTTTCTCTTACACTTTGAACCAAAATGAACATCGGCAGTTTAAGAACAGTTAGAAATCGGTAAAATTTTCTTGTCCCGTAACTTTTTAATGGATAATTCTCAAGATCGCGACTAAAAATTTGTTTTTATTTTTTTTTCAACTCGGACCGCTGAGCTGAGACTTGCAACCGGTCCCTTCCGGAAATAATGATTAATATAATATTCTTTTTGTCAGATGTTTAAGTGCAACAGTTTCACGAGCAAAATAAACTGTTAATGAGCAATTTAACTGAAAATACTTGCCCAAAGTTTTCTTGCGTCTCAACTAAGAGTGTCAATCTACACATGAAGATCGTTAAAATTTTCTTGTAATTTTTTTATTTTTTAGTTTAAATGTCTTGAAGTAGAAAAGTAATAATATAAATATTTTTTGAGTAATTCAGGTAAATTACTCCTATAATTTTATGGGATTATTTCCTAGTTACTTTTATCGGTTTTTAAGTGCTTAAAAAGTGCAGAATGACACACTTGTTTGAAGACTTTGGCTAAGAATTTTTAGTTGACTGTGCTCAACAGCGGTTTGTTCTGCTATTGAGTCTGTTGCTCTTAATGAGCACTTAAACCTCTAAAAAAAAGTTTTTATAATTATCATCATTTTTGGAAGTGACCGGAAACAAGTCTCACCTCAGCGGTCAGAGTTGAAAAAAAAAAATTAGTCGCGATCTTTAGAATTATCCATTAAAAAAGTTTCGGGAAAAAAAATTTTACCGATTTCTAACTGTTCTTAAACTGCCGACGCCCATTTTGGTTCAAAGTGCAAGAGGAAATGTGACGTTTTGCCATACACAATCAATATAGGTATTCAATTTTAATACGTTTAATTTTTAAATTTTAAATTTTATTTTTCTGATTTTAGAAACCACTTAATAAGTACTTAATTTGAAGATTATACAATTCTACTTTTTTGTGTTTTTTTATTAAATTTCTGCTAGTTTTTCAAAGACTGGCGGTCCTTTGGTTTTTCGTGAATATTCCAAAAACGTTTACTGCACCTAATTTTTGTTTTGCGCACCTAAGCAGCACCTAATTTTGACCTAAATTTCGACAAATTTGTCCAATTGGGGTCTGCCAACTTTTTGGGGGTATTTTACTTTTATTTTTGCTGACAAAACCAATATATTTTATTACCTCAATTCACTGACTGGTTGTTGATATTAATCACCTTCCTACTCAGTTAATATATCGATACTTTTAATTAACTGCCAAAAAAATACTCATTTAGCAAATATAAATAAAATCAATATGTGTTATTATATTTTAGTTGAATATATTGGGCGTTCGAAGAGAATTGATTACGTATAGGAATATGCTAGGTATAGAAACCAAGACCAGTATTTTCACGTTTCATATAGGTTTCTAATCGTAAAGGGTTGGCTTAATGTGCTAGAACCAATGAAAAGACTGATGAACATGGCTTTCATGATTTTCGCTTGCACACAAATAATGAGTATGAATACCGTAAGATACTTGAGACATAGTTATGTAAGATATCTACCTGCTAATTGTACAATGCGCGTTTATTTAGAAAAGTATACTCGAATTTCGTGTCTATTAGCATAAACCAAAAAATAGCCACGAAATCAGGTTAAATTAGTAACTATATGAACTGAAAATCTAAACCAAAGTGAAAAAAACCGCTCCAGGCGAAGGCAAATAAATGATTTGCTCGTACAAATTGACGGCAAACAAGAAAGGAAACTGCACATGTTACACAATTGCAATTACCATAATTCACTTTCTGAAATATATGTTGTTAACAAATATTAGAGGCGTGAACTTTTTAAACGACAGTCAGTAGATTAAGGTCCATGTTTCACGTCTCCTGAATATGGTGTGTGTAAATTTTCATCGTAAAAAATATGTGAGAACATAAGATGAATAAATGAAACATATTTTGTATTCAAGTAGCCGATTATAAAGGGATTCTATAGAAAAAAATATTGTATTCAGTCCACACCAAAGATGTATTTTACAGATAAAAATTAACTTTTTAAATAAATTTATATTAGCCCTGATTTCATATTCAGTCTGCAAAATTATAATTTTATATAAATAACATAAAAAACCTACATAAACCATTTTTAAAATACAGCAACATAAAATTGGTATATGGATAATGGAAAGACTAAATAATGAATACTCAATCTTAACAAAAACAAATTCTGTCAATTTTTTTGCTTAATTTCATATTAAATAAATAGTCAGGTACCATTTATTTAACAGAGGAACATTTACAGAACAAGAGTAATATTGTAACAACTTCAATTAATACTATGTATGTACATTTATACAACAAATGGACGCAATATTGTGATACACGTAGCTGTACCTGTACGATCTCAATTGAAAACGAGCCAGTAAAACAATAAGGTATAATAGGGTACCGGACAGTAATCGAAAAAAAATCTAAGATGTGTTTTAAAATAAAGTTTGTTATACAACAATATCACTCAATAAAGATTTTTAAGAAATAACAATGATTTATAATTTTAAATCAATAAATAAATTATCTGTGCCGCGTAAGAACCCAAACGCCAATTACAGTGCGTAACGTCATTTGTGAGTAGCCGTAAGTAAAAAACACTGCATTGTATGTTATTTCGCGTTTTTCTACAATTTATTTGCATTTTTCTAAAAATATTTGATTGTAATTAGTTACGAATTGAAGTACTATAGTCATAACAGAAGTTGTCGCAAGTGTTTGAAGCCTTCTGTTAATTTTTTATTATGGAACAAGGTTATACAAAGCCGACAATAGAAATCTCCCAAAAGTTGATATTTTCATGGTCGGCAGTTTCTTTGCCAGTGTTCTGCTGAATTTAGAAATGTGAAAACATTTGTGTAAGTATTTCAACTTCTTTTTGTTTATCTTAACCATAGAAATGATTGAAGAAATAACAAAAGAAAACATAACCTAAAACTAGTTCCATTATTTACCAAGTAATTTTCCTATATTACGTACACACTAAATATGATTATTTGTGTTATGGGGCTGTGTAATAACACTTTAGGTATAGTACTTACATCAAAGTGATCTTGGCAAAAGTAAATTGGTGAAATAACAGACATTCCATCGCACTTTCGTCTTGCTACGCATAACCATTTCTTTCGTATGTGTGATTTTCGAGGTACATCAATGAAAATTTTATTTGGAGTAGTTACTGATGTATTTCCACATCGAGGCACAACACACCAACGATATCTTTTTCGGTCCATGATGATTAAGAAACACAAAATACTTAATTTATCCAAGCACTGATCACTTGTAATATGGCTCGTAGTTTGTTTACCTCACAAATGACGTCACGCGATCTGAATTGACATGAAGTACTGTTTTCGCGACAATTTTAAATAAATGATGTTTTTGACGTTTTCAAGTACTCCAGAGGATTTATTTAATTAAAATATTATTTTTTATGGCTATATATATATGAATAAAGATTATTTTTAAACCCTATCTGAAAAGTTGTCCGGTTCCCTATTATAAGAAAGATGTGACTTAAATTTGAATTAATTTTTTTAGCAATATTTAAAAATATGGTGCTATATATAACTATTTAACTTTATTAAATATTAGTAAACTAATTATTTTTAGACATCTCTTAAAGCATATTTGAGATTTAGAAATTAGATAAACAAGACAAGAGAATTAAGGAAAAATCGAAAAAATAAATGTTATTTCTTGTTCGTTTAATGTCTAAATTTATAACATGTTGTTCAAAGAAGCTAATGAAATACTAATTAAATTCTTTTTGAAGTTAATTAAATGACGATTTAAAATGAATGGATCAGAAAGGATTACAGAACTGAATAAAAACACCCGACCGATTGGTGACCTAAAGATAATGTTGACGTCAAACTTGCGGCGTAACCCTTGTTGTTCTCCTTGTAAGCATATTTTTTTTTGTATTAAGGCTTATACTTCTACAACTTTGCAAACATATGACAGCTAAAAACAGGTTTACAAAATTATAAATAATAACACTAAACTTTGGTCAAAAATTTAAGTACAATGAAACCAGTTGAAATCGTACAGAATAAACTTTAGATATCAATGTAGATATCAATCTTGATAAAAAATTATCGAACTTTTTTCTAATAATCAGACATTTCTCAAGTAAGCAAATATATTTAGATGAAGATTATAAACATTCTTTTTCAAAATCTACAAGAATATACTTACTGGAGGCAGCCTCCTCAATGACCTGAGCGCGAAGCGAGTAACAATAGGAAGATACAATAAAAATATATACATACTATCTTTCTCACACCTCTCTTTGATTGGTGGATAGTATATACTTACAATCTATCTTATTCGTTACTCGTATCGAAGCTGCTTCTAGTTTTTATATGTTTGAAGCTGAAAAATCGATAAACGTTATATAAAAAAAAATTCTGAGGCATATATTAAAGAGCACAACAGCCAAGTTATAAAGATATGTATATTAAACTTAAAAGGATATATGTACAGGGATTTCAGTTTTTTGGAGTAATTTTGGAATAAGTTTTTGCAAACTATTTTTATTTATTAAAATATATTTTTTAGTAATATATCTCTTCTTCTTTTGAATTGTGCCGGTCGAATTTATGTAAGTTGATCAAATGTTATAATAACAATAGATGTCTGAGGTAAACATTTACAATTTTGCAAAAACTATTGGACCGATCCAGTTGAAATTTTCAGCACATATTGAGCACCAAAAGACCCAACTTTTTACGATTTTTTTTTATTGATGTTATTGCTTATTTAATGATGTGTCAAATTTTGTAATTTTCAAAATAACAAATGGGTGTATAAAATTTTTAAAACTGTCTTTTTGTATAACTTTAAAATGGTTACTTCAAAATAAATTCATTTTAATAAATATCTAGACGTTTAGATATAAGTAAAAATGTAAAAATTGACAGTTTTTTAACTTAACAATTTAAGAACTAAAATTTAGTAACGAAAGTTCTACACCAAATGCTTAGGATTTGTTTCTCGGGTCCAAATACACCAGAAGTAACTGTCGGCTACCTGTTAATTTCTTTAGTCATATCAAATTCTCAGTTCCCTCGAATAATTACCCTTTTTCCACTTTACTTAATATTTGGCTGTTCTTTCAAAAGCTTCAAAAGCAAATCGCAGACATTGAACAATGTAATAGCAGTGATGATATTTATCGAAAAAAGAATTTGAATGAATTGCATACATTCTTTACTAAAACTGGATACATTCAGCATGTCTTAAAGCAATTGATTTATTCGTCACCTTGCCAGGCCAGCCAGAGCAACACGACGTGCCAACTCCATGCACCCTTATACTGTTCAGTGCCAGACATCGAGAACGGATCGATTCGATTGTTCCTTCATTCCCAGGGTCCCCAGATTGTGGAACTCCTTACCTTCCCACGTCTTCCCCACTCGTCCTAACTTGCAGTCCTATAAACTCCAAATTAATAAATTGTCTCTTCTACCCCAATAGATGTTCTTGGTACATTTGTATTTAGATCTATACCAACTAAGACATCCTTAAATAAAAAAAAAACTTTCTTTGTTGGACCAACAGATGACATAAGGACATTACAGGACCCATTCCAATGCAACAATATCCAAATATAACACCATTTTGTTTTTCAAAAATAAAGACAAAACACCCAAACCATATATTACGCAACATAAAAGTGACTGCTCAACTTATAAAAAGAGCTTTAGCTCAACATCATCAAATGACAGGGCAGCAATTTGACTACGAAAACACGACCGTAGTAGAAATGTACCACATATACAAAATCAACAACATTGTTAATAACAAGACTGACACAGTACATATAGAAAATTACAATACTGTGTCCATGTTTTTATATTTGCATCTGATGAAACCGTTTAAAGAACACCGAAATATTAAGAGTAATGTTTTTTAATTTACCGAAAACCTGAAATCCCTGTATATATAATGTTTGTAGTTCCCTGAAGATATTAATACAAATACATCATGAAAAACTAGAAATTCTGTAAAAATTCTAATTATATTTTGCAAATGTTTAGTGATAATATAATGAAACTATTTACTGTAAACTTATGTAAAAACATAAAAATTAATGGAATTTATCCATAACTTTATCACACTGATTCAGAAATTTACAACAATTCATATGCAAGTAATCGGTATTAAAAAAAATAATCATATATACATATATAACTTCATAAGTTCATTCAGAAAGATAAATTATACAACTTGTACTTATATAGATATGAAAAACAAGGCAAATAAAAAAATATGATACATATATACACCTAAAAAGTTTTGAAAATAGCTATTTATTTAATATAAACCTTTAAAAACCAACTCAATCAAATCTTATCTAATTGAAGACACAGGGATACGATTTTACAACTTTGTAATTTAGATCTTGAACTGCCTAAAGATGCTCAAGTAACAGTCAAAAATATTAAAATTTAAAATTGTAAGCAAATATTTTTATGTTAATGAAAGTAGCCAAGTGAATTTTTATATAGTTGAATTTTGTAACCAGGCGATCTGATAAAACATTTTCAACTATAAGGAACAAGAACGTATATAAGAAGGATGCTCCACTTGCTTGGTGGGGGTATGCGTGCCTGATGGAAGCAATGTGGGCAAGGCGAGAGAAGCGACTGGCGCAAACGGCTACTGCGCATTAGCGCTGTCTCTGTTCTTCTCACTGCTCGTTCAAGACTGAGAAAGTCAGTAGCGTGCTGGTGTTTGATTTGTTTTGGTGAACTGTCAAGACAGATCGAAATGTCAAAGCGTTGTGGATAGAAAATGAGCTGAAATAAAACTTTTTCGATCAGTATATAACAATTACGGGTAAATTTAATACTGAATGAAAAGAGAATTAAACAAAGCTAAAAGTGACATCTAAATTTGCCTTGTCGTGATATGTGGAGTGGTGATTTAAAAAACGTTTTTAGAGTACGGATCGCGACGCATCTGTACTATATTTACCACCGTCCACCGTAAAATGGAAGTAGAACATTGCAAAAACCTCGGAGAAAACAATATGTTCAAAATATCATGAATATTATTCACATCAACAATATAAATCATTATCATTACTTTATTACTAATTACCAATTTTTTTTTGCTTTAAATGATGGTCGATGGCATTCAACACTTCTATATAGTTTGGAGAATCCTATGGAATACAATTGTTCGTCAGAAATAAATGGTTCCCTATTTTTAGTTTATATGCATAGTTTATACGAGTAAATGGAAAATTTGAAGAAAGGTTTTCAGCTATTCTCGGATTATTGTAAATAAAATTTTGAATAGAGTTTTGAATAATTTTTTTGCAATTTATAATGCGGATAAATTTATGCAAAATAATAATTCTATAATTAATCTCCACGAACTATATACATGAAATTTTTCTGAATTGTAATTGAAGTTTATTCATTCATCAATTAAAACAAACCAAACACCAGCACGCTACTGACTTTCTCAGTCTTGAACGAGCAGTGAGAAGAACAGAGACAGCGCTAATGCGCAGAAGCCGTTTGCGCCACTTCCGTCTCTCGCCTTGCCCACATTGCTTCCGTTTTCATTGCACACGGCAGCTCATAGTTCAACATAGGGAGTGGAGCATCCTTCTTAAATACGTTCTTGATAAGGAATATCTCTTTAATAATACACTATCGAAATCCGTAATAAATAGCATTTTAAAGTATGATTATTTTTGATATAAAGAGAAATTAAAAACATTACAAACGCTAATGATTCCTAAAGAACATTACGAATTGTTTTGCAGAACTAATTATAATCAGGACTACCGCGTGTGAATTCGCCGCTAGAGGCGCTAGAGTAGCTGGAGGTCCCCGCGTCACTGTTTATGGGTGGGATGCACGGTATTATTTTTCTTTTTAATTAATTTTGGAGTTATTACGAGGTATAATAATGTTTAATTTAAAACATTGTTTTAAATATGGATAATACGAATTAGGGGTAAATGAATGTCACTGCTTTAAAAGCAGAACTACGAAAAACAGGTGTAAAGTTAAGCGGGCTGAAAGAACAGTACTGAGCAACACTGCGGCATTTTCCTCTAAATATCAATGGATTAATATTTATTTGTAAACGTGACGACGGATAAGTATCAGCTACAAATTTATTCTATGGACGGACCTACAACGCCAGTGGCGCCAACTGAACAAAAAAACGGTAGCCCTCATTATAATCTGCTACTCATTTTACAGTTTATACAGTAAATTTTTGAAGATACTATGAAAACTACAAGTTATTTGGTTGCCGAAAGCTCAAAAAGTAGTTAATGTTTTTTTTTAATATAAAGACATCAATCTCACAATATCCATTTGAACATATGCAACAGTAACAAATTTTATATTATTTGTTGTATATGCAATGAATAGAAAATTTCTAATAAATAGAAAAAACTATAAACATGCACGTTTATCACTTCCTCTTTATTATTATTGTGTTCTAAATTCATTCATACTGCATTAAGCAGAGTTAAAAGCTTTGGTAAAATTGACTTTATTCCAAAATTATTACTTTATTTAAGGGGGATTGATAGTAAAATTAAGAAACGTTATACGTTCGTGAATTTCATAGTTTCTAGAATTTATAATCATCAAACAAGTAATGTTGGTTAAAAAGAATTATGTTTTTAAGCATCTCTTTGATTTATCTTTGGCTAACTTAACAAAGTTGTATATAACGAAAATTTTATACGAAGTTAATAACCATTAGAATTCAGATATATGATTAAAATAAATCATCGACAAATGTGTAAAAGTACCCAGTTTTAATTTTTTTAGATAAAACCAGTTATATATGTTAACAAAAAAATAAAGATCCATTTTTTAATGCATTAGTTACTTGTCTCATTTTTTAATAACTTCGTATAACATACATTTTATTTGAATCATATTGTGAACTGAGCAATTACATTTGGCATTAATACATGTATACATAGCGCTAGGAACAATGACTGATTTTTAAAACACAGTAATTTGAGATCATCCATTTTAAAACTGTCAACAAATTTAAATACATGCAAATTTGTTTAATTTATAATAAATAAATATAGACTGTATTCGATAAATAAAATTCCATTTTGGTAGCTGCCGCTTTAATTTAATAACTAATATCATTCAATTACAAAGAAGAAATGATTTTATCTGCTTGAAAATTATTTTTACACGTATATGTGGTGGAATAAAGACATGAAGATATTTTTGCAAAGAAAAATGCTGCCGAAAGTCCTCGTTTGATGGTGTAAGTTTATGGTGATCATAGTCTAGCCAGTATTTTAAACTCTTCGAAAGTGGCGATTTTGAAATCACGGACAAACAGCGTCCAGAGCAGTCGAAAAAAATTGAGCATTCAGAATTGGAGAAATTACTAAATGAAGATCCATGCCAATCGCAAGAAGAGCTAACAGAATCATTAGGATGAGCCCAACAAACCATTTCTAATCGTTTAAAAATAAGGGGAATGATTTCAAAGCAAGGAAATTCAGTGCAATACGAATTAAAGTCAAAAGATGTAGAGAGGTGACTGTAGACAAGAAAAGATTTTTTTGTATCGCATTGTCACTAGCGATGGAAGTGGATCCTATACGACAATCTCAAGCGCAAAAAAATCTTATGGGTATCCTGGCCACGCATCCACCTCGACGCCAAAGCCAAATATTTATGGCAATAAGATGATACTGTTTATATGATGGGACCAGCTAGATTTTGAAATGTTGAAACAGAAAAAAAAACGATCACGAGGAAAGTGTATCGACGTCAACTGATGCGTTTGAGCCAAGCATTGATAAATAAATGGCCTTTATACTTCGACAGGCAGACAAAATTATCCTTTAACATGACAATGCCCAACCACATGTTGCTATGTTAGTCAAAACATACTTGGAAGATCAGAAATTGGAAGTCTTACTTCATCCGCCGTATTCAACCGTCATTGCTCCTTCCGACTACCTCTTGTTTCAATCAATGGCACAAGATCTGCCTGGACAGCACTTTGTCAATTATGAAGAATGTAAAAAATGGGTTGATTCTTGGATCGTCTCAAAAATTACGGAGTTCTTTATTCAAGACGGAATGCAAGAGTTACTTGTATTGTGGGCAAAAGTAGTGTCAAGCGACGGACAATACTTTGAATAATGTATTATTCCATTTGGTTATTAAAATGAATGCAAATTTTCATCCAAAAAGTCCGGTACTCCTTGTATAAAAATATATATCGGAAAATTATCACTGCTAACAGAATCAAAGCATGCACCAAAATAAAATTTGTTTAATTTGTCAAAAAGTGTCAAGCTAGTTTTTTCATCAAAGGTTTCTTTAATTTATTTCTATATTTATTATGTTCCAAATACAATCGAAAAATAAATTAGGAAATATTAAAAAACGTATCAAAAATACATTTTAAAGATGGGTACGTATTTTTGGAAAATAAAAAATGTATAAACTGAATTCAAGATTTGAGGAAAGAAATAAAATAACTCTGGACAAATAAAAATATCGTTTAGAATTGAAGGTTGGTAAAACAAATTTACAAGATATAGGTTCTATGAGATTTTTCAGCGTTCTATAGGCTTTCATTTACTAGGTTCCTGCTAACTTTTTTATTAATTAACTAATTAAAATTTGGTTTTCACCAAAATATAGAGAAAAAAATCTAGTATTGTGGATGCTAAAAATATATATTTTTTATTTAATTTACATATTTTTTCTTTGATATTTAAGTGCAAGTTTTTAAAAATTTTAAGTTTCCACATTTCTATATAACATTTTAAAATTTTTGATCAAAAAAAAAATTTTTTAATCTGCTGTAACTAACATTTAAAAGGGATTTAAGAAAAATGCATTAAGTGCTTTATTATGTGCTGCCGCCAGTAGTAATGCGTTCGAACTATTAGAGTTGCATCTAAAGGGTTCAGAGGCGTCGGGCCCGCTTTGCTTAAAAAGTGGAAGGGCGATGCAACTCCGATCCTTTTTACAGCGAAAGAACGCTCTTAAAAAGTAAGGGTAAGGTTTAATTGCTAGAAATCAATGAAAAAACATATAAAACACTTACCTATTCACAGAATAAAAACTAATAGAGTAAACAGCAGATAAAAATAATGTTTTGTTCGAAGTAAAACGATAAGTATTATTAAAAAAATCTTATAAATATAGTCCGGGTTCCCACGTGGTAAAAAAGGCATAAAGAATAACCGGCTGAAACTTTCAGAATCGCTTAATTGCACTTAGACCTACAAACTTCCATAGCAACAATATCGATGGATGGGGCGTTTTTTCTTCAGCAGCGGTCAAACATGTCGAAAGATATAACCCTCCCCGGAGTGATGGATAACCGATTTATTTTTTGTGAATCAACAGTTTTTTATTATTACTACATAATAAAACACGTGACCTACAAAAAGAGGAGGGCGTTTGGCGGGGCCTACGCGCTTAACATGTAATAGTTACGACTGCCAACGACTTAACAAATAACCAGTTATCGCCCTCTTCTTTTGTAGGTCACATAAAATAATAAAAAACTGTTGATTCACAAAAAATAACTCGGTAATCCATCACTCTGGGGAGAGTTATAACTTTCGACATGTTTGACCACTGCTGAAGAAAAAACGCCCCATCCATCGATATTGTTGCTATGGAAGTTTGTAGGTCTAAGTGCAATTAAGCGATTCTGAAAGTTTCAGCCGGTTATTCTTTATGCCTTTTTTACCACGTGGGAACCCGGACTAATATTTTATTACGTAAGAGATGCGTGTATTTAAATTTGATTTAACAATATCCATATACAGGCATGGCAGTTTATTTAAAAAATATTGAGAAGACTGCAATTTAAAAAAAAAATAAGACTAGCTTACAATGTTAATGTACATGTCTAAAAAAACTTACAACTATTGTGAATCCGACGTACTTGACCTTCTTCGAATATTGCCTAAAATATTAGGTTGACTCAAGCATATTTGTTGGTATTGTTGAAGTTGAGCTTGTGTTGGAAGTTGACTTGCTAACGCTGAGTTTGAGGCCATTTGGGAGGAAGTATCTGAGGTAAAATTGATTGTAAAAAATACTCTTTAAAATTTGTATCACAATGAAGTTACTTTGAATTTAAAACTTAATAATATCAAGAAAAAGAAGCATGCAATATTTTGACTATTTAAAATGAAAATGATTAAGAGTTATCAAAATTTAGCTGTAAATCAGTTAACTGACTTGTAGTAGGCGTTGACATTCTAAGTGTTATGGGCGTTCTTTGAAGTGTTCTGGTGGTGATTGTTTGGGCACCAACTTGATGCACCCTCGGCCTCGATACTGGAGTTATCAGTTGGAATGACTGTCCACCTGGAGTCAGTGACACAGTTTGTGATTGCTGATTTACTCCTTTCACTCCAGAACTCACTAACTGAGCTATACCGAAAAAGATTATTAGTTTGCAAAAAACACTGATTAAAATTATAATACAGATATGTAGAAAATGTCAAATTTACTAATAAGATTTTTCATATGCTTCATACGTATGATTATTTCAGTTCACAATTTAAAAATGTAAGATTCTGAAAGGAAAGGCTTCTAACACACTGAATATTTTTTATATGTGAGCGTTTCTCTGGAAACTGGGCACTTGTTGTCTCAGGCTATTATTAACAGTAAAATTAAAATAAAATGTTTTGTAGATAACTAAGAAAAATAATAACCTAATCTACGCTATTGACTCGTTAATAGTTTTAAAATAAACAATATATCAAAATTGTTTCAATAGACCTCAAAAAACAGTTCTCTGGTGTGTCATCAAACCAATTTACTTCTCTGGTAAAGGGTTTTTTCTACCTCTTTACTTTAAAAAATATATATCGTAGAAACGTTGTTTCGCTGTAATAGATAAATATAGCCTATGAACAGTAAAGTAATATAGCTTGATTACGTTTTGTTAGTGACCGACCGAAAGTTCGGTTTTTCGGCCAAGAAATCTGTTTTCGGCCTTAGTTTCGGTGTCGGCCAAAAATGACCGAAACTTTCGACCTCGCCGAAATTCGAGTGTGAAATGTCTTTTTCCCTGCCGTTATATTAAAATAAAATTATTTTATTTTAGTTAGTTTATATTTTTTTTTATTATTAAATTATTATTGTACTTTTCATATTTGGCACATTTATTTGTTAATAGTTTATAGTATGATATTTTGAAAAATTTGACCGTAAAGAAATTTATATTTTATGTGTAGTGGGTTTATGATTTAAGCTTCTTGGGAATTTCCAATGGTTGTTTAGGGGGAATTTTTTTTGCAAGAAACATCTGTACTGAGATAGTTAATGCAGGGTATATTCGAAAATTTAAATATTTACTATTTTATTTTCGGTGACAAATCCCTTTGGGAAATTTTCTGTAACATTTTAATATTTTATTCACCCACTAATATCCCCAATCCGCGATTTTGTACTGGGATCTCGAAATTCCTACAGATTCAAGAAAAATCGGTAGTTACCAAATGATCACCTAGTTATAATCAAGTTGTTACCGTTACTGAAGTTACAAAGTTCGGTTTCGGCTGAAAAATCTGTTTCGGTCGGACACTACATTTTGTGTTACATTTTAATAAAATCAAAATAAACAGACCCTTGACTACATTCCCCTGTCCCTCAACAAAGTCCCTCTGTTATGATTTTTTAGAAGAAGCTCGATATATCCTAAAATATTAGAAATATTCTTGGTGTCTCTGCCGTATATTTAAGGTCATAAAGCAAGTTGCCCAGTCTACAGAGAAATACCCAGGTATATTATACAGAAACAAATTTTATATAAAAAATTGCTATTGTAAGATTTTAAATAAAACGAAACATTTAACAAATATTAAACAAAATAAGAAAATAAGTATATTAATTAATTTTAAATATTTAGAATCATCTTATCAAAACTATATTTATTATTCTGTCGCCCAATTACCACTGCAATGTATATATACACAATTGTTTATTAAATTTTTTATATCTACTTATAAAGAGATAAGAGACCCATTTTTTCATAGACCCCAAGACACTTGATTAAAAAATTGAACTCACTAATTCTATGAACCTTATTTTCAACAAATCCATTTTTACAAAAATAAGGTTCAATATTTTCTTCATGAAAAGAAGTAGGTACATCACACAAAATGTATCATAATTAACGTATCGGGTTTCACGTCTTTTCTCTTAATATTGATATCTTACAGTTAACAGATTTTTAAAAAGAATATATTGATTTAGATCAATGCACAATTTAGATTTGATATAAAAAAACAATGTTCATGTACGGTTTCGATACCCATTTTTGTTTATTTATGTTTCAAATTCTTTCATGTTTATCTATTAAATAAATTATGTTTGTTTTGTTTACTATTTAAGGATATAAAATCGTGATGCACTCTAATTACAAAATAATAAAAAAAGATCTGATTAACTTACCTAGATTTGAAGCACTAGCATTAGTTAAGACCACAGTTTGAGGAGCGACTCCAATATTATTTACATCAGCACTATTATCGGCAGCTTGTGTCACTGTATTAGAGTTTTGCGTTGCCGTAGAAGGAAGAGATACTATTAAACTCGTAGGATGTCCCTGAATATTTCCAGAAGAAACATTAAGAGATAATGAAATGGGTAACTGTACAAATTGAGCAAAATTTAAGCCCTGAACATTTATGGTACCGCTAGTTTGGGGTGGTGGGCTAGACATAGGACTAAGTACCGTATTAGTCTTAGGTGAATGAACCATGAACTGTTGATTGCCTTTAGGACTTTGAATAAAATGTGTTTGTTGTAAATTACTTTGGGTACCACCAAGTTTCTCTAAAAGTAAAGAGTTCGTTGTAGATCCTAAATCTGGTCGATCAGCAGCGGGAGTACCGACCAACAGTGTAGAAAGGGCCGAATTTTTTGATTCACTTGAACTAGCAGCTATTATTCTTTGATTTAATACTTGTTGTTTAATCGGTACCGCAGTGAAATTAGAATAATTAGTATTCGAATAATTAGTTAATGTTATAGTTTGTGGTTGTTGCTCCCGAACTTGTTGCAAGTCTTGTAAATTTACACGACTATTATTTAAAGTTATCACATTATTGTGGCTTACAACGCGCGCATTGGCAACACTAGGAAGAACCATTTTTCGAGCCAAAATTTTCTGATTTAAACTCTGCAATTGCTGAGGTAACATTTGCGAATTGTTTATAGCGTTTATTACAGCATCATTGTTCACATTTGATGCTGGCGAACTATTTAGTAGGTTTAATATAGTTGTATTGTTACCAGATATCTTGGCCTGTTGTTGTCTTTGCTGTTGCTCCTTTTTCGCGTTTTCTACAAAAGATAAAAATAATTACAGCATATACGATCATTTAAAAAAAGTGAGTAATCCGGTTTGGTTTTTAGATACACCAATTAAAATTGTAGGTAAAATGAAACTTTCTACACCATCCATTTTTGAAACAGCTATACTACCTATTCGGTTTAATATATTTATTGCCTGACCTCGGGTGGATAAACTAAATCAATATTGTGAGTTAGGATGAAGAAAAGAGGTGCTATTGTAAATTTATTAATTGTACCCTGTATTCCGTATCCATGTGTAAACTTTTTTAAACCTTAAGAAATGCAAGTTGTCTCTTAGGCAATAAACAATGCACCTTTGATTTAATAAAACATAGACAGCAAAAAATTTCTGATTGATTGTGAATATATATGAATGAAAATCAAATATTTAAGAAGAAACTAAATTTCCTGTTATTATTAGTTGTGAAAGAATTGTAATTAGTTAGTGAAACCGTAACCACTATAAAAGCACGGTGGTACTTCGAACTTAAATAAAAAGTTAAGTAGTTAGGTCGCTGTTTAATCAGCAGTACCTAATCAAAGTTTTCGACTTTGTGGGGGGATACAAACCCTAACTACTACAAATAACATCAACACGACTGTATCTCACAATGCTTTGTGGTGTCACAAAGTTTGGTTCTTCCGTTTGTTTAAAATAGATGTCGCCGTAGGTTGCGTTTCTATACTCTGTGTGTGAAGCTTTTAGAAGATACAAACGTGTTGGAATTATAATATCCATCGTTTTCACCCGTATTATATGTTATATAATTTTGTAAAATTTTCTCTCATACACTTGTTAGCAATAAGAAATATTTTTGCATTTAAAATCATTTTAGCATTTTGGTACTTAAATTATTATTATGCACGGACCGCAGCAGACAGAGCCATCTATCAATCATTTAATAAAAAGAAAACAATAGTCTATAGCAAAACAGATCGCTAGACCACTTTTATGCTATGAGTATTAATAAGATAAAGACAAGACATCACTATTAGATATTTATTTCTTTATTCGGGGATCTTTTTGCCACTAAAACAAACTTATAAAAAATATAAATCAATATTATGAAAATGACCCTTGCTTGTTGATCTTGATAGATATGTCAAATTTGTCAAGGGTCGTCTTTTAAAACTGAAAATGCCTAACAAAAATGAAAATAATTTGTTTAAAAATAATTCTTCTGAGCTTTCGACAACCAGATCGGTTGTCGTTTTCAAAGATAAAAATTTTTTTAGTCTTTACTCTTTATGTAGTTTAGATTTTTAAAATTTTGATTTGTTTTTTTGTAACTATAGATATATAGATTATTAACTCATTCTTTTTTTAAGGTGGTTATCCAAGATCTAGATAAATCCAAAGTAAAATTTGAAATACATTCATTTGGATTTAATAAAATGTGTGCTGTTTCTTTTAATTTTCTTTTTATAGAATTTTCTTCTTTACATAAAATTTTTGTTTCAGTCCATTTTATTTTGTGATTTAGAAAATTAAAAGCATGTTCACAAATTTTAGATTTATCTATATCTCCTTTTTTAAGATAATTTTTGTGTTCATTGAGGCGAACTTCAAGAGGTCTTCCTGATTCCCCAATGTAGACTTTGCCACAATCACATGGTATACTATATACACAATTTTTTGTTTTTTGATCTAAATTAACTGGTTTTGTTTTGGTTAAAAGTGATCTAATTGTATTATTTGTTTGAAAAATTGTCTTTATGTTAAAAGCATTACCAATTTTTTGAATTTTTTCAGAAATACCTTTTATATATGGAATTTTTGTTGTTTTTAAATTTTGTGTATGGTCAATTTGGTTATCCAATCTCTGAGGGTTTTCAATTTTATTGAAAGTTGATTTAATTAATTTTTCGGGATACCCATTATTCATTAAAACTGTTTTTATTGTTTCTTTTTCGTCTTTAAAAGAAGCAATATTTGAACATACTATTTTAGCTCTGTCATATAAACTTTTTATAATTCCTTTTTTAACCGTCATACTGTGATTGGAATTAAAATTCAAATATCTGTTAGTATGTGTTTTTTTACGAAAAATGTTAGTATTAATTAAATAATCGGTTTCCTTCGTAATTAATATATCAAGAAATGGTAATTTCTCATCTTTTTCAATTTCAATAGTAAATTTAATAGATGGTACTTTATTGTTAATATTTTCAAGAAATCTGTCTAATAAATTGAGATTGTAAGGCCAAATTGCAAAAACATCATCTACATATCTCCACCATATTTTTGGTTTAAAATATGATGTTTCAATAAAATTCTTTTCAAAAAATTCCATATAAATATTACTTAATATTGGTGAAAGACAACTTCCCATTGCCATTCCTGTTTTTTGTTTATAAAAATTATTTTTATATTGAAAATAAGTTGATTCGATACACATAGTTAACAATTCCATAATGGTATCTACGGATAAATTTGTTCTTTGATTTAAGCTATTATCATTTTCTAATAATTGTTTGACTATTTGTAACGTTTTATCAACAGGTACGTTTGTAAAAAGGCTTACAACATCAAAACTTATCATAAAGTGATTTTTATTTATATTAATGTTTGATAATTTTTCTAAAAAATGTTTATTGTTTTTAATGAATGAGTCAGTGTTATTAGATAAAGGATTGATGATATTGAGTAAAAATTTTGATAATTTACTGAAAGGAGAATTGATTGAACTTACAATTGGACGGAGTGGTATTCCTTCTTTATGAATTTTAGGTAAACCATAAAAATGAGGTGGTTTACTATAATGTGGAGTTAGTTGTCTTCTTTGTAAGTCATTCAATTCGTTTTTATGTTTAAAAAGAGATTTATATATTTTATTTTCTAACGATTTTGTTATGTCGTTATTAATTTTGGTATAAGTTGGGTCTTCCAGTAAATTCTCCAATTTCATCTCATAATCATTTGTATTTAAGATAACTGTAGCATTTCCTTTATCAGCTGGTAAAATTTTTATTTCATCATATTTTTTTAAAGAATTTAGAGCCTTAAATTCATATGATGATAGATTTTGTTTTATTTTAATATCTTTTTCTAATTCAATTTTGCATCGAATTCTGTACTCATTTCCTTCATCAATAACCCATAAAAAGATTCCAAAATTAGATTTCATTACATCTATTGAGGAAACAGCTCAAAAATTACCATTTGATGAAGGAAATGAGTCGGTTAATAATGCTATAATTTACGTCTTCAAACAGTCAAAATCCTAATTAACTAAAGCAGCCTATTTAATTACTTTAAGATACGAAATACAGGAATATTTAAGTCACCGTATTTTAACTTTTTTTGTTGAAATGAAAAATACTAACTCGCTATAGGATCTAAATGTTTTCATTTTTGTGTGGAATAGTTTTCATCTAAAGTATTTGTCGAGTAAAAATTTATTTACAATGATAAATATAGTTTATGATATAATGACAGTTTATAGGATTAATAATATGTATAAATTAAAAAAAAATACTCACACCTATACGAACTTTTACTACTATGAGCGTTAGATATATTGTTAGATAGCTCCTCCCACGGAAATCTCATAGCGAATAAAGGAGAGTCGCGAGAGATGAAACACGTTCTATTTTTTTAAACGACAGTGATTGTCGCTTACTATTTAATTAATTAGTTTCTACGGGTTCAAGTAGACTATAGTTGATTAAATAGATGAAGAATAGCTTAGATTTAATCTATAATGATTATTCTGAAACATAAGAGAAGGTCGCTCGAAAAGGAAAATCTTCATAACGAAAATGATTCCAATAAAAAATGCTTCATTTAAATAAAATTATTTTCGTTGACACAATCCGAGCACACATAAAAGTGTTTTTTTTCCATTTCTATACTTCAATTTAACTTATAGAAGTTATTATTAGAAGAATACATTATATTAACTAAATCAGTGATAATTTAAAGAAACTGGTGATCAGTAAATATAATTCTCAATGTCAAAAACATATGCATTTAGTCTTAAATAACATACCTGCTTGAAATTGCTGTACTGAATTTTGTAAATTAGTAGCTAATGCATTTATCGCCTGTTCCTTTGCAGAAGTTTTCTGGGGACTTTGTAAATGGTTTTGCTGAAAATCAAACAAAATAATATTTTGATAAACAAGTAATTAAAATCAAATTACAAATTTTGATATATATTTAGATTTAATAAATGATCGAGATATGTTAGTCAAAGATTATTATTATTACTCCACTCCAACAAAAACCAAATATAGTAAACTTACCTAAGAGTAGAATGGAATCATTCACTAGAAATAAAATTTAAAACTATAAAATGCGTATCTCAGTCCTGATTCACAATAAAGTAAATTGCTGAATTCTAGAGATGTATTTATAATTTGAATAATGTAATAAAATCTTATTTCAATGTTTCACAACATGGCACTGTATTCATTTAACAACTTTTACCCACGACTCATAAGTAAATTGCGTATTTTTAACCTATAACTCTGTCAGTAAGTGTCAAATTATTGAGGAGTGTTATAGTTTCATTTACTAAACTAGTGGAGTAAGTAAATAGAAACCTGTATTATTATGTTGGTTACCTACAGTTTTCATTAAATTAAACTAACATCTGACATTTCTCAGACAGAACTGTCTGCGAAATCGAATATTTTTGACAACTTATGCCAAAATTTAAATTTTATGTTTGTTATTTTTAGTTTTATACAAAACCATTTGGTAAGTCGTGGGTAAAGCATAGTACTTCACTCGAGGAACAAATTGCATATTTAGCTCGTTTCTTTAGCACATTCGCTCGCAAGCTCGCTCATGGGCCAAACACACTCGCTGTAATATGCAATTTACTCCACTCGTAAAGTAATATACTATATTTTTAATACATTAGTAGGAAAAATATAGCTAGTAAAATTAAGTTATTATTTGAATAATTAAAAATTAGCAATTTGGCCTACATTTAACATATAAAAAATGTAAGTAACTTTTCCGTTCTCTTATTATTAACACGTTTTTATTATTTTGGGTTGTATGTATGTATGTATGTAACGGAATCTTTGAGCTTAATTTTCAGCGGTTTCTAGAAGTCTGATTAACCTGAAACTTTGCATACGTATCAAGGAACGATGCCAATGCAATAATTTGATATTAGTTTTCCATTATCCTTATTAGGACCGCCAGGATTAATAAATTATTTTATTGATCCTCTGTAGTGGAGTGAGAGAGATAAAGCTAGTGCGCGGTCTGCGGATGTTTGCAGTTTGGGCTACTATTTCGCTCGGGCACTCAACACAGCACAAGGAAGTCAGAGACTCAGGGAGGGGTGTACTCATCTTGTTTGCTCCTTATCAAAATGATTTCAAATGTTGCAAGAAATTATGCCTGAAGAAGTTATGATGTTTAATGAAACGTTGCAGTATTCCAAAATGTAACATTCGCTTTTTTTATCCGAGTTCCCTTTTAATTTACATTCAATATTATCATGTCCGAAAATAATATTTTTAATAAATTTAAATCATTTGTCTTAGGTACGGAACAAAAACTGGTAAAAAGTAAAGCTTTGAAATCACAGTTAGTAAAGAAGGAATTTAATATAAGTAAAGAATACGAATTGAAAAAAAAAACAAGAACAGAATTTTTTTAACTGGACGAGTGGAATAATGACTGATTGTGTCTTAATTATGTCAGTATATTCCACCGTTACCTCTCTCCGTGCTAAGAGTATTTATTCCGATTACTTCTGTTTCAAGGACAATTTCTACATAGTTTTGATTTGAACTCTCACCGACTAATATAAAGATAACAAATTTTAATTCAGAAGTGCTAAGCCGTAAGTTTAATTCACTATTTATATGGAAATAAATAATAGTTTAAAAAAACTAAAAAAACACGCTTTTATAGCTAACCGAACTAAAAAATAGAAAATAATTCTCAATTACAAAGAGTTTATATTACAGTAGTAGAAGATCAAACAATCATTCATAGTTAATCACCTGAAAATAAAATTTAAGTTTGCGAAGAATAATTCAATTCAGAGTAAAAAGCGTGGGGTGCTTAATATATTGAATGTTACAATGATTCTATTGGTAACTATCTATGAGAAAAGAGTTATGAAATGTAGTAAAATGCTCCCCACGCTTTTAACTCGGAATTGAATTATTCTTCGCAAGCTTAAATTTTATTATAATTTTATTTTCAGGTGATTAACTATGAATGATTGTTAGATCTTCTACTACTGTAATATAAACTCTTTGTAATTGAGAATTATTTTCTATTTTTTAGTTCGGTTAGCTATAAAAGCGTGTTTTTTTTTAGTTTTTTTAAACTATTATTTATTTAGTCCTAAACTCAAATTTTTAATTTTACCTCAACTCTGAAACACATACAATAAACTTTTTATAGTTTAAAACAAGTTGGTTCGTTTGTTAACTTTTTTATAGGCATTAAAAAAATTATTTCCAAGAATAATATTTTATATTGTATGTCGATTCATACTACCTATATTTGAATAGATGCATACCAACGCATACAAGCGAGCATGCTTTCTGTCAACTTGCTCATGTAATATATGAAAAATTTATATTGCTTATGTTTTTTAATTAAACGATTTTCCATCTTTGTAATAGATTTTTCCATAATTCAAAGAAGAGAAGTAATCGAATAGACTAGGTATTGGCTATTTTTTAATAGTCCAAAACCAAGATATTTTTTGTTATAGTACAAGATATATTTCTGGATTTGTCAAAAAACGTAAATAAAGCAAATGAAAATACAAAAGTGGAGAAATTACTTTAACCGCTGTAGATCTAAAATACAAATTTAAATTATCCCGGGCGCTAACTTCACAAAACAAATTGTAAATTGTGATTGCCTTAGAGCGATCCGTTTTTCTAATTCGTTTTCCGTAATGTAAGTCTATAACATATTTAACAAGGTGCACATGTTGTTAGGTTTTCATAATACTCACAGTAGCTCTGAAACACAAACCGTGAGTTCGGATTGAAAGAACGGAAAAAAATGAATTAATTCATCTCGAATACATCGTTTCCTACATTTTGTTAGGATCGTAGGACACGACCAAAAATGTCCATTCCAAACGGTACCAAACAAAAAAGAGTATGATTGATATATTATCTGAATATTTAATGTGTGTAACCAATAACATTTGGTTTCCTTGTCATTTTGCGACAATAAAAATGTAATAGCAATCATTTCTCGTCCATCTTTATTAGCTTTCACGAATGCGTATCAACAGTGTAAATTTTGAATAAAAAAAAGAATCCCTGCCGAAAGTGGACGGAATTCTGAATCTCCAGTCCTTTCCTGTTAAGGTAGTACGGTTATGAAAGCAATGTTTCAAGAATTTCGCAAAACTCAGAATATAAGCTCGTAAATGTATAATACACATACTGTTAAAATTTGAAGACGATTTACCTCATCAGATATGAGATATTTGCAATTAAAAATGACATGAATTGTACATGTAACATGGGGGAAGCGTGGGAAACATTAATTTATTTTAATTTATGAATGAATGACTTTCACCATCTCGATGAAAAACTGATATTTGGTAAAATACTATATTTAGATGATATATAAAAAAATTAAAAATTATTTACCTCGTAGTTTCGATAAAAAATTAAAATAAACAACTCGTTTCAGCAATAATTTTCTAAGGAATGATATAAAGACTAATGACATGAAAACGATGTGGCAACGTTGTCACAAATAGGGCATTTCATGACAAGACTTTGACGTTTTTATTACCAATATGGCCGCTGAGAGGCAAATAAAGGTTGTGTTTACTTTGGTTTTGTATTTAAATCCATGTTACTTCGTGTTTAAATTGTCTTTTCCTAACTTTTTGTTGCCGATTGTGTTGTTATAAAAGTGTTTGAGTGACTTATTTATTGTTAAGTTCTAAAGACATAAACATGAGTGAATATTTTTAGTTGTCATTAGAAGATTCTGATGTTACCTCTAGATATAAGCAAAACATGAGTAAAATAAATAATTTAAATGTAAAATCAAAGGTGTGTAGAGCTCTTACATGAATTAAATAATTTGTATTATTTGTCATTATATTTTATTAATAAAACACATTTTAATAAAGTTTATTTTTATGTCTGTATTTAGTAAAAATCTATTTGTCTTACTAAAGTTAGCAGTTGGAGCAGAAAGAAATAGCACGAAATTTAAACGAATTTAATATTTTTAAGGATATCACTTCTCAACTTTTTTTAAAAAATCATAACAAATATTGATAATTTTTAAAATGAGAGAATAAATCTTATAGAGCAATCTTGTGATTTGTTATTAATTATAACAATAAATACAAAATATATTCAACAATGTTAAATTAATAAACATTTAAAAACGAAACTTTCACGACAGTAAATTTTTAATTATTGCAATACTTTATGACGAATACGGTCACCCATAACTATTTATTTATTTTTTGCAATAAAAAGAGCAAGTTTACTTTGCGTCTAAACTAAAAGTTTCAGTGGTTAGGAGAAATAAGAATAAAAATGACGCGACGTTGCCACATTTCCAAACAATTATATATGTGTATACGTTTAAGGGATAGAAGTACACTCACGTTAACAAATTTAACGTACAGTCATAGTGCAAACAAACGTGCTTAACGATAGTGCGATTCCGAAACTTTTTGACTGGACTGTCGCGGAGGAACTACCTTAAGGAAACTCGATCAGAAAAATATATGTGTCGCCGCTATAAAAATTTAGGTCAACTTTGGATTACTGTTTGAGAAACTGAACACAAGTTGACCAGTTTTTCAAAAATGAC
Source organism: Altica lythri (assembly GCA_964028335.1). NCBI lineage: Eukaryota > Metazoa > Arthropoda > Insecta > Coleoptera > Chrysomelidae > Altica > Altica lythri. Next base: position 56,899,120 of record OZ034803.1, on the reverse strand, counting down.
GCTTTGTCAGACAATTCCGAGTGTTAAGAGGTACTCTCAGGATTAGTTTAGATTCTTTTCCCTTTAATTTATTTGTAAATGACGTGTGAGTATAGTTAATACAGTCAATCAGTATGACGAGTTACGTACAGTTTTAACAAAGAGAGAACTAACATACGACTTCAGTCACGGGATGATCGAGATAATAAATATAAAAACATGTGTTTAATATACTTACGAGAACGTTTGATCTGCTTTGTAAACTACTATTGGCTGCTAGATTTCCATTTACCATAGTAGAATTTTGATTTTGGAGACTTTGCATTAACTGTAGTAAATGCTGTTGTGGTAACGTTGACTGATTGGCACTTTGCGCCTGAAGTTGAGCCTGTGCTTGTGCGACTCTCTCTTTAATCCTAGGACTTAAGCTAAAATATTACATCAACAATTAATGATACTATGATTTAATTAATTACTCTGTTTATATTTGTTAGCAAATTTTAAATTTCCTTAATATGAATAATAATAAATGTTTATCAAATAGTTAAAATACCTCAAAAATTATTTTAAATATTTGAAAAGCTCATTTTTATATGACTTATTACAACAGTTTGGGCCATCGATATTTTAATACAGTAAAGATACCAACATATGATATATCTATAACAATCTCCACAGATCAAGCATAAAATATTTGTTGATTCCGTAATGGAACGGAGAGGCATGTAACTTTAGTTCCTTGTTCTAAACTCATTCGCGCACAAGATATAGACAATCTAACAAAAGCTTTATATAAAAATGTTACAATCCGTTCAGACCAAATGCCCGACACGATTTTAAAATCGAAACGATATTTTAATCTAATCGAGACACTCATTAACACGATACGACAATTTAGTAGAAACGAAATGTTAATTCATGGCGCTAGTTGGTTTCTGGCAACGATGAAGATTCTAAATGGTATTGGAAGGTACTAGATGAAACATTTATTTTGGAGAAAAATAGTTCAAATAAATATTAAAGATTTTAAAAATATTGAATTTTTTAAAGACAAATAATATAAATTATTTAAATAAAAAAAAGCTCAACTAAAATTATTATTATATATCAAAATATAATAAAAAAAAGTATAATTATTAAACTTACGATTTTTTTATAACAATAACTATTATTTTGAAAACGTGGAAGTGAGATTTAAAACTACAAGATCACACTACCACCGTTTACATGTAACTGAAATATTAAAAGTTTTAACAAAGAGTGTTTAGTCTCAGATAATAAAATCGAGCCAGAGATAATAAAATTAAATTAGTCTGTAGGATCAAATCACCAGATGTTGTTCATCATGTCCTCTTCACCACAATAGAAACCATATAATTTACATACATGTATTTTATAGTATGGTTTTATTTTTTTTTGTTTTCTTCTAAATAGATTACAATATTGATTGATTACAATCAAATGTATTTTCAGACTTTTACGGGAGGCGAAAAATAGCAAGCACAGTTATTTAAACATTGGCTCTCAAAAAAAGATAATAAAATTGAATTGCACAATTAATAAACACATTCATTGCTATAATTTGAAATAGTTATATTACATGTCATTAAGCATAAAAAAATCTTATCAACAATTAATGAAATAATCGAGACAAATTACTATAAAAATTATATTGAAGCCAGAAACCATTTTTGATTGACTTAATTGAATTTATTACCTATCAGATAAAGTTCAAGAGAAATTTAGTAAGATTATGAATGACACTTAAATCCTTGTCAAAATTTTGGATTGCAATTAAAACTGAAATTCCAACAATAACTGAATTGAAATTAAATTTATGTGAAATTACTTTTATATTACTGAGACATACTGAGTCCCATTATCATAAAAAACTAGACAATGTTGAAAACATGTAATGTCCAACCTTATAACATATTTATCTTCATTTTACATTACTATTCAGCCAAAAACGTCTGTCTTTATATTATTTTAATATTATTATAAAGATGTTAAACTACTTTTTATTGCAAAGTACTTATTTATTTATCTTTAATATATATTTAATATCTAGAGTCGCGAAAAACATCCATCTACGCTCTACACGAAAAAAAAAGTTTAAGAAACATTGCTCTAGACTCTAGAGCTTCAAACTCGTAATATTTACTAACCTACTAATTATTAATTTATAATTGGACAGTTATATTTTGATAAAAAAAAACTCAAAATCTGGTGAAAACACCAAATTTTAAAAATTATAAAAAAATCTTATCTTATTATTAAAATATACCACGATATTTTGATATCTAGTGACAAAGGAATCATACTTAAGGAGGTCCTTTCGCTGCAAATTAGTCAAAACAAGTGTTGTAGTCAATACTCGATAAATTAAAATAAAAAACCCATAAAAATTCCTAAAATTAAAAAATAAATAGTATATGAGGCATTGATAATTGAAATTTTGAAAATTAAAAAAAAAAAATAGTTAAATACAGAAGTTAATTTGACTCTTGTAAATAAGCTGTTAATAGCCTGTCTGTGATTTGACAACGCTGTCTCACGGTCGTTCATATTTGTCAATATTTGTATCCACACAATCCTAACCTTAACCATGTTTAAGCTTTAGCTGTCAATGTGGTGAATGAGTAAATTGAATAAAAATGCTTAATCATAATATTCGAATGTCTCGTGGCAAGGATGCTTGTAAATTTGTGAGTCTTAAACGTAAACAATGGTGTGATAATGTTGTAAGTGCAAAAAAAGGAAAGTTTACATTGAAGGAATTAGTACGCGCGATACGCAACGTTGCCAAATGTTTTGACTCCATTTTAATGTAAGTTACTTGAGATTCTTTTGTGATTTTTAATTATTAATTTCTCAGTAAATTGCACGGTGACTGATATATTTTATTGCAAAAAAAGGAACCTGGATATTTCAAAAATCTAATTTTCAGTTTTTCTTTATTCCATCTAATCGGTGACTGATAGTATAATTCGAAAAATATCGTTAAGTACTTACTTTCTCATAAGACTCTGTACAAATACTAACATTTTAAAACTTTTTTTTTTCAAAAATTTGCACGGTAAGGTATGATTAAAACTTCACTATTCGATAAATAAGGTCTTTAACTATTAGAAAAAAATTAAATTTATTCATAATCTAATATTTTTTATTTAACATTGGCGGCGAAAGGACCTCCTTAATTGACGATTTTTGTACTGATATGTAGATATTACCACGTGTTCAATATTTTTTAAATTTAGGTTTTGTGGACCTTTTTTTAATTAACAAACTATAAATTTATGTATATATGCAAATAAATAACATTAAACCGTTATTACCTGTAACTGATTCTAACTGGTTTCCTAGCGCTTTCAGTAAAAATCTCAGTAAACTGATGAATGTATCGATTGGCATTTGCCCTGGAACCCAGTGAAAATCGACAAGCAACACCATTCTGTTCATTCTTTTTATGATCTCTTCTCATGTAAAGTTCTCCTAGATATTCGGAATCAGAAGGTCTTTGTAATATTGATAGTTTAATATGATACACTCTGGGAATGCCCTTATCTTTTGAAGGCATATCAGTTTCCAAAATATACTCTTCTATCAGTTGAGGACTGAAGTCAACATTTTCCTTTGGTCTCCGATAAAGTTTAAATTCGTTAATAACGACTTCTTGAGGTGCACAAAGTAAAGGAGGTTCTAAACTTGGTATAGGTACTGGTTTTATTTCATCTATACTCTTTTTAAGAGGCTTTGAGGTTATAATCGGTACACCATTGGTTCCTATAGCAATCTTTGGTTTGTTTCTTGCTTTAGACAGGAACTCATAAAATTCTAAACCTGGTCTATAAGTAAACTGATCTAATTTCCTTTTTCGATTAACTGTAACTTGTGAAAACTTTTTAGCCATTCGACGAAATTTGTGAGTGTTCCACATTCTTCGTCTGTTGTATATTTCTGTTACTTCTGCTCCTATAGAAACATCAGGATCTAAACATAATGACGGCGTATTCGCCATTAGTATTTCGCTTTCTAATTCATCCTGATCGTCACTGGACCAGTCAGCTTTTTCTTCCATTATCGCTTTTATATCAGCCATAATGCTCTGCAATTAATACAAAATTATAAAATGCTTATAGAAATTATTATACAGTATTTTGTAGACTTACACTCTGAGTAGGTCTTAGTAAAACATGATGAGTTTCGAACTGAGGATATGCTTGTCGATGGTCTCTAACCTCAGCTATAACGCAACCACTATAGAAAAGGTAACTAAACTGTGATTCTATTATATCCACAATAAATGGTGGAAGTTCTTCCTGATCAATATATCGAAGAAGTTCTTCCTCTTCGTAAGGCCACATTTTGGTTTCTATCATATCGGCAGTATCTTCAGTAAAATCGGGATCAGTTCGAGATAATGGTCTGAATGCCAACGAGTAACCTATGTTTCCAGGGTATAGATTTAAAATGAGTGTATTCAGTCTTTCATTAGCTACAAGTTTTTCTAAGAGTATAGGGTTGAATTCAAACTTCTGAAAATTATTATAAATCAAAACTAAAAACTTAACATGTTCTCAGTTCGAGAACTAATTCTGGAAATACACATATATCCGAATCAGTTCTAAGAGACTACTATTACTAACCACGTTCTCTTCTGATTTGATCTTATCGTCCTCGTCCTCTTCATCTTCATCGTCACTTTCAATACTGGTTCTACCTTTCTCCTCTTCATATAATGCATGAAGTTTAGCAAATATATCGATGGGAGGTTTACCTGAAGGATTTTCAGTGATTTCTTGTGTTGAGGTTGATGCACCAGAAGTTGAAGGTTCCTGGTGGCATAGCAGAGGTAAGGGGGGACCGCTTGATACCTTTTCGACCAAATCCTAAAAATGACAAAATATAGAACGGCTATACTATTATATTCTAAATTGAAAAAAAGAAAATCTCCCTTTGGATTTTTCACATTTTTAAACCTATGTGTAACAGTTTTTATCAACTTAACAATGTAAGCATAAATTTTATTTCATTATATAATAGTTAACAGTATGTTTTTTATTTTTAGGGACTGAAACGTAGGAGATTGAGGTTTTATTTTGTAAATTTGAAAGTTGTACAGTATTTTCATTTTCTTTGTTATGAAACCACTGGGAAACTTTCAAATCCACAAAATATATAACCAAAACGTTCCACATCTGGGCTAACTTAAAATCAGCCATAGTTGAATTTCGTTTTTTTTTATCGTTGTGAAATACTGTTTAAACAAAAATAAACCTAACCATATCTGTAAATGTTTCTATTATTGTTTACCTTTTCGGAAAAATTAAAAACAACAACAAACTATTCTGTTTTTTAAGTCTATTTTATTATAATTCACGATTAATATAAAATGTTTTTTTTTTGTTTTTGAAGATAAAAACAACGATATATATGTCAGAAACTTTAAATCCAATTATACCGATCATCTTGGCACAAGTCTGTTGAAACGATTAGAAATGGTTTTGCAACTGAGTCCCTATATTGTCATATTAGTTTCATAATTAGTACTAAATAATAAGGTACATAGAGAGAAAATAAAATGCGTGGACAGATGTTGCTTAGGTAAAAAGATCAGACATTCTTGTTAATACTGAATTGTCTAATAACAAGTTTCTATAGTTTCCAACACAAATAGCAATTTACGCATTCAATATAATTTCAATAAAAATATTTTTTTGTACAACTGTCATTAAAAGTGACACTTTTAATGATAGCAAACAATGTTAAAAACGATTGTTTACATAGCAGCGTGTTAAAAATACTTTTAACACGTTGCCATGTAAACAAGTTTACTTTTAACACGGTTTAGTTTACTTTTAACACGGTTTGGTTTATTGTCATTGCAAATTCGCTCGTTTCATTATCAAAATAGGGAAGTTGTACAAAAAACATTGTATGGTATTTGTGTTAAAAGTGATTTTATTTTGTTCGTGAAATTGTTCAATTCGCTCCGCTCATTTCACAAACGTTTTCACTCACAAAATAAAACCTCACTTTTAACACTCATATCATAAATAACTATTTTGTACAACTGTCATTAAAAGTGACACTTTTAATGATAGCAAACAATGTTAAAAACGATTGTTTACATAGCAGCGTGTTAAAAATACTTTTAACACGTTGCCATGTAAACAAGTTTACTTTTAACACGGTTTAGTTTACTTTTAACACGGTTTGGTTTATTGTCATTGAAAATTCGCTCGTTTCATTATCAAAATAGGGAAGTTGTACAGAAAACATTGTATGGTATTTGTGTTAAAAGTGATTTTATTTTGTTCGTGAAATTGTTCAATTCGCTCCGCTCATTTCACAAACGTTTTCACTCACAAAATAAAACCTCACTTTTAACACTCATATCATAAATAACTAATTAGATTTTGTGTTTTTTCTACTCAGTCAAAACATTTAAATACGTTGATTTACTTAGTTATGAAAATATAAATTTACTTAAAATTATACGGTTTGCATTTATTTTCACAAGACCTACCTTTTATCCATACAATGATACAAGTTTAAAATCTGGGTTTAGTTATTAGGCAAAACTTTAATAAATTATATTTTTACTTTTTCTTTAAATGAATAATTCTGTAAATATAACTTAATAAACCAATCATTAATCAGTTGCACTATACTTACATCACCCTCCTCACATGCAGCCTCCTGGCTTTGCATCCTTGAATATTCTCAAATATTACGAACATCCAGATAGCCACATAGATATTTTAAAAAGCATTTTTATCATATATTGTCTTTACCACTGACAAGTGCTAAAATAAAACAAAATGTATAAAAAAAAACTAAAAGATTTTTAACCAAATATTGTAAAAAATTAAACAATATTAACAGTTACATTACTTGCTATTTTCGTAAAAAATGTAGGTGATATTTTGAGATAATCTTGACAACTTGTTAGAATATGACATTTGTAAAATTTCATCCCTTTAAGAATATCTTTGTAGGTCAATTAAACATGACGGTGTATTTAAATATAAGAATCCTACCTGACAAGTATTGTAAAATGACAAAACCATTTTTACTCAGTAATCAACATTTCTATTTTACGAAGATCACATTCATATTATAAGTTAACTTCTAGGCCGCAAGGGTAACCTAACCCCTAATTTAAACAAATTTTCAAATGTACACACCACACTATAAGTAACTAATTGTTGTTAAATTAAATACATGTTGCTTTAAGTTCAATGATTCTTAGAAACAATACCATTTCACTGTAAACAGTAACATTTTTGAAAAAGACACCTAAACCCAGTTTACAAACATACTGGGCACCCATGGCAGACATCTATCGGTAAATTTCCTTTCAAGATGATCTGTCAATTTTTGACGTGATATAAACAAAACTGATTGGATAATTTCTGACAGTCTTACTGTTCTTAATTTTCATTGGTTGTAAATGGGTTGTAAATTGAAATCAGCATAAATATAGAACTCGGCCTAAACAAACGATCTATGTGTATGACAGTTGTTTTGGCGGGATAATTCAAAATGTTACCAGATCATCACGTTGATTTGTGTAAGGAAAATAAATTCCCAATATACTTTTAAACAATTATTTATAATTTTAAATTCTGCAATTTTCATTTTAGTCATCATTTTCGAATATGATTTAAAATAATCTTGATTTAGTACTGAAGTAGCTCATTTTTTATAATACTGTTGGAGATAAATACGAATCCGATGTAATGTTCGATTAAGTCTTATTTTGTGTTTTTATGTATTTATCATCTTTATAACTACAGCTAATTTGCAGGGTGTTGTATTTTTATATTCAGGTGCATCTTTACAAGAACTATTTTTAAACACAAATTAATTGTGACGCACCAATATAAAGAAAATGCTTGTAAACCTTTTTACGTGGATTTTTTTTTAATTCTATTTTGACCGCCTTTTTTGAAGGACCAATAATAATAACATATTTTATATTTTTAAAATCATTTTTTTTAAGGAAAATGTTGGTTTGCGGTTATTTAACTCATGTGTTCTTATTTTTTAAAGTCTTTTATTAGACCAGTCTGTCGAAATGCATAGGCGTCTATTATATTATAATAGACGCTTTCCATAGGAAGCTATTTTTTTCTAAAATCCCTTCAGGATGTACCCGATATCGATAATCACGATATGCGCCTGTCGCAAACCCTGTGCTAAATATTTATTTTAATATAATCTGAAAATTTTTCATTTTTTGCTCCTATTTTCGTGTATAAATATACAAAATTATAAGAAGTTAAAAGTTTCATTATTTAATTTTACACAATATTTGTTAGTTAAAAATTAAAAATTTAATGTTTGTTGTTGGAAAAATAGCAACAATTGGGAAAAAAGTACAAAAAAATGAAGTTTATTCTTTAATTGTTTTCAACCCTCTAAACTCCATATTCCGGCTAGAAAAACTTTTTAATATGATTAAAACGGGTGCTAAATTTCATTAAGATCGTTTGAATAGTTTTTGCATAATAATTTTGCAGTCCAGCCTACTAGAAAAAAAAATCGTAATTTTTTATTAATTTTATTATTAACACGCTTTTATTAACTTCACCTGTATGCTGTATGTATGTATGTATGTTTGTTTGTTTGTAACTCTCCACTCCGCGGCTGCTGCCTCGGATGAGTCCCGTATCGTTATTTTTAGTCACTACCTCCCCGTGCCGGGAGTGGGTAATTTGTGCGCCTGCTGCCTTCCTTCGGCCTTGTACAAAAATGGGCATTTCTTAACAGTTCTACACGCACACTTTTTTTTTAAGTTCTGAAAACAATACGTTTAATTATAAACGATATGAATAAAATTGTCTTAGAATTAATCAATTCTTTAGATTTCACAATAGTAATTTTTTTTCCAAGTTCTGAAAACAATACGTTTAATTATAAACAATATGAATGAAATTGTCTTAGAATTAATCTAACAATTCTTTAGATTTCACAATAATAATTTTTTTTTCCAAGTGATTGAAACAATATGTTCAATCATCAACAATATGAATCCAATAAATATAATTTGAGAAATCAAGAAAACACGCTTTCAAAGCATTTCCAACTAAATAAACGAATAATGATTGAGTGAGGGTCTTGTAATCGTCACAGCAAATTAACGAATCTATTGAAATAAAATAAATTGGACTAAAAAGTAAAAAATAAATATAGTTTAAAAAAACTAAAAAACACGCTTTTATAGCATATGAAACTAACAAGTAAAAAAATAAATGTAATTAAGGAAAACTAAAAAGCATGTTTCTGAAAAACATCGAACTAGAAAGTTAAAAATAATTTTCAAAATAAAATTAAAACAAAAATAAATGAAAAATACTAGTATTATTGTGAAAAAAGCGTGGGCGCTGCATACCATATTTTTCGAATGTCAAGCGTCCACGCTTTTTTCACAATAATTTATTTTTGCTTTAATTTTATTTTGAAAATTATTTTTAACTTTTTAGTTCGATGTTTTTCAGAAACATGCTTTTTAATTTTCCATAATTACATTTATTTAGTAGCAATATTTTCCGAATTATATACGAAAATAGTAACAAAAAAATGAAAAAATTTTCAATTTTTTTTAGATTTTCTTAAATAAAAAATTCGAAAAGAGGTTGACCTTAAAGGCCATCCTTGCAACTTCCCGCTAGTTTTAACCGCAAAGCTATAGTAACGTGACGTATTTTGACGTTTTTGACTTTTTTTGAAATGTTTAAAAAGCCATAACTTTTTAACGCGTTACGATTTTGATGTTCAAGATGGCATTCGACGCAGATTTTTGAGACCTAAAAACGTTACCGGGAGTGCAAAATCGGTTAGTCAAAAAATCTCTAAGTTATTGAAAAAGAAAACACTTTTTTGAAATTTTTTGACAACGATATCTCACGAACGAATCAACCGATTTTAATTTGCAAAACGGCATTCGACGTGGCTTTTTAAGCTTGAGAGCTGATTAGGTTATGAAATTGATCGATGCAATAGCCAAAAAGACATGCCCAAAAAACATTATTTTTACCAATTGTTTTTTTTCGGTTATTTTGAAATTTCTCGAAATCTACTGGCTCGAATCGGCTCAAACTTACAGGGAATCTAAGTTAGATAGAACTATTTGGAACGCGTTTTATTTCATTTTGATCGGTCAAGCCGTTCAAAAGTTATAAGAGGTTTACATACATCCACACACACACACACACATCCACACGTACATACAGACTCCCTCGTAAAAATAGTCAGGGGAGGTTGTCTATGGGGGAGGTTCCTAAGACCTCAAAACGTTGAGATCCGATGAAAACTCGATTTTCGAAAAACGGGGTGAAACCAATAACTTCCCGATTTTAAAATAAATTTTAATTTTTTTTAGCGGGAAGTTAAAAATTTTACATAGGGTTTACGACTGGCGCATATCGTGATTATCGATATTCCAGGGATTCCAGCAAAAAAATAGCTTCCTATGGAAAATGTCCAATCCAAAGCAGATCTCGCAGTTAGAGGATGTAAGGACCAAGGTCCTAAAGTCACCAAACAGTCTGTAAGTACTGGTTTCAAAGTGGAAACTTCACCATCTCTATCGATGTGCGAAGAACAACCTGAGAAACTTGAATTAACAAAACAAGAATACGCGCGAGGAATCTGAATCCCCGCAATCGGATTCGGATGAACTGCAAAAAATCGAATTTGAATTGTCGGACCCAGGCAACTGGCCGGGGGTAGAAAAAATGCTTGACCAGCAGCGGTCTTTATTTAGCAGTCAGACTGTAATATAAGCACAGAATCACCCCGAAAACATTTAGTTTAGATCAACTGAACGCAATGGCAGGCATTTAACGTCTTCTATGTGGTACAGGACATTAGCTAATTGCGAAAGAGTTAAAAGATCTTGGCTTATATATTCTAAAACAAAAAATGCATTGTTTTGTGCGTGCTGCAAGATTTACCAGAAATCGTCTTCTGCTGCCATATCTGCCTTGTGTTCTACGAGGTCTATTAATTGGAAAAAGGCTTCAGAGAGATTAACCGAACAAAAGGCTACTCAAATGCACAATGAGTGTATGATCAAGTGGAAAACACGGTTACAACAAATAAAATCATGCCAGGGTATTGATCAAGACATTAAGAGAGTAATTCACACAGAAAAAGACAAATGGAGACAGATCCTGCGTATTGTTATAGATGCTATGTTGTATCTATCAATTATAGATCCAACATGATGGCAAAAATAGTTAGAAATCAGATTTTAAATGACATCAAAGAAGCCAAATACTACACAATAATGTTCGACTGCACTCCAGATGTGTCCCATACAGAACAAATTAGCCAAGTAATTCAATTTGTAAAAAAACGAAATAAAACAAAGTTTCATTGATTTCATACAAGTAGCAGGAAAGACAGGACAGGAGATTTGTCAACAAATTAAAAAAAAAATAGTTGATGATTTAGATATCGGGCAATGTCGTGATCAATCTTACGATAATGGGTCCGATATGGCCGGTGTCTATAAAGGAGTACAAGCCAGGATTGTAGAAAAGAATGAGTTGGCATAGTTCGAGCCATGTTTGGCTCACTCTACTCCTTAAATCTTGTAGGTGCCTCATCATGACAGGAAGCTATTAACCTATTTGGACTAAAAGTATATTGCTTTTTTGTTGGCTCCAATACTCGGTGGGACATTATGAAAAAATATGTTAAAACAAATTTGAAAGAAAGCAATCAGACTAGATGGTCGGCAAAACATGTTGCTGTGAATGGTCTGTTAATTAATTTACCAGAAGTAGGGTAGGCCTTGGAAGAAGTTAAGCACCAGAAGCTAAGTAGGATGCAGATCATCTTTTAACTAATATAAGAACATTTAAATTTATTCTTAATTTAACTATTTAGGCGATTATTCTCCGCGAAATAAATCGAGTGAATATAGAAATTCAGAAAGAAGATATTATCCTTGCCCGTTCTGTCGCACTATTGGATGGCCTGCTGAAAACTTTTCAAAAAATGAGACAAAATCCAATGGAAAATTGGATAAATGAGGCTGAACAAGTGGCGAAAAAACTGGTGTTGAGCCCATTTTGCAAAAAAAAAGAATTCCCAGACGCAAAAACATTTCCATGAGAAATGTGAAGATGAATTACAAACACTCAGCCCAGTTCAACTTTTTTCTATAGAAATAATGATTGTATATTCTTCTTTATTTGGGAATCTTTTTGCCACTAAAACAAACTGATAAAAAATATAAACAATATTTTGAAAATTTACTGCAAAACTGCTATCACAAAGGCGAAACGATGTCAGAATGATTGTCAGTCTCTTGACAGGACATTGTAGGCTCAAGAAACACATGAGTCAGTTGAACTTAGCAGATGAAGACATCTGTGGATACTGCCAAGAGGAAGAGGAAACCACATTTCATGTCCTATGCCAATGAGAAGGCCTTGCAAGGACGCGGAATCTAGTACTGGGAGAGGAGAAACCGGCTGCTCCAAGTTATGCGGAGTGGCCACTATCAAGGCTATTAAGTCTCATTAAGAGGGCAGGGCTGGACAAGGTTCTCTAATCCTATTCTTGAGATAGTAGAGCTGACTTTCGTGCTTTTTATGAAATTCTTGTTAACATTAATTGGAAATATTTAGAAAACATTTCTGATCCGGATATGTGTCTCTTTAAATTTTATAAGCATCTCAATAGAACCAGAGATAAAACAGTTCCACTTAAAACTGTCTCTAATGATGATAGCAAAATAAAATTTCCTTTCTGGTATTCTATGGATTTGATTAAAAAAATAAGATTAAAAAATAGACTTCACAAAATCAATGCGGATTCTACTGAATATAAACAGCTCAGAAATAGTATAAAAAGTCAGACTCGGAGCGAATTCGTGGCATATCAGAAAGAGATAGAACAGAATGCTGATTTGGATCCTAAAGCTTTCTGGGGGTATATTAATTCAAAAACTAAGGGATCTGGGGTCCCAGAAGTAATTTCATTTGATGAAAACAAATATACGGGGAGTTTTGAAATTGCAAATGCTTTTGCTTTTTATTTCAGGGGAGTTTTTAATAATACAGATAATAAAAGTTTATTGGATAAAGCTTGGGGTAACTTTCAGTTTCCTGAAATAACTGTGGACCTAGTAAAAAACAGCATAAAAAAGCTTAAACCTAAAAAATCGGTAGGTATAGACAATATTCCTGCATATATTTTTAAAGGCTGTGCTGAGATCTTGGCAAAACCCATAGCACATATATTTAATGCAGCTATCAAAAAAGGCTGTTTTCCACAGTTTTTAAAGCAAGCAGTGATTGTTCCCATACATAAAAAAGGTAGTATTTCTGAAGTTGTAAACTACAGACCAATCAGCATTCTGAACCCTCTTGCTAAGATTTTTGAGAATATACTTCACGATAGTATTTTTAATTTTGTAAAAGATAGAATAGCTATTCAGCAGCACGGATTTATTCCTGACAGATCTACAGTGTCAAATTTAAGTGTATTTTCCAATGTTTCAGCTGAAGCAATTAACAATACAATACAGCTGGATGTCATTTACACTGATGCTGAAAAAGCATTTGATAAAGTAAACCACGTTCTATTATTGAATAAGCTTATACACTTGGGTTTTTCACAAAGTGCAGTGGATCTGATTGAGTCTTACCTGTCGGAGAGATCATATGTTGTTCGTGTTGGAAAAGATTTATCTGATAAGTATATAGGAACTTCAGGTGTACCTCAGGGTAGTAATATCTCACCTCTCTTGTTTATCATGTTTATAAATGATCTGCCAGATGTTCTTAATGGGTCTGACTGTCTTTTGTTTGCAGATGACTTTAAGATTTATAGGACCATCGCCACTGAATCTGATTGCATAACTCTGCAAAATGATCTATCACGTGTGACTGACTGGTTTGACAACAATAACATGTCTTTAAATATTAGCAAATGTAGCATTATGACTTTTACCCGGCGCAGAAACTATTTGAATTATCCATACAATATCAATGGAACTATTCTTTCCAAGAACGATGTCTGTAGGGATCTTGGAGTCACATTCCAATCTAATTTAAAGTTTAACCAGCATTATGATTGTATAGTTAATAAAGCGTATAGAGCGCTTGGATTTTTAATAAGAAATACCAAGCACTTTTATAAAATAAGCACATTGATAAGGCTTTACAATGCTCTTGTTAGACCACATGTGGAATATGCTTCTATCATCTGGTCACCAATGGCGGAGTCCAATAAAAATCATATTGAAAAGGTGCAAAAAAAATTTCTTAGGTATTTGTACTACAAACAATATAACATTTACCCAGCATATCCACTGTTGGTATCATACAAGAGTATGCTGGAAACCTTTTCCTTACAATCACTAATTGATAGGCGACTAATTCGTTCTTTTATATTTGTATATTATATAATTAATAATGTTAAGTATAAGGATTTTAACTTTATTAATAAAGTTTATTTTAATGTTCCTAAAATCTACCTAAGATTAAATAAACACAAATTCTTCAAGACTGAATTATTGAGCTGTTCCTTTTTTAATAATACTAGCTGACCCGGCGAACTTCGTACCGCCTATTGATGTTTTTTACCATTTTTCCAAATTTTTACGGTTTTGTAAATTATCGATTAGATATATCATATATTAACTGCGCCACCTTATGGTGGCGTCATAGTACTTAATTACGCAAGAATTGCTAATGTAAATTTATACTATCTCAACTGCGCCACCTTACAGTGGCGTCATAATGCTTAATTTAGTAAGGATCACTCTTTTAAATATATGAAATAGCTGTAACCGGCGCGCGTTGCTACGCCAACAACTAAAATAAATTTAGGAAAAATAAAAGAGATGAAGAGATAGAGGAGGAAAGAAAGTTTATAGTTTTGTTTCACTTATCGCACCAAAAATATATTTTTCGAACTTATATTTATATGAAATCAATATTGAATTTGATACATGGAAGCGCCATCTGGTGGTAACTTCTATTAATACGAATATCATATTCATATTAAGCATTAAGAATACAGCATCATACTAATTTTCATGACAATCGGTTAAACAGGGAAGAAGTTGCTACTCTGCAGCGCCACCTGGTGGCGAGTGGCATCAATGAGCATATCATACAAACCTCCTCCGTGGAAAACACATATAAATACCAATTTTCATTACAATCGGTTGAACAGGGCAGAAGTTACTACTTTGCAGCGCCACCTGGTGGCGAGTGGCATCAATGAGCATATCATATAAACCTTCTCCGTGGAAAAATACATATATATACCAATTTTCATAATAATCGGTCCAGTAGTTTTTGAGTTCATTGATTTCTTACATAAAAACACATCCTTTTTTATATATATAGATTAGGCGATATGTTTCAGCGCCACCTGGTGGCGAGTGGCATCAATGAGCATAGCATATTCGTTTTCTCCGTGAAAAAATACATATACATACCAATTTTCATGACAATCGGTTGAACGGGACAGAAGTTGCTACTTTGCAGCGCCACCTGGTGGCGGGTGGCATCAATGAGCATAGCATATTCGTTTTCTCCGTGAAAAAATACATATACATACCAATTTTCATGACAATCGGTTGAACGGGACAGAAGTTGCTACTTTGCAGCGCCACCTGGTGGCGAGTGGCATCAATGAGCATAGCATATTCGTTTTCTCCGTGAAAAAATACATATACATACCAATTTTCATGACAATCGGTTGAACGGGACAGAAGTTGCTACTTTGCAGCGCCACCTGGTGGCGAGTGGCATCAATGAGCATATCATATAAACCTTCTCCGTGGAAAAATACATATGTATACCAATTTTCATAATAATCGGTCCAGTAGTTTTTGAGTTCATCGATTTCGTACATAAAAACACATCCTTTTTTATATATATAGATTTTAATAAATTGCAATGAAATTATATATAAGAAAAACTGTGATATTCTTTGTACAACAATAAGAAGGATTAAGGAGCTTTTTTAAAGTAGATAGGCTTGGTTTTACTCTACTAGATATGTTTGTTCTTTCTGCTTGTTACTTGTTTTTTTTCTCTCTCTGTTGTTGTTTTAGTTGATTAGTTTTGTTTTTTAGATGTAAGGCCCCTTTACATGTAATTACCAAACTTTGGTGTATGTAAAGTGTATCAATAAATAAATAAATAAATAAATAAATAAATAATGAGTGGACACAAAAGATTTGCAAAGGTCGCAGTGATACAGGCTAACAGCCAACCCAGTAAACATCGAATCTAATTGCCATAGGTTCACGAAAATGCCTTGTTGAAATTTGAAATATAGGTGCACACAGAGGCAAAAAACCGATCTAGCAGAGTACCACGTCTGGGAAAATTCGTTTTTTCACCCAAAATCATTTTCTCTCATAAGATGGTTGTTAGATACGATAATATGAAATAGTAGGTGCCTGAGCGGAGCTCGGTCGTCAAGGTACTAATTATTTTTCGAGCAATTTACCCTCCACCAGTTTAAGTAGATTTCGTACACCACTTTGTAAACTTTTTCAAAATTATTTTTAGAAAAGATATCAATGTTCATCGAAATTCAATTTTTTCACCTTTAAGGTAGTTTCTTTTATTTTATGTAACTGTGTTTTACCTATAGAAAAGCAAAACTTTAATAAAATATGTAGTCTAAAAATGCAAAAAAGTTAAGTTGATGGACAGAAAACAAGTAGTTTCAAATAAATTATTCTACTTGCAGATTGATCCTCCAAGCAAAGTAAAGGATATAATTGAAAACATTTATTTCTTAAAGAAAAATAATACTATTTATCATATCTATCTATCTCCTATTTCTTAATTAGATATTTCATATTTGTAATAATCAGGCATTGTGTCCATTACCGTCTAATAAATGTGTACATTTCTTACTCTTCAATATGTATTTTAGATGAATAAATATCACAATATAAAAAATATTAAAACAAAATATGCTCCTTATTAATAACAATAATTATTATGCCTATGTGTAAAATAAATAAAGACTTCATAATAATAAATTTTCAAGTTTTCGCATTCTAAATTTGCCGGATTGTTTTATTTCTGTTTCAGCTCAGTTTCTTTAATTATTTTGATGGTTGATATTGAGCTAAAACTTATGATCAGCCTTTTTATTATATAAACTACATGATAGGTAACTTCATTCTTTCTTCAATAATTCCAGTCTACAAAACCAGCCAATTTATTTCTTATCCTGACAAGAGTAGTGAACAACGTCTCCATTCGGATATCTCACTAAAGCACTGAAATAAAAATAAAAATGTTATTTAATGATGAGTTTAAAAATAATATGAATTCAGAAAGTAAGCCTTTCCGTGTTCACCCGTGCCCGGCTTCACCAGTCCAAAGGTGAAGTCGAACACAGGAACTAAAAACCGTTTGTATACTTACAGGATCCGCCTGATTTACAGCTTAACAATAACTATTATAATAATATATTTTTTTAAGTAGCTACAATTCTTTTGAATTCATTAATATAGGTTTTCTCGTTCTCTGCCTTATTTTTTTTAAATAAAAAATAAAATCCAAAAAATTAATATTCATCTAAAGTACCTAATTAGAGGTGATGGGTGTTCACAATAGATCTGTAAAGGTCACAGTGACACAGGCTAACAGCCAACCCAATGAATATCTATCTATTAATATCTATCAGTGTTCAAATTATTTTTAACTAGCAGCCCGCCCCGGCTTTGCACGGGGATTAAAGAAAAATAACAAAAGCCATTAAATTTATTGGGTCAACGCTGCCCTGTAAACAATATTACATGTTGTTTTATTTTCTGGCAGCAAAATAAATTGATTTTCAGGTGCTCCGACCCGCCTTAGGCGGTTGGCCATGAGGAAAACCGATCCATACTAATTGGAAGGTTTGACCTTGAGACTTATTATTAGTAAAAGCGTAAGATGTTTTGATAGGAAATTGAAGCGGTTTAAATGGATTTGGTAGATCAGTTGGGATCATCGGTATCCTCAGTGTATGAGCTAGTTGACCAGCTGGTGGTTCAGTTATAATGGTTGCTACAACTTAATTGTCCTTTAATTCCTTTATAAGTAACCTTGTCCCATTGCACATGCTAAATTCGTGATTATGAAATAAGTTATTATGATAAGGATTAATACCAAGATAAAAACTTTTTAAATATTAAATAAGCACAATTTACAAAAAGAACTTTTTATAATAGAAAGTTTTTTACTGATTTATAGGTCATATTTTGTGTCATCTCAACAATGCACAGCATCCCTGATTTTGCAAAAATATTAAGTCATACAACGCTGTGATTGATCATAGAGAAGATTGTTTCCTTGTTAACAAAATCAAGGGTAGTTGTATCTAAAAACTTTCTAAAACAGTTTATTTTATTACGAGTTAAAATAATAATTACTGTTTTCACATGTAAGAACAAAAAAAAAAAAGAAAAAAAAACTTCTCTGTCGCGTAATCGATCCCATTATGATAACATAACAGAACTGTCACAAGTGGACTTGAGCCCCCGCCTAACCAACTACGCTACGAACGATTTATTTAATAACTTTCAAAATAATATTATCTATACACAACTTAGATCATTTTTAATATCAATTCGGTATAAATTTCGAAATCTATGTATATGCCTAAACACACTTGAAACATGCATTGTCATCCAGTTCTTAGCTATCCTGAAAATTTCAGAGCTATAGGTAGTCGGGAAATAGGTTTAAATTCGATTACAAATTCCACGGAATGACACAGAGACACAGAACACGGCGAAAATATAAAAAACTTTCTAAAAATAGTTTTTGTGACGTAATTATAACAGTTAGACATATGCTGTCGAGGCATTTTTTGTAGATATTTATATATTCTTCAAAATCGTAGTACATTATTTGATTCTATAATCAATAGTATTCTCAGCGCACGCGATGTAAGGATTTTAAGGTAATTTTTGGTTACATTAATGGCATTTTAGTAAGGATCCCTAATTTTTTTGAAAATAGTGTAGCTTGCCCACGGTGAAAGAATATTTGAAATCGGTCCAGTAGTTTCGCAGCCTATTCATTTCAAACAAACAAACAAACAAACATACAAACAAACAAAAAATCAAACCTTTCCTCTTTATAATATTAGTATAGATGAACATTATAAGCGAGACTTCTGTAAAACGTAAAAGAAATGATTTTTTTCCTTATAAAGTGCAATTGCACCAAGAAATAAATGAAGATGGTCCTAAGAGACGAATGCATTTTTTGTCAAGAGATTATGGATAAAATTGATGTTTATAATCTGTTAATGGACAACACTGTATTTTTCAACGAATCAACATTTTGCCTAAATGATTTTGCTAATCGACATAATTACCAATACTTGTGTGATCATAATGGATGTTAGAGGGCCACACACAATATCCCCAAAAGTTAAACGTCTGTGCTGGTATAGTTAGAGGAAGAATAATTAGGCCTTTTTTCTCAAAAAAATTTTACACCTTTGACGAGAACAAATAGTTGTAAAACTAATTCGCCTGATTTCCAATCCCGTTAATCCATTGCATCTATCAGAAAAAGATTGATTCCAGCATGATGGGGCTCCACCTCAATTTGATGCTAGGGTTAGAGAATATTTGAACACATTATTCCCACAAAGGTGGGAGGGCTGAAGAGGACATATTATTATATTTATTCCTATTGAATTTTTTTCTTTGCGTCATTTAAAATTCGTAGTTTATAATATTTTGGTGAACTATAACTCTGCATAAAAGCCACCGCTCGAGAAAAAACTCTCGAAGCTTTTCAAGATTCTTTAAGGTCATTTAATGGTAGATTAGGATATTTTCAGGCAGACGAAGAATCTGTTTGAACATTTACTTTAACAAATTTGTTTTCCTTTTTTTGTTATTGTTTTATTTAAGTTGTAAGGTGTTATTTATTAGTTTTAAAAAAATTCGTATTGAAGATTTAAGAATTGACAGTTTGGAGCAGTAATCGCTTTTAAGGGGTGGTCATAATGAGAAATTTTACTGCAATTCGGTGTAGGTAAACTTGGTGAAGAATCGCATTTTGGAAGGTACCAATGTCCAAAATATATCGTTGTGCCTCGTAACTTTTTATTCATATTAAATTTCTATACCAAAAGAATACAACACTTACTATGGCAACAAAAAAATAACTGGGGAATTTTATTCATTTTTGCAACCATAATTTTATGCATTACAGATTTGCTAAAGACATTTATTTGTCACCGTAAAATTTACAGATGTGTACAGAACTGCACTCAAACCTGTTTATTATGCTACTTTTTGTGAAAAAATATATTTGTATTTATCTCAAAAGCAGGTCATAGTAATTTCAAAGACGATTTATTTCAATTATAAAATTAAAAAAATATTACCTTTGATTTCCAAATCTTTTCTTACAAACAGGACACACGTTTATTTCAGTTACCAAAACGTGCTGACTTTGTAATACAAGTTTTTGTTCTTGAATTTGTAGGTGTTCTGCATATAGCAATCCTTTCATAAGTTGCATATTTCTGCGTTCCTGGATGACTTTTTGAAGAGAAACTAATAAAAATTTGTGAATTCTGGCAACAGGAACACTATCAGGAAGGGTAGCTAATGCTTCCAAAGGATTCATTTGATGTGCATGTTCTTCTAATAGTTGAAGAGCAAGTTCTAAATCTGGAAATGCTGTCTTTGGAGATAAAGTCAATCCTGGTAATGACAGAGGGCAACTGTTTGGGTCTAATATTAATTTAATAAGAGATACGTACACCTAAAATTAAATATAAACATTAGTTAAAATGTTGGTAACATATTCCTCTCATTATTCACAAATCTGAACAAAAGTGCTACGAAATTAAAAAAATTAAACAATAAATGTTCGCTATGCAAGTGTTAAAACTATAAATTAGTTTATTGTTTAATTATGATTAAAGTATAAATATTTTAATAAGCATTGACTTTAAATTATCTTCTTATAAATTTTACTTCACTCACTATCTATTTAAACCACGAAGTCGGTAATCCACTATCACAAATGTGGGTTCCAATGGTAAATAGGAATAAAAGACAAAGCTTCCCACAGATAAATTTATTAAATAAAGACGTACTTAGTAGCGACCCGTTTCGTTCAAAACTAGCCATCAGGCTACATAAAAAAACAGTCAGTATATAAAATTATTGTAAATGTAAAAAAAGTTTCTTACTAAAAGAAAAATAAGATCACAAAATAGTGAAGTCCAAAAATTAAAACACCATACGCAGTTAAAAAAGTGGAAAACGTAAAATACAGAGTTGCCCTCTTTCTTAGTTTTGTTCTATCCAACGCATTCATGTATATTACAGAGGTCTTATTGCCTGTTTTTTTCTTTTTGGTGTCACACCCAATTAAATATGTCAATATCACCTCAGGTGATTTAAATTTAATTTTTAATTTTTATAAACACTGTTTTTCAGTTTACTTCTTTAATTGGGGGACTTTTGTCACTAAAAAACTAATAAAAAATATAAATTAATATTTTGAAAATGCTTATTAATCTTGATCAAATTTGTCAAGGGTCGTTTTTTCAAAACTGAAAATGCCCAACAAAAATGAAAATAATTTTCTTAATAATTTTTAGCTTTCGATAACCAGATCGGTTGTCGTTTATAAAGATAAAAAATTCTAACACAATTCTGCAAAACCAAGCTTCGCATTAAGAAGTATATGTTAGATTATTTTCATTTTTGTTAGGCATTTTCATTTTTGAAAAAACGACCCTTGACAAATTTGACATATTTATCAAGATTTCTTTCTTTTTAGTGGCAAAAGTTCCCCGATTAAAGAAGTAAATATATGCAATTATGCCACGAAGAAGTTACAGAGAATATTGAAATACTGTTTATATTCATCGTTACAAATTTATAATTATATGTCTTTCACAATTTTAAATTATTTGTGTATACTTAGAAAATTAAGTTATGAAAAAGGTACATTAATAGTGGGATCCATATATAGATCCCCTAGTGGCAATGTAGAGGAAGTCCTGTCATTTTTTGATGAAATGTTGAATATAGATATTGTGAATAAATACGACACTGTAATAATAAGTGACTTCAATGTTGATTATAAGAGTGACAATGGAACAACATGCAAATTCAAAAACAAAATTAAAGATCAAGGATTTAAACAAATAATAACGAAACCAACGCGGATAAAAAATACATCTGCTACACTTATAGATTGGATAGTCACTAATAATTATAGTATAAACGAACTGCCTAGAAATTTTCCACAGTTATCTGATCACGAGATGATTGGTATAGAAATAAACTTCCCCATAGACAAGAGAAACATCTTTATGGAAAAACGATTTCTGAATGAAAAAAACTTAGATAAAATAAGGATGGAACTCATTGGAGCAAAATAGGAAACAAATTCTACTGATGTGGACGTAGTTTATAGAAATTTCTGCGATAATGTAGGAAAATCTGTCGATAAAATATGCCCATTGAAAAAGGTTAAGATTCATAAGAAACCATGGATAAATAATCGCGTTAGACAAACTCAAACGGAACGCGATCAAAGTTATAAGAAATTTAAACAAACACAATTACATCAAAACTGGAATGAATATAAAAGAAAAAGAAATGCAGTAACCACGGTAATAAGGCAAGAAAAAAGAAAATATATGGAGGAAAAAATTGATAAATCAAAAAATGATAACAAAAAGATGTGGCAGACGATCAAGGAAATTCTAGGTCAGAAAAAGGAGAAAGTGAACAGCAATAAAATTTTGTTTGAGAAATACACTGGTAGTGCTTCAAAAAACTTAATTAAATTTTATATCACAAAAATAGCAAATAGCATCGAAATTAGACAACAAAAACTTACAAATGAATTTCAGATCAAGGAAAAGGCAAAAAAGCTATCAAACTCTCAGAAAGTAAACTTTAACACACTTAAGAAAATTGTATTTTCGTTAAAAAATAAAAGTACAAGTGATGAATGTGTCAGTGTAAAATTGTTAAAAGATCTATTTTGTGTTACTGGGTATCCACTGTTAAATTTGATAAATTTAATTCTTGATAACGGCCGTTTTCCAATAGAGTTAAAGACAAGTGTCGTTATCCCAATTGCTAAGGTACCATCTCCGATGCGTCCAGAGGATTGCAGGCCGATAAATTTATTGCCAGTAGTAGATAAAATTGTCGAAATAGTCATAAGGGACCAGTTGAAGAGCTTCTTCGAAGAAAATCAGTTATTGTATGAAGGTCAATGTGGTTTTCGTGAGAAGCATTCTTGTGAAAGTGCGGTTCAGCTTGTGTGTGCAAAGTGGAGAGAAATAAATGTCGGTAAAGTTGTGATAAGTGTTTTTGTGGATTTAAAACGTGCATTTGAAACAATAAATAGAGATAGACTATTGCAGAAATTAGCTTCTTTTGGTGTAGGTTCTAAGGCTTTATCTTTGTTAAAAGACTATCTAAGTGACAGATATCAAAAAACTAGAATTGATAACTGACCACTTTGGTTACGACGTCTGGTGGTCAAAAAAAGTACTAGTTTTAGTGTGCACTTGAATACACCAGTATATTGACTAATATATTACAATTAATTTTAAAAATTAATAGAAATTTTTTAATAACAAATGGAACTCATTAAATCAAATCTTCGTACTCAAAATAAGAGTAGAGTTTATTGTGCGGTGAATGGTTGTGGTAGTAAATCACATAAAAATTTAGAAATTAGTTTTCATCTCATACCTAAACCTGGTAGCAGTTTTGTTTACATTGAAAATTATTTGGGAAAAAAAGATAAAAATAGATAGATTTAAAGCCTGACAACGTGCTATAAAATTAAAAAATACAAATCCACATATGAGAGTGTGTTCGGAGTTTAAAAAAAAGATACAATTAAAAAACATAATGATATTAGTAAGGATTCTAGTGCTACAAATTTGAATGTGCTTGATAACAGTGATGAGTATTGCATTACCAATGATAACGCTGTTGAAAAAACATTCAATGATGTTGAAGTTCAGTTGGAAACTTTATTCATAAAACCATCATTCATGGATTTTATGAAGTCAGAAGAGAATTTACGAACAGCAACAGGGATTCAACCGTATGAAATATTGGATCTGATTTTGAAACCGATCCTTCGATATCATGAGGTTTATCTTTTACATGAGAAGTTTGTAAACATAATGCATTAAAACTCACAACATCACTATTTGGGTTGTCATTATTTTCACCACATTTTATCAAGTGTCCAGCTTGTAAAATTCTTTCTGCATCTTTAATATTCTTCTGAGCTGGATTTGATCCAACAAATCGAAAAAATTCGTTTATAGAAAACATAAATAAATAAAATTCATAACACTAATTCCATGTAAACATAATGGTTAATTCTTTGACTGCACACAATACGTAGCCATGTTTTTAAGCTCCGCCTACTGGTCAGTTGTCAATAGATGGAGTAACATCTTCTAAATTATTAAATACTTTTGGTGTACCTCAGGGTAGTGTTCTAGGTCCGCTGCTATTCATAATTTACATAAATGATCTGCAAAAATATTTAAAAAATTCTCTTGTCAATTTATTTGGTGATGACACAGTGATATCAATATGTGGCAGCGACCCTAAAACATTGACTTGCATTTTAAATAATGAACTAAACATATTATTTGATTGCTATGTATAAATAAATTAAAGTTAAACACAGCAAAAACTAAATGTATGGTATTGGGATCAAAGTAAATTGTTTAAGATATTATTCAAGTTATTGTAAAATTTGTATAAATGGCGAGGAGATTGAAATTATTAATGAAATAAAATACTTAGGAGTATTAATTGATCCTCAATTAAAATTTTCAAACTTTGCAGACTATTTATGTAAAAAGTTAGGGAAAAAAGTAGGATTTTTCTATAGGGTATCACAAGTTTTGTCACAGGGGGCAAAAATTTTAGTTTATAATTGTATATTGAGACCTCATTTTGAGTACTGTATTTCACTTTTGCTTTCTTGTCCTAAACAACTAATACAAAGACTACAAATTTTGCAGAATAGATGTATGCGTATAATTTTGGGATGTCATATTTATACACCGATAGACTCAATGCTACAAAAATTAAATTGGTTGACAGTAGAGCAAAGCATTAAAAAGGCAAACATTCTTTTAATATATTGTAACGAAACTACGCCACTGGGTGCATGTTTAGCTTATCCAGAACTCTCGAGAATCGAGAATAATCTGAACACCCTCTGCAGCGAATATTCTGGTACCAAAAAAACAATGAAGAACTCTGTTCTCGAATTCTCTGGTCCTCGAACGTGAGATGGCGCCGCTATATAAATAAAGCAGATTCGAATGCGGACAGTTAGTTCAGTTTTCCAGTGTAGCGCGAATATTTAAGCTTTCGAATAGTGCAAATAAATTGTGAATTTAGTATTTAGCAGTATTAAAGTTTGTGTAGTTATTCGTTAGAAAATAAATCAACTTAAAAATAAATCGAACCCGTGTATTAATTTGTTAAAAACGTTACAATTGGTGTCAGAAGTGGGATATTTTAATTTAATTAGTGGACTTTTCGAGCGCAGTTTTTGTAATTTTGTGATAAAACTCTTTCCGGTTTCGGTATTGACTTTTAGACATTTTGGACAGTTCTTTTTCGAAGTGCTAATTAAGATAATTCGAAATGAAATTAACACAGTTAACGGTTAAACAGTTAAAAGAACAACTAGAAGAACGTGATAAAGACACTGCGGGCACCAAAGCCACCCTTGTGCAAAAATTGAGAGAAGCATTAACCCAAGAGGGATGTGACCCAGAAACTTTCGAATTCCCTTCCACCGAAGAATCACTCTTGGCGAAAATTGAGGAAAATGCTAAGAAGGTTGAAGGAAAGATAGAAGAAAATGCTAAGAAGATGGAGGAAAATGCTAAGAAAGTTGAAGAAAAGATGGAGGAAAATGCTAAGAAAGTTGAAGAAAAGATGGAGGAAAATGCTAAGAAAGTTGAAGAAAAGATGGAAGAAAATGCTAATAAGGTTGAAGGAAAACTAGAAGAAATTGTTAAAACGGTTGACCATAAATTTGAACAAGTCGAAGAAAAGTTTGGACGAGTCGAAGAAAAGTTCGAATGCTTAGAAAACAAAATCAGACAATTAGAAAACATGGTCACCAACACTAACATCGCCGAACAGGACGTAAAAGTTATTGAAACTACAGACAAGAAAGAATTAGTATACGAGGAATGTGGCGGCGGTATGAAATTCAAACTGCCGAATTTCGACGGTAAATCGTCCTGGTCCACGTATGTCAAACAGTTCGAAGCAATCGCGATGGCCAATCGATGGACAGAACAACAAAAAGCCATATCATTGACAGCTGCTCTGCGAGGTGACGCCGCAGATATTTTGAGATCAATACCGAAAGATCAAGAGTACTGCTATCAGACGCTTTTCTCCAGATTGGAAAACCGCTACGGAGATAGCCACTTACAGCAAGTTTATAAAGCCCAATTGCGCACCCGAAATCAACGCGCAACCGAGAACTTGCAAGAATTTGAGGCGGACATCGCACGTATGGTCCGGTTGGCATATCCTATAGCGCCCGATAGCTTTCTGGAAGAAATAGCAGTCGACACTTTTGTAAATGGCTTGAGGGACAACGATTTACAGAAAGCTTTGAAACTGGCTCGACCGAAGCTACTAGATGAAGCTCTCGCTATAGCGCTAGAACATGAAACAGCGAGCCAAACTTCGCGGGGTCACCGTTTAAGAACGATTGGAGAAGAATCGGAGACTGAAAGCCTCGAAGAACTGGTAAGAAGAATTATTCGTAAAGACAAAATGGAGACGAGACGGGAACCAAGGTGCTGGAATTGCGGCGAGTTCGGTCACCTACGCCGCAATTGCAAGAAACAGCCGTCGGAAAACTAAAGCGGGTCGACATGAAGGGGCGAGCGTCGACCCTGGAGAGTAAAGCCCCTGTAGTCACGGTCAACGTAACATCTTCTGGTGGAGTCGCCAGTTTGTACATCGACGGACTTGCAAACGAGAGGAACACTTCTATGTTAATAGACACGGGAGCAACAAAAACCATTACAAGACCAGAGTTGGTGGAAGAGCAATCTCTATTATCGCCGACACCAGTAAGATTGAGAACGGCTACGGGCGAGATAATAAAGACGTATGGAGAAGCCAATATGCTCATAAAGCTAGGAAAGACCAGTGTTAGACATCGAGTATTAGTAGCCGAGATAGCAGACCAGTTCATCCTCGGTATGGATCTTTTAAAAAAACTGGGGGCCATAGTAGATGTCAAAAACGGCTCTCTTAGGGTCGGCGAAGAAGAGCTCCCCTTCCATGACGAACAAGAAGATGTTGTCCGTTTAATAACTACTTGTGACATTATAATACCAGGCCGTAGCGAAAAAATCCTAATGACCAGTCTTGATGGGTATTGTAGGGACGGTAGCCTGAGAATAATTGAAGAAGCCAACAACAAAGACCTATTAATCGCCAAAGCTCTAATAAAGGTCAAAGACACTATTCCAGTGAGAGTAATGAATTTAAAAGAGAATCACATCAAGGTGAATAAAGGTACCGTGGTAGGACAGTGTGTTCCTGTATCAGCGATATGTTCTGCGATCATCACGAAGCCACCAGGAGCAAAGTTTCCTCAACAACTTGTCGATACGGTCATTAGTAACTGCCCAAATTTAGACCCGAAACAAGAACAAGAGGTGAAAGCTATGCTTGTGGAATATCAAGATGTGTTTGCCCTGAATGACAAAGACAAGGGCAAGACAAGCATTGTTTCTCATAAAATAAATACCGGGGATGCTCATCCGATTCGACAACCACCGAGAAGACTTCCTTGGGCCAAACGAGAAGAGGCTGAGGGTATCATCGCAGATATGAAGGAACAGGGGGTGATTGAACCATCAAACAGTCCATGGACCTCACCAGTGGTATTGGTAAAGAAGAAGGATGGTTCCACAAGATTTTGCATTGATTACCGTCAGCTAAACTCACTTACCAAAAAAGACAGCTATCCCCTGCCCAGAATAGACGACACACTAGACACTCTCTCCGGTTCCCGATGGTTCTCTACGCTTGATTTGAAGAGTGGCTATTGGCAAGTAGAAATGGATCCAGCCGATCGAGAAAAGACTGCTTTTTCCATAGGGTCAGGCCTCTGGCAATTTACAGTCATGCCTTTTGGCTTATGTAATGCCCCTGCTACATTCGAGAGACTGATGGAGGCAGTCCTGAGAGGATTAACTTGGCAAACTTGCCTGGTTTATTTGGATGATGTCATCGTGATTGGGAGATCGTTCGAGGAACATTCGAGGAATTTGAGAGAGGTACTTCAGCGACTACGTCAAGCCAACTTAAAATTGAGTCCAAAAAAATGCCACCTGTTTCGAAGAGAAGTTAAATATTTGGGTCATATTGTGTCCAATGATGGTGTAACAGCGGACCCTGAGAAGATCGCCGCAATAAAGGAATGGCCCATACCAAAAGATAAGCATGAGGTAAGAAGTTTCCTCGGCTTGTGTACTTATTATCGGCGGTTCGTTAAATCATTCGCCCATATCGCCAAACCATTGACCAAACTGACGGAAGAAGGCAAGGAATTTTGCTGGGACGAAGATTGTCAGAAGGCTTTTGAACATCTGCAAGAAGCTCTCATCAGCGCCCCGATTTTGAGTTATCCTAGGCACGACGGAAAATTTGTGCTGGATACGGATGCTAGTAATACTGCCATTGGAGCTGTGTTATCACAAATCCAAGAGGGACAGGAAAAAGTCATCGCTTACTTTAGTAAAGTCTTGTCCAAGCCAGAACGGAATTATTGCGTGACCAGAAGAGAACTCCTAGGGGTGGTTAAGGCTTGCGAGCACTTTCATAAGTATCTCTATGGCAGAAAGTTTTTACTGAGAACCGACCACGCAGCTCTAAAGTGGCTAATGCAATTCCGAAACCCCGAGGGTCAAGTGGCCAGATGGTTGGAGCGAATGCAGGAATATGACTGTGATATCGAGCATAGGGCAGGAAAAACTCATCTCAACGCTGATGCATTGTCAAGAAGACCGTGCAAAGAAAGCTGCACTCATTGTTCGCGATTAGAGGAAAAACTCTGCCCTATACGACGGACCACTGTCGTTAACGAGAGCTGGCAACCCCAGGAGCTCCGGAAATCTCAAGAAGAAGATCCATGCTTGAGAATTGTGTTGGGTTGGAAACGTCACGGTGAAAGACCTCCTTGGCAAGAAGTAAGCGCACAAAGCCCAGAAGTTAAATCATATTGGAGCCAATGGGATAGCCTAGTGATGCGGAGCGAAGTACTGTATCGAACTTTCGAGAATGAAGATGGTACCGAGTCCAGATTGCAGATGGTGGTACCAAGAAGCAAAGTGCCGGAAATTCTACGTCAAATGCACGATGGTACGTCAGGAGGGCACTTCGGAATAACGAAGACCTTGCAGAAAGTTCGCGAGCGATTTTACTGGGTGAACTGCAAGGATGATGTGAGACGCTGGTGCCGGAAGTGCGAGTTGTGTGCTGCAAGTAATGGAACCGTTGGCAAGAAACGAGCTCCCATGAGGCAGTATAACGTGGGAAGTCCAATGGAAAGAGTGGCGATAGATGTCGCAGGACCCTTTCCGGAAACGGACGATGGAAATAAATACATTCTGGTAGCCATGGACTATTTTACGAAGTGGACGGAGGCTTACGCGATCCCTAACCAAGAGGCTGCGACCGTTGCGGAAGTATTGGTCAAAGAGTTCTTTAGTCGGTTTGGTGTGCCTTTAGAAATTCATTCGGACCAAGGCAGGAACTTCGAGTCGAGCCTCTTTCAAGATGTATGCCGTTTGCTAGGTGCTCATAAAACCAGAACAACGCCTCTGCATCCTCAGTCAGATGGCATGGTCGAAAGGATGAATCGAACGATGGGAAAACATCTATCGAAAGTGGTATCGGAGCACCAGAAAGATTGGGACCAATACCTACCCATGTTCCTGATGGCATACCGATCAGCAGTTAATGAAACCACCGGCCAGACACCTGCCTGTCTCATGCTTGGACGTGAATTACGCCTACCATGCGACCTTGAATTTGGCAGCAAACCTTCAGAAGAGGGCGTCGCTGGTGAAGGCTACGCAGACCAACTTAAGCTGAAAATGCATCAGATCCATGACATCGCCCGGAAGAACATTCAGATTGCTAGCGATCGCATGAAAAATCAATATAACGTCAGGTCAAATAACAGGATATTTGAAACAGGAGACCTTGTATGGCTTCACAACCCACAGCGACGCAAGGGTTTATGTCCCAAGCTGCAGAGACAATGGGAAGGCCCGTATGAGATTAAGAAAAGGATAAACGACGTAATTTATCGAATTCAAAAACTGCCTAGAGGAAAGCCGAAAGTGGTCCACATAAATCGACTTTCACCTTACGAAGGCTCTAATAATGTCGAGGAAGCTAGGGCCGTTTCGCAGGAACCAAGCATCGAAGAGAATCGGCCTGACTTTGACAGATTCATTACCGATTACATCAACCGAAAGAAAATTAGGTTTGGCGTTACTGCAGAAGTTCGGCAAGACATCTTCAAAGTTCCTAAAAACGTGTCGATTGCTCACTGTGTGTCTCAAGATCTTAGTATGGAAAGAGGCATAGCGTCCGTCTTCAAGAAGAAATTTGGACGTTTAGATGAACTGCTTGACCAACAACCACGGGTAGGCAAAGTGTTGCGACTAGAAGATGGCCGCAGGTCCATACTTTATCTGGTGACGAAAAGGGCGTCCAATGAAAAACTGGCCTACAGGGACATTTGGCACGCATTGAGTAACTTGAAGGAAATTATGAGTCATTACGAAATCAAGGAATTGGCGATACCAAAGATCAGCAATGGAACGGAACAAATTGACTGGAAGATTGTAAGGAGCATGATCGAGGTAATTTTCTATGGTTCCGGAGTGTCAATAACAGTTTGCTGTTACCAACCGAAAGAAGTAGATGTACAGAAGAGCGTGGACTGTTATTTCTTTGGTAAAGGAATCTGTCGGGCTGGGTCCAACTGTCGTTTCCGTCATACACCTGGAAAGCACTGGAAAGTATCTGATCGGGACGATCAGAGTTAAGGAGGGGGCAGTGTAACGAAACTACGCCACTGGGTGCATGTTTAGCTTATCCAGAACTCTCGAGAATCGAGAATAATCTGAACACCCTCTGCAGCGAATATTCTGGTACCAAAAAAACAATGAAGAACTCTGTTCTCGAATTCTCTGGTCCTCGAACGTGAGATGGCGCCGCTATATAAATAAAGCAGATTCGAATGCGGACAGTTAGTTCAGTTTTCCAGTGTAGCGCGAATATTTAAGCTTTCGAATAGTGCAAATAAATTGTGAATTTAGTATTTAGCAGTATTATAGTTTGTGTAGTTATTCGTTAGAAAATAAATCAACTTAAAAATAAATCGAACCCGTGTATTAATTTGTTAAAAACGTTACAATATAAAATGTGTCATGATAAAGTTCCTAAATATTTGACAAAACTTTTAGTTACTCGTCAGGAAATACATAATCGGGAATTAAGATCTAAGGACCAGTTTAATATTAATTTTAGAAACAATTTTTTTTAATAGAAAGTCTATTAAACGAAGGTGGTCGAATTTTTAATGCTTTGCCGCAAAACATAAAGGACATTGAGTCTATTGATAAATTTAAAGTACATGTATTCAATTATCTTTTAAACTCTAGAGTAACTGTAAAAGCTAAATTGTAATTAATATAAAAGTAAATGTTTTGGTACTAGCTTATGTAGCTAAATAAATAAAGATTCATTCATTCATTCATTCTTTATTATGCTTGTTTTGAGCGAAACCGATCTGTGGGAGGCAATGTGTTTTATTCCTTATTATTTATTTATTTACTAATTAATTAAATATTAGCTTATTCAAATTATTTCATTGAAAATAGCGAATAATGAAAAGCTGAAAAAAGATATAAAATTTGTTTTACTTACATTTTGACTACCAGGTACCTGTTTCTCATACACTTTTTCGCAATATTTTTTTGCTTTGTCTATATCACCCAAAGCTCTAACATATAAAGTAAGTGCTTCCTCATGTTTGCCAAGTTTACCTAAAATAACTGCTCTTTCTTCTAATAAAACATCTGTTGGAAAACTGCTTAAAATATTTTCTGCTGTATAATGTTTGCTATTTTCTAAAAATTGTAGCAATTTTTTTCTAGTATGTTCAGATGCAGCAGGTCCTTCGCTAACGACTTTTTCACGATACTGATGTATCAACGCATTGTGAAATAGGGGATTTGAATCCTCCCAAGTATGAACTATATGTTCCAAGTAAGGAATAACAACAGATTTGTGAAACTTTAGAAGAAAGTCAAGAATTCGAGGACGTGGTAATGATTCGACTTCTGCTATATCTTCTGTGAATGTCTTTAATGAAAATATATAATTAATTTTATTTTATGTATTTCAATTGAGCTACTTTTTACTTACCTTTAGTCCTTCTTCCGGTGATTCATTAAGCACCCAATTAGAAAATTCCAAAATTAAACCCATATTTTCGGTTTTCAAATGTTGTAGATAGCTAACTGTGCGTTCTATACTACCTTCTGAATGTAGTAACTCTAAAGCTCGTCTATGTTGTCCTTTAGTTTGATATAAAATAATCAGCTCATTATGTTTTCCCATTTTCTTCAAAATTTTTTCAGTTTCAACAAGATGACAACGGTTGAGACGCAAAAGAGGCGCTACCAAAGCATCATTAGTTTGTAGATAACATTTTAAGAGAGTCGTATCGATAATTTGTAGTAGTTGATTTGTAGATTTATTATTAACTTTTTCACTAAGGTTGCCACTTGCATTTATATTAGCCTAAAACAAAAGTTTTATTAATGTAAGTATTATGTAAATATATCCAACGATACATAGACAGTTAATTACAATATTTTAAGAAAGACATTAACTTTTATGAAGAATCCATTTCGAATATTTTAAAAAATCTCTTCAAAATAGATGAGATGTTATTTCTATTCTGTTTCAACAAGAATAATAAAATAAGCAAATTTCAAACATTTTGATTTTTAGTTATACTTCTATTCGTGCACTCGGCGGAAAAGTTTATGTGATATGGAATGGGAAAAATCATTACATATGTAATGGTGTGAGTAAGAGAGAGACAGAAACACATATAAGGTATATTGGTCGGTAATAACAAAGATGAAATATTTACCACATGTTTAGTCATAACTATAAGTCCTTTGAATACCGTTTAAACATTCAGTACATTGAAAAGAGATAGATATACAAAAAACAGTCTGAGCTAATGTTCTGAATATCATAGTGACGTATCATATTGTGTTTGACAGATTATTTTATAATTCTGTCACGTAAGTATACATATAAAGTTTAGTATTTTATATTAATGATATTAATAATAATATTCAGTAATGAGTATTGTATTGTAGTCCATAGTACCGTCACATGGTTGCATTATACCCTGCACTATGCTTTTGAGGTTGTTGGCTACATAAACAGAGTTTTTAAGAATAGTCAAAAAGTGCATTCCGAACAGACAATAGATAAAAAAATTACAACTCGGTAAGTATTCCAAATGGGTTCAATTTTTGTACTCGGGGTTTTTGGGGTCGCTGAACGCGAATATAATGATGTCGAAAGTCTCCGCGTCACCTGGTGCCTGGGGTATTTATCTCTTCTCCTGGGGTTTTATGTAAATTCTGTACAAAATCAGTGCACACTTGGAACTCGGCGGTTTTTTGGGTCGCTGAATACGAATATGATAATGGCGATGGTGTCCGAAACACCTGGTACTTAAGGCGGACCTCGTCTCCAGGAATTTTATGCAAATTCGATACAAAATAAGTGTGCACTCGGTACTAGGAGGTTTTTGAGGTCGCTGAACACGAATATAATATAATGATTTTTCTAAATCATTCGCATACAAATTTATGAATCCGGGCGCGTGCATAGAAGTATAACTTCTGCCGGTAGTCCCACTGACTACCACACTCGTTTTTTTTAGTGGCAAAAAGTTCCCAAAATAATAAAAAACGTGAGAAAGATTATATCAATTTAAGTTAATAATTAACCTCTGTACTACTATAACGTATTGAGATCTTTTTATTGTTGTGCAATTAAAAATAACTTAGATTAACCTGTGGCGTTTCTGATGATTGCAATCTATGTCTCATTTCTGTTAAATAATCGATAAGCGCCAATCTACTGGTCTCTAATTCTTTTTCCGTTAGATCCCTTACAGGTTCCGGAATATCAGCCCCTTGTTGTTGTGGTAATAAATCAGGAAATAATCTAATTACATCATATGCATCAGTTCCTAATTTTAAGAATTCTTTCATGCTTTCATGAAATTGTTTCTTGTGAAACAAATCGTAAGCTAGAAGTGTTTGAATGTGATGAATTTTTTCTTGTTTTTCATCTTCAGATTCCTTTGAAATTTCCTTAAAAACATTTAAAAAAAATAATGAGTGAAATTCTATACAGGTTTTTGAGATTTGATATATCCGAAAATTATACTTACAGTTAGTTTTAATGCTAATTGAAACTGTTTGGCATTGACAAGTACCTCTCTTTGTCTTGCCACATCAACGGCTTGTATACACCATATTTGACTGATAGAAGCCGCATATAAAAGACCCTGCTTTTGTGCTGACACTATAAATCTAACTTTTGGTAAATCGATAAGAGTTTGAACTAAGCTGCTTGGTTCCAATGTTAATACCTAAAATGTGTGCAACCAAATATTAAAACTATACGTATCTAAAAATTTGTTCATGCGATTTCTACAAAATCATAATTTTTATTGACTTTAGGAGAATTTTTCTACTAAACAGAACTACGTGTTAACTATAATTATCTATTTTTTATTTAATTATTACTAAAAAAGACGTTTAATATAAAGTTATTTTTAGGAATTATAAAAAAATGCCATTTCGTACTTATACCGAACAAAGCAAAGCAATGGCGTAATTCGATGTGACCCCACCACTTTAGTAGCTTTTACAAGGAAAAAGAAACCTAACTTAAAAACCTTCAAAATAGGTGAAAACATCGTTGAGTGGAAAACAGAGGTTAAATATCTAGCGTTAATCCTAGACAACAAGTTACTCTGGAACAAAAACGTAAACAGAATAATACACAAAGCTACAAAGGCCCTTGTGGTACATAGGAACATATCAAGAAAAAATTGGGGTTGTCCCCAAAGAACATTGCAATGGACGTACATGGCAATAGTGAAACCAATCATCACTTATGGGGCAATAGCTTGGGGCACGAGAGCTAATCGGAGTACTACAAGGACAAACCTCTCGAAGATTTAGAGGCTAGCCTCTGCTTGCAATAAGAACATGCCCCACTGCTGCAATGAAATTAATCTTAAATCTCAAGCAACTACACATTCAAATAGAAAGTGTAAGAAAGAAATTATATAGAATGGCCAAAGTAGGAACAATCAAGGAAAAACATCGATCACTTCAATTTGATCAAACTTGGGAAATGCCCTAAGATGACATGACAATAAAATTTAACTTTGTGAGAAAAATCATCACAAAACTGGGTGGAAAATCCGTATGGGACAAAGATACCATATTGGAACTAAACCAAGAATACCATACAGTAGTATACGGACGGCTCCAAAACACGTAAATAAACTAGAGCAGGGGTTTTTGGACCTAGAGCCAAATACTTAGAAAGCTTGGGTGTATACTCAAGCATTTTCAAGCGGATATCCGCACCATTGAAAGGTGTCTAAAATTTAATATAAAAAAAAACTATCGTAGACAAGAGAATATAATCATGTCAGATAGCCAAGCACTGAACACACACACACACACACACACAATCAATTTAAAAAAGATGGACACATGAAGAAACTAGGATTGGTAGCTGAAGGAAAGTCCGGATTCTGTGAGGAAGAGGACGAAACCTCGATACACATACTCTCAGAATGTATTGCATTACATCATTCTAGTGTCAGAAACCTAGGATCATACGAAATAGACGAGAATGATCTACCTAAATTAAAGCCCAACGATATCCTAAACTTTCTTAGAAAGATAGGACTAGAAAAGCTGCTATATATCAGAGTTATAGCAAGAAAAGGGATACACAGATATAGCTGCCACCCCTGATTACGCATATACACATACAAATGTAAAAAATTATGAAAAATATTAATAATGATTAATTAAAAATGACAATGAAATTATACAAAATTTAAATTGTTTTATAATGAAAAATTGTAAAAAATCTAAGATACTAATAAATAACAGTTGAACCATCTAAAAAACTTTATATTTGAGATTTAGGAACTAATCTTATGCAACATAGAAGGAAATAATGAATTCGTTGTAATTTAGAAAAAAAAAATATCATCTACTGCGAATTTAAAAGCGAATTAAGTTTAATAAATTACTTATTAACAAATTTAAGTGTGAATAATTATTATAAGCACATATATAAAGATAAAGTATGTAATTTTTACATCTCTGTTAATTTTTGAATTATCGAATAACTCGAAGAAAGGCAAGTGAGAAGTAGAAAAAATATGATTTCGCAACAGGAATAAAAAATAATTTTTAAAATGTTTAAGATTTCTTATTTTTACAAAAAAAACAAAAAAATAATTAAGAATTTAATATACCTCTACTGAATCCGTTAAAATCCCTAGAGCATAAGGTTCATCCCATGCCAGCATGATAGGAACATCTGACCATCGTAGTGCTTTATTTCTCTCTGTTTCACCATTTACATTAACTAAAACGGTTTGTGACTCTCTACAAAGAGCAAATGTTGTATCAGAAACACGTACCATACACGGTTCATTAGATCTGCTACTGCTTGTTGGAAATAGATCAGTTTGTTTACCATTTAACTAAAATGTACAAATCAATTAAATGTCAAAATAAATACTTTAGCACAGTATATAAAATATATTTACTTGTAATAGAGCATATTCTCCTCTATATCCTATGCAAATTGCTTCCTGACACCAAACCATCGATTTAGGAATGTCGTTTAGATTGATATCATCCATTAAAGGTAAAAATTCATTATTTTTTAAATAATACAACTGAATTTTTCTTTTTACAGCAACAGCCATACGTACCAAACTAGTTATTTCTCCTGTCATTGACTCTTGTTTCTAAAAGAAAAACCTAATTTTACTAGAGAAACAATTACCAAAATGTTTAAAATGAGAAAATGGATGTTAATACAGTAATTAAATAAAATTAAAGTACACAACCTTAACATTAATAGTGAAAAATGTTGCTCCTTTAGATTTTTGAACCTGATGAATTGTAGTAAAATGTGTAGCATTGAGATCATGAACTTGAATCAAGTTATCTGTTAAGCTTATTAGTAAGTTATGATCAGGTATGACTTCTAATTGTTGCACAGCTTTTTTACTAAATGCTTTATTATATCTCATTAGTTGTACTTCACATTTATCATCATTCCTCAGCAAACTATACATACACAGGTGGCCTTGCCTCGTTCCAACAAGAAGATTATCATCTAAAATTTTATTATACATAAAACAGTAAGTAAAATTATAAGTTATAATTTACCATAAGCTGCTATTGATTCAATTTGGTAAGTTGCTTTTAACAACGAAGACACTTGATAGGCTTCATGCATGTTTAATTAATTTCTATTGCACAATAAAATTTTGAGAAATAAAATTAAAAACAGATTAATCTTTGTTGTTATTGTTATGTATCAATATAACCTCTAAATTTTGACAGTTTATTGTACGCCCCTATATACTAATCCATAAAATAGAAGAATGTCTGTATACACAGTTTATCTAAGACCAATTTAATTAAGACAAAAATGTACACACATCATAGACGTAGAGATGACGTTTAAACATAATTTAGCCCCCCCAGGTTAATTCAACTTTAACAGTTTAACTTAACTTGCAATAATTAAATCATTTATTTGTAGACATCTATATAAATGTTAAATGTTTCAAGTTATTACGCGGAAAAATATTTGAAATTATAATTTTTATGTATTTAACTATTATAGTTCATTAGTTGTGGTGTAAAAATTAAAGCTATAAAAAGAGACTATAATCATTGTCAGAAAGTAACATGTAAATTATTTTCAATTTGTGTAGTTTTTACCATGGGCGAAGTGACATTTTTTTTTCATTAATATAATTAGTGAAATTATATTAAAATTTTTAATTTCTATTATTAATTCCTTTGTAACTTAAACTGTTAATTAGTTGATTTTTTGATATTTTTATCTTTTGAAACTATGAGTTTACCGTTTGAAGAAATAAAGTTTATTATCTGGTACTCCACAAAAGAATGAACAATATTTTCTTAATTCCTGAGATAAATAAACAGTTGATTGCAATATTATTATAGAAATGAATAAAAAGTCAACAACTCTTGAATATTAGTTAATATAAGAAAAATCAATTAATACATTAATTTGTTTATACATCTGGATAAGAGCTTCCAGTAAATAAAAAAATAAAACATTATTTAGGGTTGCAACAAATATTAAAAGGATTGACTAATAAAAATGTTAATGTGAATTTTTTTAACTAAAGTAATCTTTTAAAAGTTTAGGTAAAAATACCGAAAATTGACATTTTTTCCAC
This sequence comes from Altica lythri, assembly GCA_964028335.1. Lineage (NCBI taxonomy): Eukaryota > Metazoa > Arthropoda > Insecta > Coleoptera > Chrysomelidae > Altica > Altica lythri. The sequence goes on along the minus strand of OZ034803.1, from coordinate 56,860,445 downwards.
TTATTTAGGGTTGCAACAAATATTAAAAGGATTGACTAATAAAAATTTTACTGTTAATTTTTTTAACTTAAGTAATCTTTTGAAAGAGATAATTAATTACGATTTTAAAATGTTTGAAACATTTTTAAAGATTAATTATAATCTGGGATGTATTAGTCTGACTTTCAATTATAATGATTAAAGCACGCAAGCCTTCTCACTATACCTACGTCAAGGTTACATCTATCGAGAACGAAAATAGGTTAAAAACCTACAACGAAAATGAGTATCAAATGATAAATAAAAAATAAAAAAAAAACTAATCCTCGTCAGAATTATCATCCTCACTAGATATGTCATTCAAATCGATAACACAGGAATGAACCGGAAGTACTCTATAAGTATTTTCAATTATCATGAACATGACCAACGCAGTTCATAATTCATTCGAAATATCTGCAACAATTTTCCTTATAGTGTTAATCACACTTCCTGATAAAGTTGGGGTTAAATTTTTCATTCTAACTTCTTTTTTAAAGTTGGGTTAGATACACAATAATAAAGTGGTAAACGAATTACATTATGTCCATATTGCCCAGCCATGCCATCGACAATATAACTTGGTTATCATTTAAAGATTTTAATAAAAGAAACAAATCCTTTTTTAAAGATGTTGAAGAATAATCTACCCCTACGCTCTTCTACGAAGAAATAACATTTTTTCGAGATTTAGCATTTGGAATTTCTCCAGTGTGTCGTAAATGGTAAAGGAGCATTGTCCATCACTATGACTGAATTTTGAGGTAAATTTGGTAACAATTGCTCTCCACACCATTGTTCAAATAAGGTAGAAGTCATGTCTGGATAAAAATCTGCTGAAGAATATGAAATATTTTTGGCTAAAATCATCAAACAATTTGGCATAAAACCATTTTCATTTTCGGCATGTAAAAGGATCACTCGTTTTCCTCTGTTTGGTGGAGGTTTTACAGAGCATTTAAAAGATTGGTCGCTTCATTCTTTTTTAAAAATGTCGTGAGCGTCGCACCAAGTTTCATCAAGACAAACAATGAACTTTCCTATCTGACGTGCTATCGATTTCGTTTAATTACAAATTACGGGCCGTTCTCTACGATTTCATAATCGATTGTATTTTGTTCAAGGTTCGGTATCTATAACCCCCTAAAGAGTGCAAAACTTTTCTCAATGTATTGGTTTATTTAAATGGATAAACTGGAACTGCCATAACTTCTTGTTTGATCATTTCAAAAGACGGTAGGTATAACATATCTAAAATAAAATTTATAAATCTTTCTTCGAATATTTTCCATCTATGATCTAGTGATAAGTGATCGTTGTGTTCCCTTTCCTAGATACCACTTTCTTTATCGATGGCTTAGAATTTTTTGTTAATATGTGGATTCACTCTAGGAAACCATAATTTGAGCAATTATTTTTCAACATCAATTGTTTGAACATGTTTCGAACAATCATTTGAGCAATGGGTGACATCCACATACCATATATTTATTGGTGTAGTATCTTCCTCGTTCTTACTTCACTTTTAGATGAAATTTAATCTCACATCAACATACTTATTTAAGAACTAAATTAAATTTGTATTTTATTAAATATATTCTAGAACATTTTCAAGAATGTCAACACCAAATCAAAATACAATACTGGAAAGCGATAAAAAAAAGCATTATGTGGTTTTATGAAACCACGGTAAAAGTGAAACTTTTTTTTTTACCCTATAGACATTTAACTAAAAATTTTTCGAATCATATTCCATTAAGGGTATAAAAATCGCTTTATCAAATCGAAATCGAAATTGAAATCAAAATCTAAATCAAAATCAAAATCAAAATTAAAATCGAAACCGAAATCGAAATCAAAATCAAAATCGAAATCAAAATCAAAATCAAAAGATGTGTGTGCGATTCACACACGATAGAAGTGAAAACTTCAGTAAATCGACAAAAGAATGAAATGAATATACAACATATATATAATACAACATATATATAACAAGGGTAGGATAATTACAAAGTTTATTTGTTTAAAAATGAAAGTGTTTTGATTAATTTTAAAAGATTTTATTTAATATATGTTACATAATTTATTGCTCAAGTTCCATATTTTCAGTTTCAAAAATTATTATTTACGACTGTAATATTTTTAAAACGTTACATGTCGTAGATACTTACGCAGTCGAAGTTCGTATTAATACGAATAGTAGGATTGTTTTTATTAGCAGATGTGCTCACTCCCGTACATTTTTGTATTAAACTATAAGCGCCGCCTACTTTATACTTTATACCTACTCGGCGTTCGACCGACATGCGACATGCAACATGCACTTAAAACGATCTAATAAAAGTTTCACTTTAAAAACTAAGAAAACTACACATGGCTAATATAAGCCAATGAATTTTAACATCTCACTCGAAATAGATTCAAATAATTGGCTTATAACAGTCCACGTTGATTCACATTACACTTATTATCAACCAATAGTAAACAGTAACTAGACAAAGCTACCAATAACAATTGCGAAATTTCACGAGTTTACAGCAATAAGAAATTCTCCGTAAAACAATAAGGGTGAACAAAAGCAATGTTGTCAAGCATTAATTAATTCTAAGTATTATAGGTTTGTAAATAATAACTATAAAAAAAAGTGTTTAATCTAAGAGTCATCTGTGTGTTCTGTTTCAGATTACATTTGGCAACTAGTATTTTGTATCTATTAGTAGTATTAATAGTTGATTATCGTTTGTCGGCATTCTTGCTGTACTGAATTGTGAATGCAAAAAGCAAAAATATTAACTTTGAACGAAAGTATACTTTGATAATTCATTGTCCTAAAACAGTTTTTTTCTATTAGTCTCACAAATGTATATTTGAGTTAGTAAAAATAAAATGCAAGGCGCGTTACGCATTTACCTACTCCTACATTAAATATATAATTTTAAAATGAATACCTACAGTTTGAAGGAAATAAAAATTACCATTCCAAATACTTATTTGTCAAAATGTCTGAAATTTTGATAAATCACTTAAAAATTACCTGTTCAGAATAAAGTTGCCCAATGAAAGGTCATTCAAACTTTATTTAGGGAAATTTTAAAGTGCTAACTGATTTGATTATCAAAAACCTCAGAAAGTTGAAATTGTTTTTAATGCCAAAATTGAGTCACTGTTATGTCCAAAAGCTTCATTGTTTTTGGATACATTGAATGTCTCTATAGGACAGAAAAACTGGCGGTAAGGGTGCAGAATTTGTACCCAGACAGAACGCGCTTTTAAAGTCAGATTGACTATGGCGAGCGCTGTTGCCAACTCTCGCGTTCAAATTTACGATGGCTAGAATTTGTTTACTTGGACAAATTGAAGTGTTTTAAACGAGTAGTATTATCTACTCTAAGTCCTAATTCGTTTTGCATTTTTTAAAAATTAGCTTTTATTAACATATAATTGTTCTGAAGGCCATAAAATATTAGAATCGATGAAATATTTAATAAAATATAGATCAATACCGAAAAAAACTTTATTATTGTGACACAGATCATATGAATATAAATTATGTATAATAAATTGAATATATAATATAAAATCGTGTATTTTTAATATCTCATAGTTTAACGATTTAAAACTTCTTGATAAAATTAACCTCGCTGTTATTCCCCCAGATCCTTGTGGCCTCGGTCTAGGTTAGCTGACAATACAAACAGATTGGTTTTAAACTCAGAGTAATGGTTTTAAACATTTATCTTAAACTTTTTACTTACTTTACGTGCATAGAATTACTTATATACTTAAACACTTTATGTAGATATTATTGTACATATAATAAAAAAATTAAAAAATATGTTGTATTTTTATAAGACAAAATACCTAATACAATATTTTTTAAATAGGGTTTAAATCACCCGCGTTTAATTTTATTTTAAACGAACACACCCATAGATGTGTATCATCAAGAAGTATAGCTTCGTGATGTATTTTTAAATATACTGAGTAAGTCGGCAGTAAACTAAAAAATATGATAATCTCGTCTACGTCTATGTTTTTCGACCAATAACAAAAGGGATGATCATATACTCATAAATTGTTTTAAACTTTATGTACCACACCCTTTTTACTTGATTTTCTATGTTCATATCTTCAAGACGTGTTTTCTTTCTTGTGTACTTTTTTATTAGTTTTAGTTAATTGACATTTAATTTTTTTAAGTTTTTTAATTTAAGACAGTGCTACTAGTGTGACTTTTTAAGGTAATATATCATTTTCTACATTTTACTAGGCTTGCTAGGGTTGTTATTTTTAAGTATGGAAAAATATATTTGAAATATTTTTAAATACATATTCATTAGATATATTCTAATTTTCATAAAAATTTTCTGCTTTTCGATTTTAGAAAAAAAATTTCAAAAACGTGTTACTTTGGATTTTTTATTTGGAAATTATTTTTCATAAATACTTAAATTTTTTGGAATATATATATTGGCCACAAAGTATTTTGAAATTTATTCAATATTTGTGTAATGCTTTATTTATTTATAGTAATATATGCGTGTTCTCAGTTATAAACTTATTAAATGTAAAGAAAACTGTTTTTTTCTTGTGATTCTGTTTAGTTTTTTAATTGAAGAATCATTTTTTTTGTTTTTATCTTTTTAGTTTCCATTTGTGTACATTATAAATGTGCGTGTTAATTTATAAAATGTTTTTTCATTTCTAGATTAATTAATAGAATTTTAGGGTGTTAACTGTTACTTTAAGTGTTTTGATAGTAATATTACATACAAAATCATGAATTTTTTATATGTCCAATTGTATTAAAAAATTTATATATTATTATTATTATTATTATTATTATTATTATTATTATTATTATTATTTTACAGGAAGGGCTGAGGCAAGCCTATTGAACCCAAATGTATAATATTAATTACAATAAATATTATTAGTCATATACAAAGTAGAAAACTTTCAGTTATTTTAGAATAGGTACATATTTTATAGAATAAGAATTGTAGTTGGAATAGTTCATATTTTAATGTATCATATGTTTAACAAACTTTTGATGAATTCTGAAAGGTCTTAATCTATGTACAAAAATGATGAATGACATTATTTGTTAATAACCTTATTAAATTTTATAAACTATATTGAAAATAAAATGTTATGTTTTTATTATTTTTACTTTTTTTTGTACAATAAACATTGTTACATTTATTATTTTTTTTTTGTAGAGCCTTATTATTAAAATTCAATTACTATAACTATAAGGTGCAGTAAACAGATATCAACCGCATCTTTTTGTCCAAATTTTCTTTTAAATTCATTCATTAAATTCCGATGTACATATTGGTTAATATGGAATTAGATTGGCGTATGAAACCAAATGATTACATAAAGCTATTGTGGAAGGTTCCCACAGTAAAAATCGGACATTTTAACCTATTCTAACGAGTTTCTTACTCTGAAGAGTATACTGAATATTTTGTAACGTTTTTCAAATACACATATGGATAAATCTCTGATCTTAATACAATAAATTCATTCAATACAGCTTTAAAACTTTTCTTGTTTTTAAAAGACTATTAAAATGTTTTGTAGCCTTCTAGGGAATCTATTATTTTGTTTTTAACTTTGATTTAAATATTACATTACAACTTGGCCTATAATTAACACTAAAATCCAAATAACTTAATCTTTTAACAGTTTTGAACATACATACTTACTTAAAAAAAAGTATTTTTAAATAGAAATTCTAACCAAAATGTTTGTTTACAAAACCTTTTATCTAACACGTAAATTTAGGCCCATTGGACAGAACATGATAATTAGTATAACCGTATTTTTAATGCTATATTTTGTGGTATTTCAGTATTTCACAAGTTTCCGATTGTTACAGATATGCAATGGATCTGGCAACAATGCATGCAAATTTGAATTTCTCGCGCAGAATTCAGATCAATTTGTGAATGCGCACAGACCTGCGCATAAACAGGAACAAATTCTGCACCCTTACCAAGTACTTACTCATCGTGTAAGAGGTACAACTATAGAAATATGTCACTTTAATAAACTTAATTAGTATAATTCTTGAGTGTTTTTTTATTTAATAAAAAATCATTAACCTAAGCTGTTCCGCCCATGGCTTTTAAGGTAGGGTACCAAGATAACTTGCTTGAAAAAACTTGCGTTATCCTCATCGAAAAAAAGAAACTGTTTAAAAAACATACTTTATTTTAAATCGTTATTGTTGTGTTAATTAATGTTTTCAAAATTGTTATTAACAAGAATATTAGTGTATTGTATTGTTTGAAACGTCAAAATACTAAGATGTGATTGGTTTAAAATGACAAACAGTCATCTTGACAGACGATAAACCAATTAAATCAGAGCAAAAAAGTACACACCTTTAAGAACAATTTTCAAGGTTAAACTTTTTACTTTTTACTTACGAACGAACCGATTTTATTACGATTTTAATAAGTTTTCGAACACTAATATAACAAAGTTCCTACATAATACTGAAAATGGCAGGTAGCCTTATTAAAACAAGGATATATTAAATTTACTAACAATTTTATCTGGATATTTACTACACTTCTGTTACTAATATTTATGGACTTTTATAAAAGACGACCTTAAACTTTAATGAGTGATCTAGGGAAAGGGAAAGTAGTATTTTGACAAACAATAATGCTTATTAGTCATCAGTTCATAATTAAAGATAAAGGGGCCAATTCGTGAAGTTATTTGTGTTAAAATGGCCAAGAATCCACAAGAAGTGGTATTTGAAGGTTGGTTAACCAAATCTCCACCTACCAAAAGGATATGGCGAGCTGTAAGTAAAATACTTTGTTTTTAACATTTATTTAGCACACCTTGTTTATTTTGTTTATCTCTAAATTAATGAATCATGGTGTAATGATTCTATTTACATTTTATAACTTTTTAGAGGTGGAGAAGAAGGTGGTTTTTGTTGACACATTCAGGAGAGCTTCCTGGACAATACATACTAACTTACTATACAGATAGAAATTGTAGAAAACTGAAGGGTGTTATTAACTTGGATCATTGTGAACAAGTGGATTTGGGTTTAAAATTGGACCAGAGAAAATTAAAGTTTGACCATGTTTTTGATATAAAAACTCCAACCCGTACTTATTATTTAGCTGCTGATACTGAGAACGAAATGAGGTCCTGGGTTACTTGTATTTGTAAAGTGTGTGGATTAAAATCGACAAGTGAGGAAGAAGATGGTAAGTTTAACTTATATTTCTTTGTTAGTTTTTTTTGGTGAGTAATAACTGACGCTAGATTCTCTCAAAAAATATCTTTTGTTATCAAAACTGTATAAACGTTTATACAATACTTTTAAAACCTAAAAGGGTACATGTTTATAAAGTGTTTTAGTTTTGTATTAATGTTTTGTAAACTGTTATAAAATATGTTAAACAAATGTTTAAAAACAAAAGCAATTTTTGACACTTAAATAGTTTATTGTAGATAGATTTACCTACAGTACTTTCACGGATAAATTTTCATAAAATTCTTTATTTTTCAATATGTATTGCGATGACTTAAGTAAATTAAAATGGGATGATTTTGGAATGTTTTTTTTGTCAGTTTTAAAATTCTATCAATGACAAAAAATGTACAGTTTCAATTTTTGTTAAGTGAAATGAAGTAAATACAATATTGTATTCTCCTTAAAATTTTGTAGACTAAAATTTAATATGGATAACTTTCAGTGTCATCTAAATACATAAATATAAACTTTCAAACTTTAATTAAATGGCTGCTGACCTTCAAATTTTATTGTAGAAACAATATTTAATGTGTAATATTAATGGTTCAGTAACGAATTAAATAAAAAACATAATATAACTTAGACATTTTTTTTACTTCATATTTGCTTCCCTAAATTGTACTTTTATACAAAATAATTTGGAAATTACACTTAGTGTTGGATTTTGATAAAGCCACATAATTGATAATAAATAAAAATTTATGAAATTCGTTTACTGCTTGCATTCTACCAATAAATTACGGACTGGACGGAATTTCCTTTTATAAAAACGATCTTATCCGAAAATAATTTTATAAGTGTTTACCACATAATTACCTACTCTCTTTACTTTAGTTATATACTCTAAAATGTTTTCTTGAACTCAAAATTATTTTATTTCTAAAACGAAAGTGCAACATAAAGTACAATTAGAAAGTAGATTTGTTTTCACAACCTTTAAGTAATATGGCCTAGTAATATTAAAAAAATATAATTGCATTTCTACAACAGCTACAGTTAGTCAAAAAAGTCTCCGTATAATACTGGTTCTTCTATTATTCCAGTAAAAAACAGTTTAAAAAAAATTGATCTCTCAAAAGAAAATCACCTTCTGGTGATTACCAGTTCATGAGAAACGCATTATTTTGAAAAAATTAACAAACAATCCAAAAATTAAGTGCTCCAAAACTTGCCAGAGAAAATACTGAAAAATTTTTGAAAGTCATAAATCAGCAAACTCAGAAATTGTTTGCAAATGATTCGATGTGATGAAAACGTAATATTTAGTGAAGAAACCAAAATTAATATTTTTGGTTCAGATGGAAGGGCAAAGATATGGACGAAAAAAATACAGCACTGCAAATTAAAAATCTTTGTCCTACTGTGAGTAATCTTTTATTGATGGAATTATGGATCTACATAGTTTTTGAAAATTTTAAATCAAAATTTGATGCCAAATGTAAACAAACTTGGACTCCGATAACGATCCGAAACATACTGCAAAAAGAGTTTGTCAATGGATGATCAATAATATCCGTCAACAGTTGTACACACCACCACAATCTCCAGTTATTAACCCTATAGAACACTTATTGGAAGAATTAAATCACAGCATACGGAAAGAAGCAAAGAAGCTCTCAAAACTAAAATTATAGAAGAAAATGGGAAACAAATGACAAGTGACAAGGAAGTTGGTCTACAGCATGCCAAGTTGACTAAGTTACAGCTCTTAACTAAGAGCGGTAATTAAGGCTCATGGTTAATGTACAAAATATTGAATTTATGACAAGTTTAGAATTAAGATGTTTTTGTGTTACTATACGAAGACTTTTTTTATATATTTTAGGCTAGTTTTGCTAAATCATGTGATGGTTTAAAATAAAATTATTTAAATTATTCCAAACGTTTAATCTACATTTTAAAGTTTTCATTACGTTTTGAAAAGTCAAAAATATCATTAATTCAATTTAGAAACTGATATAGATTTAATTTGTGGTGTACGCAGACTTTTTTTACTAACTGTATAAATAAAATTACAAATAACCTGAATTACTCTGGTTTCTAAAAATCATTCAGTAAAATTGTTAGGAATAATTTTTATAGCTGAAATTTAATGTTTAATTGATATGGTTATGGCATTTCGCAAAGATAAAGCTGTAATTGATTAACCACATAGTTCTATGTGGAACTTAAAACAATTCCCACATGTTAAAAATTACTTTTAAAATTCTTACAAGTAAAGCGATGAGAAACTAAAAATGTTTCTAGATTTTTCAAAATTCTCTTTGGAAATCAATTTAAAATGGAATTTCATTTAAAAATAAACACATAATTTTGAACCATTCTTTTTTAACTCTGTGATTCAAACTTGACTGAATTTTATCGTCTTTAATTAAAACAAATTTTTTCAACACTATGTGACGAGTATCAGAAGTGATTTATTCGATTTACATAAAATTATTATTACGATGCGAAATCATAGCTATCACTATAAAACTGTGAAAAAGATTTTATAAATTCTACCGTCGATAGTTCTTACTACAGGGTCTATCTTTGAAAATGTATTAGAAATTTTTTAATATTTAGTTTTTGGTTCATTGTGTTTTAGTGTTCTCAATTTGTTTGAATAGCTTTAGCCGTCCACACATTGCAATACTAATATTTTACTTTGTTTTTAAAAATAATCTCATGGAATTCTTACATGGATTATCAAGCAAATTTAATAAACAGATTTTAAAAATAGTTAGGTACCCATTGACAAGATCTGATATCGTAGCATGAGACTCAATGCAAGTCTACTAATTCGGAATATTCACTTAATATATAGATTGATTCGCGCTGTTTTATATTAGAGGAAATATTCTCATCGATTTCTTCTGATGTTGGAAAATTCTAGACATAAACCCGTAACTATATGATACCGTTACCTAATTTGTGTTTGTACGATGATATGAGCAATAAGTAGCTTTAGTTGATAGTATGGAGGGTGTAAGGCTGACAGCCGTCTCAAAATTCTCTACTGTCCGTAAGAGACTATACTGGTGCTGGTTGCTTTACTATGAAAATATTATACTTAATCAATAGATGCCAAAGATCTGCTTTTGTACTTTTTTATTAACTACTGACAATATATAGTTTTTCTAATTGCCAAACAAAACCAAAGACTACTACTAAAATAAATATAAAACATATAGCAAAGACTTGCAACAATACTTCTACACTATAGACTTAATAATAATAACAGAGGGTAAAGGTAAGGAGCTCAATCTCATATGAGAATTTAGCAGAAAATGTGTCCGCTAGTAAATAGCAAATTACAGTTCAAAATTCGACCGAAATGGGGCTAATATGAAATGAGTGTATAAATTATAGAAAACATAAAGTATGCAGTATTCGAATAATTAAGTAAATATAACTTAAAAAGTTACTGTGAGATAACATTGACAGTCAAATTCTCCAATTTTAGAGCAGAACTGTTTCATTCCGTATATACCCACTTCTTATTCTTTATAATTAGCTTCATTTAAAAATTACCCTCGTGCTACAGTGGCGCCCTCTTAATTTAGTGAGTTCGAACGGTCACTTTTTTGATGCACACAGACAGTGCTCCTTATCTGTACCCTCCATATCGAGAGTTGCTACTCAAATGACTTCTTTCATTACTAATTTTACTTTTATTTTTAGCGCAAATTCAAGTCCCTTGTCCAGATGTAGAGATTACAGAAGAGCCTAGTGATAATAGAGTAACGTTAATGAATAATTTTAATGAAATATCACCAGTATCTCCTGTTAGCACTAATCCTTATATTCCTATATCTGAATGTATTACTGGAAAATCTCCCATATTTGACCCCAAGGTAAGTATTTTCTTATTATACATTTAATGTTTAATGATTACCTGATTTAATTATTGCTGCTTGGCTTTTAAGATTAATTGATAAAATAGTTATATATGACAAACCTTTTTTTATCTACATCGCAATTATCTGAATTAAAAATAAAATTAGTTATAATGGTAATACTTACATTGCTTTTTGTATTAATAGAAAAATATCTACTTATTTGAGTACATAATAATGATATACAGTTTTTGCAATAACTTAGACTAGTAGATTAAGATATGTTTGTATACATGAACATTTTTAGGATTTCAAGACTTTACTGGAATATAATATGAAAAACGCCTTTTTTAAATCTGAACCCTTGACACATACGAACGAAAGTTATGAACTTCCACAAAGGAATTATCATAATTGTTTAAATGTTCAGGAAGATCCACGATTTTATGATTGCCCTCGAAAGCTGGGACCACCTGTACAAAAAAAACAAATAAACAACGATAAAAATAATTCACCTTTACAAAGTCCAACAGATTCTGATAGTGTATTTAACGACGAGGACTGGAGTCACAACACTTCATCTGATTTAAGTTAGTGATCAACTTTATTTATTAATTTTTATGTGTTCATTTTATTTAGTGCTTGTTAAAACAGACACTGTAATATGCATTTAATTTAATTACGCTTATTTGGAATGACTTATGTATAAATGTACGGAAACCTTAGTGTGCCAAGTTCAGAGTAAATAATTTACTAAAGACTTAAAAACAATCCTTAAAATTCATGTTGACATATAAAGCACTTTATAAATTTAATTAAAATTAATGCTCTTAAATTATTAGTTTTCTGATTGATTTCGGTGAAGTTCCAAAAATAAGCTATTCAGTTCGATAAAAATATATTTTAGTTAGAAAAACATATTGTTTATTTTACAATCTATGTAATTTGTGTACGTATTTTAACTGTTATTTTGTAATCAATCAATATTTTTTTACTTATTAAAAATTAAACCATTAATATACTCATTTCAAACACGAATGGCTTTTTAGAAATTAATAGTAAAATGTAGTATAAAAAGTGCATAAAAAAAGAAATTTCAAATTAAATATCTAACGTTTTTCGGGGTTTTTCATCTAAACATTACCTTAACTTAGGTATTTTTAGGTTTCTAACCCAAATATTCTGATTGTATGTATGTTCTGATAGTATGAAGGTTATGTTGTTAATATGAAATGTTTGAAATTCTACGTTTTTGCTATTCGCGGATTAAAAAAAAATGCGATCGAATTTCTATATTTTTTTCGCGTGTTCCGGAATTGTTTTGTTTCTGAACTGGAAACACATGAAAAAAAAAATTTGACTTTAAAGCATTTCTTGTTTTGGACAATGCACATTCTCGCGAACTTAAACTATACTCCGAAATATAAAACTGACATTTTTACCTCTCATCACGACGACTTTTCTTCAACTTTGGAACCTAGGAATAATCCAGAGCTTTAAACTCTAATACATTAGACAACCCTTTACAGTTACAATATGTTTTGGATAATATGGAATATGATATGAATGTTATGGAATGCTGGAAGGAATTTGATATAACAAAATGCATCTTAAACATAAAAGAATCAATGCAGGAATTGAAGCTACACACATTGAAATCATGCTAGAAAAAAAATTGCCTGCTCTAACTGCGGAAAATCTCTACAAATCTGTACACATTCAAACAGTGACTCACGAAGTATAGATACCAGGAGTCTACACGGTATAGGCTTTTCCATAATATTTCTGGTCACAATAATCAACCCAGATCATAGCTCTATTTTTTGCCACTGGCGGCGCGAGTAATCAGGAGAACCGATGTTTATGACATTTATGCCATTTAAATGTCGCGAAATTAAATTCAATATCTAATATTAATTTATTTATTTAAAATTAGTTGTCATAAAAGCTGTCAATAGCAACAAAACTTCCCGCGTAAGGTTTTAAAAGAGTATCTCTTGAACACGGGCGCACTCTACCGGCAATAGTTCTGTCCCCTAAATTGAGACCATTTGTTTAACATTACGTTTAAACTCCTGGTATCTATATTTCGTGCAGTGACTGTAAATATAGCCCAAATTATGAATGAAATAGGACGAGATGGGTTCGAACAAATAGAATCAAGTGACATTCAGTAATTGCTTGAATCACAAGAGGAAAATTTGACTGAAACCGACTTGAAGGAAATGATAAATTCAGAGCCCATTGAAGAAGGGGCATCAACAAGCACTGAAAACATGATATTTAATTTGAAAAATGTGAGTGTAAGTTTAAGAATGTTAAATGAACTTTGTTATTTCTTAATGAAAATTGATCAGTCTATGGAACGAAGATTTATTTTTTAAGAGGCAAATTGCTAATGGCACTTCTGAATATGAGTCTGAATTGAAAAAAAAACTAAAAGCTGCCAAACAAAAAAAATACAATATTCTTTAAACCATTGCCTAAGCCTGAAAATAACTACTAATCAATATGGTCAAAAACTTCAATTGAATTGATTTTTTTTATATATTTGATTTTTATTTTGTCACCTAGGAACGTATCCTCCTATAATACCATATAAATTACCATTTCGTATGCACGGTTTCTGTTTTCGCGGCATATTTGCGACATATATACTCCACGAATAAAGAGCTTTTTATTATACTGACTATAGGAATTTCTTGTCTGGCGAAAAGTGGATGGGATAAAGTATCATATTTATATTTTTTAACGTGATCATTGTTAATACTTGGAATAATCGTTATCAAGTTATTAGTTATTTAGGTATGTATTTTTTGGATTATAATTAAATGTTTAATTATTCTGTTTTTTTAATTTAATTTTTTGTTGAATTCAGATGATTGTAGCCGATATTGATAAAACAGAATACTATATTCTGTAACAAAGTTGGAATGATTCGTATCGTATTTTCATTCCAACAGATTAACAGACTATACTTTTTCCACGGTGACACTATTTTTATCCATTTTATTATTTAAACTCCGACTTAAGACTCAGATAATTAAGAACATTTCGCGTAGAACTTTTAAAAATGAAATTCATGGGTATTACGATAATCACAACGATTACAGTATAAAATACTTGGCCGACAAGTGTTTCAGAATTTGCATTCAATCTCAAGAGCGAGATTATTGTCTTTCTTTTATTATAAGTGCTTTCAGAAGAACAACATTCAGTAGTGGCCGTTGGAGACTAATATTCTACTCCAACTTTAAGCCTTATGATACCATATTAAATATTCTATTGTTATTTGGAATATCTGTATATACAAAAAAAAACACCGACAGTATTAATCCGAGCCATACGGGCAACTGAACAATTTTTATTTAAATCATGTTATGTTAATCTGTAAAGAAACTATTTCTCACCTTGCATTGCTTTGAAAAATTAATTTCATTACAATAACATAATCCAAATCTTGAAACGATACATACAAGTACAAATTTTAGTAATATATTTAAAAATTGTTAATTATAGCTTTTCAGTAGTTTTAATTAATGGGGTTAATATCACAATATACTTAAATAATCATATTTTTTAGATACTTCAAAAAATACTAGACGGTCAGAAAGTTCGGATGATGGAGAGAATCTCATTGTAACTAAAAAATTTACAAAAGATGTTTCTGACAATGGGGCTACTGCTGCTGCACCTCCTCCGCGACCTCCCAAACCTGCACATATAGCTCCGGTTCCTTGTTACCTTAACTTAGCTCCTACAAAGTCATGGTAAGCATAAATATTGAATTATTTGCATCAATATTACTTGAAGTCATTTATAAAAAGATTTGTTTTAAAATCAAAACTATTTAATTTGGTTTTATTTATTCTTCATTTTTTATACTTTTAGTAAAGCTGAGCTTGATGGGGAAAGTGCAAAATCCGTTGAATCTCAGCAAAAAATTATTACTGATGACATGTACGACTTCCCGAGGTCTCATCACATAGAAAGTGAGGCTACTCTTAGGAGAAGACACTGCTATAATAATGCTGCTCCCATGCCTTGTCCTGAAGGAACAATTTTTAGATATGACTTATCGCCAAAACCTGGGACAAGCACCACCGTAAGTCAATCACTGATTCTTATAATATGTGGTTTATTGCATGAAAGTATCTAAACTTTCAATTATAATATAATTCATGATTCAATTCCAGATTTGTATTTTGTTTAATCGATTATTTTTTATTTTTGTGTATCCCTCCTCTTGCTTTTTTCACATTTATAAAGGTTTTTTCCTGGCACAGCCAGTTAACACGTTCCCTGCCCGTTTGGGACGAAATACTTACTCCAAACGCCTGCAGTGCAGTGAGATTTTTTTCTCAGCAAGATTCTTTGTCAATTCCAACGAATTATAGAAATTAGCTGTTCGGTCTGTAAAAACCCCTAAAAATTTTAAATATTCTCGATAGCTTCTTTGTGGCATAATAACATCTATTTACTTCTTTATTTGGGGATCTTTTTGTCACTAAAACAAACTTATAAAAAATATAAATCAATATTTTGAAAATGACCCTTGCTTATTGATCTTGATCGATATGTCAAATTTGTAAAGGGGTCGTCTTTTAAAACTGAAAATGGCTAACAAAAATGAAAATAATTTTTTTAAAAAAGTGTTTCTAAGTTTTCAAAGATACTTTTTTTTACTCTATACTTCTTTATGCAAGTTTAGATTTTAAATTTTTGATTTGTTTTTTATATAGATTATTAACTCATTCTTTTTTTAAGGTGGTTAGCCAAGATCTAGATATATCCAAAGTAAAATTTGAAATACATTTATTTGGATTTAATAAAATGTGTGCTGTTCCTTTTAATTTTCTTTTTATAGAATTTTCTTCTTTACATAAAATTTTTGTTTCAGTCCATTTTATTTTGTGATTCATAAACTTAAAAGCATGTTCACAAATCTTAGATTTATCTATATCTCCTTTTTTAAGATAATTTTTGTGTTCATTGAGGCGAACTTCAAGAGGTCTTCCTGATTCCCCAATGTAGACTTTGCCACAATCACATGGTATACTATATACACAATTTTTTGTTTTTTGATCTATCTTAGAAACACTTTTTTAAAAAAATTATTTTCATTTTTGTTAGGCATTTTCAGTTTTAAAAGACGACCCTTGACAAATTTGACATATCCATCAAGATCACTAAGCAAGGGTCATTTTCAAAATATTGATTTATATTTTTTATAAGTTTGTTTTAGTGACAAAAAGATCCCCAAATAAAGAAGTAAATACCCCTAAAAGTTCTTTTACTCCGCAATCGTCTATAGTGTAAATCTTCAAAACTATCTATCTAGGTGTATTTAGCATATATAATCATAAGCCAGATCTTGTTCTTAATATACTGGCGAAGATTAAGCATTATACCTAGGATTCTTCTATGTTTAATCCATGAATTTGGTATTAAATTACTAATATTCTTGTATTAAAAACTTTATAAAGGCGGACAGACCGGTGGCGGTAATTGTTTTGCGTCACGATTTCCCCAAGGAAACTGCGTCGGGCTATATATGCATTCTATAATTAATAGGATTATTTCTGGTAACAGGGGTTGAAAAATTTCCGGTCTTTGTAAATGAAAAAGTTTCATGAACTTCGAATTACTCTCACGTTCTTTTCTAAAAGAGATTTCTCTTGAGATATAGCTTGTTTTCTCATTTTGGTATACAATAAAAATGTTTTAATTCAGATCTGTATCAAACCTACACTTAAGCTTTCGTTTAAAAAGTAATGTGATAGATTTATTAGATATTGTACTTTTTTGTTCTATTTTTGACTTGCATTCGTTTTTTTTAACAACCATTTATTATTGACAGGTATTTAGGTACGATTTGGAAGAAAATCAAGAAGAACCTCCTTCCCCAGCCCATTCGCATTCCTCATCTGCTCCTGCTTATTCTAATTTACCTAGTCCTTCCCTTAGCGTCACCCAGTTGATGCCTCCCCCCATAGTCAATAGGGAACTTAAACCAAAAAGAAAATTGTCTGATTCGCATTCCATTTCATCAAATCCTGAACCTCCATCTCCAAGGAACGCGCCATCTGTGGACAGAAAATTGAAACCACCTACACCATTGCAGGTTAGTAGACTAGCTTTATGCTTGAAAAAGAATAATATGAAAGGTGAATTACCAAATAAACATAGCTTTCTAAAACACTCGTAATTAATGAAGTATCGAAAGTGTAGATATAAAATTGCAATAAAATAGTAATTAAGTAAACAAAGTAAAATAGAGGAGAAAACCATTATTTAGTATTAATTGTTAAAAAGACTAGGAAGAGGTGAATAGTTTACGTCTAGCGGGTCGTTTATTTAATAAATGCTTTGTGTTTTTCACTTCACTGCAGTTTTACAGTTTCTTTCATTCAATTTTTATTTAAAAAATCTTTATTCTCATAGTTGTAATCGATGATATTAAACAGAAAAGATGATCCATTATCGATCTACTAGCTGTGATCTATGGTTTTTCTTTAATTTGATTACTAAAAACAATTTATTTTTTTGTAGGAAGCGCACATGCGGAAACACTTCAACACAGATGACGAGCAACGTAAAATCCGATCAGCTCCCAGCCCCATACCTCCAAATTTAGGCCGTTCTCATGATAGTCTTTTATCTCAAAACGACAGCGATCAAGTCTACCATTACATTTCAGGAAAAATGCAATATTTGGATCTTGATCTTGATGGCTCTAACTCTAGTTTTACGAACACTGCTACAAAAACAACGTCTGCTAAACAACAAGAAGACACCGTATATAAAAAGGTTGATTTTATGAAAACTCAAGCTTTTAATATAACTAGAAACAATTTAGAAAAAGAACGTCAAGAGCCTTTATCTTTTGTTAAGAAATAATCTCTGTGAAAAAAATCTAGTTAGATATTTTCCATTTTATGAAATTTCATGTGCAATTTTTAATATTGGTTTTTGTATACAGGATATTTTTTATTGAATTGAAAATTCTAAGCTAACTAGATAAGCATCTTTATCATAAATATTATATCGTAATCAAAAATAGAAAGTGTTTACATAAAAAAATAATTTATGATATTTTTGCTTACATATAATGAAAAAAGTGTTTAGAAAAAAAAATGCACCAAAGGATGTATTAATACACTTTTACTTTACATGTGCCTTTTATATTACTGTGACAATCGGTATATACTAATGTGATATTTATTCGATCATATTATTATATGGTCCTTTAGAAATTATCCTGTAGACATCTACCTTTGACTGATGTCTTTCCTCTTTATGAATATTTTTAACATATATTGATATGGATCTCCTCGAAGACGCCTTCCAATCAATAGGTACAATCTCCGAGCATATAAGAAATTGATTGATGTTACAAAAAATATAAAAAAAATCTTTAAATATTTTATTAGCATACAAATTCATATTTTACATTTAAAAAGCTTTATCTTTTTTTATTTAATTCCATTTACCTTATATTTCAATCTTACTTGATATTTTTTTATAATCTTCTAATGACAATCGGATTCAATTTATAATCTGTATATCAACAAAACATACAAAACAAAAATTATAACTCAATCTAGCAAGCAGCATATAAAGGCCGGACTATATTCTCAGAATTTTAAACCCTAAGAAAATTCATATCAATATACATATATAAATTTTGTACACTAACTTCTTTGTAAACAATAGTCTTTTTAATATTTTTTTCGTGAATTTTTTTTTGTGACACAACAGATGATTCTGATTCTAAATGTTATAGAAATTATTCAAAAGTGAGATTAAAATCTGTATAAAAAGAGAGAAAACTATGCTAAATAGTCTTAAAACAGTATTTTACTTTATTATTTCAATACATATCATTATTCGTTTTAATATTTATAACGAACATTAATTTTCTTACTACCAATTTGTATTGATGTAAGCTTAAAATGATAGCTTGTGGCTTATGAAATGATATCACTTGTATTTTTGATCAAATTAATTTTTTTTTTTGTAAATCTGGTTTTTTATGATCTCGGCAGTTGTTGACGAAAACTGCATATTATAGTTGTTTAACTAATCTATGTTTATTTTTTGTTTAATGCTGTCATTAATTTGCAGTTAAATTAAATGTTACGAAATTATATTTGATGTTTATGGTATATATTCTAATACAAATGTTAACCTTTTTTTAGATAGATTAACCTTACAAGTGATTTTTCTTGTTTACAAGGTTAATTAAAAATTCCTAAATCCTTTATGGAATTTGTAAATTAACAACTTTACTTGTTGTTACAAAAAATCTTAGATCAACTCAAAATAGCATTTTACGCAGTTTTCAGATATATTTTAAAGTAAAAACCGTACTAAATTCTTACTCTTATTTCCAGTAAAAAAGAAATTGTCATATGTTTTACTGTTTTTTTTTTATATACTAGCTAACCCGGCGGACTTCGTACCGCAAATCATTTACGTCATTCTTTCATTTTTCGTTTTTTCAATTTATTTTGATTTTATCGTTTTCATCATATTTTCTTGTTAGTTATCAGGTTTATACTATTTTTTTTTTCGTTATATTTTGTAGTTTACCGGTAAAATATATTAAATGCATCACAATACTTAATTTAGTCAGAATTTCTCGTTTAAATATAAGTGATATTAACTGCGCCACCTTCCGATGGCGTCACACTTTACGGTGGCGTGATATAAAGTAATCAAATAAGTAGTGGTTGCTCGTTTAATGGAAGCGCCATCTGGTGGTAACTTTCATAAATACGAATATCATATTCATATTAACCATTAAAAATACAGCATCATACTGATTTTCATGACAATCGGTTGAACAGGGCAGAAGTTGCTACTCTGCAGCGCCACTTGGTGGCGAGTGGCATCAATGAGCAAATTATACAAACCTTCTACGTGGAAAAATACATATACATACCAATTTTCATGACAATCGGTTGAACGGGGCAGAAGTTGCTACTCTGCAGCGCCACCTGGTGGCGAGTGGCATCAATGAGCATATCATACAAACCTTCTCCGTGGAAAAATACATATACATACCAATTTTCATGACAATCGGTTGAACGGGGCAGAAGTTGCTACTCTGCAGCGCCACCTGGTGGCGAGTGGCATCAATGAGCATATCATACAAACCTTCTCCGTAGAAAAATACATATACATACCAATATTCATGACAATCGGTTGAATGGGGCAGAAGTTGCTACTATGCAGCGCCACCTGGTGGCGAGTTACATCAATGGGCATAGCATATAAACTTTCTCCGTGGAAAAATACATGCACATACCAATTTTCATAATGATCGGTCAAATAGTTTCTGAGTCTATCGATTTCATCATAGTTCACTAACATTTAGTTTTTCATTTTGTATTAATTTTTGTTTTGAATAATTTCTGTAACTTTTAATGAAGAGAAATAGACTAAGTACCACTATTAAATTATAAGTACGTAATTTAAATTTTCTTGGGCTTCATTGATTGTGAACATCTGTTTTCAGATAGTATGTTTTTTTTTTAATATAATAATCCGATACAGTTTTTTATCTACACGATATTACTAAGAATTAGAATTGAAGAAATTTAAATACCAAAAATAGAGAATAGGAGAGTAGAAATTAAGTTATTTATTTAAGAAATCACAGCCCAAAAAATTTTGTATAAAATAAAAATGTTATTTAAATTTTATTTTAAAAAACATATAGATGAACAAATATGAACATAATAAAAAAATATGCCTTACCATGCTAGAGTGTGATGTTTTTGCCTTTTAGAATAATATTGAAAGTACTTTTGAAATTTTAGCTTTAAATTTTCTAGAGGTGGCCATTGAAAATAAAATTTCATTGATCTAGTACCTACTAATATTTTTTACTCTTTATATGATTGTATTGTTAGTGTTTAGTCCTTTTATGAAAAATTTTAATTGTGTTATACATATGTTGTATACAAATATATATATCTTGCTATTTTACCAGTTTTCTGTTTTTTATTAACACAAACCAATATCACTTAATCATTTTTTTATAGTAAGTGAGTGTGTGTAAAAACTAACAATTTTTGTTCAGTACCGTATTACACATTGCTGTAAATAATAATAATAATAACTTTAATCTCCATAAAGACAAATATTAGTAAATTGTATAGGAGTTTGTCAAATATTAAAACATGTAGAAAATCTACAAACAAAACAGGCAATAAAACAAAATACAAATAAATTAATTTAACAATACTGTATCACAGACAAATGTATATTGTGATAAAATCTAAACGATAATATAGCTTTAATAACAATAAGAACGATTACAATTCATCTACAGTTTATTAAATAGGCGTGGACCTATACATTTAGGAGCACTGTAAGCTATTACACTCTTTGTAAAGGGAACACAAATATCATTCTTTCCACGAGTATTTTTAGAATGTACATCCTTATAAAATACAAATTTACCCCGATTTTGGAAAACACGGCAACATAGCTCAAATATGTACAATGAAAACTGGTTTACAGGACTCTGTAACAGAAATTCCTGCAATTGCTCTTAAAAAGCGCTTCTGTAATAGAAAAACATTTGGTGTATGGGTTGCTTCACCCCAGAAACACAAACCGTATTTCAGTCTAGATTCAACATAACCATAGTATAACATAAGCAATTGGTTATTGTTTAAAACGAAACGTAAGTTTTTAAATATATACACAGCACTATTCAGCCTGGAAATTACATACTCGCAGTGATAACTCCAAGTTAAGCAGGGATCCACGTTCAACCCTAAAAACCTTGGGATTAGGTATTGAATGATTATTTAAATGGATCTCTAGTTTGTCTAGCTTTTCTTGCCATATATAATAAAAACAATACAGGTCCCAATACGGAGCCTTGTGGTACACCCAGTATAATATCTTGTTTACTAGAGTTTACTGTACTCTATGACCATTCTGCACACTAGATATACTCACATACTGAGAACGATTAGTTAAATAGGAACGCAGCCAATTTAGTGGTATTCCTTTTATACTCATATTATTAAGTTTTTCAATGAGTTTTTCATGATTCACACAGTCAAACGCCCTGCTGAGATCACAGAAGATCCCAACAGGGCACTCACCTGCGTCAATAAACTCCACAATCCTTTCGTACAATACCAAATGATAAATAAAATAAATATATTTATTCATTACAGACTTGAAAATAGTTATTTATGATATGAGTGTTAAAAGTGAGGTTTTGTGAGTGAAAACGTTTGTGAAATGAGCGGAGCGAATTGAACAATTTCACGAACAAAATAAAATCACTTTTAACACAAATAACATACAATGTTTTTTGTACAACTTCCCTATTTGATAATGAAACGAGCGAATTTGCAATGACAATAAATCAAACCGTGTTAAAAGTAAACTAAACCGTGTTAAAAGTAAACTTGTTTACATGGCAACGTGTTAAAAG
The DNA here is from genome assembly GCA_964028335.1 of Altica lythri. Classification (NCBI taxonomy): domain Eukaryota; kingdom Metazoa; phylum Arthropoda; class Insecta; order Coleoptera; family Chrysomelidae; genus Altica; species Altica lythri. The sequence continues at coordinate 56,837,848 of OZ034803.1, read as the reverse complement.
TATTTTTAACACGCTGCTATGTAAACAATCGTTTTTAACATTGTTTGCTATCATTAAAAGTGTCACTTTTAATGACAGTTGTACAAAAAAATCTTTATAGTCAATTTATCAGGTGTGTAGCCGATTGGTCATATTTAGATGTTAAAAAAAATAAAAATTGCTTAGAAAATATTCTAAACGAGGGATCGCGACTCTTGCCAATTAAAACTTGCATTGATGATTTTTATCGTAAAAAAATTCTAATGAAATAATATAAGCAACAGAAAAATTGTTACTTAGAGAAGTTACGGATCTTTACAAATTTAATGGAAGTTTTGGATATTATAAAAAGTGAATATTTTACTATGAGATCAAAACTAGGTTCCATGTATTCCCTTTATATCTGCAGCTGTAAACAACAAATATTTTAATACTGCACTTTAAACATTTTGACATTAATGTTACATAAACATCAATCGAAAAATAATATGAATGGGACTACATGGAGATACCAGCTGTAGATAATGCAGGAGGAAACTTGAAACAGTAAAACAGATACTGTTCCATTACGAGGCATTGGATCGCAGGATACTGACGATTTTTGGAAACTTCAGTATGACTCCTTAAGGATATAATACTCATTTTTTAAATCTGTAGAAATTAGTACAGATCATGGAATGAATAAATAGTAATAATTGGAATCCTGAAATGGCCAAAGACTGAATTGGAGAAATTCAGCGATTGACTCGAACTATGATGACAGAACACAAATGTCATCACTGTTTAGGATCACACTAGCGCGAAAAGAAAGAGGAAGAGCTTTTACTGACATTGTAAACTCACCTACTCACCTCCATACCTCTCAAACGCAGACGTAGATGTGGAAATCGTGGTAAACAGCAGAAGTGAACCCAGAAAGCACTACATGGACGACACCACCATGACCTAAACCAACATCACATTGATTAAGGAAGCGTCAAATAGGTGACTTTGTGAAGGCACAGTGTTCCCTGAGACGGAATGATTTTTGATTACCATTTAGGCCAGGTCATTAGTACAAACAATTATAAAAAAATTATTATAGGTGCTCCAAATTGTGCATCGGATAAGTGTAGAAAGTGTCAACAAACCACGGAAACCATACAGCACGTAACATCAACCTTAGGTAGCACCAATTACTTACGCAGGTATCTAACATCATACACCAGGAGTTGGCCAATAAATTTGGATTACTTACGACATACACTTCTTAATGCAAGTACCATCCGAAGGCAGTTCTTAAGAATGCTGATTTTAGACCCTACTACAATAGGCCTGTTATCACCGATAGACTGATATGATATGAATATGATGGCGGATTTTTGCTGGATGTAAAAAAGAAAAACAAATCAAACTAAAAAAGTAAAGAGAAATCTGTTACAAAAAACGTTCGAAGACAAAAGAGTGCGATACAAGCTAAAACAATTTGATTTTTTTAATTTTTTTTTTATACATTTTCATAGTTTTTTTTACATATATAAAATTTTGATCTCTTATGGACATCAAAGGCAAGAGCTTAATATTATGGAATTTATAATTAATAAGAAATCTGCTCACATTATTCCAAAACACTCTAAGACTCTTTTTTTAAATTTTTAGTGTTTTTCGCACTTTATTCAAAACTTAAACCTGAGGGAGAGAAACTAACTCTGTACTTGAATTCAGAGCATCAAAACATATAAAAAGTTGGTCTGGTCAAAAGAACTGATCACTTTTTTTCTTTTCTGGTGTTATTATCGACTTATGTCACTGTGCAAAAGGCCAATGGAAAACATTTTGTAACTCTGTTCCAAAAAATAAAGTATGAAAAATCTTTTATTCTTAGTTTTCACATCAAACAAAAATGTATCTATATTAATATTATAAAGAGGAAAGATTTGATTTTTTGTTTGTTTGTTTGAAGTGAATAGGCTCCGAAACTACTGGACGGATTTGAAAAATTCTTTCATCGTTGGAAAGCTACACTAATGCCGATGAACATAGGCTATATCATATTTTCAAAAAAATTAGGGATCCTTACTAAAATGCCACTAATGTAACCAAAAATGACCTTAAAATCGTTACATCGCGCATGCTGAGAATACTATTGATTATAGAATAAAATAATGTACTACGATTTATAATATATAATTATCTACAAAAAATGCCGCGACAGCATATGTCTAACTGTTATAGTTACGTCACAATAACTACTTTTTAATTTTTAAATTCACTTAACTCTTCCGGTCTGCCACCACATGAATTGGCGTTTAAAATCGGAATTCCAATCATGCTTTTAAGAAATTTAAGCCCTCCGAGCATGTGCAATGGGTGCAATACCGAGGATACCGATGATCCCAACTGATCTACCAATTCCATTTAAACGGCTTCAGTTTCCTATCAAAACACCTTTCGCTTTTACTAATAATAAAAGTCTCAAGACCAAACCTTCAAATTAGTAGGGATCAGCCTACGAAAAGAATGTTTTCCTCATGGCCAACCGCCTAACGCGGGTCGGAGCATCTGAAAATCAATTTATTTTGCTGCCAGAAAATAAAACAACATTACATGTCGTTTACAGGAAAGCGTTGACCCAATAAATTTAATGGCTTTTGTTTGTAGATGTAAAACTTTTTACAAACATTAGTGCAAATAAATATAAACTAATCAAATATTTAAAAAAAACTTATTAATAACAAACAAAAGTAGGTACTAAGAGAAAAACAAAACAAAATGAAAAAATAATACTAAGAAAAAATAAATTATTAAAAACAAAAAATATATATATTTAAATAATATACTAATATTATTCGAATTTTAAACCTTTTTAGTAAGTGTGTTTGTAAAAAAATATTTTTCTTTAATCCCCGTGCAAAGCCGGGGCGGGCTGCTAGTAATAAATAACCTTAACAAAATGATTATTTTTTTTCCAATAGGGTGGATCCATTTAAAGTTATCTAGAGCAATCTTATTTAATTATCTAGAAATGTAGTAGTGTCACTCTGTAGAACTTCAATACCACGCATACCTTAACTCCTTGAAAGGTCAAATAGAGTTTTACGTCTATACGTAATTGAATCGGAGTTTGCGTATTTCTTTCTACCCGAACGCTATATTATTTTCGAGCAAACTCCGGGGAAATCATGTAAGCGGGCGTGGAAATAGAACGAATACTACCATGGAGAACATGGAAACAGTTCTGCAAAAAATTTCCAACAGGTGAGTCAATATTTATCTTTCAAGTGCATTAAATATTTATATAATTAAGTATTATTAATATTTTGACATGTATTTGTATATGTTAATAACTACAACCATTGGAACCACTTCATTAAATAGAATAGAAAAAAGTTATTATTCTAGAAGATACGAAAAAACACGTTCATAATAAATTTTAGTTACGCTAGACTAACAATTTGCTTAGTTTTAAAACATTTTACTGTAAATTAATAAATTGAGTCGTAAAAAATAGGCCGCGAACCTAGAGGCGTTATTGATCCGTTTTCAGTGGTCATGGTCGAAACGATATGATGGCGCAATATGAGAATTAGTAACACATTTTTTATTTTAATATATTTAGATAAAACGAAAATTTTCGTATTTTTTATATTTGTAAAAAATCAGAGCGATGCGTAAGTGCGACCCTGTATTTTAATTCCTAACGGTCAGCGGTCGACAAGGGAAGGTTACTGAGACTTTTCCCCTTCCTATTTTTTGTGTGTGCCGAAATGCTAGCAGTTGCACACGTAGAGTACGAATTAAGCTATCGAAACATAATTGTCGCGTCGTTTTTAATATTGTTATCTAAGATTTTCTCATATTTATATGACTATTTTTCGTATTTTTAGTTTTTAAGCAGTTTTGTAACGTTGTAGGCAAATACAACATTTTATTTCGTAGAACCCGGTGTGTTTCATTTACGTTAACGAGCGAATATCACGATTATTAACATTTTTGGTGCCGAAACCCGGGATTGTTGTAATTTGTCTTGCCGATTAGCGTTTGTAACGTCTAGTTCGTAGTCATGGAGTTAGCGTTGAGAAAATCGTACCGCTGTCAATTGACGAAGTTAATTAAATCCGTGGACGATGTTATAACGAACAATAGCGTGAGTTTGGATGAAGTGACCGTTCTAATTGATCGAATTAAAGCCTTAAACAGTTCTTTAAAAGATTTAAATGTTAAGTTAGCGCCGACTTTTAAAGAGGAACAGTTTGAGGATGAGTGCCAAAAAATAGTGGAATATGACGACAACGCGACGCAGGCCGTGGCCAGGTTGCAGTGTAAAGTGAAATCTGAAATCAAGATCCAAAACCAGCTGCAAAACGACTTGGATGAGGCTAATGGGGCTTCTACTACGGATCCTCAGAGCAGCAATGTTGGTAACGATAAAAATACTTTGCAGAGGACTACGGTAAGATTACCCAAATTAGATATTGCTAAATTTAACGGGGATATTTCCCACTGGCCTGAATTTTGGGAACAATATAACGTTGCGGTTCACCAAAATCAGTCTTTAGACAATACCGCGAAATTCGCGTATTTAAAATCGTATTTGACAGGCAAGGCCGCTGTAACGATATCTGGTTTGGCCTCTGGTCAGGACTCTTATGAAAGTGCTATCGATTTATTAAAAAATGAATATGCTTGTACCGATAAAATTATGGATACGTATATTCAAAGACTTTTATCTATCACGCCGGTTAAACACGAGAAAGACATTTTTTCTTTAAGAAAACTCTTCAATACTGTATCGACTATAATAAAATCGTTATCTACACTTGGTATATCAGCTAATCAATATGGACTTTTAGTAAAATCAGTCGTATTTAAATCTTTACCTTATAATATGCGCGTGGCATATAAAAAACAAAAATTAACCTTGGGTCAATCAGCTGATATGGGTGATAATGTATCGGTTGTCTCGAATGTAACGGGCAGTCACCTTAGCAGCGATAAAAGTGGCGATTTTGAGACCGAAGTTAAAGACTTGTTGCAGTTTATTAAAGTAGAATTGGAATCGATTGAACAAGCTAGCGGTCCTAGCGATAATAATCATAATAAGTTTGACGCAAAGGACAATAAAAAGTTTAATCGTTTTACTCGTAGCGTAAAAAGTAGTGACGGTAACGGTAGCGAGTTTACAGCCGCGGGACTTTTAACCGGTGCTAAGGAAATATGTCTTTTTTGTAAATCAAAGTCACATATAGCAGCCCTCTGTGACAGTTCGGTTAATATAACAGCAAAAAAGGACATTCTTAAGCAAAATAAACTGTGTTTTCGATGCATTAAGCCTAATCATAATTCTAGGTATTGCAAAACTAGGGACATATCGTGCGGTAAGTGTAAAAGGCGTCACGTGACGTCTATGTGCGAAAGTAATAACTTTAATGTGCCCGGTTCTAACGCGCGCTCAGCTGACAGAAGCAACGTTGCCGATGTGACTAATAATTCTCTTAATCAACAGTCGGTTTCATTAGTTGCTAGTAGTATTGTTGAAAATATTTATTTAAAAACTGCATGTGCGCATATTTTAACAGACTTTGGTGAGCCTCTAGTGCGTATGGTCATCGACGGCGGTAGCCAACTTACCTTTATACGGGAGGAAGTTTCGCGTAAATTAGGGCTGCCAAGAGTGGGTACGCACAAAATTTCGATCCAAGCCTTTGGGCAAAGTGACAAGGCTCCTGCAAGACTTTGTAACCGTGTAAAAATTAAACTGAAAAGTCAGCATAGTAATAACGTTGTAGAAATTTATGCTGTTGAAGTGCCTGAAATTTGTTTTGACAATTTAACGCCCCCTTCTCTGGAAAATCAAATTATAAGGGAATTTAGTTCAACAAATTGCTTGGCTGATTTTGTTCGAGGGAACGAGAAACCGATAAATGGATTTTCTTTATTGATCGGATCTGATAATTATTGGAAAATCGTGTTTTCCGAAACTGTAAAATTGACGGATAAGCTAACGGCTATTAATACGTGTTTCGGGTGGACAATTCACGGTGTTACCGAACTTTTACAAGATAGTTATATCGTAAATTTTAATGCAAGCGTAGTGCTTCATGTTCAGTCTCAAGTTGAATATTTTAAGGAGTCTGAATCGGAAATATTTGATCTTAAAAGGTTCTGGGATCTGGAAACGTTAGGAATAAATTCCGATAATTCCGTCGCTATGAACAGTTTCACAGATGACTTTATAAAAAATAATGTGTTTTTTGAAAATAACCGTTATCAGGTAACATTACCTTGGGAAAGCGATAAACTTTTAGATTCGAACTTTTCCGGAGCGTACGTGCGAACTAAAGGACTTGTTAACAAACTTTCTAAAACCGGAAAGTTAATTGAATATGACAATGCTATGCGTGAATATATTAATTCGGGCTGCGCGGAAGAAGTGCCTAGTGTTAAAGTTAGTGATGGGCAATCGTATTATTTACCGCACAGACCTGTTTACCGAGATGATAAAGAAACGACGAAAATTCGAGTTGTGTTCGATGCGTCTGCGCATGCTATCGGCTCTTTGTCGTTAAATGATAAATTATCAGCGGGGCAGAATCTTCTTCCGGATCTTTTAAAGATTCTGTTAAATTTCCGAGTCGGTGCAATAGCGATAATTGCCGATATAGAAAAGGCATTTTTACAAATCGGTTTATGTGAAAGTGATCGGGACTATCATAGATTTTTATGGTACCGTGAACCGTTTAAAAATAATATATCTTCAATCGCAGAATTGTCAGATTTTACTACTTTTCGTATGACGAGAGTAACGTTCGGCGTGACGACTAGCCCGTTTCTACTAGCCGTTGTTTTAAAGAAGCATTTAACGAACTCTACCGAAAGTGAAGTGTCCAAAATACTGCTTGAATCATTTTACGTTGACGATTTGGTTCTGGCAGTTGGTTCGGTCTTAGAAGCTGTAGAAATTTATGAAAAAGCGCGAAATATTTTGTCTGAAGCTAATATGAACTTGCGTAAATGGTGCACTAATAATCATTCATTAATGCAAAGATTCGTAAATGATAATGTAAGTTCGGCTAGTGACAATTTTATTAACGTTTCAAAAAAGGTTTTAGGTGTTATTTGGAAACCTTTTACGGACGAAATCTCTATAGATTTAAGCGCGATAAACTCTAATGACTCGGTGCTACCGACTAAGCGATCAGTATTACAATCGGTCGCGAAAGTTTTTGATCCTATTGGCGTGCTGGGACCATTCACAGTAATAGCTAAAATCCTCCTTCAGGATATATGGAAAAGAAATCTCAACTGGGATCAAGTCCTGCCGCAAGATCTAACTGACAGATGGTTAAAATGGCGACAAGAACTCCCATACCTTGAAGATTTTTCTATCAAGCGATGCATGTTGCTGATACCTACCGATGAAATCGAGCTTCATGTGTTCGCAGACGCGAGCCCAAGAGCATACGGATGTGTAGCTTATATTAAAAATATAACGTCAAGTGAGTGCTATTTTGTAGCATCTAAACATAGAGTAGCTCCGATAAATAAGAAAAATGACAAGTTACTTACCTTACCGAAGCTAGAGTTGACAGCTGCCGTGTGTGCTGCAAGATTGCTTAAATATTTGTCGGATAATTTAAATTTAAACATAAAAAACAAAGTAATTTGGTCAGATTCTAAGATTACCCTTTATTGGATTAAGGGAAAGGATAAGAAATGGGAGCCCTACGTGAAAAATCGGGTTTTCGAAATTCACAAATTGCTTGATGATGTTGATTGGAGGTATTGCCCAGGTAAACAAAATCCTGCCGACTTAGTTACCAGAGGAATACCTAAAGTTACATACTTAATTGAGTCAGAGATATGGCTCAACGGACCATCTTGGTTGTGTTTAGATAAATGCGAGTGGCCAGCAGAAGAAACTCACGATAATACTCAATATGAAGTACTTACCTGTTTGGCTAAGGTGGAGGACAAACCTAAAGTTGAAGTTATCAAGCCTATATTTAGTCTGGATTTATACAGTAATCTTAACAAAATATATAGAATCACAGCGTATGTAAAACGATTTTTAAATAACGTTCAGAAAACTAAGACTAAGATTACTGGACAACTTACCGTTCAGGAAATCTCCAACGCAGAAGCCTACTGGTTTAGAATAACTCAGCAAGAAGCATTTACCGAAGAGGTGTTTACTTTATTAAATAATAAACCTTTTCCTACTCAAAGTAAACTTCTGGAACTTAAACCATTTTTAGATGAATTGGGTGTGCTAAGATTGGGTGGAAGATTGCAGGAAGCATGCCTATCCTTTGAAGAGAAACATCCCGTGATCCTACCGCAAAAATCAACTCTAACTACAAGAATAATTTGTAAAGCCCATGATGAAGCATTACATAGCGGGGTTAATGCTACGATAGAGGTAGTTAGAAGAAGATTTTGGATCAGAAGAGCTAGACAGTCAATTAAATCATTCATTTATGGTTGTTTGAAATGTAAGCGTTTAAAGGGAAAACATGGTAATCAACCTTTCGCTCCGTTACCAAGTGATCGAGTGACATTTTCTCATCCATTTGACGTCGCGGGTATTGATTTTTTCGGACCGCTCTACATAACTGATGGTAAACAAGGCAATCAAAAGGTTTACGTTTTGTTGATAACGTGCGCTGCAGTTCGAGCAGTACACTTGGAATTAGTCCAGAATCTTACGACAGAAAGCTGTATAAATGCTTTGAGACGATTCATTGCGCGACGTGGAGTTCCAAGTGTTATATACTCAGATAATGCAAAAACATTCAAAAGAGCGTCCGAAGAAATTTGTCAACTTAATAATAATTTAAATGAAGATAAGATTCAAGATTTAGCCAGGTCGCATCGCATAGACTGGAAATTTATTGTTGAAAGAGCTGCATGGTGGGGCGGTTTCTGGGAGCGGCTTGTCCGTACAGTTAAAAATGCCCTGAAGATGACTCTAGGTAGAAAATTGATAAATTTTGACGAACTACAAACAATTTTATCAGAAGTGGAGATGGTTGTTAATTCAAGGCCTATCACCTATATTGAAGAAGATCCAAGCCATCTAGGAATACTCTCGCCAGCTAAATTCCTAGTAGGTAACAAAACTCTAAGTTTAAACACTGATTTAAAACAGTCAACCAGTAAGCGTGAAGATATCCTTAGAGCTTGGAAGCTCAAGGAAACTTTAGTGACTAGATTTTGGAAAAGGTGGAATTCCGATTATTTGCAGCAACTTCGTTCAGCTCACTATGGGAAACAGTCAAGAGGACCCCGTTTTAATGTAGGAGATGTTGTGTTGCTTCACGATCAGTATCGTCCAAGACTTTTGTGGAAACTAGTGCGTGTAACAAAATGCTTCCAAGGACGAGATGGTTGTGTGCGCGCGTGCGAGGTCGTATCCAGCGATGGAACAATATTGCGTCGACCGGTCCAGTTGTTGTATCCTCTCGAAATTGAACATTCCGGCCCGGGGGAGGATGTAAAAAATCAGAGCGATGCGTAAGTGCGACCCTGTATTTTAATTCCTAACGGTCAGCGGTCGACAAGGGAAGGTTACTGAGACTTTTCCCCTTCCTATTTTTTGTGTGTGCCGAAATGCTAGCAGTTGCACACGTAGAGTACGAATTAAGCTATCGAAACATAATTGTCGCGTCGTTTTTAATATTGTTATCTAAGATTTTCTCATATTTATATGACTATTTTTCGTATTTTTAGTTTTTAAGCAGTTTTGTAACGTTGTAGGCAAATACAACATTTTATTTCGTAGAACCCGGTGTGTTTCATTTACGTTAACGAGCGAATATCACGATTATTAACAATATTCAAGCGAATTATTTATTTCAAAGATGAAGTTATCATTGCTTATAGTCTTTAGCTCAGTCAAGAAGAAAAAAAAGCGGAAAATATCTTCTTCAGATATTTGAAGGTTCTAAATGGTGTTTGGGGGGTAGTAGATAAAAACTCCGTAAAAAGGTACAGCTAATTATGCTTTGATTTTTTTTTAAACAACTTCAAAAATTGAGAAACTACTTTTTCGTCAATAAAATTTTTCTGTTACATTTTAGAGAAAAATATTTCAAATAAAAGTTGTGGATTTTAAAGAGTTCTTCAATTTATGAGTTGTTAAATTGAAATCCATTAATATTTAACTGAGATAATTGCAAAAAACTCTTAAAAACACCTATATGTTGGAACTTTTTAATTAATAGTTAATAACTTTTTTTGTGCATAATAACATGGAATACAACTAGTTAAAATTGTATCCACCAATGTGTTTTTTAATTGCCCAAAATTTCAGCCAGATTGGCCAAATATTTAATTTAAGTTATTTAATTTGTTTAATAAGGTTGTTTTTCAGAGAGCCAATGTTTAAACATCTCTGCTTGTCCATACAGTGACTCTAGAGGTATTTAGCAGGTCGCTATCGATTCTTTGAAGCTTAATATTCCAGATAATTAAAAAAAAAATGAATTTTTTATCAAAATTGTTATTTAAAAAATTGTTTGAAAAAGGGGTTACTTTTTAGCTTATAAACAATTAAAATAACTTTGCCAATTTTTGTTTTACATACTTCTAAGTAGACTCTTTGAAAATGTGGTAAAAAACACACATTTAAAAAAAAATAAAATTCTACGATCAATAGGAGCCAAGATAGCATATTTTTTTAAAAAAATCATATCTATATTGTTTATTAACATTAAGAGCTGAAAATTGGACTGATTATAAAAGACGATCTAATTTTAATGATCCAAGTTATAGCTTGCATGAGTAAAGAAGGAGTAAAAAGTTATAATTCGTTAAAGTGATGGTACTCGTAAAGTACAGATACGAAAAAGTAGAAGGGGAATTGCTTGAGCTCAGTTTACGGTACTTCAAATTAAAGCGCGCTGAAAAAATTTGCATTATCTCGGCTTCTATGGCATCTAGAGCCTTAATTTTTTTTTAATCTGGGATAACTCAATAAAATAATGATAACCGTGCTATTTTCATTCCCCGGAAAAGTCGCGAAATCTCGGGAAATTCAGTAAGTAAATCTTTTTATATAAAAATTACTAAATTTCTCCATACATTTTTACAGGATGTGATACAACTTCCTCTTTTTTTAACCAAGGAAAATTTAAATTATTAAATGCACCAACAGAAATTTTAGAACTGATAAATGTTTTTTATACAGAAAATACTAGTCACGAGGAACTTGTGAAGAATGGATGCGATATCATCTTTTTTTTGTATTCTGCCACAATTGATGTTAATTATAAAAAAAGCACAATAACAGATTGTCATTAAACGAATTACGTTTTTTACAATTTATAAGAAACATGGGAAAAATCTTTCAAATTGGAAAATTTGCCACCAACAGAAGGTGTCGGTTATCAACATGTACTTCGCGTTTATTAGATATCAATTACAACTTTGGCTAGGTAATAATTTGGATGCTACTAAATGTGGGTGGAAATAACTGAAAATGGTTTTGAGCCTATTTATACATTAGAGAGCTTCATTCCGGAAGAAACAATGAAACAAATTACGTGTAAATGTTCAACGGGTTGCAAAACTTTAAAATGTGGTTGTAACTGCACAAATCTTTGCACAAACTGTGCAGTGGAAGAAATTGCAACCGCGCTGCAAATAATCTTGACGGAAATAGTGATGCAGAGCCAGATGATTTATTACAAGAACTAAATATCATCGCAGAACCTGCAACAAAGCGATTTAGAAGCGAAATGATTGATTAGAATATTTTAATCAAAATATATCAATAATTTTTAATATTTATACTAAAATTACATACAGACTATTAGTAGTATAAAAATTTTACTTACCTACTTTCAAAAAAATTAATATTTTCATTAAGTGTGGTGGTAAAATGAACTTTAAAATAAAATTTATTGTGATGATTTATAATTATTATACATTTATATGAATTATGTGAATTAATTAATAAAATTTAAACAATTCTTGCGAAATAATAGAGAAATTTAGTAATTTTTATATAAAAAGATTTACTTACTGAATTTCCCGAGATTTCCCGACCTTTCCGGGGAATGAAAATAGCACGGTTATCATTATTTTATTGAGTTACCCCAGATTAAAAAAAAATTAAGGCTCTAGATGGCATAGAAGCCGAGATATTGCAAATTTTTTGAGCGCGCTTTAATTTGAAGTACCGTAAACTGAGCTCAAGCAATTCCCCTTCTACTTTTTCGTATCTGTACTTTACGAGTACCATCACTTTAACGAATTATAACTTTTTACTCCTTCTTTACTCATGCAAGCTATAACTTGGATCATAAAAACTAGCAAAGATTTTAATGTTAGGTTCAGAAGAAGTAATGCGATCTGGTCTGGTCTGGTCTGTCTATCTCACTTTGTCTCTCTTATTCGCTGCACCCATTTTCGAGTAGGTACACCAAATATCTGAATTTATCCAGTTTCATATATTTTTTACTAGTTCATATTTTTTAATTATCAACATAAATTTGATTACATCTCCTTTCTCTGATTGACGGTCACATATATTACTTTAAGTTTATTAGTGATTTTAGATGTGTAAGTAGCACTTTGTACTTATATAACATAATATTGTTTACACACAACAGAAAACTTCACTTTGAGCCATTTGAGCATAGATAAAACAAAGTATATTATTCGATTGGCGATTGGGTAGGCAGATTACTCAATTCATGTGTAAAATGCAGCATCCTTTTAGTTTGACTTGACAATTTGGATTAAAATTGTACACAAGGAATGGTTAAGATTAGTTAACTATGCCACAGATCAAACACCAGTGACTACAAGATTAACGCTGGAGTTCCCCAAGGATCGGCTCTAGCTCCTACTCTATACCTTTTACACATTAATGATCTACTAGAAGCCACTAATAACCCGATATAAGGTTTTGCAGATGATAGCAACCTACACTGTAGCAAAGTGCACAACCGTCCCATAACCCTAGATATTCTGGAAGAAGACAGAAGATCCACAACGGCTTCTCTCAATCAAGATTTGAGAATTGTAGACGAGTAGGGAAGAAAGAATCTTGTTAATTTCAAGGCTTCCAAGACAAAGACATGTTGTCTATCCAACAATAGGCAAACATACGACTCATCCATCACAATGAACGATCAGACACTATTAGCTAACGACTCCATTACGCTGGTTGGTATAACGATCTCCAGGACTTACTCTGGAACGAACATATTGCATCCATAGCAACTGCAGCAGGAAAGAAGTTGGGCTTTCTTTTTTAGAGCACGTAAATATTTTTCTCCATCCAACTTAACTACTCTTTACAAAGCCCAAATAAGACCTAATCTTAAATACTGCTAGCATGTATGGGGATCGCTTAGGCTTAGAGTCCTTGATGCAATACAGAGAAGAGCAGTTCGACTAAAAAACGACACCAGTATCACCAAAAACCTAGTCCCATTGTCCCACCGAAGAGCAGTGTCTTATCTTTCCCTGTTTTACCGATATTTAAACGGATTCTGTTCAGAAGAACTCGACTTGCCAGACCAGACAGAGCAACGCGACGTGCTAACTCCTGATTGGAGAACTCCTTACCTTCCTACGTCTTCCCCACTCGTCCTTACTTGCAGTTCTTTAAATCCCAAATTAATAAATTGTATTTTCTGCCCCAATAGATATTCTCGGTACATTTGTCTATCCCTACCAAGACACCCTTAAAAAAATTATATTATTTGGTGTAAATTTTAATTTACTAATAAACAATGAAATTTATAAACTAGACAAGCAATAAATGAAATCTATACTCATAATAAAGCTGTAACTGATCGCCGTCTGTACATGGCCAATGTATTTAAAAATACATATTGAAGGTCATTTATATACGCAAGAAAACCCAAAACACTGTTTTTTTAATTTCATCTGTTTGTTTGTATGTCTGTATGTTTGTCAACGCTAATTTCAGAAACAGCTAAATCGATATAAATTCAGTTTTCAGAAATATATTTTGATGAACTTCAATTAACATTAAGTGTATCTTTCATTTAAATCGGTTTATAAATAAAGAAGTTATGTCAATTTAATCATGTAAATGTATCAATAAAAATAGACCTTAGATATATATGATCAATGATATTAAATAAGATTTATCTTAAGCTGAATGCGCATCAGTTGAACATGACGCTTAGGAAACGCGAAGGTATGTAGTGCGGGAGGCGCTCGTATAACCGGATGGTGGTCGTTGTTGAACGTATCGAATGTAAGAATCTTTCTCTGCGTAACGCAGAAATGTAATATTTTATTTTTGAATCCTTGATTGAAAACAATAGATCAAAAATCAGTAAATATTCTCATCTAAATTTTGACGCGAACAAAGTTGCGGGTAAACACTCGTTAAAAAATAAATTGATAATATATTATATCCGACTTACGATCACTGTCCTTACGCGGCAGCGCTTTAACCACACTGACAGAGATCATTGGTTTAATTCCTGACGGATATAACAATTTTTCCAGATTTTCATTAATTTCATTTCTTGTTAGCCTTATTCTTAATTTTTAAACATTCCACTAGATATATCTAATAATTAAATTACTACTTTCTAGTTGGTACATTCATTGTTTATATCCTATATAGAACATAATATATGTTTAAAATATTCCATAATAAAATATGTTCACTGACTTTCCCTTTATAGTTCTATTATTTAAGATCCCAATTTTCCTAGTAAAATAATCTATTTATAGATACCAATTTGGTTCACTTTTTGCTGATAACGTTAAAAGCATGACACTTTCCGAAATAAACTATGTTATGTTTCTCATTACTACCCGCATAAAGTAGAATGATAACAGAATTGTTTATCGGGTTTGGTTTTAGATTCCGGCATATTGTTTCATTAATTTAAGTACCTATAGTTTATTTAAGTTTGTTATCAGTTGCCAATTATTACTATGAAAATGCAACGTTACGCGATTTTCATTGGAAAATGACATTTTTGTTAAGTTACTTCCTCTGGTTAGTTCGCAACTAATAAAATATGTTTTCGTGAACATGCAACGTTATGTTTATCTGATTTATGTTTATATTGTGTAAAACTGTTGATTGTTGTTAATTTCTTCATTCAAATTGTAAGTATTCTTATATATGGTGTAGGTATGTTTTAAAATGTTAAAAAATAAATAAATAATTATTTGATCTATATACAATGCGTTGACACGTAGTAAGAAAAACTAAAGAAATTCCCTTGTAAATACATCTTTTTATAACAAATCGTTTTCCAACTGTAAAAAAACTAATATCGATAATAACTTGATTATATATATCCTAATTGGATTGGGCAATGTAGTCTCCTGACTGAGCTGAAGAAAAGTTATTAGTAATTTAAAAAAATCTGTTTTTTAATTATTTTTTTTAAATTATCTGTGCTGTTTTCTATCAGTTTTTAATGTTTTGGTTTCATTGTCATCCAATTTTCTTCAAGCATATGGCTTTCATTATCATTTTTACTAAATTGTCCTGAAGAAGCTGTAAATAAACAGCGAAAGCTCGACCAAACTAAAAAAGTTTTCTTTTGGCATTTTGGATAGTCACCTATATATTGTTATGGTATCTCCTTTGTTATAGATATTGGTTATTATCACTCCGGCTTCCTGGGTCGTGTGTTCAAAATTATTTTGTTTTTATATGATTTGTTTACAATTTTAAACCATTAAATTAATTGCCACTATTTTTATTTTTAAACTTTTATTAACATTTTAATAACTTATTAATAACTAATAACATATTTTTCATCCGTCTTATCTCAAAATCAAAATTTTCTAACTAAAACTTATTTTTCCTGCGGTACCTAGGTAACTTATTTATATACAAAAACAAAACAAATTTTACAAACACTTTTAAACCATATATTTTATCTATATTACCTATTATCAAATACACTTTTTTTTTAACCAATCAAATCATAACAAAATCCCCCTAAATTTAAAGACATAAAATTTTCTTTCAAGACATATTTTATTTTTTAAAATGTATCCTTTATTTAATCTATATTAATGTATCCATTATTTTTAATAATATTTTGATTTAACCAGTTTATTATCTATTTTCTTTATTTTTATTTACCTCCCCCTTTTCTGAAATTTCCCTATTATTTATTTTCTTCTTTATATTTAATTTTAATTTTATCTTGATCTTATTGGCTTCAATTTAACTTATTTTATGTTTTCTTTTTTTTTATAATTATATATTATATTCTTCCAAATCTTTCTTAATCTTCTTTTAATTTTATCATATATTTCAAAGTAATTTATATTATCATCTTTGTATGTATTATTTTTAAATTTCCTTTCATCCTTATTGTCGTAATTAAATTTAGTTTTATATTTAATTTTATTATCATTATCGAAATATATTTTATTTTTATATTTATTTCACGTTGATATATATTAATTTTATATTTTCATTCTTCATCTTTATAATATTTATCTGTATCATTCTTCTTATCATCTTCATATTCTTCATTTAATTTTAAAATTTTTGTTTCATTTTGTTTTTATATGTATCATATTCTTTATAATATTTATTTTTCCTTTTTTCCTTCTGTAAAATGGTATGACAAATAAATTCTTTTTCATTTCGTCCCTTAGGTTTATTTTTATTTTCATTTCTCTCATACTTCTCATTAATATAGATTTGTCTTCATTTTCAGATTTAAACTGTTTATAATCCCTCAGAACTTTTTTCTCAGAAGATTCAGTTTCATAATCATTATAAATTATTGGTTTGTCATAAATTGTTTTTGTATCATTTATTGCTGTCATTTTATCTTTTAATTGATCTTTACTTTTAATCATTTCATCTTTAATAGTATTTTTATTTAATTTTTAAGTTCTGTTTTAAAATTTTTAATATCTAATTTCATTTCTTCTATACTTTCTTTCAAAATCTTCAACTCTTCCTTATCTTCTTTTCTATATTTCTCCTGTGTTTCTTGATCTTCTTTTCTATATTTCTCTTCATCTTCCTTTCTAAATTTCTCTTGTTTTTCTTGATATTTCTTTGTAATTTTCTCTTATTTTTCTTGATCTTCCTTTCTAATTTTCTCTTGTTTTTCTTGATTTTCTTTTTTCTTTTATTCATTTTTTCTAAAAATTTAAACATCCTTTCTTCATTTTTGTTTCAATTTTTTTCAATAATTGCTTCTTCTTTAATTGTAACATATTCTGTTCAGGTCCCGAATCATTTGTTTCTATTACATTTATTTTATCTTTCCTTTGGTGATCTCCTTGTTGCATTTTTATAAGTATCCTGGTACTCTTTATGTTTTCTTCTTGTTTCCATTTTTATTGGAAAATATTCAATTTGCTTTTATTTTATTTAAATTTTACTGTGTATATTTTTATAATTTTATGTCACTCTGTATATTAAATCAAAAAATTATATGTCGAAATGAAAATTTTATAATTATATTAAGAATTTTATGGAATAATTTACTTTATTTTCTTTCATGTAATCTCAATCAATCTAAATATCTCACCAGAAAATTATATCTCCCTAATTTCAAAAATAAACAAAAACTGTCTCTATATATATTAATTTAAAAATCTTACCCCAGAGTACAATTATCAATTTCCACCCCTGTATTAATTCTGTCCTTCTTAATTCTTTAGTTATCTTGGTCTATTGTCTCGTCCACCTTAATTCCAATTTCTTACTGTTCTGTCCCTTTTGATAGGTTGGTTTCTTCTTATTTGGCCCCGCGTTGGGCGCCAATTTGTTATGGTATCTTCTTTGCTATAGGTATTGGTTATCACTCTGGCTTCCTGGGGCGTATATTCAAAATAATTTTGTTTTTACATAATTTGTTTATAATTTTATACCATTAGATTACTTGCCACTATTTTCATTTTTAAACTTTTATTAACATTTTAATAACTATTTAACATATTTTTCATCCGTCTCATCTCAAAATCAAAATTTTCTAACTAAAACTTATTTTTCCTCCGGTCCCTAGGTAACTTCTTTATATCCAAAAACAAAACAAACTTTACAAACACCTTTATGAAATAAAACTTTTAAACCACATTATATAAAGACAGTTACCTATTATCAAATGGTACGGAGGTTGCTCAGAACCATGAGATGGACATAGGATACTTTTTATCCCGCTCGACCGTATTCCCATAAAGTCACTATAAAACATGGTATAACAAAAACGCATTTGATATGGAATAACCAAAACGCAAACGACAACTAAGATAATACTTACTAAATTAAGTACTATGAAGCCACCGTAAGATGGCGCAGTAAATATCTCATATACTAAAACAAGCAATATTTGATTAAGTATTTAATTACTATGAATGACGCATCCATATATAAGGAAGCGTAGTTAATATCTCATATATTTAAACTAACAAATTCTTACTTAACAAAGTACTTACTATGACGCCATTGATATTTTATATATTTACACGCCATTTAATGGTGGCGCAGTTGATATATCTTATTTATTTAAACAGACAGTTTTTGCTTAATTCGGTACTACGACGCCACCGTAAGGTAACGCTAGTTGATGTCCAATATATTTAATCTAAAAATTGCAAAATAAAACGAAAATATAGTAACAGCATGGAAACTCATATGAAAAAACTACAAAAAAAAACGAGATAAAATCATATAAATTTGAAAAAAACGTCAAATGGGAAAAATATATCAATGTTAGGCTGTAACTAAGTTCGCAGCCAGTATTTTTTATAAAATCCTCCGCGTAAGTTATTTTATTAAATTATCTGTTAATTATGAAGGTACCTACTAATAGTTTATTTAACATAAGTTTTGGATTCCATTTTTTACCGACTTCAAAAAAGGTTCTCAATTCGACCATATTTTTTTTATGTATGTTACCGAATATCTGCGATCTTTATAATCCGATTTGAAAAATTAGTTTTGCATTCAAGGTTTAGAGTGTTCGTTTGGTCCCCTAAAAATTTGGTTATGGTCTGTTCATCAACAGAATAAGCTTTGATGATGTATAAAATAAAAACATTTAATCAACGCGCTTGCTCACTGCGGGTTGGTGCTTTCAGACAATTAAGTCCACGTTTCATCACTTACTTATGTCTCCAAAAAATAACATTCGTACATGTCGGGATTGTTCGGTATTGAACTTAGTACCTACCTCTTGCCTGGTATTGCACTCACATCTTACAAAGCCAAGTAGCAACTACAAAGGATGAAATAAAAACTTTTTTTACAAAAATTGAACCGCCTTCAAAAAAAAAAAAAAAAAAAAATGAAAAATGCACTAAAAAGTCTTTATTTCTTAAAAAAATTGGAAGTAACTAGGCATCTGATTTCGATTTCCTTGAAGGCAGCTCCAACGGCAAATTTCCCTCTAATTTAATATTAGCAATTAAATCTAGATTTAGTAACTTAAATCTTTTACAAAGATATAAACCACTGTTATGCTGTTAATTTATTATCTTTATACAAAAGTTTTGTTAATTTATTTTTGGAATCAGAAGACCACAATTAGGTAGTTGAATGCTCAGAAAGTAAAAGTATATTATTTTGGTCCAGCGAATCAGATTAAAAGAATCATCGACACATCACAGTGACAGTTTCATAGCTGAATCTCAAGTGATCGTTAACGATCTAGAAGTTGATTTTACAATACTACGCATCGCGAAAAGTTAAACATACTGCGCAATTCCTACTTTATATTAAAAAGGGATTTCAGAAGATTCATCAAACACAAGTTTAAACATGAACTAATCACGTTTTGGCCTTAGTGGTTCTAATCGATAAAAATCTTTGAAATAGATAAGCCATTTTAAATTTATAGACAATATTAACAAAAATAAATAATAACGATGTTCAATTCGTTACACTCTTAGGATTTAAAAAATCTGGTGTGGGCACCACACGACCTTCCGAACAGTAGCATGTATAATAACAAGTAGTGAAAGAACGAATCCACAATTTTTATTTCACATATTTCCAGTTTTTGATAAAAGTGTCAATATCTCGAAAACTAATGAAAATATCAAAAAAATGTATACTTTCAAAAATGTCGGAATTTACATGTTCTTTCCACAAAGTATAAATATTTTGCCAATAACTATGTAAAAACTCAATATTTTCAAAAAATTCCATTTTTTGATAAGAGTAAACGTCCACTTCGATCGGCCGATTTTACTTAAATTCTATGGAGCCAGACTAAATCTCCAACTTGGTAACTCTTTTCCATTGTCCGTGTGTCATAGTACCTCTTCATTCGATCACTAGATAATTGTAGTTTTCCACGCACCAGGTTGTGTATATTCTCCATTCGATTCTGAAGGTCGGCGACATATTGTTCACATACCATTTCTTCACCAGGTTTACAACCAAACACCAAGTCACATGGTAGCCTCATTTCTCTACCGAACAGGACCTTCGCAGGCGTTTGGCCAGTTGATTCGTTGATGGCCGATCGAATTGCCATTAGAAATAGTGGAATATGTCGATCCCAATCCCTCTGACAATTTGACACCACTTTTGACAGATAGTTGGTTATAGTCCGGTTCATTCGTTCCACCATTCCATCAGACTGAGGATGCATCGCTGTGGTTCTCGTTTTGTGGATGCCTAATCTTTGGCAAACTTCTTGAAACAGCTTGCTCTCAAAATTTCTTCCTTGGTCTGAATGTAATTCTAATGGTACCCCAAATCGGCTTACGAATTCTTCAACCAATATATCTGCTAAAGTGGTAGCTTCCTGATTGGGAACTGCATATGCTTCAACCCATTTAGTGAAGTAGTCCATTACAACAAAGATGTACTTGTTTCCTACATCGGTCTGTGGAAGTGGCCCCAATACATCTACTGCGATTCTTTCAAAAGGACTTCCAACCAGGTATTGCTGCATTTCCGCCTTCGGTTTTCGGTGCGGACCGTTACTGGCAGCACATGTAGTGCATTTACGACACCAATCTTTAACATCATTAGTGCAATTTACCCAGTAAAATCTATCTCGGATCTTTTGCAGCGTTTTCGTGATACCCAGATGTCCTCCAGAACTATCATTATGCAACTGTTTTAAAATTTCCGGTACAGCATTTTTTGGGACCACTATTTGTTTCCTTGTTTCTGTGCCCTCGGAATTTTCTACAAGTCTTTTAACGAGCCCTCCGTCCAAAATTAAAGAGTTCCATTGGGACCAGTATGCTTTTAAAGCAGGAGAGGATGAGGATATCTCTCTCCACAACGGACGACGTTCCATTCTCTTCCACTCCCTAATCTTTCTCAGAACGGGATCGTTTTCTTGTTGCTCCTCCAGCATAGAGCTCTCGTCTTCTGGCACAACCTTAACTAAGGCAAGTTTTTCCTCGTTCTGCTCCATACGGGTACAATGGGGGCAATCAGGTCGACATGGTCTTCTGGAAAGTGCATCAGCATTACGATGTCTGGTTCCAGGTCTGTGCTCGATTTCAACATCATATTCCTGCAGTTTTTCGAGCCATCTTGCTATCTGTCCTTCTGGGTTCCTAAAGCTAAGTAGCCACTTTAAACTAGCATGGTCTGTTCTGATCAGGAATTTTCTGCCATACAGATATTTATAAAAGTGTTCGACGGATTTTACAACTGCTAACAGTTCCCTCCTAGTTACACAGTAGTTCTTTTCAGCTTTCGATAAAGTTTTGCTGAAGTAACCAACCACTCTTTCCTTACCGTCTTGTAGCTGTGACAAGACGGCTCCAATTCCCACATTGCTGGCGTCGGTGTCCAGAATAAGCTTACCATCAGGAAGTGGATAAGCAAGAACAGGTGCTGACGTAAGCTGTTTCTTCAATATTTCAAACGCCTTTTGACATTCCTGATCCCAACAGAAGGACTTATCTTGTTCCGTCAAACGTGTCAAGGGCTTGGCGATGTCTCCAAAATTCTTGACATATCGTCGGTAATAGGAACAAAGACCCAAGAAACTCCGGAGCTGATGTTTGTCGATAGGGATTGGCCATTCCTGAACGGCTTGTATCTTAGCGGGGTCAACAGCAACGCCATCCTTGCTTACGTTATGTCCTAAATAGTTGACCTGTCTCTGGAACAAGTGGCATTTCTTAACATTCAATGTTAGATTAGCGTTCTGTAATCTTTTAAAAACTTCTTCCAGGTTAGATAAATGTTCCTTAAAGGTCTTACCCATTATGATGATGTCGTCTAGATAAACTAGACAAGTTTCCCATGACAAACCCCGCAGGATGTTCTCCATTAGTCGTTCAAACGTCGCAGGAGCATTACAGAGGCCAAATGGAAGGACCGTGAATTGCCATAACCCTGATCCACTGGTAAAGGCAGTCTTTTCTTTGTCTGCAGGATTCATTTTAACTTGCCAGTATCCGCTTTTAAGGTCCAAGGTAGAAAACAGAGTAGAACCCGCCAAAGCGTCGAGGGCATCATCAATCCTTGGCAGAGGATAACTGTCCTTCTTAGTGACATCATTTAGCTTTCGATAGTCGACACAAAACCGCATTGATCCGTCTTTCTTTCTCACTAATACCACAGGAGAGGCCCACGGACTACTGGATGGTTCGACTATGCCATTTTGAATCATTTCTTTAAGGGCTCTGTCTGCTTCTTCCTTTTTAACTTGAGGCATCCTTCGGGGTACCTGTCGAATCGGACGTGCATCACCAGTGTCAATTCTATGTTGTACAACATCAGTTCTTCCCAGTTTACTTTTAGAACCAAATACAGGTTTATAACGGTAAAGTAGATCTCTTACCTGTTTCTTTTCTAATTTTGACAAAGAGGGGTCCAATTTTGTCATTAATTGTTCAATTTCGTTGGTCTCATCTGTTTCCGTAACATTTATCTTGTGAATTATGGCCATTACTGGTTCTAAACTTCCCATTTCCGTGTCCTTTCGGAGAAGAACTGGATGATCGTTCAAGTTGATAACTCGGATGGGTACCTCTTTGGCGGATCTAACAAGAGTCTTACCCACAAGGAGTCCTTTTCCCAATTCATGGTCATGGTTCTTCGGCTCTATCATGGCTGGGGCACCATCTGACTCCAGTCCATCCAACCGCGCTGTGACGACACATTCGCAGCTTGCCGGAAGTTCGATATCATCGATTAGCTTAATCGAGGCATTGTCAACTTGTTTTCGGTGCAGGAATATTTCTTCATCACCAGTACGAAGGATACGTTGGCGAAGATCCAAATGAAAACCACAGTGGAGCATAACATCCATGCCCAGAACAACATCTTCATCAACGTCAGCCACCA
Source organism: Altica lythri (assembly GCA_964028335.1). Classification (NCBI taxonomy): domain Eukaryota; kingdom Metazoa; phylum Arthropoda; class Insecta; order Coleoptera; family Chrysomelidae; genus Altica; species Altica lythri. The sequence continues at coordinate 56,814,630 of OZ034803.1, read as the reverse complement.
GCACTGAGTGAACAAGAGAGGTTGAACCAAACTGTAGCGTCACCTGTATCTCACCGTAGACTCTAGCAGAATCTCCGGTAGCGGTACGCAGTCTCCAACTGGTAGGCAACATCTTATTTCGCATAATGATGGTTGGTCGAACGATAGTTTTTGTAGCTCCAGTGTCTACCAGCATGCTAATATTCTTCCCATCAAGGAGGCCATCTACATATAAGCTGTCCACGTGATGTCGCAGAGTTGCCAATTTAATGGTGTGAGGGACTACGGGAATGTTTGGGGTCGAAGGCGCCCTCCAGGAGTCGACCCGTTTAAAGTTTTCCTGCTGCAGGGGTACTTCAGCAGGAGATTTTTCTTTATGGGGGCAAGTATTTCTTATATGGCCTAGTTCTCCGCAGTTCCAGCATCTCACTGGGCGCCTTCTTTTTGGAGATAACTTCATAAACCTCTCTACTACCGCTTCAACGTCGCTAACGGAATGAACGGCATGGTCGTAGTTACCGGTGATTTCCCTCAGTCGAGCAACTCCACGTGAGGCCTCCGTCGCCGCCTCAAACTCCAGGGCAATGGTCAAGGCGTCCACAAGGGTCTTCGGCCGCGCCAACCGTACAGCGCGCTGCAACTCGACGTCTCGAAGACCATCGGTGAAGGTTTGGACTGCTAGGCACTCCAGGAAATCCTCCGCTGCATTTGAATACGCAAGTCGTACCATTTTTGCTACATCCGCTTCAAATTCCTGGATAGTTTCTCCATTTTTCTGTTTTCGGCTCTTTAACTGCATTCGGTACACCGGTTGTAGATGAGTTTGACCATAACGCATCTCTAGACGATTCACCAATAACTCGAAGTTGTCAGCTTCATCCGGTGTCAATGATTGCAAGACGTCTAAAGCTTCGCCTCGCAGAGCTACGGTTAGGGACAATGCTTTCTCCTGGGATGACCATCCATTAGCTCTGGCCGCTGCGTCGAATTGTTTCAGGTAATTTGGCCAGGAAGTCTTCCCGTCGAAGGTCGGGGGTTTCATCGTCGTTCGTACATGGGTCGTCTCCTCGCTTCTTTGTCGTTCGACGTCTGCGTGGCAGGTTTCCATCCTTCTTGCATCTCCGTCGCCGTGGTGGATGGTTTGTTTTCGGCGGCTAGCTTCCTGTTCTTGTTGAAGCTTCCTTATTTCGGACTGCATTTGCTGATTGATCTGGTTTTGCTCGTCTCGCAAGTTGGCGACTTGTTGATTTTGTTCGTCTCGCAAGCTGGACACTTGCTGATTTTGTTCGTCTCGCAAGCTGGACACTTGCTGATTTTGTTCGTCACGAAGAGTGTACATTTCGGAGCGCAAATGCGATATTTGCTGGGAGAAGGAACTGGATAACTCTTCTGGTAGGGTAGACATCCGTTGTGATAGCTGGGACATATCTTCGCGCTGGCTCTTCATCTGACTGGAAAGCTCCTCTCGCTGGCTCGTCATCTGACTGGAAAGCTCCTCATGTTGGCTCGTCATTCGTCCTGATAGCTCCTCTTTCAGCTGGGACATATCTTCGCGCTGGCTCTTCATCTGACTGGATAGCTCCTCATGTTGCCGGGAAAGTTGTTGAGCTTGTTCTTCTTGTTGGCTCGTCATGCGTCCTGATAGCTCCTCTTGCAGCCGGGAAAGTTGTTGAGCTTGTTCTTCTTGCAACCGGGAAAGTTGTTGAGCTTGTTCTTCTTGCAACCGGGAAAGTTGTTGAGTTAGTTCAGAATTTGCTTTTTGAACTGGGTCTTCGAACTCCACAGCGTCAGGGTCCAAATTATTATTTACGTAGTACTCACGGAGCCTTCTCAACAATACGGATTTGCTTCCAGTAGTTTCCAACTCTAATTCTTCAAGCTCTCTTCTGAGATCAGCCACCAATAGTTCATTTATCTTTTTTCCAGGCATTCTTGTATCTTCACCCCACACCTGACACCAATTTGAAACACTTATGGGGGCTTTTTACACAATTTATTTACAAAATTGTTAAGATACACTGAATTCTGCTGGATAACGTCTAACTACTTGACAATACAATGAACTCTTCTGAACACTTGACTTGAACTGACGTTAACTGTCCGTGCATCCCCTTATATACAACATTATTTAATCTAGTTAGTGTGTTTAGAAGTTTCTAGAATTTTCTAGAAACATTATTTAAAATGGTCAGTTGATTTTTTTACAAACTTCTAAAAATCAACTGTCAACAACAATCTTTCAAATTAAGGTCCCTTCCGTTACGGTTATCCCGTTACAATATTTTATCCAAAGCTTATATAATATGTATAATCCGAACCATTAAAATGAATAGATATTACAAAACATAAATGGTTCGTTTTCAAATAATATTCACATTTGCTCCAGTTTCTACATTTTAGTCAAAAGCTGTTTCAAGTATAACCAATGGAAATATTCATTTCTAACAAATAGCAGTTTTCTGTTGCTTAATAACAATAATATTAATAATTTATTTTTAATAAAAATGCAATGAATAATAATAATAAATATTTAAATATTAAAAAACAAAAAGCGTTATTTTATAAAACAAAAATGTTAATAGTTAGGTACTATTTTAATTTTAAAAAAATGAGGGACGGTACATCACAGAAGCGTTACAATAGTATACCTACCTATATACTGACCGCACGAAAAACGGTTTCATAACTATGATTTTTTAATAAATTATAGCAAGATTATTTGAAATCTATAACCTACTTCTAAATTAAAACCTTGATTAAAACGAAAAGTACTACGACGAACAACAAAATGTTTTTTTGTCTAAGTCATTTAAGAGGGTATGAAATTTAAAAAGTATGTACCTAATCGTTAAGACTCCTCTTGTTTTTTTATTTAATTCGATATCTTAATTTTTTTGGAGATACACAGTCTTTAGGAAAACGTTAACAATTTAAAGTAATTGAATTTGAATTATAAAATCAAACCTAACTTAATTAAACAATAACACATTAAAATCGAAGCCAAAATGAATGAGCTTGGATGACAGCATTTATTCTTCTTGGCATGCTTTCCACTAAACGGTGGATATTCTCCTAATGAATAGCTGCCGATTGCTCCAGGATTGCTCGTCACAATTCTTCTAGAGTTCCGAGTACAGGTTCCAGGCTTCCAATTCGTCAACCGAACATATCCCAAAAATATTTAATAGGATTTAGATCCAGACTGTGTGGTGGCCATTTCATCTAGGCGACGTTAGCATTATTTAGATAGATATAAATCTGTGCGTGATTCCATAAAAGTGCCGGCCCACATCATAACTGAACCTCCTTGAAAGCTTACCCTAGGACTAAATATGGGTACATTCAACATAACGCTCATTTATTCGCCATATCCTTTCTCGGTCACCGGAGATCTTAAGCAATTACTTGATTAGTCAATAAATAACACGATGCTCTCCTGTAGGTTCTGGTCCTGTAGCGGGTCTCCTTGATATCAGATTTGCTGCATTTAATCTTCGTGTAACAGTTCACTTACGTTTAAATTTTAAAAAAGACTACATTCAGCAGTTAAAAGTAGTTAAAAAAGCTGCGTATGACGATTACATTTTAAAGTCTGAAAATGAATCTAAAGCTTGTAGGAATATCATAAATTAAAAAAAAAATAAAGTTAAAACTAATTGTCCGAAATTTGACTTGAGCCCTAATGCACATTGGAAATATTGCTGATAATATCATAAAGTCACTTCCCTTCCCTGCAGTTAATTTTTTCTATCTCGTATTTCTGAAGATGTTGTTTTAGCCACAATGCGTTCGTTAAAAAATTCTAACTGTCCAGACACAAATAACCTCAACAGCCTAATAATCAGAGAAACATCAGTGACCGTTTATATGATTATTTTAACCAATAAGTATAATTTTTTCAGTAAATCTTAATTTACTTAATTCACTCCACATAACAGTGTTAAGTATTGTGAGGAATGTCATTGAGGGCCTGCAAGTAGGTGAGCATAGGTACAGCGATTAGTCTGTGTGACCTCTCCATTGCGTTACTCACAATATTCTATTAAAAAAACTTTTTTACTATGGTGTAAGAGGGACAGCATTGTCACTTATTAAGAGCTACCTTACAAACAGATTGAAGACTGTGTTCTGTAACAATAATTATTCAGATTTTAAACTAGTTAAACATGGTGTCCCTCAGGGTTCCGTCTTAGGACACCTATTATTCATTATATATAAATGACTTATCGAATTTTATAAACCATTTTAAAGCAGCCATATTTCCAGACGACTCTACATTTATTTTTTCTACTAAAGAACCAGATGAACTGGACTTAGTATCGAAGATAAACAGTTAAAAGCCGAACATTGGTTCTCAGGCAATAACCTTTAATTAAATTTAGATAAAACCCAAAATCTATATTTTTCTACTACTCATTCAAAAGGTAAAACCAAGAGTCTAAAGTTACTTGGTTTGTTTGTAGATGAATATCTCACCTGGCAGGTACCTACCTACATGTGGACTAACTATAAGAAATAAGGTGACAACTACACTTTTTATATTGCGATAACTAAAAAGTTCAATCAGTTTTGACATACTTAAAATAATCTATTTCTCACTTTTCCACTCACATATATCATATATCTTATGGTATTGCTTTGTGGGGAAACTCCTCTGCTGCTCTAGACATTTTCAAATTACAAAAGAAAGCCATCAGATTGATTATGTAATGTTGGATTCCATGAACCTTGTCAAAATATATTTATCAAAATTAAGAATGCCTATACATACTACATATCTGTACTATGTTCTAATTAAGATTTGAGATTCATAAAATGAAAAATGTTTTAGAAAAAAGTTCTGATGTACATGAACACAACACCAGATCTGCCTCATTTAGAAATAAACCAAATCGCAAATAAATTCGCTAAATCTTGATCTTTACAATATTGTATCGGATAAATTTAAAAATTCTTTAAACAAATTTACAAAATCCCTAAGGCAGTTCATTCTAAGATTTTATTTTTATTCGGCACTTTAGTTAAACGTCATTTTTTTATGTTGGGGTGGAAGATACTCACTGCCCTATTGTTAACGTAATACTTTATATATTATTTAACATTTTTAATTTTGTTTCTTTAAATTTGACTTGCTATAATAGTAGTTTACGTAACAAGTCCCGAAAGTGGTCCAGTAAAAGCACTTTTAGGACGTATTACGTATAATATTTTTTTTAAAACGGACATTGTTGTACCATAAACTTCATATTATTCAGTTTACATTTTTATAACAAGAACTCTTTATTAACTAATTTTAACATTTTTTTTAACAAACCTTGCTTGGGGTGGCCGCCTTAACAATTTCATCTGGTATAATTTCATCTTCCATTAATTCACAATCAAAGGCATCATTTTAAATATCCATTTTATAATAAATTTCACGTTTTCAACTAAACGTCAAAATATTTCAAGTTATTTTATAGTTTTAAATATATACAAAACTCGGTTACTATAGAATTGACCGCTATCTTAGAGTAACTATTTTATTGTAAAAGCGTCCGGTAAAAGCTTTTATGTCATCCTGTCCAGTAAATAATCTTTCCTATTATCAATTTGGGGCCGGTAAGTAAAACATTACGGTATCATGTACTGTAATGTGTTGCCTAGCAACTCTGCTCTGATTGCTTAAGGAAAGACAATTACTTTTAATTTTTGACATTTAAAAACACTATAATGACTATAAAATAAAAATAAAATAATTGATTACTTACTTTTTATTTTATTTAAATTTAAAACACGAATTAACAATTAATACAAAAATTTTAAAATATTTGACAGTAACTGACAGTTAGGTAATTTGACGTAACTAGTATTTTTATAATTTTTATGAATTTATTAATTTATAAAAACAGGATGAAATAAAATATGATACGATACATGGTCGTTAAGTGTTATTACAGTACTCGTTTTCTTTTTCCGGACTCGGCTCCTACGTCGGCTCGTCCGTAAACTAACTCGTACTGTAATAAGTCACCTACCGACCTTGTAACGTATAATACTATTACCGGACTCAATTTTATTTTCTAGCCTTGTCCGACAAAATGACATTTTCTGACCTAAAAATAAACCGGAAAGTATTAATTTCTGGCTGGTTTTAAAAAAACATTTTTATAATTGTAACATGGTCAAATAAATAAATAAATAAATAAATAAATAAATAAATAAATAAATAAATAAATAAATAAATAAATAAATAACTAGTATTAGAAGTTTTAAAGTTACATTAAAAACATATTTGTTAGGTGAACTTAGTAGTTAATATATTTCAATTTATTATGAACTTGTAGCTAAAGCCTAGTAGCCTAGTAAAAGTAGGTATGAGAAATACCTTTTTCTACATTTATGTTATTTTTTATTACAGAAAATCTTATGTACCAGCTCTCTGCCGTTTTATTAACTTTGTTCTATGATTTATTACAATGTAATGACAAAAATTTTTATCAACGTCGTATATTGTTCCAGATTAAATTAAAGGAAGTCCGTTCATAGCTGTGCTGTAAACTACTTCTCCGAAGCACCATAATTCCAGATAATGGTTAGGTGACCCAATAAATTTCATTCAAGATGTCCCTGGACGCCGAGAGGCAATTCTTGTGTCCCCGACTAATAGACTATCTCACTATAGTCGGGGCACGTTATAGCAATAATCCTTCGAGGCAGAATACCAGTCCACATATACAGGTATGCTGATATGTTGATTAACAGTGTTTTAATTTAAATAAATTCTCTGTAATACGTGTATGCAGTAAAACTATGTAAGACTATCGGAAACAATAACTATTTTTAACGTAGGTTACTATCAAAATTTTCTTACTGATCATGAATATTATTTAGGCTATACTGACATTATTTTTGTTAATAGGTTCCAGAACTTCTTCGCCGCTATCCCATACAAGATCATAAGGATTTCCCCATGCCTTTAGATATGGTGTATTTCTGCCAACCTGAGGGCTGTTCATCTGTAGGACCTAGAAGAACAGCTCTCAGAGAAGCTTCGTCCTTCACATTTACGCTTACTGATAAAGACTCTGGTAAGACAAGATTTGGTATTTGTGTCAACTTCTATAGACCGATAGAACGAATGCCATCAAATTTGGGAGTGGGAAAGAGCAGAGCTAATACAAATTTAAGAAGAGATTCTTGGAGAAAAAGTATGGAGAAGAGCTCAGATTCTGCGTTTTCAAGGTAAAACCGTTATTTTTATCTAACATCTAAAATCTGTCGAATATTCCAGAATGAAAGCATTTCATGCAGAACCACTTATAGATCAAAAGCGGGATGCGAACAGAAAATACCATGTCTGCATCTCCCAAAAAGTGGAAGATGTAATAGATACCGGTGAGAAGAACAAAGATTAAGATTGGAATGTCAACGAGGAGACTAGCTTGTCAGTACGATATCATTGGAGTTGAGAAGAAATGGTCTTAAGTATCAAAAGAAACTTAAGTGACGACCCAAATACTCTCAATCGCAACTTCTTTGTATACCAATATGCTGTAGTCAACTGTGGCGGGTACACTTTGTCAATAAAAACATTACTTTAGATAACGATAAAGTAATTCACTCTTAATTATTTTGTTTTTAAAACCGTGTGTAAGAAAAGAATTTTGTAATCGATTTTAATTAAACCTACTTACAGCAGCATTAAGAATAGTTTGAAATAGTTTATCAAACAAAATTGTAGATTAGTACAAATTGTAATTAAACCTTAATACATCTGTCTAAAAACTTAAATCATGTATTGTTATCGAAATCTGAGCGACTCTGAAAGTTTCAGATCTGTACTTAGTCGGGAAGTAAGTTTAAAATCTATTACAAAATTCCACACTGACAGACAAAGAGACTAAACGAAAACAAGTGAAGAATATAAAAAGGTAGCGATAAAGCGAAATTAGCAAGTCCTTGTCTGGTGCGTAATTTCTTACATGGGTGTATCCCGACCATTTCTGAGAAGACATATTAATAACTGACTTTCGAAATTACTTAAATTTGTTTATAAACATCATACTTATGACAATACCATGTTTTGACCTGATTTAGCATCATACCATTACTCAAGACATATTCAAAACTGGCTTCGAAAACAGCACATACCAAACTTTTGTTACCAAAAACGATAACCCTTCAATAGAGGATTTTTGGGCTTTATGTCGAGGCAGGTTTATCATGGAGGCTGGGAAGCCCAAGATGAAAAACAATCAGTATAGCGAATGTGTACAAAACTAAAAGAAATTGATATGACAACTAGTTAATGTTTAAATAAATTTCTTTATTAAATAATCCAATTAATATTTTAAATATTAAACTTTTAGGACATACCTACGTGATAAGGAATAGTATGGACTAGTTACTTTTGTAGGTATAAGTATTTAGTTTTGTTAAAATTTAGTCTTATTTCAGCGACTATAGGAGCAGTAACATTGGTCCTAGTGATTCAGAAAAAGATTGTCCAAGTAGAAGAGATTCTGAATCGATAACTACAAATCTTCCAAGATTAGGTGTGATTCCCGCTAATGATTCGGAAAGTGGAGGAAGTCATTCTCCTTCTCCGAGAGCCAGTCGTCGACGTCAGGTAAAACTTTCTTTTTAAACCACTCTGATTTCCTTTTTATGTTGAATACCTACATATTAATAAAATATATGTTTTTTATATATATCAAATTAGTACTTATAATTTGTTTAAAAAATATACAAATGTAGAAGTTTTTAGTTTATGTACACTTAAAATAATGCTTGAAAACATTTTTTAAAATTAAAAAGATGATTAATTTATACAAATACCTACATATTGATATATTATAGGCATGTGGCATATAAGTACTGTTTTGAATGATTTTACCAATAAACTCAACTATTTTGCGTTTTTTTCTTACTTTAGCTTATTTATTTTCTGTTTTAGAGGGTACGAAACTTATCGTTAACATCATTATGCATACTTTCTCATCACCCGTTTTTCTCGATGTTCCGAGAATGCTTGTTTATTCTAAAGAAGCTAATCGATGCTTGCAACGAGTCATCTAATCCAAGGAGAGTAGGAGGCTCTAAACAATTATTCAGGTATATTCTATTATAACAACTCTACATTTTTAATAAGTTGAATTACTTTTCATAAAGAACTATTAAATAGTTTTAAATACATTTTTGTAGAATGTCTAATCGGAAAAACTGTTTTTTCAGACTTATAGCAGCTCTTTTATTCCTATTTTTCTTACAAAGTTTAGGATATTCCTCACAGAATCTGCACTTTGCTTTATCTACCAATCCTAGTTTCTTCATGTGTCCTCTTCATCGAAAGTGATCGGTTAATATTCTCGTTATAGTTTCCCAATAGCGTCTTCAGTTGTCTTAGTCCTTTTAGATTGTTCCAGTACTTGGATTATTCTCTATACACTTCTTTCCTTAGTTTTTCCAAGATTGTACTACTGCTGATTTCACAAGGTGTTTCTGATCCCAAAAATGGGGTTTCAGCTCCTTTTTTGGCAGCTTATCTGCTCTTTTGTTTCCTTCTGTTTATGTGTCCTGCAGCTAGTGCACGTTACATTTTTTGTCAACAATCCATTCAGACGAAAGTATGATGTGTGGGATCGTCTATGGTTTCTGCGCTCATTGAAGGTAACAACTGACAAATACTTACCGCCTGGCACTCGGAGAAAGTGCCCATGTTGTCACGTTTGAACAGTTTTGTGTATTGAACTAAGCAACACCTATTACATAAACGAATTCAAGTACAACACATGGCTGTGCCCATGACACAGCCAAACCTCATTTTTTATTGTTCCAATCTTCCCCATAAAGTCCTTTGCTTGTTTGTTGTTCTAGTGCGCAGTTCTAAACATTCAGTGACATTCTCTCTTCATCGTGGGTGTCCGTATTTCTACTTTGATTTTCTCTCTTATAATTATATTTATAATATGACTAAGAAGTGTTCTCCTAAGAGAAGCATATGGCGATACTAGCTGGTTAGGTTTTTATTCCACAAAACAGGCTCCAGTGCTTTTTGCATTGTTTAACATTTTTTATTACTTTTTAAGTCATATTCCCATATGGCTACATTTTCGTCTTCATTTTTTATAACATGTTTTATTAGCTTGGGTTGTATCTATCTATGTATGTAACGGAATCTTTGAGCTTAATTTTCACGAGTTTCTAGAAATCTGATTAATTTGAAACTTTGCACTCATATCAAAGACCGATGATAACAGTTTCTTATTATCATTATTTGGACCGTCAGGATTAATAAATTCTTAGTCTATTGACACCTTAACGACGTCAGCCTATGATTTTCCATTAATTGGGGGGTAAAACTAACAACAATGATGAAAGTGGTCCATGACGGCGATTGATTTCGGAGTACTTCTTTCTAAATAAATCTGAATAATTAATTAACTCCCAAATTTATGGGTTTGTCACAGACTTAAAAATGGAAAATAAATAATAGTTTAAAAAAAAACTAAAAAACATGCTTTTCTTGCTAAAATTTAAAAAATAAATTTTGAAGACAAAGAGTTTATATTACAGTAGTAGAAGATCGAACCATTAATCATAATGAATTGCCTCAAAATAAAATTATAATAAAATTTATTTCATTAACAGATTAATTCAATTTAGAGTCCTTTTGGCTTGGGGTGCATTTTACTGCGTTTCATAACTATCCTCCCATAGATAGATGACAAAAGAATGATTGTAATATTTAAAAAATTTCAAGGTTGTATAGGTTAAATTAAGCGGGTATTTGAATAAGATTGTATTTTAGGGACAATGTTTGGAGTGTTCTAACTGGTCATGCCACCGATACAACATCATCTATTGTTTTACATGATGTAAAAGAAATTGAAACATGGATACTCAAATTACTTTCTTCTCCAGTGCCAATACCAGGAAAAACGAAGTACGTATTTTATTCTCTTCCTTAAAATAACAGGTATTCCCATATTAGACACCCGTATCTAAAACAGTTATGCATTTATAAAACTCTCTTAATTTACGATTATATTTAATGCGATTTCAGAAAAAATAGTATGTGTATCTCGTAGTAAAAGCACATTCCCGGTCTCTCAATTTACATTGTCGTCCGGGAATGTATAGCTTTTCCTACTAGATACACAATGTACTATTTTTTATTGACAACAAATTTAAACAAAAAAAAAAACAAAATTAATTATCTGCAAAGAGTCAATGATTACTGCAACATAAATTATTTCTAAAACTTGAGAATGACTTTCTATAGAAACAACATTAACTGTTAAATTATATCTTCCCCAAATACAAAAATCAGGGTTTTAAGTGTTGAGGTCTTGAAGGCCAATTTCAATTCACTGGTTTCTGTAAATGTCATGATATTGACAAATGTCTTTGCTTGAAAGAGGTAGACAATGAGCATGATTCATAGATTTAGTCGGATTATTAGCGGAAGGTAACCTATTAAGTTAAGTTAAACATTTAGAAAATATTAAGAACGTCTTGTCCAGTTGAATGGTCAGGTAGCTCTATTGATCCTAGCAGTTGTTCTTCAATTACCCCTATCCTAATATGTATACTATCTTCACCTTTGCTAGTGATTAGTTTCTTTAACCACGGAAGGATTTTTGTCTAAACTAATACTGCATTTGTTAAGATTATTCAAACGCACTTTTTGTCCAATAGATACTGCCATGGTTAAATTTGTTCTTATTATAAAATGTGTTAATTAATTTTATATAAAATTTTATTGTTTTTAGAGTCGAAATTGAAGTATTATCACCGAGTGTATACGATCCACTTGTTTTTGCCTTACCAAGCCATACTAGATTTAGTTTAGTGGATTTCCCTTTACACCTGCCTTTAGAGTTATTAGGTAAGAATTACTACACGAAGCAACAACATTTTTTATCGGTACTTTTCAAATGCTTGTAACTTTATCAATTTTTATCATATCAGTATTTAAACTTGTCACAAGGGGAAGGTGGTAAAAATGATATTTATATATACACATACGTTCAACATTTAGATGCACTGCTTAATGATTAGAAAAATAGTTTTGAAGATATTCTGACGATGGAAATTCTATATAATATTTTGGCTGCCGAAAAAAATACTCGAGAAATATCCTGGACTGTGAAAATTTTTGATAGCCCTGCCTCGTCACACCTCAAGCCATTCAGTGCATTCCTTCCATTACCTAAAACGATGACTACTTTTTTTAATTGATGAATTGCAATGCAAATTATGTTTTATGTACAAATCATACTATTAACGTTTAATTATAATTCTATTAAGGCATTCTTTTGGTAAATAGAACACACAAAAATAATTTGTATTTTTTACAACTTTTGAGAATGTGCTAAAAATGTAGCAAGAGAGGATCCAAAGATATGAGGTACTTTTTGAAAGTGGTCTACAGAAAAAACAAGTTTGGGAACCGCTTATTTACACATTATTATCTGTAGCTTTGTTAGACGGTTGCCAAAAAAATTTTGAACTTGTTCCGAGATCAAAATGTTAGTCAAGCAACTATTTATATCGTGCAGAGCTTTTTGTCCAGAAATAACGTGCATTTTCGAAAAAGAAGGAATTGTCCTAAATACTCCCAGGCACAACTGCATACCTGGATGTTGTAAGGCACTGATGCATTCAAAAATGAAATGCAACGATAGATTTTACACCTTCAATTGTAACAGTTGTCCCTACGAAGTAAAATATTAGTCTGGTGCGCGATTTCAACCCTATGTTGGTAGAGTTTAAGAAGAAGCTAAGGATGCCGAGCTTTATACCCAAAGATTTTTACTTTTATTAATACTCATCATTAGAACGACGATTTCATATTTTGAACTGACCTTGCTTCATGCAATAATGCCAGGCGAACTCGAGAATGGTTGGAACAGAATAACGTTAATTATGTATCGAGAGAAGATAAATGTATCACATGCTAGGCTAATCGCAGAATTTGGGACACTATTTGAAAAATTTATAATAAAAGATGGAAAGGTCTAAAGTGAACAATTGCGGGCGTGTATATTTGAAAAAATCTGAGAAGTGGATCTGAACATCATCCAACGAAGATGAGACAAGTCTTAGCCAAATTGCGTGCTATTGAGGACCATAATCCACTATCGGTTTTGTAGATTAGTTTTCATATTAATAAAATATGTATAATTAACTATTTATATTGAGATTTAATTAAAATTAAATTTGTTACATATTTTCTTAAAACTTAAGTCACATACGTTATTATAATTATTATCATGTATTTACCGTCAATATGTTTTTAGGAGTAGAAACTTGCCTCAAGGTTTTGACGATAATTCTACTTGAGAATAAAGTAGTTTTTCAGTCTAGAGATTATAATGCTCTATCAATGTCTGTGATGGCTTTTGTAACAATGTTATATCCTCTTGAATATATGTTTCCGGTAATACCCTTATTGCCAACGTGTATGAGCTGTGCGGAACAGGTATGTTTTGTGTTATATTTACTCTTAATAGAATATTATGAACTGATTTTTAGCTTCTACTTGCGCCCACACCGTTCGTTATTGGTCTTCCTGCTAGTTTTTTAATGTACAAAAAAAATTTTAAGTAAGTTTTTTAAAATTTAGTATTGTTAAGATATTTTCGTAAATGTTTTAATTAATTTTTCAGATTACCTGATGATATTTGGCTGGTTGATTTGGACTCAAATAAGTTAATTTCACCTTACGAAATACCTCCACTTCCGGAACCGGAAGGAACAATCTTGAAGAACCACTTAAAGCAGGTAAAAAATTAATATTTTTCTGTCTTTAATATCTTACTATCTCTATTACTTTCATAACAATTTCTACTTCTGCTTCTTACAAACAAGGCAATGCAACTAATGGATCAAGTTGGCACTGGAGTAAATATTTGATTTTCTTTGCACTTTAGAGTTGTGTAATACGATATTATATCATATTGCTTTAATTGGGAAGATTTCAGATTTACTACAGAACGCTTTTATTTATTTTACTAATTTAATGTATATTTAAATTTTATCCCATCAATATATGATCTTTATAATTTTTCTATTTTGTTTAGTTTTTCAAGTTTTTTATTTAAAATTTTAGTTTTTTTGTGTTTTTTAATTTTTCATCTCTTTGTTCTACGTTTTATTATTGATGTCAGTTTCTTTTACCAATTGAGTTTAATTTAAATTAACCAAAAGTTGTTTAAAATTTTGATTTAATTTTTTTAAGTCTTCTATATGCCACCAATGTAAAAGTGTTGATATACGGTTGAAATAAGAAAACACGTTGTAGATCTTTGCCACTGGTTGGGAAGGGGGCGCATATTCTGTAATTTTGTTGGTCGGTAATGCAGTTTGATTAAATTAATAAAAGACAAGAAAAGACAAGAGATTATGAAATTTAATATTGACAAATGTACATGTTGTAGGTTTTGTAGCCGGTTTCTCCTCTCTCAGTACTAGATATCGCGTCCTTGTAAGGCCTACACATTGGCATAGGACATGAAATGCGATTTTTTCCTCCTCTTGGCAGTATCGACAAATGTCTTCATCTGCTAATTTCAGCTGACTCATGTGTTTTCTGAGCCGACAATGTCCTGACAATCATTCTGACATCGTTGCTCCTTTGTGATAGCAGCTCTACAGTAAACTGCGCCGAGTGTCCTTTTATGGAGACTTTGGCTGGTCGCTAACCCGGTGGTTTTTCCCACCACTCCTGGGCGTTCTCTGGTCTCCATTTTTCAATCGCTGCCTTTCTGAAGGTGTCAGCAACTCCGCCGAATGGTTCTGGACCAATCATTGGGATATCAGCTTTTTCATTGCCCTGAAACCCTGAGTGTCTTGGTATCCATGCCAGTGTCAGAGAATTCCGACTTGCAGCATGGGTCAGGGCCCTAACGCAGTCCTACATGAGCTGTGAGTTTATTTGTGCCGAGACTATCGCCTTTAGAGCTGCTTGGCTGTCCGAGTATATCACTACGGTTTTACCCGTTATACCCCGACTTACGAACTCTGTTGCACAGTGTTGTATGACCATTACTTCAGCCTGAAACACTGTAGCATACGCACCTAGACTTAGTTTGACTTGTATCATGTGTCTTCTACTATATATACCAGACCCTGTGTCTTTGAGCCATCAGTATACCAGATTGACTACCCTTGAATCGGGTGGCCGTTTCCAGTAATTCCACTCGAAAGTTTCTTGCAAAGTTCGAATTGAAAAATACTTTTTGTGTTGAATAGACCATTTATCGTGGAAGGCTTTAGGCTATATAACATCACGATGCAACTATTAGGAGCGAAGAAGTAATGGAAAATGTAAAAAAAACGGGGAAAATTATTGATCCTTGAGGGCTTCCATTGCGTGCGTTGCGAAAACGGTTCAAGATACCAAAAATATATGTATAAAAGAATTAGTCCTCTTGAAATGATCTAAAAAAATGTCCGCGACAGTATATGTCTATCTTTTAAGATTAACTCACTAGAACCGTTTTTATCGTAATCAAATTTGGTCGAAATTAATGCATTATTTGTTAAGAGTTGTATCAACGTAATAATATTAATCTTTATCCAAATAAATGTGTTGTTGATTAAGAGTATTTAATTGTGAACAAAATTGTCTTTGACATCACTTAATTTTAATGAACATCTTAGAAGATATTACAAATTTAAAATAACTAGGACGCCACCGTAAGGTGGCGCAGTTATTATCTCATATATTTAAACGAGAATTTCTTACTAAATTAAGTAGGTACTATAAAGCCACCGTACGGTGGTGCAGTGGATATCTTATACAAAATATCTAATATAAAAAAATTAGAAAAGAGGTTGACCTTAAAGGCCATCCTTGCAACTTCCCGCTAGTTTTAACCGCAAAGCTATAGTAACGTGACGTAATTTGACGTTTTTGACTTTTTTTGAAATGTTTAAAAAGCCATAACTTTTTAACGCCTTATTCGATTTTGATGTTCAAGATGGCATTCGACGCAGTTTTTTGAGACCTAAAAACGTTACCAAGAGTGCAAAATCGGTTAGTCAAAAAATCTCTAAGTTATTGAAAAAAAAAAACACTTTTTTTGAAATTTTTCGACAACGATATCTCACGAACGAATCAACCGATTTTAATTTGCAAAACGGCATTCGACGTAGCTTTTTAAGCTTGAGAGCTGATTAGGTTATGAAATTGATCAATGCAATAGCCAAAAAGATATGCCCAAAAAACATCATTTTTACCAATTGTTTTTTTCGGTTATTTTGAAATTTCTCGAAATACTACCCTCTCGAATCGGTTCAAACTTACAGGGAAACTAAGTTAGATGGAACTCTTTGGAATGCTTTTTATTTCATTCCAAACGGTCAAGCCGTTCAAAAGTTATAAGAGGTTTACATACATCCACACACACACACACACACATCCACACGTACATACAGACATACAGACACCCTCGTAAAAATAGTCAGGGGAGGTTCCTAAGACCTCAAAACGTTGAGATCCGATGAAAACTCGATTTTCAAATTCAAATTCAAATTCAAAACACATTTATTTATCGTTTGGAAAAATACAATAAATTGAAACACATCGTTTAGCATAATACCTATAACACGATAAAAAGGACTGTATCGCGACCATAATGGCCGATTGCACTATACAACTATAAAGAGTGTAAGTGTGATGCAGCCCAGTAGAAATTAAAATAAACTGAGAAAAAATATACAAAAAATAATAATAACCATAATAATAACTACCTCTAATAAATAAATATTTCCCAACCAATATTACTTTTTACCACTAATTATTTATAAGAGGAAAAAACAAATTACATTAAGAGTATTACTACTTATATTATACTAAAATAGGAATGTGAAAATGTGGGAACGCAAGGCGGGAACCGCCCCAGGCCGGCACGCCGGGGTGAAAACAATAACTTCCCGATTTAAAAAAAAACTTTAATTTTTGTTAGCGGGAAGTTAAAAATCATTGAAAACAAAAAAAAGCAAAATGGTAAAAATTTGAAAAAATGGAAAAAAGACACGACGGAGTTATGCGGTACAAAGTCCGCCGGAACAGCTAGTCTTTAATAAGGTAATGGGAGCCTGGCCTTGTAGCAGCCTGTGAGCAGTTGTCATAGCCTCACCCTGTATATAAATTTGACCATGTTACATTTTCAAATAATGTTTGCAGCAAGTCATATAAACGTAACAATTAGAGTAAATAACACACATACTAAAATAAATACCTAACATAGTTAGGTACCTATTGCTTCGAGTAATGTAATGTTATACTAATCGCTAAAAGTCCTTAACTTCGTAAAAAATCGCATATAAAATAGCAGTTAAAGTGCTTTTTTTTTGTTTAAATCTTTTTCTTTTTGTAAATTATGTTTTTAATGTATTAATAAAAAATACGTATTTGTATAAAATGTGCGTGGTAGTAGGTATTTGTGTTTTTTATTTTTAGTTACGTTTTGAAATGTAATTTGAATATCTTTCCAATATATACCTAGAATAAAATGATGGCAATGAATTTAAAAAATAAAGCACGTGACTGTAGGTTGCCCACATAATTTTCGTAGCATTTTGTTTGTTTCTTTGTTTTTGTTTGTGGCAATAGATTTAAAATTCGTTTTGGATAGGTTTTATTTTTTGAAGGCATTTAGTAAATTTTGCTTGAATGCATAGATAAATATAATTGGTGTCCTTCTCTCAACTGAAATGCTTATTATCGTTAACTACGCTTAAAACACAGCAATATTGCGTATTTGTATTGTAATAAATGTGACATTAATTTCGTTTGCTATTTGTTGACATGGCGAAAATTTTTATTCTAACTTTTATTCTATAGGTTTTAGAAACTTAAATTTTTGTAGTGCCTTTTTATGCATAGATAGTGGATATATTGACAGATATAATCAAATTTAAACAGTTAGTAAGACCAGCATAACATTTTTTTTTAATTGTAGAGTAACATAAATTTTGATTAGATCTAAGCAGATTTATGGAGTCTAAGGGCCTTCCCGAATATATCTCGATTAAAAAAAAACGATACAAATCTACAAAATTGAATTAATTTTAAAGACAATTCCCTTTGGTATAACCAAAAAACAAACACTCACAATGACTTTAAGAGTAATAATTATTGTTCTTAATAAGAAACAGCAGTTTAACAAAGTTTGGAAAGTAATAAAAAATCACATTCACATTTTGGTTAAAAAGAACTACATACGAATTTTAGATTCTTTATCATTTTTGTTGGACCTATAGTTCAAATTCAATAGGCTTGTCAGGGTATCGTTTAAAAACTATAGAGATCCAAGGTGTATCCGGCGAAAGGGAAGTGCATTGCTGGCGTGTAAATTTAGTAGTACAGGAAATAATTTTAATTTGTATTTTAGTTACTTTAGAATATGTAATATTTGCAGTATTAAAGTTACTTACCATTGTTTTATTAATTTGAGTAGCAAAAAATAAATACACTATGAAAATATATGTTTATGCAGACTTACTCCCAGATTCTTCATTATCACTGCTATCTCCTCTTGGGGTAATAATAATGGGTTCGATAAGAACGTAAACAGTTAAAAACTGTTAGCTCGATTGGGTTAAATTTGCCATGATACGGAGGAGTTCTTAGTAAAAGTAAGAACTCTAATGTTGTCATACTAAATCAGCTAACTGTACCTTTAGCATTGAGTAGTGAAAATCTATATTTTTGTTCTTTAACACGTCAGCAGCCCAAAAAACAAAAAGCTTAGTAATAGCCAAAGAACCAATAAAATGCAAACTGGAGTTAGGACAATCAAATTATACAACAGGTAATGACTTTCAAGTACCTGGGAATTAATCTATTAGCCGACAACAATATCGAAGAAGAGGTAAAAGACCAAATTGTTAAATTCAGTAGAACGACCGGATGCCTTAACGACACAATTTGGAAAAACAAACACCTAAGAGTCGAAACAAAGACCCGACATATAACTCGGTTATTAGACTTATTATGACTTACACGGCCGAAACAAGATATGATACAAGCAAAACACAAAGACATCTAGAGACCAACGAAATGAAGATCTTACGAAGGATTGCTGGAAAAGGACTACAGGACAGAGTAAGAAGTAAGGAAATCAGACGAATATGTGGGGTAGACAATATAAATATTTGGGTAAAGAACAGAAAAGAAGAGAGGGATCAACACATAAGCAGGATGTCTGAGTCAAGGATAGTTAGAATAGCTAGGGACAAGTCGCCGTCAGACAAAAGAAGTATAGGTCGCCCAAAGAAGAGATGGAACGACAATTTAGGGGTAGAATAAAGACACCGTTAAAGAAAAACAGGCAGCACTGCCTATATAAAAGAAGAAGAAGAACAAGTCGGCAATGTCTGCCTTTCGAAATGAAGAAGTCGGTAATTTTTTCTATACGACGGCTGTAATTAGGTGCATTGTCCATTATAATTACCGACCCAAGTTCTACAAAAGTCACCGGTTAAAAGTCCCTCAATAAGAGCCTGTTGTGATTTTTTAATATTTAAGTCTTGCCATACTTTTGATTTTGTGTGACCCTCATTTATTCACGTTTTGTACATATAATCAATGGATGTACTGCACGTAGGATTCGTTTCCATTTTACCAAAGTGTACCTAAGCTACTGAAATAATTCCGACGACCAATATAATTTGAGATATAAAGCCTAAAACAGAGGTGAGCCACAATATGTGAATTCAGAGACGAATTTGTGTGGTGATAAATAATAGGTATTTAGCCGCTGTTCACCAAGTGTTTATCAATTAGAAAATGAGTTACTGACAATTAAAACTAATCTAGAAAACCCATTAGTTATATTAAAAAATACTTTATACCTGGAAGCCGTTTCACAACATTTACTAAAACGATTTTTATCATCAAAAAACAAGTTTCGGGACAGAACCACGTTTTACTACATAAAAAATTTACTTTGTTAGAAGTTATATACAATTACAAACGATAGAATCTTAATTTTGTAAAAGATTGTTTTATTACTAAAAAACAACCAGAAACGTATTGACGTATGGATATCCTTAGTAGTTTTAGTCGCTAATTTGTTTATAACAAATGATGAATTTACAATTTATTGATAACTTTAACAAAAAAAATTCGAAAAGAGGTTGACCTTAAAGGCCATCCTTGCAACTTCCCGCTAGTTCCGCAAAGTTATAGTAACGTGACGTATTTTGACGTTTTTGACTTTTTTTGAAATGTTTAAAAAGCCATAACTTTTTAACGCCCTATTCGATTTTGATGTTCAAGATGGCATTCGACGCAGTTTTTTGAGACCTAAAAACGTTACCGGGAGTGCAAAATCGGTTAGTCAAAAAATCTCTAAGTTATTGAAAAAAACACTTTTTTTGAAATTTTTCGACAACGATATCTCACGATTGAATCAACCGATTTTAATTTGCAAATCGGCATTCGACGTGGCTTTTTAAGCTTGAGAGCTGATTAGGTTATGAAATTGATCGATGCAATAGCCAAAAAGATATGCCCAAAAAACATCATTTTTACCAATTGTTTTTTTGGGTTATTTTGAAATTTCTCGAAATCTACCGGTTTGAATCGGTGCAAACTTACAGGGAATCTAAGTTAGATGGAACTCTTTGGAATGCTTTTTATTTCATTCCGTTCGGTCAAGCCGTTCAAAAGTTATAAGGGGTTTACATACATCCACACACACACACACACACATCCACACGTACATACAGACATACAGACACCCTCGTAAAAATAGTCAGGGGAGGTTCCTAAGACCTCAAAACGTTGAGATCCGATGAAAACTCGATTTTCGAAAAACGGGGTGAAACCAATAACTTCCCGATTTTAAAAAAAATTTTAATTTTTTTTAGCGGGAAGTTAATAAAAGATAACGATTCCTGGTATAGTTTTTAATGTGTGTATTTTGGATTCATAGCAATCAACCAACGTTTTCTTTGATTTCTGTATCTATGGATTCTAAGTCTAACTCTTAATTTTTCGGACATATGTTAAAAAGTGGGACAACGTAGTTTAATTTTTGTTTGATTTAAAAAGGATAACAAATAAATTTGTAGTATAATTTGAATATATCTGGCAGTAGTGTTAACATATATTAAAAGTGTTTTAAATAATTTTTCTAAAACGTATTTTTAACACATAGGCAATTACAGTTTTCACAGCTTCATATTTTTTATAGTCAGTTAAAGTAATGAATAAAATATATTTAATTTTAGTCGTTTTGGTTAACAGTCAACGTTGACTATAAATTAATTTAATACAACAACAAAGTTCTAGTTTTGTTGAGTAGCTTAAAAAAGTATAAAGCTTATTTTTAAGTAGAAAAATAGATAGAAGCTGTTTATAATATTAAAATTATCCGGAAAAAATAAACTCTATATAGTTTTCAATATATTCGCAGGCGATTACAAATTTAGCAGCTCCTTCTACTGCTGCGCAACAACTACAACCTTCAAGGAGGGAAAGTTTGGCATCTCCTAATACGCTTAGGTAAGTAAAATATATGAGTATAATAGCAGTAAACTATTAATGTATTCATTAAACTTAATTTTAGTATTACAAAAAATAAATCTTCAGAAGAATCCACTCCTGCTTTATCGCCAGTAAATTCTAATATGCAGCCAAGGCTCTCTTTAACACCTCAAGTTCCTTATATACCACCAATAAGGCCACCTTCACCATCTGCAGGTTTTAATCCATTTATTTATGGTAACGATATTGATTCAGTTGATGTCGCAACACGAATTGCTATGGTAAGTTAAAACATGTATATATTTTCAATGTCAGATACTATCAAACTTTTTAGAGTTTATACTTGTTTCTACGAAATTCTTGAACTATAATTTGATCTGGATATTCTTGTGCTTAAACAATCCCAATTGCAAATGTGATTTACTTTATTAGTTGATATTTATCCTTAAATTTTTTTAAAATTAAAAGCATTTATTTTGCTTGCAATGCATGTATAGTATTTTTCAAGAAAATTGGTTTAGAGTTAATGGCAAGCAAGTGCACTCTATTGTGATGGGCAATAAACAAGCAGGTATATACAGATATATAAAGCCGTTTCAACCTTATCTATATCTATACATATAATAAAACTGTAGAAATGTATATGTTTGTGCGCACATCACATGAAAACTACTAATCCTATTCGAATGCAGTTTTCAAAGACGTATTGGTCTTCTTTTAACTTAACATTTGGTGTATAAAACTTTCTTCCCCCACCCCTTTAACGGGGTGAGGAAAGAAATTTTTATACAAAAATCAACACGCCACGCGAACGACGTCGCGGGTACATCGAAATAGAACCCAAAAATGTGGTTAGATTTTTTTGCCTGTCTGTCTGTATGTTTGTGCGCGCATCACATGAAAACTACTGATCCCATTCGAATGCGGTTTTCACAGATGTATTTGTCTTCTTTCAACTTAACATCTGGTGTATAAAAATTTCTCTCCCATTCCTTAAATGGGGTGGCGTAAGATATTTTTATACAACAATCACACGCCACGCGAACGACGTTGCGAGTACAACTAGTCTATGATAATATTACTTAAACGGTCAGACTGTGAAAGTTTATGGCTATTAATTCTTGGTTGATTTAGTATTAATTTGTAGAAATTTATAATCTAGTAATAAACAAAAAGTAAGATGACAGAATAGTTATTATTAATCCACTTCTAAAATATGCGTATTAAATAAAATGATTCATTTTGAGTAACTTAAAAAATAATGTAACGTTATTCTAAATCCAATATGGTATAACATACAAGATGACGAAATAGTCGTTATTTACGCACTTCTGCAATATAGGATAACTAAAACATAATGACACATCACTCTAAATCCAATATGGCGCACTGCTGAACCTTTTAAGGCTTTCGTATAATAAGGGCTTACTGAGAATAAAAATGAAGGTTTAAAGTAATCGACTTTTTTATGCCTGTATTTGTATAATTTGGTGAGATGGGCGTCATCAGCATTGGTCTGCAACCTGTCTAGGATAAGGACAACTCCAAAATCAAACCAGAAGCTTTTTACAATATGAATAAATCGAAACATACCTACATTCAAGACAAGACAAGATGGGTAGATGAAAAAAGTTTATAGGAATGTTGGATTTGAGGACCCTGCTGTAGGACTTATGTCCTTTTCAGGAAGTGAATAGGGGTGTTTGGATCGTGTTAGTATTGGTCGTCGG
Source organism: Altica lythri (assembly GCA_964028335.1). NCBI lineage: Eukaryota > Metazoa > Arthropoda > Insecta > Coleoptera > Chrysomelidae > Altica > Altica lythri. The sequence goes on along the minus strand of OZ034803.1, from coordinate 56,791,431 downwards.
CTCCGCTCGCACAAACTTCTTTATTTGTAGAAGGTTGGATAGCTTCTTCTGTTGCTATTGCCTCTTCTTGGCATCCATGGAGCTTGAACGTACCTAAATAGTCTTATCATTTTGGTGTGAGTGTGAGTGTTGGAAGTTTAACCCACGTGGTGTAATGTGGGGTTGGGAGATTGACGCTGTGGCGTGCCTCCTCCGTCGTGGAGCCCTTCCATTTGGTAAGGACAAAGGGAAACACAGAAACCTTGGCCAAGGGCCTTTTTATCGCCCAGAGCACCTAGGAATTACACTCGTTTTCTCATTTTGTTGAGTGTAAGTTCAACGTCGGCGTCCCACCTGAGCATTCGAGTAAATCAAACACCCAAATCCTATATTCGTTTGCAGAAATTTAAGGAATTTGTACTCGAGGTCTCACCATCTACCATCCTCACAGATTTCGGCATAATATGCGCTCTTAACAGAAGAATTCTTGGCTTGTAGACATCGTGAATGTTGTTTTTTTCATTTTCCGCAAAGCATCCATAGAAAATTCAATCAGAAGAAGTGGAAAATCAATACGAAACTGACAATAAATTTTCATTAATAATAAGTTATTGGCAGCTTTAGCCTGCTTAGCAAATTGTGGATAACTTTGAGGACACGCGTGTTGGTAGTTTGCAACAACGTCGCTATAAACGATTTTCTCATACCAAGTAGAATTGTTACGAAACTGTACTAGAAGGACTGCCAAAAACAAACATCTCGATAAAAGGATGGCATTAAGTATTTGAGACTTAAGACGCAAGTTTTAGCGGACCATCCCAATATTTGAAAGTTTTGTTAATGCTATATAGTGGGACCAAAGTTACATGATGTTCAGATAGAGAAACAATACGTAGGAGGCGCTGAAGGACCTTCTGCTCGTAAAAAATACCGTGATTGTGCTGAACGGATAGCAACCTTTGTAAGAAATTATGACCAGACGGCTTTTTCCGATTATTTGTGTGGTATAGCTTAAAATCTATATTACTGAAGACAATAAAAATTGATAAAAAATAAAAAATTGTAAGAAAATATCTACTAATCACACCAGCATCATGTTGCTTGTCATTAGCCGAGATTAAGTGTGAAGAGAAATTTATTTATTTATCATATTACCTTACATTCGGTGAATTGTTTGGCGGTAAACTGTATAGTCTGGAAATTAACCAGTCGAGGAATTGTTTGTCGACAAACTATTCACGAAGAATTTTCCTTCGGTGAATTGCTGTCGGGGAATTTTCCAGTGCCGATTTTTGCATTTCATTTTCCTTTTTAACTACTTATATTTTAAACTAGTATTTTTTCGTATTGTGCGCACGTTCCTCTTAAATGAATAAAATATTTTAAATATATTTTTATTTTCAGGTACGGTTTTTTAATTCACAAAATGTATTAGCGAACTTTTCGGAACACACTAGAACATTACGTTTATATCCTCGGCCGGTTGTGGCGTTTCAAATCAACAGTTTTCTTCGGTCACGTCCTAGAACATCGCAGTTTCTTAATCGATTTTGTAGAACACAAGCTGTTGAGTTTTTGGCTGAGTGGTCATTAACACCAAACAATGTAGCCTTCCAAAGAGTCCAGACGGGAGTCTTAGATCCTGCCTTAGTTGGAGATAAAGCTAAATGGTATGCGCATACATTGGAACCAATTAAGTTTGTTGTATGGGATGATGGCAGTTCAATGAATGGTAATTATTTCGATGAGACATTATTTCTTATAAATGGCTTATAGAAGATTTTTGATTTTCTATTCTAAATATTTTTTTAGGCGCTCTAAGAAGTATTCAAACAATAGAACAACAACCTACAGATGAAAGTGGATCAGACTCAGAAGAAGGAGATAGTACGAGTTCTAGTTACTCGTCTTTGAGTGATTTCGTCTCAGAAATGGTATCATCAGATCTTTCACCGGGATATACATCCTATCACGAGCAAAGAAGAGCAAACGCACAAAATATGTGTTTTTCATCAAGCGTTGACGTTGAAACAGTCTATCATCCTCCTTTTGAACTTCAGTATCCAGACGGAGGGGTACCTATAATTAGATCTGATTCCCCTCATTCGTCATCTAGTAGTGAATCAGATCTTAGTTCACCTTCTTTTAATAGAGATTCGGAGTTGGAGTTTGGAAGTAAAATAAAAAGTGAACAAGTTAATATTTCTAAGACTGAACGAGAAGAGTCTGGTAGTTACGAAAATGAATCAGATTCTAATTCTACTACATCACCAAAAACTGTAGTCAGTACAAATAATAGACAAGGGTCACCTACCAGCGAAACAGATAAATCGTTATCATCTAGGAAGGGGCGGAGGTCTGTAACACCGGTAAGTACCTAATTATTATCAGAGATATTCTTTAACTTATCTTCTGTAAACACGATTTATGAATCAATAGCACATACTTTATTGTAATTTATATATTCATTATATAGGTTCCTCCTATAACACCAATGCTTCAAAAGCAACCAAGTGTAGGTAATGTTTTAGCCAGGACATCAAGCTTTAGTTCCTCAGGTAATGTCAGTCCGGTACCACCATCATCTGCAGGTAGTGGAGTAACAAGGCAAGGCTCACAAGGATCTTTATTCGAACAATTTACTTCTCAAGCTAAAGAATTAATGAGAGAAACTACGAGACAAAGTAGTCAAGATGGTATTCTTGCTCAAATGGATAAGGTATTTATATAGTTTTAAATTTATAACTACCAATAATCCACTATAAAGTGCACCATCCAACAGCGTCTAAAACATAATTCACACCAACACTATTATTTACAGTTAAAAATACAAGCTAAAGAAAAATTGACAGAAGCCGAAGAAAGTAGTTTATTTGCTCCGTTTGATAAGGTCAGTACATTTTTCGCCAATAAATTTTAAGTCACAAAATTATTTTACAGCTCTAACTTTTAATTTTCAGCTTACATCTCAGGCTAAAAAAGCGGCTGAAGAAGCAACGAAAAGCGTACAAGTAGCGGGAAAAAGTGCAATAGAAGCTAGCAAAACTGCAACTGCTATGAGTAAAACAACATTAGATGATTTAACGTATGTAGGAAAATCAACATTCGGAGATTTGACCAAAAGTGCCAAAGAAGTAGTTACCAAGAAGGGATTGCTAAGGGTGAGTTTTGGATAATTAATAATGACGTAAGATTTTAAATACGTGATAATGAGCTAATATTATTACGTTAAAACGTTATTTCTCCAGCTAGCTTAACTAAATCGTGGGATATTATAGGTACTCCAACACCCGTTTAAAAGATCTATTACAAATTTAATTATCTCAAAAACAAATTATTTAAATAAATAATAAAAACTTGAATTTTATATTAAAAGAAAATTGAATATGTTATTAGAGGAATAATTATTCTTATCTCTTTAATAGAAGTCTTCAGAATCTCTTGAACTGGTTTATACGTATCGGTAACTTTAGGAATGGTTTTTCTTCCAAACTCCTAATTCGAGAATAAATGTTAAATTTTTTTCTTTACTACATGAACTCCTTTCTATTACTTTCAAAATGGCCGGAACTTATCCAATCTAGAAATTTTTTAGTGAGTCGGGTGGACCTCTTCGAATAATTTTGAACGTACCCTTAATAGAAACGAATAATCAAAATTCACTCCCTTTTCGAATTTACAACCAATTAGAATCAGTTTCTAGCCAAATCGAATTTTTCCATTTTATAGAGAGTAAATTATCTGTAAAACATGTGTAAAAACTGGCTATGACGTCGATGAATAATCAACAAAAACTGGATGTTTCGTTTAGTTGAAACTATTTGATTTTAAGTAGTATCAATAAAATATTACCCTTTTTTAGACAGTCACAATAAATAAAATATTCAAAGGAACATTATTAAAATCGACTTAAGCTACCCGGAGTATTCACAAATGAACCAGATTGTTTGACAAACGAACTCGTGAAAGAACCATTTAAATGGTTTCCTTAAGCGTTTGATTTTTGTTTATCCATTTAATATTTTTTTCAGGGTGATTCCTTTACTAAACAGCAAGAACAATCCTCGAATAATACAACAATAGTAGCAACATCAAATGTGATAACAGGAGCAAGTAGGGACTTTTTCTCAAACATCAGTTCTGATATTAATGGTTTAGCTGCTTCAACAACACACATGTTCTCTGATTTGTTTGGATCTAAAAAGGAACAACCAAAAGCTGCAGAAGGAACAAATCAACAAAAAATCAAACCTAAAGAACAAACAAATAAGAGTATGTTTGGACCTTTCAATCGAGGTCCAAAAGGATTAGCTGAAAAGAGTCCTCTGATCAAACACATGCCTAGAAGGCAAGAGGATTTACAGTGGAAACAAGCTGCAGATAAAAATGCTACAAATAATGAAAACCAAGCATTTCTTAAAGATGTGAGAAAAGAAAAATTAACTTATTTTTAAAAATTGTAGTTATCAATATAATAATTTTATAGGTTATCACTAGTGTCCTTGATGGTGAAGGAGTTGGCTGGTTAAAGTTAAATAGATTGAAAAAATTGATGGAAGATGAGTCTTATAGAAACTTTGTTTTAAGTAAATTAAATAAAACTTTGGATAAGAAAATTGCTCCGGATGATCACATTGATGATGTTGTAAGTAGAAGAATTTTATACAATTGTTACTGCTTAATGACAAAATGTTTATTTTTAGTGTATACCTAAATCGGTTTGGAAAGGCATGCTAAAAGTACTTATAGCTATTGTACATGGTTTAGAGGTAACTTACAGTAATTATGGGTTAGGTGGTATGGCTTCAGCATTCCAACTCTGTGAAATATGTCACACGCATTACTGGTCCAAAGACATATATGAGTGTGTCGGACCAGATATGACTCAAGTAAGCTATTTATTTTATTTTATTTTTATTTAAATATTCCTACACAATTATTTTTTTCAATTACAATAGACATCTAGTCCAAAGTCCCCATCAAGTCCAAGACATTCTTTACAATCATCAGATTGGGAAAGTTCCAGAAAATCGTCACAAGCAGGTAATTAAATTACTTAGACACAAAATTTTTAATGTATATGTCGCCGGAAAATAACATGCAAGAGTCGCAAATTTATAAACTTTCGTAGGATTATAAAAGAGAGATTAATTGTATTATTTTACGCCCTCATTTTTGCAAATTGATAAACTTATTAAACTGACGCTTAAAATAATAAGTAAGCAATAGCAATAAGTCACATGTTCCTTTTTCTTCCTCTCCACCGCCATTGCTCGCTATGGAACATAAACAAACCGGTTGCTCGTGTGTTTTATTTTGCTAAGGTTACTAAACTAGACCCATAATAAGAAACCTAGAAGCTGCGGACAGCCAAAATGAAGTTCATGGCATCAGTATTGAAAGAAATTGTAAGCTTATAGCCACATTGCTAAATTTTGAATGGACTCAAGCATTGCCACTGTCAACATCGACAAATCAGAGAGCAATGTGTTATTTGCGTATTTTCAAGAAGCGTAAAATTAAAAGGTCTTCTGTGATTGGTCAAACCGTTTAGAATCTTACGATTCGATATCCGTTAGTTTATAAATTTACCATAAAACTTCGCAAATTGAAAGTTTTGTGAAAATATGGACGTAAATAAATACAATTTATCTCTCTTTCAGATTCCTATCAAAGATTTTCTAGGAAATTTAAAAACTTGCGGATCTTGTTATCTTCTGGTGACATATATTTAGTAAATGCTAACATTAGCACAAGTTGTAAATAAAAAATGTATATTATATAAGTTATTTATTTGAGATATGCCTAGTTTAAAAGCTAGCGATCTTTCAGTTTAAATTAACTTATTAACTAGTTAACATTGATTCAATTGTTAGCTGCTTGATAGGTTTACTATTTTTTTCCTTACCCACAATTGGTTTGAGTTTACCCGGTGTGTACCTCCGTCCCTATGTTCTTTCGTCCGTGTACGCTATAACTCTTGAAGAGTAAATCACAGGGTTATGAAATTTGGAATATAGAATCCTCATAAAAGTCTCCGCACGTACACTTGAGGAATTAAAAATGGCAATGAAGACTGTTGTCGACTGCTTTATACGCTGGTGTAATACAAACGGACTAATATTAAACATTGACAAGACTGAAATAATTTATTTTCACTCATAAAACTTATCTACCAATGACTATACCTTAACTATTCATGATAGAAACAATAAATTATTTTCCACTCACTCTACAAAGTTTTTGGGTATATTCATTGATTGTAATCTCAAATCGTCAGAGCAAGTGAATTCAGTGAACATGAAATTGCATAAAGCTTTTTATGCTATATCTAGAATTAAAGATACACTACCAATTTCTGCATTAATAAACGTTTACTATAGTCTTGCTTACAGTCACATGTGCTATAATGTAATTTTGTGGGGCAACTCAGTAGATAGTAACAAAGTGTTCATTACCCAAAAAAAATTATACGTAAAATTTTTAGTTTGGATAATCAAAAACCGTGTAAACCGTTTTTATTAAACATCAAATTTTAACTTTCTATAGCCTATACATCTATAAATGTTTACTGTATGTAAAAGAGGAAATCGATACATATCCAGTAAATTCAGACAATCACTATTATAGTACAAGAAATGCTGAATCTCTACGAGTTCCTAAACACAGAACATCGAAATTTCAAAATTGTTTCAGATATATGAGACTGACTTTATACAATCATTTGCCAAAAACAATAAAAGAAATACCACTTTCCACGAAATTAAAAAAAAAAGTTAAAGATTTACTCTTAAAACATTCCTATTATTCTATAAATGAATATCTTGAGGACAAACTGCAGTAGCTTCATTCATATTTTACTTGTTATTTTATATATTTTATGTTTTGTGAATGTTTGTAAACTTTGAATATTGTTCTACACTGTATTTTATAGTGAAGTGTCCTATACATTTTTATTTTTATTGTACTATACTATATTTTGTAGTCCATGACGTATCCTATACCTACATTTATTTTTTTAATGTCTAAAAGGATTAATAATAAAGTTAAGTTAAGTAAGTTAAGTGACTCCAAAAGTATCATTAAGCCAAGAGGTATTAGGTAAATTATAATCTCCAAACATAAAGAAACCAATGCCTGGGCCTAATATCCTCAACAACTTGAACATGGGATAGATACTTTTCATCTGGTGACTGAGTTAGAATATAAATTCCTCCAATGATAAATTCTTTGTGGTTGTATGAATATAAAATGAAATAATGGTTCCACATCATCGTTCACTAAGCTTAACTTGGTTGCTTACTTTCTCCGAGTTTTGTACTTGATATCTGACTCCGATCACATCTATATACAGGGTTTAGGTTCAATTCAGTCACTATGTAGCCAACTTTCAACTAATATTATGATGTCATAAATTGAGCAAAGTGTTGCCTTGGATAATTCTTCAATTTTAGTTTTCGGTCCTCTAACATTTTGTTAATAAATCTGCAGTGGGGGTAACTTAGTTTTTTATTTTATTGCTGTTATTAACTATTCTGGGTAGGCCATTGTAAAGCTTAATTTTCAAATCAGTTTTCACTACTCTCTGATTTTGTATTCAGTTTGTTTTTCATTCCCTTAAATGTTCTATTTGCATCTTGGTTCTGTCTGGACTTATTCCATATTGTGTTGACCTGAGGTTGTAAGCAGATCTTATTACTTAATTTGCCATTCCAGAACACTTAAATTTGATAATTTTATAATGATCTACTCTTTGTATGTGGCGTTATTTGTATTAATTTGAGCTAAACGTTTTACTGTTTTAGAACGACCGGAAGTGCGGCTTATCCAAGAAAATGAACCTGACAAAGAACAGTCTACAACAGAGATTTTTAAAGATATGATAACTCAGAAGAAAAATATGCTTTTTAGTAAACTGACGTCATATGATTCTGATGTGAGTATACTTTATTTTTTTACGTACTGTAGCATGCCTTTCTTTGTAAATATTATTCGAGCTGTTCCTTATAAAAGATATAGATAAATACTTACTACATAAAATGCTTAATGACGATTTTATTCAAACGATTTTAGGTTTAATAAGTATTCGTTTTTATTTTATTTCTTTTACTGTTTTACTACCAGGTTACAAAAAGCGAATTATTTGTATGAAAGAATGATTCATGTAGTATACAATTGGCAACTTTTTATAATCGAGTGACTATTAGATTCAACGAAGCAGTCAAAGGTCCATCAAACCAACACGATTATTCAAAATCTATTTGCTTGATTTTGATTTTTTTCTTATAAATCATAAATTAATTTGCAGTTAGAAGAACGGTTATATTGAAAATATCCGTATCTTATAATACTCTGTCTACTATTTATTTGCTATCATACTTTTAGTTAATCATTGTATAGGTAATGCAAATTTTTGAAGAAACCAAAATTAGATGAATTTGACACGATGTTATTGGGAAATTGTATATAAACATAAATTTTATATTTTACAATACGTTGCAAATGTTGGTTAGTTAAATTATTTTCTTTATTCCTTGTATGCTCTAAAAAAATTATTAAGTAATATCCAGACTTTTTAAGATTGGCTTGTGTGTCCCTCCGTCGGTTTATGCTATAACTCTTAAACGAAAGGTCATGAAATTTGTATATTAGAAAGAACCCAGATCGGATAACCCTAATGGTAAAATTTTAACGGTTTTCGAAAATCATGTTTGAAATTCATTTTTTCTTTGGTTTGTGACTCTTGAAGGGAAGATTATCGGGTCATTTGGAAAGCTTGAAAATCACTGACTGACTAAAACAACCTTTAAACTATTACTGCAGGCAAAATTAAATTTAAGCAAATATAAATTCAATGAAGTACTTGGACTTGTTATATTATATGTATATAAGCTTCTTCAGTTTAACAATTTAACTATTTACTAAAACTGCTTTAATTTAGAGACATACTCATTCAAATTAGTGATTTACTGTTGTAAGTATTAATGTTAGAATTCCTCCTCTGGAACTCCTTCCAATCAATAAAATCTCCGGGTGCGTGGATTCTGCACTTAAAATTTTTTTTTTCTTCTTCCTATGGTTTTCTTGTTGCTCCTCTAAAAGCTAAAAGTTCCTCTACCTCTATAAACAGTATAAACTATTCTTATTATTTTTTTTTATATTAATTTAAATAATTCAAATTCCTTCGTAACAATTCAATATTTCTTATATTTTAATCATCTGACACTTATCCAACATTTTTAAAGATAACACAATCAAATACAAACAAAAACGTATCTTATATGAAACTCAAAACTTAAACTGGCAACAAATTTTCTTAAGGGCTTCTCACATTCCCAGAAATTTACTGAAAGAAATGTGAACCCGAAGAAAAATTCATAAAATCATCTGGGACTCCTTCCAATCAATTAAATCTCTTAGTATGTGAATTTTTCTTACAAAAATCGATTACTATACGAAAAATATTATATCTTTTTGTCGCTGGTATTTGTTCTGGTACTTTCCAACTACTTTTTTCAGCTACCTATTTCTCCTTATCCCCTTGCTCTACCACTTTTCAGTTCTGGCTTCTACTTTAAATTGTCTTTTATTTTTAATTATACTCTTTCTTTTTAATTATTTATCACTTTTTAAAATTTTCAAAATTAATTTGAAAAAGTAAACAATTTTTTAACATGAAATGGTACAAAAGGCATTTACTACCAAATATTTTTCAAAATTTTCAACCAAGAAGGATTATCTTTTATTAGAAAAAATATGTTTGTATAAAGAGAAGATTCTTTCAACGTCTACGAAAGTAATCGGACAATACTGCAACTGAGGCTAAGATATAATTTCGTTGGATTGTGTACCTTCATAATTTTTTTTACCACAGTTAAGTATTTAAATCCTTCATTTTCTTTTACAGTAACATCCAATTTGTTCCTTACTCGACCGCCTACTATACCGGGAATGTTGTTACATTTAGTGGAAAAAGTTTCAAAAATACTAATTGAGTCTCTCAAACTTAAATTTCTACTCTCTAACGAAGATATTATAAGATATGTCCGGTATAAAATTGAAGTTAACTTTAATAAAAACAAAATCTTTAGCGACACTTGCACTTTTAACAACTCTTTACTTTGCACAACAGAGTGTGAATCATCATCTAAATCCAAAATTAGTTCTTTAATGGATTTAATGGAGTAGAATATTGCTCTCTTAATCCACGTTTCCCCACTGGGTAATAACAGGTTCTGTAGGTAAACTAATTTCTCCTTATATATCTGCACTCTGAGAGGTGCTTTAAGAAACGAATTTGAAATTAATTTATTTGCTAAAGGATATTCGTTTCAGACGGTTTCTGTGACTCGGTTTATTTCATGGAAAATACCTATTCTTACCATATACGGGTCTGCATCACTCAAAAACACTAAAATCCTCTCATCTGTAACTAGATTTGGTAAGAAAAATCTCGATAGAGACTGCTGACTAAATCGGGTTACGATCACATAATTAGTTTGGTCTAGCTGCTTGGAAGCTACTAAATATTGGTTTGCTGATATCTTCTTGCAAAGATCCAATTATAAGATGTACGATATATCTGCCGTAAGCATCTGTGGTTTCATCAACAGTAATAATAAAAATGTTTGTCATCCAATGATATTTTAATTTCGTTCAAAAGTGTTTCATATACCGAATGGATATTTTACTTTTTAAGCGTGGAATCGTCAGGACTGGTTTGTTTACAATATTTTTGCAAAAATCCTTTAAACTGAAATTTTGCAATCGTTTTAAAAGTTTGCTGTAATAAAAAGCATAGCATGCATAAGTCTTATTGAAAAATTACCTTTGATTTATCTCCAATATTTTGAAATGCGTTTTGTATACTCAGCTGAACTGGCTCAGATTTCAGTTTTTGTTAGGTACTTTAATTTATGCAGCGATATTTTCAAATGTTGACCGATTTGGAACTTCTTTTCACAAACAATATTTTTTGCAAAAGCTTTAATGTACTAAACTCTAACTTTGGGAAATTGTTTATCCACGACGACGGTTTCGCCCCTTTAGACATTTTACACACAAATTAGGTACTAATCGCTTGTTATACACCGAAATCTTTCGATAAACCACAATAAAGGCACGTATTACAAACCGATGTTACCTCGGACTGCATATTAATGGCGAAAACTTAAAAATATGCTCATAAAATAACAATTTGTAAAAAATATGCATTTCATTATAAAATTTACAAAATATGCAAACAATGCATATATAGATATGCATATATTCAACCCTTTACTAATAAATCAATAATTTTCATATATTTTTTTATCTGACATCAACAAAATTTCTCATGACAATCTAATTCATAATCAAAGTTTATAATAACAACAATAATATAAACAAACATTTATCTAATACAAAAATCAAGCTAAAAACTAGCAACCGATTTTCTAAGAGCGAATTACATTCCCAAAAAGCTAGTGAAAGAAATGTGTACTCGAAGAAAAATTTATATATAAATATATATATCCAAAGATGATACATAACGTATGTTATGGTTTGGTATTTGTGGGATATATGCAGACATAGGTTCTAGGGTCTTTTTGAGTCTTGATGGAACCTTTACCTAATATAAATAACTTTATAAAATAATTAATGTTTTATATTTTTTGTATGGAACAACTCTTATATGTGCTTGGTTTGATGTGACAGGGTGAAAGTACTGTGCATGGCTCTGGTGGCACCCTTTCTCCTTCTGCTGGTTCCATAACCATGGGGCCTGCCTGCAATCTTAATCGGGGTGGCAATCAGGCCTCTTTCCGGTCAACTGTTTCTGATACTGAGGTTGAAACGTTGCAGGTAAGTTTTTTTTGTCGATTTTACATGTTGCTCTTTTACACACACTAATCATTTAATATGTGTTAGGTTGTCAAATATAATAGGTGTGTTTACATATTACTGGAATGATAAACGTAAAATGATAATTTTTTATTAATAACTAGAATTTGATACATTTTTCAATAAACCTTACTCATCTACTTTCTCTATTTGCACAACAGTATTTTTTATCAATAACTTTAATGGTATATGTAAATAACAACCTGTATCTTATATTGTATGTTTTAGAATATTTTTTCAAATAAAATTTATTGGATTATTTATGTATATTCTTAAAATATAAACCTTTAAAATTTTATACATTAATATTTCGGAATAATTATATTATAGTTTCCAAAATTACCCAAACAGAGGACATCCAGCGTATGGTCTAGTAAATCTTCTCTTAGTACAGGATTTAGATATCATGGAGGCAATATAATCAATACAGTATCATCACCCAGTCCTGATGGGATAAGAACTTATTTATTTGAAGGCCTCTTAGGAAAAGAAAGATCAACACTTTGGGACCAAATGCAGTTTTGGGAAGATGCGTTTCTAGATGCTGTTTCTCAGGAAAGGGATATGATTGGCATGGATCAGGTAAGTTAAACAAATTTATTTTTAAGTTATATAAAATATTTTTCTCAAATGTCGTGAGATTTGGTCTACTAAACTTTAACTAAAACTATACTTCTACTTCAAGATCATAACGATAAGAGTTATAGTATACTAGCTTACCCGGCGAACTTTTTACCGCCTAACAATTAAGGATATTTTTTCTTTTTCTGTTTTTCCAATTTATATGGTTGTTTCTTGTTTCTTAGATTGTTTTCCATGATTTTATTAGTGTTTTTGTCGATTTTTTTTTCGTTGTAGTTTCAAATTTTTACGCTTTTTTCCATTTTTTAGTTGTTTTTTTCTTTTATTATAATTTTTGTGATATTGTTTAGTTTTTCTTTTTTCTGTTTTTTAATTTTTATTCATTTTACATTTTTATTTATTTCTTTTTAATATTTTTTTATTTGATTTTTTCATCTTTTTTTATTCTTTTAAATTTTTTCAATTTTTCCCCACTTTTTTAAAACCTACTTGTTTTTATAACTTGCCCACTTTTTGAATTTATTTTTTTAAATTTTAACAGTTTTTTATGTTTTCAATAATATTTTTATCATTTTTAACCTCTTTCAGGATATTCAATAATATTTTATGGTTTTACACGTTATTGTTTTAATTTCCAACTATTTTTCACAATTGTCAAAATTTTTTTAACTATTTTCATCAATTTTTCAAGACTGTCATTTTTTTATAACTTTCAACAATTTTATAATTTTCAACAATTTTTCATTTTTCGATATTCGACATTTTTTCACACTTTTGACAATTTTTCAAGATGCCAACAATTTTTTACGATTTTCATGAACTTTTCACGATTTCCAAAGTTTTTTTAAGATTTTCAACATAATTTTTCTCGAGATTATCAAATATTTTTTATAATTTTCAGCACTTTTTTAAGATTACTTACACAATTCTCAACGTTTTTTTCACGATTTCTAACAATCTTTCTTTCTTTTTTTATTGTTCTCAAAAATTTGTCATTTTTAAGATTTTTACAATTTTTAACGATTTTCAACGTGTTTTCAAGATTCTCAACAAAATTTTTTGTTATAATTTTCACAGAAAACGGATTAATTTTTAAATATCCATATCCTATCCCTTAGAGGGGAATTTTAATAAACCATGAAACACGTGTCCAATGAAATATTTTAAAAAGACTTAATTTCAATTTTTATAAAAATCTGTACCGATTTAAAACAAATCCCATTTAAACATTCATCCCTTATTTCACACCTTCATGGTGCGAATTGTAATAATCAATGAAACACATGTTTAATGAAATATTGTGAAGAGTCTGAATTTCAATTTATATAAAAATCAGTGCCGATTTAAAGATTTTTCCATATAAACATTCATCCCTATTTCGCCAGTTTCGAGTGTGCATTGAAATGGTTTTTTGAAGAGTTTGATTTTCAATTTTTATAAATGATTTAAGATTTTTCCACGTAAACTTTCAACCCTTATTTGTTCTCTTCAGGGTTAAAATTCTTCAAAATCCATTTTTAGTGGGTGTTCACATTATGTAAAAATAAACATCTGTCCAAATTTCACGTTTCTACCATCAGCGGGTACGACTGTGCGTGCGTCTATACCTCAGTCAGTGGGAACATCTCCTTTTATGTAGAATAAAATGGGTATTATGATTAATTGTACATAATAAACAAAAAGTCTTTCCTTATTCAATTTTGTATTCAGAATCGGCTATACTAACATGTATAGTTTTTCCAGTACAACTTAGATAAATGTCGATAAGCGGCACTCTACAACTACACAGAATATCTCTCCATTGAAGTGCGACAAATCATTTATATTATTCTTTTAATTTGGAAGTTAAATAAAATAAAAATTATAGCGATAGTAATATTATCAAGCGCGGAGTCTTTTTTATGTTTTTAACTGAAACTTTCACTCCTGTATGTTTCAGATGCAATCGTTGCAGCTTTCGATAAGAATCAGTGACATTTCTACTATAGCAATTTTGCTCACAAAGCTGACCAGTTGTTTAATTGTGTCTCTTTTACGACTTTCTCTGGAGACTGTTCTTGCAAGTTCCTATGTTTCTGGGTAACGCTACATCTCTTTGGGACAATCCTTGTTCAATAAAAGCAATAATTCTTTCTATCTTTGTAATTAGTTCAACATTTGGAGATTTTTTTACCAAAATAGAATTACCGGATCATCGTGATTTTAGAAGTGAATACTAAACTCACAATATAATTGTAGAAGGTTTTAATCATATTTCTCATGTTTATTTAGAATAAAACCGAAGTATGACAGGATTTATTTAACCATTACAGCTATCTTAACTTTCTCTTTTATAATTAAACACAGATAATGCAACAAAACGGTAAAATTTTCGATATAATTTTGTGAATTATGAATCGATTTGTTTAAAAAACTCTAAATCTCTTAACCTTATCATAATTATATTTCCTGTTTAAAATAATACTTTATTGTTTATAGGGGCCTAGAGAAATGATGGAGAGGTACAAAAATTTAAGCGATACCGAAAGAAAACGTTTGGAACATGAGGAAGATAAATTATTAGCAACACAACTTTACAATTTGACTGCTAGTTTAGTTATGCTCAATTGCAATAAAGATGAAATTAAAAGAAAAATTAGGAGATTATTAGGAAAGAGTCATATAGGATTGGTATACAGTCAAGAAGTCAATTTATTATTGGATCAAATTCATAATCTAGTAGGTACATTTTTATATGTTAATAAAGAACTAATTAATTTTATTTGTAGAACGGCAATGATATTGATTTAAAGCCCTTAGGATCTCGATTACTTCATAGACAAAGTTTTACAGTACATCAAGGTGTAGATTGCGCGGGAGATTTAAGGTAAACTATTTATTTTTTTTAATTATAAATCAACACTTTAACTTAAATAACGTTATTGTTAAAAATAGTCGAAAAGATGTTGACCCTGCAGACGATTCTTGCAACTTCTCGCTAATTTCAGACACCAAAGCTGTATTCTTTCTGCTGTTTTGTACTCCTCGAGCACAAGAAGGTATTTTTTGTACTGTTTCAATATTCTTGAGTTTACAAAAAATAAATTTTTGAAAAGCGATAACTCATTAACACGTTGAGCGATTTTGATGTCGACGCTGCAATCAACACAGTTTTTTGAGTGCAAAAATGTTATCCTTAATTCAGAATTAGGTAGTCAAAAATCTCAAAGTTATTGTGAAAATCAAAAAATTCGTCCATTTTTCTCAAAGAGACCGGAATATGTAAATAACAGTAAAAATAAATTAAAGTCTCGGTCTCAACACAAGTAGTATTTTTATTAATTCTTTAGCTACGCGTTTCGCTCATACGAGCATCATCAGACCACTAAAACATAATTACAATAATTGCTGGGGTACAATAAATAAAATTAATAAACTAACATTAACATACATCTCACTGACAAGTTACAAATATAATTTTTAGGTTGAATTAATAAAAAACAATTGAAATTAAAATAATAATAAAAAAAAAAAATTAAAGGTCTCTACACAATTCAAAAAATTTTAAAATAACGGTGTACCAACTTTTGATCTATAGAATCGTTGTTATTTTCAAAAATTGACAAAATAATTTTGAATGATTCTAAACTAAAACACTTTTAGTATTAATTTTATTTATTGTACCCCAGCATTCCCAGCAATTATTGTAATTATGTTTTAGTGGTCTGATGATGCTCTTATGAGCGAAACGCGTAACTAAAGAATTAATAAAAATACTACTTGTGTTGAGACCGAGACTTTAATTTATTTTTACTGTTATTTATTGTGAAAAAACCGTTGTTCCAAATATTTCGACAACAATATCTCACGAACGAATCAACCGATTTTTAATTCCAGAACAGCATTCAACGTCTTTTTTTGAGGTGAAGAGTTGATTAGATTATGGAATTAATCTCAAAAAACATCGTTTTTAAATTTTTTAAAAATATTTCGGAATCTACTAAAACAAATGACTTTAACTTCTTAGGAGTTTTAAGTTGAGTGGAACTCTTTCGAATGCCATAAGTCTCGTTTCGATAGGTCAAGCCATTCAAATGTTATAAGAGGATTAGATACATATAAACATACAGACAGCATCTCGGGAATAGAATCCTAGGATTTCAAAACGTTGAAATCTAAAGAAAACTCAATTTAAGTAAATCGTGTGAAACTAATAACTACACTCCATTTTAACGCGGAAAGTTTAACACTTCATTGCACGTATTTTTTTTTCTAGATTTATGGAAGTCCGAGATGATGGATTAGTTTTAAGATCTGTAACAGGAGTTATTGTAGAAAGATGGTGGTTTGAAAGGCTAGTGAATATGACATATAGTCCCAAAAATAAAGTTTTATGTTTATGGAGAAGGAACGGCCAACAAACCCAACTTCACAAATATTACACTAAAAAGGTAAAGACTGAAAATATATAGCTTTTAAGGAAATTTTTATAGGAAAATGCAGGTTTGTAATTTTTACACAACAATATTTGTATCAAAAAAAGGCTTAGATTTTTTGAAAAAATTTTACCTTAATGTTTTGGAGATAATAGAAAATTAATTATTAAGATTAATACAAAGTCAAAAAAAGTATTACAGTAGTAAAAAAGTACAAAACATACAATCTCCATCTGTATTGTTCAAAAAACAAAATTTATCACCTTAAGTGTTGATTCGATAGAATATTTGCAATATCTACTCATTGCTGGACCCTCTGAAACAAGCACAGTTATAATCAAACCTTGATCTAAAAAAATGACAAAATACCGCTTTGATGACTTTCGTTTGCATTCGAGTACATGTGTCGTAAATGATTTTTTCAAGAGAATGTTGCTTACAGATGGTTTTATTGCATTTAGAACCTTTTGGGGGATATTTTCTGACCTTAGAATGTGGACATAAGAAACATCCCATTCGTTTTGGATGATTAAATGCCATTTGATTACTGTCTTGACTCCTAAAACTCTTGGTACCGTTGATTGGAGTTTACCCGTTAGGTTAAACAAATTTATTCGTTCATTTAGATGTGGTTTGATATTCTTAAATCGATGTTAAATATTGTTCGTGTTTTTTATCATTTAAGTTAGCCGCTTTGTATTTGCGAAATGTTTAAAAGAGCATACCACACCTGCGGCTTCTTCTACTACATACTAGCACATTTTTGGTCTAAGCTGTCTACTTCAGTTTTTGTAGAATTATAAAATTCAATAATTTTAGGTTTTTAGTGTTTTCATTTATAGTATTGCCATGATGCATAGAAGACAGCAATATTACAGATGTATTTGCTTTTAGAACAGAAGATACCAGTGTTCGATCTCCAGTGAACCGAAAAATTAAAGACTTATTTTTTTGTGACTTACTCGGTACAAATTGCAATGGAAATCCCTTTTGTTTTTTCTCATAATCCCCACATATACAAAACTCCTAGCTTTTAGCTCATCAGTTAATTCGATTGAACTGAACCAGTTGTCACCAGTAATGTTTCGATTAGTATATTCAATAAGTTTTATGAGGTCTAAGGCATCTAATATAGGGAACAAATCATTTTATTGAATTGCTTTTTTTTTTAATTTTTGTTTTGCCAGTATTTAAAAATGCATTCATAACATCTTAAACTTGCACTTTACCTGAAAGATACGAGCATTTCATCTACGTTAAAATATTTGGAACATTAAGAGCAATTATCAACAAATCTCTTCAAAATGTCCCATATAGCTGCTGAATTCTTTCCTGTTGCAATTTGTTCAATTCTGGTATCGAAATTGTCGAATCTAATAGCAATTAAAAATAAGAACAAATGTTTGAACGACATTGTTGCTCTTTTTTATTCGATGGTTACAAAGATGCTGCATTTTCTCTTCCAGATTTAAAAACTACAAATAAAATTAACAATCCAAAAAATGCTTGTAATTCGGACATACTTAAATCATTTGTATAATAGTGGAGTGCCTGGAGCATTCAAAACGTTAAAACCTCGGATTAGAGTTATAGTGAATGAATTTATATAATCGACGTGGAGTTTTGTTTTTTATACTATAAATTACAATGTTTACCCAAATTTTTTTTGTGCTTTCAATTTTTTCATTGTTTAAACAAATTATTATGAAAAATTAATTTTTGAGCATATAATTTTACTTTAAATAGTAATTTTTTTTCATTTATACGTTAAATTTCACCTGAATAGACACAGAGGAACATCTTTCGAGAATACCTGTGTATAAAAATAGCAGTAGAGATTTCGAACAGGTAATAAAACTTGGAGGGGAGAGCAAAGCGGCAGCTGCTATGTAGCACCTATCCGAGCGCGAGCGCCTAGATGTGAAATCCTTCCGAATTTTTTTTTAACTCCGTCGTGTCCATTTTATACTGTAATTCTTTCATATTTTGTAGATAAATTTGTGAAGCTTTCACATAGGAAAAATGCCCTGATGCATGAAATAATGGAATCATTAGCTCAATACTATATAAATGTAAATTCCTATCTCCCATACGATCCGCAGCAATGAAGTCCTTCAATTATAGTAACCATTCGAAAATAAGTAATCCATAGTTTTGACGCTTTATTTTGATTTTAAAGCTCCAGTAACTTATTTTTAAAAAATTTAGTAAGCGTTTAAAATCCATGGTTTCCAGTTATTTCTGTATAGTTGAACATTTTAAAAATCATAGAGTTATCATCATCACTTATTACATTTGCAAAATCTGTATTGTGTTCCATAAGATTTTCAAAAACCAATTGTGATAAAGCTTGCTGTAATAAAGTATGAGCACGTACCTACTGCTCTAGCATACGCATGTCCAGAAGTTATGTGATCAATTGTATTTTCAGCATATATGGTAGAAAGAGCATCTTTTATCCCACTTCCAGCCATAATATAACCAAGATATTAGAGTATGAAACGAGCCTAGCCTCCACTTGTCAGAGCAGCCAGAGCAACGCGACGTGCCAACTCAATCCACCCTTATACTGTTTAATGCCCGACATCAAAAACGGATCAATTCGATTGTTCCTTCCAACTTGCAGGCCTTTAAATGCCAAATTAATAAATTGTCTCTTCTGCCGCAATAGATGTTCTCGGTACATTTGTATTTAGGTCCATACCTACGAGGATATCCTTAATAAAAAAAATAAAAAAATACACAGCAGAAGCAATATACCGTGCTTTCATGTATAGAGGTTGATCGAACGTTAAAATGCATGTTCTCATATCCAATTCTTCAGCATTATCTACTGAATTTTTTAATGTTGTGTAAATTGTGTGATAATCACTTGGAGCTGCGTTAATGAAAGGCAAAAAAATTATCGATGACACATCAAAATCATGGGCATTAGT
Source organism: Altica lythri (assembly GCA_964028335.1). Lineage (NCBI taxonomy): Eukaryota > Metazoa > Arthropoda > Insecta > Coleoptera > Chrysomelidae > Altica > Altica lythri. The sequence goes on along the minus strand of OZ034803.1, from coordinate 56,771,636 downwards.
TAATAAATTCATAAATCCATTCCATCCGGAAAATTTGTTATTATTTTTGAACTTTAAATACGTCCACAAAATATTTAATTGTCCATTTGTATTAAATTTCTTGATATCCGGTTCAACTTCTGGTAACTTGAATGTTATCTTTGAAAATCCTATACCTGTAGAAGCTGGATATATTTGCAAAAGGAATTTCCTTGTTTAAAAAATTCAGATTCAGGTGGAAACGTCTTCAGGCGCTTGATAGGTCGTCGAGGTTGTATGTTGTATACCATCACTTGGAGTAACTATTCCAATGCTTCCCATATAATGGAACGTTCCTTTACAATCAATAGTGTTCATATTGAAATCAGCATTATCATGCACAAATTGAACTGGTGGAGCTGTAAAAGTTGCTGAATGTAATAAATGATGATGTAAATAAAAATAAAACGTCAAAACTATGGATTACTTATTTTCGAATGGTTACTATATTGTAGGGCTTCATTGGTGAGATTGGGAGATTGGAATTTACATTTATATAGTATTGAGCTAATGATTCCATTATTTCATGCATCAGGGCATTTTCCCTATGCGAAGGCTTCACAAATTTATCTACAAGATATGGACCCGACAGAGTTTAAAAAACTTTCGGAAGGCTATTTCACATCTAGGCGCGCGGATAGGCGCTACATAGCAGCTGCCGCTTTGCTCTCCCCTCCAAGTTTTATTACCTGTTCGAAATCTCTACTGCTATTTTTATACACAGGTATTCTCGAAAGATGTTCCTCTGTGTCTATTCAGGTGAAATTTAACGTATAAATGACAAAAAAATACTATTTAAAGTAAAATTATATGCTCAAAAATTAATTTTTCATAATAATTTGTTTAAACAATGAAAAAATTGAAAGCACAAAAAAATTTTGGGTAAACATTGTAATTTATAGTATAAAAAACAAAACGCCACGTCGATTATATAAATTCATTCACTATAACTCTAATCCGAGGTAAAAACCTCCAGGCACTCCACTATAAGTAGCATCCTCACTTTTAATTTTGAGGAAAAATTCAGATATTTTTGTATTAGTATGTTCTAAAATTGTTTCCAAAATATCGTCGTTGAGAAGTTTACCAATTCGTATCTCATATGGTTGAAATGCACAGTTACAAAATTGTAAATAAAAAACGGCGCAGTGCATTAAATATTTTTTAATGCACTGAGCCCTTTTTTATTTACAAGTTTACCAATTCTGCTGAACCTTTTAAATAGGAAGATGTGCAAAGATGCGCTGGATACCAGGATTATGCGCTGTAGTTCGCACATTACGTGTTGGCGACTTTTTTGCCTATGTATAGCGATTCTTTCCATAAAAATAGTTAGTGATTGTAGATGAGTTACCTTGCATTTCTAAATCACTCAAAAAAAGGAACCTTATTCTTACAGTTCTGCTTGTACATGCTCCTCATGGTTGCTATCCGATATTTATTCTTCTGATCCCGTATCGTGGTTACTGTGCTTACTTTCTGCATTAGATATATTCTCTTCATTTTAAAACTTGACTATCATACTAATTAATATCAGTTATAATAAACGACGGTTCTTTAAAATCTTTCAACAATCTATTTATTTGATATGTTAGTCTCCCTCTGCTTTTTCTGACTTTTTCACTTTTGGGCATAATTTTGAAAACGATTTAGTAATTAAATATTTATTCTTTGACCTATATTCTAGTGCAAACAACTTTATTACTGTATTAAAGAAGCAATGGAACGAGGTGGTGTGGCTGGAACTGCTCCAGAACTAGGAGGTGAGTTTCCAGTCCAGGATATGAGTACAGGAGAAGGAGGTTTATTACAGGTGTGCATGGAAGGAGTAGGGTTACTTTTTGCAAACAGCAAGGTATTTATTTTGTTTATTTTTACTAATTAGAATTTAACGTAGAACTAATAAATTGTGAATTTTAGAGTTTTGGTGTGCATTGGTATTTGTGAATGATCCTGTAATGTTTATACGGGATCATAGTAATACTTGTTTTTTATTATTTTTTAACTATTAATTTTTTTATATTAAATAATTAATATGTAATTAAAAAAGTGTTAATTATTGTGGACAAAGAAAAATATTTTTTATTGGCGCATAATGTTTTTTATAAAACCCATATCAGTAAAAATTAAACACATTTCCAAAGACGTAAGTATGCATTACCAAGATCCCATTATTTTTTATGGGTAACTTTTGGTATTTAAATTATATTTGTTTTTTCAATTTAGTAAACAATATATTATGTTAATTGTTAATTTTATTTAATGTAGGTACTTAATATTTTACAGATGGTTTTAAAAATATTTTAATTTTATGGCCAGTTAATCATATATTACAAATCAATGTGCACCAATTTAAAAATATTTATTTAAGTAATAGATATATTATAAAATGAAGGTTAAAATTTTAAATTTTGACCTTCAATATTACGTTTAAATCTAGCTGCAGCTCCAAAAATGTCCGATATTTATATAAATGGTACAAGTAAGGATTATATTAACAATACTATTAAATATTCAATTTTATTTTTGGGACCCTTTTAGAAGATAAAAATTAGGACTAAATTTTTGGAAAGTTTTTCTGGTTTAGTATTAGGTAAATGTTATTTTTTACCAAAAATTCTAATTTACGAAAAAGTGTTATTTGTTGATATTATAATCTTAAATATATTAAAGAAATAGGTCACTCTTCAGCTCTTTAAATATCTCTATATAAAAAATTACACCAATCCCTTTTGACGTGAAAGACGGACAAACATACAAACACACTAACACACTTTTACATTTATAATATTGGTATGTGTCACCGGACATGGTGCGCTGACTGGTGGTCACATTATAAACTAGCGCTAGGGTGAAAGCTGGTAGTTAGCCATACATAAAAATAAGGCAAATTTGTATGCTGATAAATTTTGTTTATTTATATTTCATCTATTAATAATAAAAAAAGCGTACATCAGTGAAAATTAACATTTAACTATGGCCTCAGATTTATTAAATAATTGTGGAGCTAGATTTTCTTCAAAAAAAAAATAACAAAAGTAGAAAATACTGTTGTGTTTATGGATGTTGAAGTAATGCAGCCCAAAATTCAGACGTTCGTTTTCATCATTTTCCAAAACCTAATCGGTTTTTTGTTAAAAGAGAAACAATGAAAAAGGTAAACTATATTCAGTGTCTTTTACAACACTTACCGTGTACAATATAATAACACCGCTGTAATGTGTTTACATCTTTCACTAAGTCCAGCTTTACAGCTACACTTTGATGAAACAATTTGACCATTTTTTTGTATACCTAACTGTTTTTATTTCATGGGGTTTATCACGAAAAGCTGATGATTGGATACAATACGACAAAATATCGTATTAATCATTGTTTTGATTTTCCAACCCATTATACATTAAATGTCCTGCATTAATTATTTTCAATCCTTCTACAAAATTTCGAGACTTAGGAGTAGCCTCAATAAAGTCAAGAACATGATTTAATGATAAAAACATTTATATTGTAAATAAAAACTAAATAACTTTAATTAATTAAATCACATCTATCACCCTAGCAGTAGTAATATTTTTAACCACCAGAGCGCGTAGCGCCAAGTGACACTTACCAATAGATATAATGGGTGTTTTTTTTAGAGGTATAGAACTTTAAATTGCAATAAAACAAGGATGGATTATTCGAGTGACATGATTTTTTTTATTCGAAAGATAATTTTGTGGCATTACATTTTAAATATGATTTCTGGCATATGACTACTACGGCTGGCTCGAATGTAGTCCAATCTGGACGTCCAATTTTTGATGACTTTTTCTAACATTTGTGGTCGTATATCGGCAATAACACGGCGAATGTTATCTTCCAAATGGTCAAGCGTTTGTGGCTTATCCGCATAGACCAATGACTTTACATAGCCCCACAGAAAATAGTCTAGCGGTGTCAAATCACAAGATCTTGGAGGCCAATTCACAGGTCCAAAACGTGAAATTAGGCGGTCACCAAACGTGTCTTTCCATAAATCGATTGTGGCACGAGCTGTATGACATGTTGCGCCGTCCTGTTGGGACCACAGCTCCTGGACATCATGATTTTTTAATTTAGGAATAAAAAAAGTTAGTAATCATGGCTCTATACCGATCACCATTGACTGTAACGTTCTGGCCATCATCGTTTTTGAAGACGTAAGGACCAATGATTTCACCAGTCCATAAAGCGCACCAAACAGTCAGTTTTACTGGAAGTAACGGTGTTTCGACATAGACTTGAGGATTATCTTCACTCCAAATGCGGCAGTTTTGTTTGTTGACGTAGCCATTCAACCAGAAATGCGCTTCATCGCTAAAAAAAATTCGCTTATGAAATCGGGAACAACGGCAATCTCGTTTTGGGCCCATTCAACGAATCTACGCCTTGCTTGAAGATCGTTTGGCTTCAATTCTTGCACGAGTTGGATTTTGTAAGCACTCAAGCCAAGATCCTTCTGCAAAATCTTGCATAAAGTGGATGGACACAGATCCAATTCCTGTGCTCGATGGCGAATGGACACATTCGGGTCTTCCTCAATGCTACGCTCTACAGTAGCAATAGCTTCTTCTGTACGCACCGTACGACGTCTCTGGGGATGCAGGTTAAGTATACGTGGTGCGAAAACGTTCCATGGTTAATTCAATTAACTGCTCTGATGGACGACGATAAAATGGACGTAGTGCGCGATACGTATTCCGCACAGAACCATTATTTTCGAAATAAAACTGCACAATTTGCAAGCGTTTTTCAGGCGTGAGTCTATTCATGATGAATTGCCAAACAAAACTGAGCATAAATCACTTGACAGCTGTCAAATCGGTCGCCATCTTGAAAAGTAATGCCTACTTAAAGTTCTATACCTCTAAAAAAACACCCATTAGATGGATAACAAAACCAAGCCAAGACTAATTGTGGTTTAATTTGGAAAACATATAGTAATCTTAAAAAATAGAAAATGACAAACGCATTTGCATTTAAAATCTAAAACTTTATTTTATTTGTCCACTTGCGACCAAATAATAACAGCTAATACAAAAACGCAACCTGTCTCATTTTTACCGCGATGCAATAGTTGCCAAACCACAATAAAACATACCTACGCAAAAGAAGCTGTTAATTAAAAATTTTTTCACTATGGCCACATAATTCTTCAAATAACCTTTAAAACGTCCTTAATTGTTAATGGATAAATCCAATAACGATGATTTTGCGTTTATTTCTCGACCATAAGAAAAAGAAAGATGAAACAGGAAACTGATGTACCTAAATCAGCGATTTATAAATCATAATCGAGGCACTTTCTAAATTTCCTACGACATTAATTTTTATTCGCTGCTATTAAAAATCGAAAGTTCTGGCCCAGCGGTAAACTTCTAGCCTTAATTGGACACATCAGCGACTCTTTACCAAATGTGCTTCACATTCCGCGACTGATCAAAATCAATCTGCATGCGAAGTTGCTGGTAAAATTTGTTACATTTTTAGTTTTAATTATTGAATATAAAGATGATGTCGTTAGTGATCAAACAGCAAGGAAATAGTTCAAAAATTTGTTTTCGAGAGATTTTTTCCTTGACCCAAAAATCCCGCACAGGGAACCCAAAAATCATTCACAACGAGGATCTTCGACAGGTTGTGGACGCAAATTCTAGGACGACGTGCCAAGAACTTACAGAAATGTTCAGTGTTAGTCCTAAAACTATTTGTTTTCATCTTCATCAGTTAGGAAAGTCGTGGAAATTAAGCAAAACTTTTCCACATGCATTGAAAAATAATAACAAACATTTGATTCAACATTATTGAACCATTTTTTAATCGGTTATTAATCTGCAACGAAAAATGGATCTTGCATTTAAATTCTAATCGTTCATATCATTGGTTGTCGCCTACTGATATAATACCACACACACTCAATGCTTCCTTGCACCAAACAAGGTTTTGTTGTGTGTTTGGTGAAAAGTAATTGAAATTGTGCATTAAGAGTTTTTGGAAATGAGTTATACCATCACTACTAACTTGTATTGTGAGCAACTTCAACAAGCACAAGCAGCACTTATCCTGAAACAGCCTTCTTTGATCCATCGGAAGAAAATGATGTTCTGGAAGGACAAGCTTCATACCCGAGAAAAAAATTTCAGAACTCGTCTGGGAAACGCTTCCACACCCGACATTTCACCAACTAATTATTACCTTTTTAGGGTTCCGTAGTCAAATGACAAAATACGGAACCCTTATAGATTCGTCATGTCTTTCTGTCTGTCTGTCCGTAAGTCATAGCCACTTTTCTCCGAAACTTTTAGAAGTATACTGTTGAAACTTGGTAGGTAGATGTATTCTGTGAACCGCCTTAAGATTTTACACAAAAAAATTTTGGGGGTTCCCCATACTTAAAACTGATACTCAAAATGTTTTTTCATCAAACTCATACGTGTGGTGTATCTATAGATAGGTGTTCAAAAATGATATTTACGTATCTACTATTATTTTTCCTAAACTGTATAGTATGCGCGAGAGATACTTTCAAAGTATTAAAATGTGTGTCCTCTCCTCTTTAACTTCTGGAATAAGAGAATTTTAAAACTAAAAAAATATATGGTGTACATTACTCTGTAAACTTCCGGCGAAAATTGATTTGACCGAGATCTAGCAAGTAGTTTTTTTTTTTAAACATCGATCAAAGTTACAACGAACTACAAGAACTTCTATATTGTTACTTGCTTCTACGGAACCCTTCATGGGCGAGTCCGACTCGCACTTGGCCGCATTTTTCTATCTGTTGACCAGACAGTTCAGAACTCCTGTTGATGTAAAAAATGCATTCCACCAATTTTTTGACTTCAATCCGGGAAGTTCTACAATACCGGCATCTAAAAATTGATTGAGTGCAATGGTAATTACTTCAACGAATAAATAGTGTCCTATTGTTTCTGAATAAAAATTTATATTTTTCTACCATAAACCACACGTAATATTAACGAGTGTCTATGAAAGAAAATATCGTATAGGATTTTTTAAATGTTTCTGACTACGAGTTGTGGTATTATTTCCTTACTTGTAAATTTTGTTAAATATAAGACATTGTTGTTTGTAGCAATAGCCTATTTTATTATGATTGTTTCGTGTCGTTGGGTGCGCTATTGTGCATATTGTTTGCAAGGACCACTCAAACTTTCCTATTTGCTCTCGCCATTCGCAGGATGCCAACTTGTTCTGCATTTTTTTACAGTTTTGTTTTAATATTCAACGATTTTATTAACAATAATTTGTTTAATTTACATTTGAGTTATTACAGTTCCACACACCAGACGTTTTTTTTTAATGTTTTGTGACAACAATATAGGAAAATGCTGTTGATGACAGGATATACGTAGGTACCAATAGAGAAATTAGGTATTTTTAAAGTATAGGTGCAATTTAAATAGGACGTCTTTTTAGTATCCTATGAATATCTTAATGATACAGGACCTTCATTAGTGTCTTCCGATTCAGGTAGCTTTCTATCATATTAAAAAAACAATTAAATCAAATTTAGTTTTATAATATTTAATGCTAAATTGCACAACATCAACGTAGTTAATGTACAATTTTGTACATAATGACTTGATGTTTTATTTTTTGCTTTATATTAGTGATATACGTAAATAAATGTGATGTAAGTACTTAAATTTGTTTTTAAAATACAGTAGATACATGGGAGTGATATTAACAAAATAGTTACTTAGCAAGTAGATAGCCTATAGAAAAATAAGGTACATTAATATAAAGTAAAATGTTTTTATTTTTCAAAAACTTTAAGAATATTATACTTTGTAAAACATATACAGATTTAGTACAGAAGCAACCGAACTGTTTTTAACGGTATATCTGACAAGCCGATAATGACAAATACGTAAAGTTATTACGATGACAGGTCATTATATTGTTTACTAGCCACCAAAATTACTTAATTAAATAAGAATTGATCTATTAAATTAATGATATCTCAACAGCGCCACCTTGTGGTGGCGTTATTGTAATTAATTAAGTAGTTTTTGATTGTCAAAGTATATGAGATATCAATGCGCCACCTTACGGTGGTGTCATAATACTTAATTTAGTTTTCTTTTTTACGTACCAATATCTATAAAAGACTATCTCAAGATCTACTTAAATGCAGCACACAATATTATATAAAAAAAACACCTTTTTCTACGACCACATTGGAAAGTAACACTTATCGCACTCTCTACCCTCATGAAAAGCGCTACTTTTGCACACATGTGCAAAAAGTTAATTTCCACACGGAAGGATACCTAGGTAATCAAACACGGTTTTCTCATTTACATTTACAAATGTAATAATGCAAAAAAAATTAAGCAAAACACAAATGGGCAAAAATTAAACGTATAAATTTTGTAAAAAAATAACTAACGCCTGGAATAGAATGAGAGTTTAGTTTAGTGTTCTAACGTAAGACACTCGCTTAAACCACTGAGCTAACACGGCTCATGTAGTCAGTTTCATATTTGAAGTATCTATCTTTTGGAAATTTTTACAACATAATATTTTTAAAAAAATTGAAAGTATCAAATGCTCTTTTAAGTTATTTTTCTTTAAAAACTGATTAATTATAAAAAAATATATTTTTATATCTGTTCATCGTCCATAGTTATTGTTTTGTTACTCAAATATCGTAAATAAAACAGCATTATTTATAATATCAACTAAATACTTAAAACTGGAATAGTGGAAACTGTCACAAATAAAACAATCACATAACACAATATTGGTTAAAGATATCTCGTAGTCGTAGGAAAAATAGTGTACATTACTTGTGCGGAAACTGACTTTTCACACTCGTGTGATTGTCACTTTCTGCACTAGTTGTGTAATATACTATTGTTGTCTGTTAGCACTTCTAAATATTTATTGTTTTTTAGTATTTGTTGTTATAGCGACAACTATTTGGATACAGAATTGGACTATCTGATATTTTAAGAAATTTAAAAACAATGATTTAATTAAAATAAAGAAAGTAAAAATTTTCAATCTTTCAATAAATGTCACGTTAGTTTGACTGCCTATATATGCACCACTAAATACACACAATTTTAAATTATTTAAATTATAACAAACTATCTGATCAGACAAACTTCGTACTGCCTAACACTTATATATTTTTCTCATTTTCCGTTTTTTTTAAATTTATACGATTTTGTTTCGTTTTTTTTTGTTTTGTTGTTTTTGTCATATTTTCTCTTTAGTTTCCGCGTTTTCTCTATTTTTATATATAAGAGATCAACTGCGCCACCTTACGGTGGCATCGTAGTACTTGTTTATTTAAATATATAAAATATCAATGCCCCACCTTATAATAACGTGTAAATATTGTTATGGAATGTATCTTTGCTGCTCTTTATTTTAGCATAAATTTTATTTTCCTTTCTTCTTCGATTTTTTTTTGGGTCAATAGGATCACTTTTTGTATCCTATTTGTTTCTATTTCAACAATTTATATTTTACAATTTTATTAAGGCATATATTTTTTTATCATGTCATTAACTTGCAATTCTAATCATGAACAGCTTTATCAGAAAACAAACATTATTTTTTCCCATCCCTAGGTAACTTTTCTTTTATACAAAACAAAATCCGTTCTCAAAATAGAGAAGGTCCAGGAGTAGTGGGAAAAATCACCGGGCAAGCCACAAGTCAAAGTCTTCATACAAGGACACTCGGCTAAATTTAATGCAGAGCTGTTATCACAAAGGCGAAACGATGTCAGAATGATTGTCAGTCTCTTGACAGGACATTGTCGGCTCAGAAAACACATGAGTCAACTGAACTTGGCAGATGAAGACATCTGTCAATACTGCCAAGAGGAGGAGGAAACCAGATTACATGTCCTATGCAAATGTGAAGGCCTTGCATGGACTCGGTATCTAGTACTGGGAGAGGAGAAGCCGGCTGTTACGTGGAGAGGCCACTATCAAGGCTATTAAGGTTCTCTAATCCTATTCTAAAGATGATGGGTGTTCACAATAGATCTGTAAAGGTCGCAGTGATAGAAGTTAACAACCAACTCAATGAATCTATTTGCGTAAAGACAGTTACCTATTATCAAGTAATTTTTTTTACAACCAATCGAATCATAACAATATATAACATATCAACTGTTTCACCTTACGGTGGCGTCATAGTACTTAATTAAGTAAAAATTATTTGTTTTTATATATGCGATGTTAACTACGCCCTCTTACGACGGCGTCATAGTACTTAATTTAGTATTTTCCTAGTTGTCATTTGCGTTTGGTTATTCCCCATCAGATGCATTTTTTTTAAACCACGTTTTATAGTGACTTTACGTAAACGCGGTCTAACGGGATAAAAGTATCCTAATGTCCGTCTCCTGGTTTTGAGCTACCTCGATACCAATTTTCAGCCAAATAGGCTCAGTTGTTCTTGAGTTACAAAAAGTGTACCTACATTTTTCTATAAGTTGTTTGTGTTATTGGTTACAATTCACATAAATTGTGTAAATATTAAAAAAACAAATAAAACAAGAATTAAAACGTAATAGAAAAAAATTACAGTACAGGCCTGTATTTCTGCTTGAATTTCTAAAATTATTAACTTTTAGACAGGTTTTCCTGCTGTGGTCTTAAAATCTTCTACTATATATTTTCTTAACTTGCAGGGCATTTGAAAATTTCAGAAGAAATAAAAAGCACGATTTATAATATGCAATGTTTAGAAAGTATACCTGCCCACACATCAATACTTTTTCTATATTAAATATATAGTAGAAGGAATAACACAGATACGAATATTTTTGGTGATAAAGGACAACTTTTTATACATCTCCTAAAGCCCATATAGGGTTTTGAACATTTTTTTGTAGTAAAATTGATTAAGGGGAAAAATTCGAAACTATAAAAAAACCTTAACCGTTTTACTTAACTACAACCATTACTATCTTTTATTCTGTCTGCTGTCACAATTCGATGTTATTAACATGAACTTTATGTTACATTTTTTTAAGTTATTTTGTTGAGCTGTCAAGTAAATTAGCTATTTTTATATTTTAATATATAAATTTTTTATTTAAAATTCAACTTGATCTCTATGCATGCTGCTCGATGTGCAAACTCTTTATAGCTGTACTTATATCTACTTTTTTTTATCGTCCATGTAATAGTTTAGTTGTAGCAGATATTTAAAAAAAAGAGATGGTCTTCAGAATATGGTTATTCAATATTTAGTTTTATTTTCATTATAAAGTTATTCACTAAAGAAAAGAAAAACTTTTAAAAGTCAGTTATTCACTGAATACAACAAAAAGTTAAGTATTTGAAATTCAATGATTAATTAAAAAAAAATCAAAAGAGTAAGACAATTTGTTTTTCTTTAAAATCGAAGAATACAATTTGTTGTATAAGATTTTAAAAAACATATTTTACAAATACACTTTAAGTCGAAAAATGTTACTTAATTTTGTAAATAATTTAAAGAAAATTCGACCGCAAAGTATTTCATTGAAAACACCTACAATATTAATCCAAAGAAATTTAAGAACAACCCTTTGTAGACTATCGATTGTAAACTGATAGCTGCTCAGTATGTCAATGTCTCTAGGGATATTTTTAGCTAACAAATACGTAGGTAAATACCATACACACTTTAAAAAAGATTAGTAAAGTGATAATCTAGAAGTTTATAGTATAGTGATAAATATATACTATTTGCAAGATGTTATTCAGAACCTTACTAACCTTGCAATAAAAAAAACACATTCGGTGTTAAAGACTGAACGAAATAAAGAAAAACAGAAATTACAGTACTGTGTAAATTAATGTGAACGCGGCATAATTATAACAATATTTAGTTTTTCACATCTGGTATCACGTTTAATTAAATAGTGATGGCATTTTGTCGCAGTAGGTTTACACGCTTGGCAAGTCTCGGCAAGCTTTCATAAATAAAAGCGTGTAAAGGTGGTGTTTGATTTGGATTGTGTAACATGAAAAAGCTTGTTGCCAATCGAGGCCAGTATCGGTTCTCAAACAGAAATGTTAGGAAGCTTGCGGCAAGCGCTTGCGATGTATTTATACGTTGGCGGATGCTTAGTGCCGCACACGAGATCCTAACACCGAAATTTACGATTTCTATTGTTTTTTAACATCGTTCACCTTCTTTGCCGAACTTGTTGCTTGCTTTGCTTTGGTTTATATTTAAAATAAAAATATGTGAATCCAAACGCAAGTGCTGAAACAACTTCGACGTCTACGTCTACCATGCGTAACACACCAGCGCACTCGTAAGCGTGTAAATAGCATTCAAGCGTTTTCAAGGCTTGGAGCTTGTGAAAGCTTGACGAGACTGTAAAAGTACTATTAGATTTTCTTTGATTCACAGTCAATAATGTAACCAGATGCGTTGCATTTCGTTTTTATTTCGAATTAAAGCGTTCTGAGAAGTCATTAAATCAGGACTTCATTTCATTCTGATTCTCCAAAAATACGTACTAAAATTGTTATTTTGAGTGAACATACATCTAAATCTTAAAGAGATATTGCAAAGGAATGTAATTTGAGCTTGGGAGCTGTTAACAAGATTTTAAAGCAGAAAAAAAAACTGGGACCTTCGAAGTGAACATAAAATGTGTCACAGTTAGTTATACGTCGAATTTTGAAGACAACTAACTTTGAAGCTAATATATAACAACTTTATATCAAACTGCCATATCAAACGTCATCATGTGTCACATTTAGTTATACATCGAACTTTAAAGACAACTGGCATTTTGAACATAAAGTCTAACAACTTTATAACCAACTGCCATATCAAACGTCAGAATGTGTCACATTTAGTTATATGTCAAATTTTAAAGACAACTGACATTTTAAACGTTAAGTGTAACAACAATGGGTGTATTCCGAAATCTACACCAGTGTGCTGACCAGTAGTTATGACGTCATGATTTCGACGCCATATTGTACTGGTAGACCGCGCTGGTAAGAATACTGTGACAGTGTGACGTAATGGTATCCATCAATAATGGCATCTCAGGATACCAAACAACAATTAGTATTGATAGATGAAGGAAATCGCAAGTCTTATACACTAACTGTATCTCCAGAACAGTATGAAAGAGCAAGCGCAGGTATTAACTATTGTGACTGCGCTGGCCAGAGTATTTCGGAATGGATTACCAGCATGGCGTCGATCCATGTCGTCATTACCACTGGCCAGCACACTGGTGTAGATTTCGGAATACACCCCTTATAACAAACTGCCATTCCAAACGTCATAAGGTATCACATTTTATTTATACGTCAAATTTTAGAGACAACTGATATTTTGAACGCTACATTTAAAAACTTTATAACAAACTGCCATATCAACCTTATAATTTGTTACATTTAGTTATACGTCAAATTTAAAAGACAACTGACATTTTGAACGTCATATCAAACGTTATAATGTGTCACATTTAGTTATATGTCAAATTTTAGAGACAACTGACATTTTGTATGTCACGTCTAACAACTTTATAACTGCTATATCATATATCATAATATGTCATATTTAGTTATACGTCAAATTTTAAAGACTTTTGACATTTTGAATGTGCAATGAAAATAAAAAGGAAGACAACTGAAAGGGATGAATAATTTTAGTCAGGAAGGGTAAATTAAACCTTAAAAAGAACAACTCAAGATCTTTAGTAGATTGAACACGCGATTATACATGACTCTAAGGTGTAAAGACGACTTTTAGAAGGTGAAAGGAAAACAGTAAGACCTCAGAAGAAACGGTATGATTGGGTGAAAAATGTAAGAGCTGGACTGCTGATGAGAGTTACTTTTTCGAATAAGGACAACGGTCTCGTTTCGTCAGAAAAGTGCCAATGAAAACTTACGTCGGCTCATATTGATTAAGAAATTAAACATCTTCTGATGTTTTGGGGCTGCTTTTTTTATAAAGGTAACGCATCCCTAGTACCTACCAATCAAAGACATGATGAATTCTTAAAAATAAACAGACTTCTTGGAAAGGAGAATAAAAGAAAAACTGATGATGACGAAATATTTCAAAGACAAGAATATACCTTGCCTTGAATGGCCAGGAAACTCACCGGATCTCAATCCAACTAAAAAAGAAAAATTAATACAGGCAGATATGGTTTCGGAAAATCACAGAAAACTATAAAAAAACTTGTTGATTCGATGACAAAACGTCTTCAAGAAGTTATTAAAGCGAAGAAATGACATATTTCATATTAAAACAATGTTTATTGTATTGATTATTCTATTTTGTTCGTCTATAAAGAACTAGCAGCCCGCCCCGGCTTTGCACGGGGATTAAAGAAAAATAACAAAAGCCATTAAATTTATTGGGTCAACGCTTCCCTGTAAACAATATTACATGTTGTTTTATTTTATGGCAGCAAAATAAATTGATTTTCAGGTGCTCCGACTTGCCTTAGGCGGTTGGCCATGAGGAAAACAGATCCCTACTAATTGGAAGGTTTGACCATGAGACTTATTATTAGTAAAAGCGAAAGATGTTTTGATAGAAAATTGATGTGGTTTAAATGGATTTGGTAGATCAGTTGGGATCATCGGTATCCTCAGTGTATGAGCTGGTTGACCAGCTGGTGGTTCCGTTATAATGGTTCCTACAACTTAATTGTCCTTTAATTCCTTTATAAGTAGCCTCGTCCCATTGCACATGCTAAATTTGTGCGATATCTGTCGTGATTATGAAATAAGTTATTTTGAAAAGGATTAATACCAAGATAAAAACTTTTAAAAAATTAAAAAATAGTTGTTGTGACGTAACTATAACAGTTAGACATATGCTGTCGCGGCATTTTTTGTAGATATTTATATATTCTTCAAAATCGCAGTACACTATTTTATTCTATAATCAATAGGTTCTCAGCGCACGCGATGTAAGGATTTTAAGGTCATTTTTGGTTACATTAATGGCATTTTAGTAAGGATCCCTACTTTTTTTTGTATATGAAACATAGCCTATGTCACTCGGGAATAGTGTAGCTTGAAAACAGTGAAAGAATTTTTGAAATCGGTCCAGTAGTTTCGGAGCCTATTCATTTCAAACAAACAAACAAAAAATCAAACCTTTCCTTTTTATAATATGAGTATAGATAAATGTTGATTTTACAATGTGTTTACATTAATTTGCATAGTACTGTATCTACTTAGCTAAAATAAGACCAAATTAAATTTCCATATTTTTTCTTCCAATTCACATATTTTTCTTTGATTTTAAACGTCTATCTGATTTCACCTTTTTTGTTTTTGAAATTTTGTATCAAAACTTTTTTACCTAATGCAAACTATTTTTTTTTTATTTCTTATGACAAACTTTTAGTTTTAGGAATTAGTTTAAGAATTAGCTGTTTTAATTCACATGATATTAAAGAAAGTTTTGAACTCAGAAAAAAGTTTGTGCTTAAATAACAGTGTAAATTTAAACAAAAACTCTTAAATGTCTTTAACAAAAAATTGGTATCAACTAGTAGCACCAAATCTCATACCTGTAAATTGTAATACAAGCATATTATAACAAATATTTATGTAAAGGACTTTAATTAGAAACATGATTATTCTACTAAAAGTAAAATATACTAAAAATAAACTAAATTTATATAATTATATACTGAAGATTTTAATGCCTCAGTTGGACAATTACGTGGAGGTTTATTATGTTGAATGCTGAATGTTTCTTTTCGATATTTTCTCTTTTTTTTTTTGTAAACTCTGTGTTCGAAATGAGTGGTCATGATTGTTAAAGCGACGGAGCTGTCTTGGTCAAAATGAAAAAGAGAGCTCCCAAGATTCGCTTAATGGGAACTTTTGAGATGGTCCTTTTATTTGTCTAAGTACAATACTAATTGTGTATTATTTTTCTTCATATGTCCACGTCGATACGTTGCTGCTTGCAGGACTTTGAGGTATATACGAAATTGGTCTAGAGTTTTTTGATCGTTAGTTTTTAGTAAATAGTCTTTGTTTAGTTTAGTTGCTTTCCTGTAGATTTCAGCTATTGCATCCTCAAAATGTGTTCACAATTGGCACCGCGTGTTCTAGATTAAAATGTTTATATTATACGTTTTGTGAATTGTTAATGTTTCTTTTTATAAAAGAGTGATATCATTACCTACATTCAAAAAACGTATTGTATAAATATTATTGGATTTATATTTTTCGTAGTCACATTCTTTAACTTTGTACAATTTCACCTCTGTTAATAATCTGGTTTCTAACTAAATAAATAAATTTACTCATATTAACTGATTTAAGATTTAATCGACTTTAGTGTTGCGCATAAGTGTAGCCAACCTAGCTGCTTACCTCTGCGGGAAAAGACCGCATGGCAACTAACACACAATAATTTGCACTAGTTTATTTAACACTATCCAACACACTGATACACCTCATATACACTTTTAATTAGTATTACAACGTAGGTTCATAATAACATTATCAAACCATCTCTAAAGTTGCCTAGGGCTTGCATGATGGCTATTGCGCATGTACTATTTGTTTTTTGCTTTAATTTTTTTTAATATTATAACTTGTGTCCAATAATATCGACTTAAATAAGATGAATAAATTAGTTGAATCAAGACACGATTTATAATATTAATAATACTATATTTCGTACTAGAATTATAATGTCAATTTTGGTATTTTCAGTTTTTCGTTAGGATTATACATATAAGGAAATGTTTTACACAGAAGTCGAATATCTTCGTGATAGAAGAATTTAGTAAGTATTATTTAAATATTTAACAAATTTTAATTTGCAAATTAAATTTTTATTTTCTGTTGTAATCAATAATTTTATTATATACCTATACACTAGAAGTAAACTGGAGAGGGTACTCTATAGCTTAAAGTAGGAAGAAATTATTTTGCACATGGTATGGTACGTGCAAGCTTGACACAAGAATTACTGCAAATATTAAATTCGATAGTAACAGTTAGCTGTTTGCAGAAACAAGTTAATTTTGCAGTTATAATGTTGTTTTATTGTCATTACGAACGTATGTAACCTTTCGTTCAAAAATAATTTTTGCTTTTTTTAGCATTTACTTTTCAGTACTGCAAAAAATGCCAAAAAACGATAACCGACTAATAAATACAAAATAGCAGTTGCCAAATGTAATCTGAAACAGAACACAAAGGAAATGTGTCTCTTATATTTAACACTAGTTAGTATTGTCACGCCTGGGGGGAATTAAGGGAATGTACCATAGTGTTTTGGGATGAGGGGTAGCTAACTGACGGCACTTCCCACCCAGGTCGTGGTTATCTACCCCCTGGCTGGGTATCCTGCTGAAGGCAGGAAACTAACCAAGGGGAAGATGAGATAAACAACAGGAAACAAACAACAAATATATTAACAAAGAAACAATAACAATGAATAATTAAATATGACTAACGAATAACTAAATACAAATCTTAACTAATCTTACCAAATAAACTACATGGTGGCATATCACATTTAATCACGAAAATACGTCAAGAGTCACAACGGCCCAGACCCAAGGGTCTGTTTTAGGGACACCCCGAAGGGTGACCCTTACAGACAACCTCAGACTCCGAACTCCCCGTGTCCGACCTCAACAACTTGCTTTTATAGCCAATTCATATTCTACGTGAGAATAAAAATTAAACTATTTAAACACGTGTCGAGATCTAACGTAATGACTTTGACCTGGTAAAATGTAATACAAAACAATACAGTAAAATATAAAATAATAAATTAATATGTAGGGCAAAACTGCCCTATCGCCGTATGTGACATGCCCCCTTTCCTTAAAGCCAGCCCCTGGCTTTGCTCGGCTCTGGCTTACAGGGGTGTATGTATAGGACTTAGTTTTACAAAATTAATAATCCGCCACACTTCTATCGAAATCCGCTCTTCTCGGAGAATGTCCTGTCTTGCCTTCGTCTAGAAACCGCCAGGTCCACCGCTGGCTAGACGGATCCCTTTTTGGTATGTTGGTCTGTCTGCAACTACTTTAAAAACCAATCATTATCTATAGCTTCATCTCTCGAGGTCCATGGCCAACATCAGACAGTACTCCATCACTTCATCCACCTTTAAAACATTGAAACCATACAACTACAGTCTTCCCACCTATGACTACCATCCATTGGGAAGATCTGCTACTATTGCGATAGGAGTATCGACGCTAACCATTTCCATACCTCGACGGAGATCTTCCTGACTTGTTGAGACAAGACCCATATCATACTCAGGATGAAGGACCCTTTCTCTCTAGAATTCTGGTACCGAGCAAGCATCTCCTGGATCGCGTCTTCCTTGATCAGATGTGGGGAAAATGTTAAACATTTAAACATCAAAACAATAACTCGGTCCTAAAACATACAAAAACAAATACTATTACAATATTTCTAGAAAGGGCATTAGGGAATTACTATTCTTTACATTAAACGCAAATTTGAACTGATACCGATACGGGTATTTGACTTCCTATACGAACACCTTACCACATTAGTCTCCCTTTTTTTTTGAACACTCGTCAGTGAGTGTTATATTTTCACATATTGTCCCAGTCCTCTTTGTGGGACCATGGCATATAAAACTCTTGGGCGAACCTCTCGCCCCAAATATACAATACTATATGCGCACTGCGCACAAACTCGCCTGCCATCTCCCCACAGACATTATCAAACTCAATTATAAAACAATGTGCACCTTGCACACCAACTTATCTGCTGTCCCTCAGCAGACATCATTATACCTAAAAAAACTCATCCTTTCTTGGTGATATTATCACCTATTGTGCTTCATGTGCTCTCCTTTAGCAGAGACCATCATCAACACCAAATCTCTGTGTACACTTTGCACACAAACTTTTCTGCTGACCCTCAACAGAAACAATTATATAAAAAAAATACTAGCAGGAACCCTTTAACCGCTCATCTTGGTGCTTTGCTTAAAAAAAAACTTTTCCGTGCTTCCTGCACACTAATTTTCTGCGGTCTCTCAGCAGAACTTTGTAAATCTAAAAAAGGAAACTAAATACCTAAAATATAGAAGTCAAATACTACCTTAAAATTTTTTTCATGCTATTCTTCTACTTAACAGGTTGACTACCCTAGACTTCCTCTCATACTGGCCTTGCAATACCTTTGGTTCATTTACTCTATCACACTTAGTTTCATCTTTAAACTTCATTCAACTTTTCCTTTTAAACATTATCCTTGATGGTCATCTGTTCTAAAATCTTAAAACAAAAATATTAAATCATCAAAAAAAATGTTTTCCCTTCCGCTTCTTTCTAGATCTTGATCTCTATTATAACTACCCCTTACTAGCACATAACCAAATCCTTTTAAGTAACCCCATATAAACCTTAAATACCAAACTAATAAAGATTAAAAAAAATATAACAATATTCAAACAAGTTCAATCGAATTTATTCAATGTAACATATTCTATATTATAATAAAAAAACCTATATTTCTACAGTGTAGAAAAAACGACGATGTTTTGGAGTTTCGAAGTTTCTGGTCCGTTGTACTCTTACTTACTCTTGACACGCCACATTTATTACTTTAAAGTTAAAAAAATGACTATAACGAATATTTGGTGTCTGTTTCCTAATTTACGACATATTAAAAAAATACTAGGAAAATACGGAATTTACTACCTAATTAAATTAACAAAATTTGAAATCTCTAACCAAGAAGATAAATAATAAGATGTCTAAAAAGAAAGGTTCAATGTCAATAATCTAAACTTGAATTATTGCTGTGTTTGCAGTTTTGTTATTTCGGAATTAAATGCACAACTAGCTGACAAAGAAATAACATAAAACATTTACTAGACCGTGACCATATCTGTACCCTATATACACATACAACAAAAAATAAAATTAAAGAAAATTTAATTTAATTTTTTCGCAAAATGGCATAGATTATAACGTAGATACGAATGGGATACATTGACGAATATTTATTACTTCAACTAAGACACTAGAAACAATTGGAAAATTATAATAAATTCAATTCAATATAGATAAAAGTATCTCAACATTGTGCAAAAGAACAAATATTGTAACAAAGCTCACAAATTAATTAATAACACAAGATATTTCGCTTTAAAAAACATATCGAACAGTTTAGGAAGAAACTTAAGAAAATTAACAGATGAAACTGTTTAGGAAGAAACAGTTCACAGGAACAGCTAACGGCACCTCTACCATGTCACGTCAGTGACATGAGGCAAAAAAATGCTATAAAAAAATGGCTACGAATAGTTAAAATTAAACTGATTAGGAAGAATCAGTTCAGGGATCAAACAACGGCGCCTCCACCAGGTCACGCCTGGGGGGAATTAAGGGAATGTACCATAGTGTTTTGGGATGAGGGGTAGCTAACTGACGGCACTTCCCACCCAGGTCGTGGTTATCTACCCCCTGGCTAGGTATCCTGCTGAAGGCAGGAAACTAACCAAGGGGAAGATGAGATAAACAACAGGAAACAAACAACAAATATATTAACAAAGAAACAATAACAATGAATAATTAAATATGACTAACTAATAACTAAATACAAATCTTACCAAATAAACTACATGGTGGCATGTCACATTTAATCACGAAAATACGTCAAGAGTCACAACGGCCCAGACCCAAGGGTCTGTTTTAGGGACACCCCGAAGGGTGACCCTTACAGACAACCTCAGACTCCGAACTCCCCGTGTCCGACCTCAACAACTTGCTTTTATAGCCAATTCATATTCTACGTGAGAATAAAAATTAAACTATTTAAACACGTGTCGAGATCTAACGTAATGACTTTGACCTGGTAAAATGTAATACAAAACAATACAGTAAAATATAAAATAATAAATTAATATGTAGGGCAAAACTGCCCTATCACCGTATGTGACAGTATTTATAAATCTATGATACTAAGAATTAATTAATGCTTGGAAACACTGCTTTTCTTCACCCTTGTTTTACGGAGAATCTCATATCGCTATTACTCCTAAAAATTCACAGTTTTTATTGGTCCGTTTGTCTAATCACTGATTACTATTGGTTAATAATAAGTGTAATACGAGTCAACGTGGACTATTATAAGCCAATAATTCCACTTATTTCGAAGGTGATATTGAGATTCATTGGTTTGTGTTAGTTTTGTAAATTGTACTTAGTTTTTCTATCGCCTTCCAGTATTGTATTTTGATTTGGTATTGAAATTTTATTCTGTGATTTTTTATTGTGGTAATATGGCGTATCGGATTTCTTTAAAAATGTTTTAGAAAGTTTTTTTACAAAATACAATTTTGACATAGAGATAAAAGAAGAAATTTTATCTGAAACTGTAGTAGAAGACGGAAAGCTACTACCAATAAATATGGTATGTGGATGACACAATTGATGCTGGAAAATAATCGCTCAAATTATCGTACCATAGAGTGAATCCACATGTTTCTAAAATTTCTAAACCATCCATAAAAAAGGTGGTATCTAGGGAAGAGTGTAATCCAAGAAATAAGTGAACACAACGATCTCTTATCAAACTAGGTCATGGTAAATATTCGAAAAATTTTTTATGAATTTTATGAAGTGTGCAAAATCGATAAAGCATGTCAGGGATGAAACTTGGTACGACACTCACGACATTTTGAAGAAAGGATGGAGCAACCAATCCTCTAAATGCTTTGTTAAAGTGCCAACAAACAGCGAAAAACGCGTGATCATTTTACATGCTTGAAATGGGTGTGGTTTTCAGGTTTCAAGTTTTTCAGTAGATTATCATTAACACATGATATCTACCTTATTCTAAAAATGGTTTGGAGAGCAACTATTACCAAATTTACCTCAAAATTCAGTTATAGGGATGGAAAATGCTCCTTACCATTCACGACAAAAATTCTGAAAGCTAAACCTCGAAAAAATGATATGATCTGAAGAGATAGTCACAGGATCATGAAATTTGGTACATGGAATCTTCATGTCATGGGATTTTAGTCCAGATAGGATATCCCTAACGGTAAAACTTTAACCCTTTTCCGAAACTTGTGTATATAATTCATATTTTCCCTTACGCTATAACTCTTGAACGAAAGATCCGAAACTTATGTAAGTATATAACTCATATTTCTCCTTCCGCTATAACTCTTAAACGAAAAGATCTCAGGGTCATGATATTTGGTAACCCGAATCAGTATGCCAAGAACCTTATTGATTTTATTCCAGATTGGATACCCTTAACAGTAAAATTTTAACGATTTTCCAAAACTCGTGTAGTTATATGATTCATATGTATAAATTACATTGACATTGTTTTAAAAATAGTTTGTGCTCGGAATACACTTGTGTTTTTTAAGGATAACATTTTAAAATATGTCTTAAACTTTGTCAAAATTTGAGATAACGTCAAAAATTTAATAACCATAGGTTTTGCAACGAACGTCTTAGATATTGCAGTAGGTAGACCAAACGAAATAATTTCGGTTCATGGTTGACTCATCATTGTTTAAAAAAATATACTTTTTTCGTATTAAAAGTGTCTGCAAACGCTTTTAGGTATATAAGTCGCTGATCTAACGAACTTCGTATCGCCTATTAGGTAATAAATGATTTCTTTTTCCCGTTTTTTGTTTTTTTTTTTAATTTTCACGAATTTTTTTTCGGTTTTTTAATTGTTTACTATGTTTTTCTTAATTTTATAATATTTTTTCGTTTGTTTCCCGATTTTTCAAGTTTTGCCGGTTATTTCGATTTTCTACATTTTTTTCTTCTTTCAGTTTTTGAGAATATTTTTCATTTTCCTTTAGTTTTTCGTTTGTTAGCAATTTTTTTTTCGATTCATCCGGCTCATCGATTTTACACATTTTTCGTTTACTTTTATCGTATGTTTTATTTCATTTTTGTTTTTTATTTCCATCGGTTTTCCCTAGTTTTCATAGTTTTTCATATTTTTTCACATCTTTTTTCGATTTTTTGTCGCCATTTTGTTGATACATTTTCTTTTTTTTTTTGACGAAAACAAATCCAAATAAGCTTTTTACCTCCATTATTTAGCAATCGAAATACAAAGCCTATTATTGTTTCTTTCTCCTGTTTCTTGGGTTTCATCTAATTTTTTCTTGTTTCCAGTTTGTTAATAATTTTTTTGATTATTCCTGTCTTTTTTAGTTTTTTCAATTTTTTTTTCGATTATTTTTCATGTTTTTCTTCGTTTTTATTAATCTTATCATACCTGGATCTAGTTCTGGAAATTTGGAGAGGGCCGAGCAAGTGCTCTGCCGGCACTGAGATCACATATGGCCCATTGCGCATCCTGCTGTGTGTAGGGTAGGGATATCCACACCTCAAGCTGTCATCAGGCCTAGGATTTAAAATAGGTGATGAGACTCCCAAAAGGGATCTTCCTGATATCGGCTGGTGTAAGCAAGTACTCGCCCAACACGTATCCTCTGATTTCAGAAAAAGCAGAGCAAATATATATTATATGCTCTACTGTTACCTCTTCTTGTTCGCAACCTCTGCATAGAAATGTCACAATTGGAAGTAACCTGTTAAGATTTTGACGGGTCAATACCTTAAAGTGTCTTGCTGTTCCCTCACCAGGATGAGGTTATAACTCTCTGACCAGTCTACAGTTAGTTGTTTCATCCCAGAGCTGTTTGATAAGGCCTTTGTTAGCTTTGTAGATGAGCGAGTGCTAATCTATTTGTAGCCCGCAGCCGTCTTTGCTAAATTGTCTGCAATGCGGTTGCCTTTAGAGTTCCCAAATCCTTTGATCCAGCTCAGAGTGAACACGTTATTCTAAATCTCAGTTACAGTTTGGTGACATGCTAGTATCAAACTTAAATGATAAGTGTTCTATTCAAGGTGTAGTGCTTGTCGGCAGTCCGTGTAAATATTTACCACACTTGACAAGCCATCCATAGCCTATTTCATTTAACTTACAAATCAGCAAAATTACTTTTTTAATAGGTACTATATAAGTACTTTGTTACACTAGGTATGTCTTATTCGTTAATAGTATTTTTTTAAGATTTTATTGCCCCACTTAACATTTTTGTCTATTATATCAATCGATATATCTATATAATAACTTTTTTTTCAGACCCAAAAACTCGACATGTTATTCAAAGACGATATAAATCGCCGATGGTAAGTTTTGCTAAGTTCAACTGTTTGATTGTGGTAAAGATATTTGTGTTTGACTTTAAAAATAATACTTTAAAATAAAGATGTAATTATTGCCTTTATAAAGGTGCAATTAGATACTTTACCTAGTTGTAGCTCTAAAATAGAACATAACGTTGATCCTAAAATAGACAATAATATAAATATTAATTTTTTATTTTATTAATAATATTTAGCAAGTTTTTGGAAAAAAAGAAAAAATTTCAAAAATTATTAAATATAAAAATCGAAAAATAGGAATAATTAAAATGTTTTTGAATAGAATGGTTACAAATAAAAAAATTAAAAGAAAAAAATTAAATCAGGAAAAAAATTAAAACAATAAAACATTAAAACAATAAAAAATTCCTATGTAAAAGAAAAAACAAATTACAAAAAGAAACAAAAAAAAAAACTAGAAAAACTGAGAAATAAATCAGAATTGTTGACAATTATAAACAATATAGAAAATAAGGTAAAAATAAAAAAGAATCAAAAACAGAAGAAGAAAAAGGATATACTCACATTTTATTTTTAAAAAGTAGAGAAGTAGAAAATGGAAAAAAATAGAGAAACCATTGATTGTTATGGCGTTAAGAAATCAACTAGTTTCTTTCTACTAAAAATTAAATAATATTTATAAAGATGCAAAAATACTAAAAATCAAAAATTTATTAAAAAATATTAGTTATACACAATTGGTACCCGTATTTAGTAAATTTTATATTTTTCAATAATGGTTTATTTATAAAATAGTTATTTGTGACACAAGGACGGAAAATGACATTTTGCAAGAGCGAGTAAACAATACGAGCACTTGCAAAATTTTTCCCGGGCGCGTAACACACACACACACCATTTTTTGTTCCGACTAGTTTTTAATATTTTCAAAAGTTCAAAAACTTTTTACTTTGTGACATACAAGATTAGATGTTTATTGACATCTATTGCACGATTAAAAGAATTGGTAATAAGGAATGATTTTCTGATAATCGATTTCAAGATCCTTAATTTTTATACATACGAATACTGTGCTAATAAGCAGCACAGTAAAAATTGTTATACTGAAAATATTAAAATTAATATCTATAAATTTTACATAAAAATGGCAGATACAATGAACTGTTTTAGTTCAATGAGCAAAAATAAAATCGAGATATGTATTTTCATAATCGAATGACAAGTAGTTGTAAATTGACATAAATGTCAAATTTAAAATAAAAGTTGTAAGAGAAATTAAATGTAAATTAGAATCCTGGTTACCTTTAGAAAAAGTTATTAGTTTAGTATATTATACGCTGTTTTTAAATAAATTTAATTAAAATTTGTATTATTTATTATGTATTTTTGATGACTCATAGCGCCATCTCTTTAGATAATCTAAAAGCTACTTTGCCGGCCTAGGCCGGAAAATGTCATTTTCCGGACGATTTTGAAGTAATTAATAGTATTGTTTCTGGACGGAGGACCAAAAAATTATTTTCTTTCGTAAGATAAAAGTATTGGGTATTTACCTAAATTAAGTTCACTTTTTGATAAAAAAAAATTAAACATTTGAAATTTTATTTAGAAGAAATGCATTTTATATCTCAGGATCCTTAATATTTTTTAGCGCTACAAAATATGTAAACGTAAAAATTTACTTGTAGAATATCCTTTTAAAAATACAATGATGCATGGAATTATTTTAAAATTGGAATTTTTGTATCTTATTTGAAAATTTAGCAAATTTAACCAAAATATAAATATAAAAATAGTTAATTAATACTTAGATGTTAGATGTGTCACCGTTCATACACTTCCCCATTAAATTAATGCATCAACAAAAAGTAACCAAAAGTTTAAAATTAATTTTTGTCGAAAATTTATCCGATTTGGACTTTTTTTAATAACTAGTTGTCCCTTTCAGAAAGTCACTTTATTGGCATAGAAAATATCTTTTTTAATAAATACTGGGTGTAAGAATTATAACATGCTTTTACCATAAAAATTATAACACCCTGTGGAGTGCAGTAGTGACAATATTAAATTATAATAAAACGCAAACTCTAGGTTTATTTTTTTATAATATTTTGTTTATTGACTTACTCTGGCACACATAACTTCTTGGCAGCGCATGCCTATACTTAAAAATAAGGGACCGTAAGTCATTTAATTTGATTTTTTTTCTATATTTGAATCAGTCACCGCCCAACGTCTTCCAACGCGTTTAACAAATTAATTAGATTCCTCTTTTAGTCGTCTTCCAACAGTGTTCCAGAGGTTTTCCATGGGACTCAAGGCTTCGAGCTGGCCATGCCATGGTATTGATTCCGACTTCTGCGAGATATTTCTTTACAACTCGGGCAACGTGAGACCTGGCATTATCGTGCATAAAAATCCTTGCCCTATAAATGCTGCAAATGGCATTATATGTTGTACTAAAATCTCCAAATTCAACCATGCAACAAGTCAAATAAATACCTCCCTAGATCATCACAGATACTCTCCAATAATGTGGTATTAGAAAAATTACACTGAGTATACCGTTCGTTAGGGCATCGATATACATTATTGTACAAACAAAAAAGAACTCAATAGTAAATAATACCTGCTGCCATTCAGCCTCTAACCAGTTATAGTGCTACCTGGCTGAATTTAGCCATTTAGAATGATCTCTTAAAGCTAGACCTCCAGCAGCAAGTTTAGGTCTCAAATTATGTTCACTTAGTCGACTACGAATTGTTTCTCCACAAACTTCTATGCAACCGTTATCTTGTAACTGACTTTAAAGAGTACGGGCTGTGTCTAAGGGATAAAAGTCTCTCATGAATCGGAATCGTTATTCACTTCCTTCCTTGTTCGGGTCTGCGAGCATGATTTCCAGTCTATCTGTATCTTTCTATGACCCGTAAAATGGTTGTATAACATACATTAAATCCTACTCCAACTTTCCTCAAACAGAACTAATGTTTGAGAACAATCTTCGAGAGTAAAATTTTATGTTTCACGTTGCATACTGGTAAAATTAAAAATTTTACAAAAAAAAGTTAAAGACTAACTCAGGAAACACATTTCTATCAACTGCTTTTTGACAGCTTCAGTTACCTTATCACAATTACTGTTTATTTCTGTGTTTTTATAGATTGCTACTTACTCTACTAATGAAAATTAAAGTCAATAAAAAGATGTTATTCTATAACATTGTTTTCTTATGCAGTAGCTAGGATAAACGTGTAGATCAAAAACACAAAATGTTATAAAAATAAAAGGCTAGAGTTTGCGTTGTATTATAATTTGATACTGTAACAAGTTGTTATAAATTTTATGGAAAACGCCCGTTACAATAATTGTTATACCCAGTAGGTATTTATAAAAAAATATTTTTTATGCCAATATAGTCGGTATATTAACGTTCTGAAAAAGATAAATTGTTATTAAAAAAATTATCCAAATCGGATAATGGGTTTCGACAAAAATTAATTTTTGTTAATTTATTGGAGAAGTGTATATTATTTCATCCAGTATTACCAATACCAATTTTGTATGTTTTAAATAGTTAGTTTACAGTGCTTTTTATCCTTTCGAGTTTTGATGTTTTTCAGTTTTGCACGATTATTTTTCTGTTTATAATTATAGGCTAGCCACATCTTACATAATTTCCACAGGATATTGTCTATTTGCATGGCACATCAACTTGTTGACCTTTGTAACACTTCTAGTGCATGACACCACTGTGTGGAAGTAAGAACTTTTTGTTTTCTGTTATTTTTATTTTTTAGTCAATTGTTGGCAGATATCCTTATTGTTGTGTGTAACAGATACCTACCTATTTTAATTAAATTCTATTGGAAATTATATTTTTGAATACTCACCAACTATAAAATTTAGAAACATGATGTAATGTATTAAATATCTAAACATTAAAAGATACCTACCAAAATAAAGGGTTAACAATGTTACTTTGTTTACATAAAGGACCACACACCCAGTATATGGGATTTTTTCTACTTATCGAATTGGAATATGAAAATTGAACTAGGAAAAAGCCTGTATAAAAATCTGGAGCAGTAATCATATAGATTTTTGATGTTGTTAAATTTAATTCGGGGTGCGCTTAATCATTGTCAATTTGGCCTCTAGGTGACATTTTAGGTTTAAGCAAATACAACGTTCGTGTTTAGCGACCTTTGTATCCTATTTCCAATACAACTTAAATAAGTGTTCGCAAGCGACACTTTACTACTTTAAAGAATATGTCTCCATATTCTAATTCCGTACACTTAAGTCGTTGTTATTGAGTTTTTACTTACCTGAATTACATCATCTTTGATAACAAACACAAAAAGATTCACTGCTAAATATACCCACCACTGTTACATTAACGTTTCAACTATTTCTGTATAACTAGTTCTTACCCCAATAAAAAAATTAGTTGAAGACAGCATCTGTGCAAACAAATAGAGATCAAATAAAAATCTTATTCTTAGAGTGCCGTGCAGATTCCTGCGTAGGCGTCAATCGTGTCTCCTATCATACATATTGTAGAATTAGGCATTGGAAATGATAACGTTGTCCGCTTGTCCGCTTAGTATATGTCTATAAGGTAGTCAATTTTGCTTCTTTTAATAACCTCAAAAAGCTCCCGGTCTACTAAATGAGTTCTTCGCAAAATGTCTTCATTGGCCACATGATCAACCTACAATACATTTCAAAGGACACAAGCTTGTTGATACTTGCTGTTTTCGAAGTCTCGATGCCTCGATCCCGTACAAAAGAACGGACCAGACGTAACACTTTACCATCTGAGGCTGAAATTTAAGTTTTTATCTGTTAAAAAGTCTTAAGAATGTTGTTCAAGCTTGTTGAATTCTGCATTTTATTTGCTGATCTGCGTCCCATTTTTAGGGCAAAAAACGGAACCTTATTAAATTCGTCATGTCTGTCTGTCTGCCCATTCGTATGTCACAGCCATTTTTTCTCCAAAATTTTAAGAACTATACTGTTAAAACTTGGTAAGTAAATGTAATCTGCGAACCGCATTAAGATTTATACAAAATAAGAAAAAAAAATTGGGGATTCTCCATACTTAGAACTGAAACTCAAATTTTTTTTTCATCAAAAATGGTATTTAGGTTTCTAATATCATTTTTATTCAAACTGGATAGTTTGCGCGAGAGACACTTCCAAAGTGGCAAAATCTGTGTCACCCTGTTACTTCTGGAGTAAGAGAATTAAAAAAAAATATGATGTACATTACATGTAGGTAAATTTCCACCGAAAATTAGTTTAAACGAGATCTAATAAAACATCGATCATAGTTACAACGAACTACAAGAACTTTTATACTATGTTACTTGCTGCTACGGAACTCTTCATGGGTGAGTCCAACCGCTTTTTGATTGATTATGCATCCCAAATATTTAAATTGAGTACCTACCTAACCTGTTTTATATTCTGTTTATCTATGAATACTCTAATATCCGGAGTATTGCCTTTACTAATGACCATACATTTGGTTTTATGGATGTTGACCTCACCCAGTAAAATTTGGAGATCACTTGCATTATCCGCTAATATTATTGTGTCATTCGCATATCGAATATTGTTTTCTGGGGATTCCGTTTACTTGAATGCCTATGGGACTATTGGAGATTGACTCAGTGAATGCTCTCTCTTTGTATAAGTTAAACAACATCAGAGACAAGATGCACCTTTGGCGAACGTCTATTTTAATTTGGGAGTACTCAGTTATTTTTGCATTTTCAATTGGAACTTCCGCTTTTTTAGTATAAATTACTTATATCCTTTTCGTTCAGTTGCAAGTCTTCAAGATATGATATGAGGAGAATGTGTTTAACTTTATGAAATGCCTTTTCATTGTCGATGAAACATAAAAAACATTCTTTCTTTGATCTTGGCAGTTTTCACTAATGTTTGGAGACTGAATATAGCTTTTCTTGTTCCAAATCCGTTCTTAAATCCAAACTGATTGGCACCACTTACTTCCTTACATCTCCTATAGATCCTTGTGTGTAGAACTCGAAGTGAGAGTTTAAGAAAATCATTCATTAGACTAATGAGAAGATAGTCTTTAAATACGGTTGTGCTTATTAAGTAATATTAGTTGGTCAACTATTTTGGCCTAAAGTTGATCGACAGAACCTGGCGACTGTACGATGGCCGGTTTTAAAAGCAATACTGTGACTCTTCAATAATTTGTAAAAAAATTAAATTTACTAGGTTAGTTTATGTAATAACGTTCTTTTAAAGTATCCCTGGTAAAATCAGAAAAATGTTTTGGGTTAGTTATAAAGTTCCTGCTGTTTCACAATTTGGCCTTAAGATGACCTTGAAAGTAACATGACGTTCGCTGATCTTTAATCTATAATCTGCGTCCCCGTATTCCCTTCTTTACCGTAATCAAGTATGGTGATGAAGTTTGATATAACCTACATACCTACATTTAAGTTTTCGTCGACTTTTAACCCCCTAGATTACCATCTTGTACCTTTGCTAGAGGAAGCTTTCTTAAAAAAAAAATTGGTTGCAAACAATTCGACGTGGAGCCAAAATACCATATATTGGGTCATGGTCATTTAATCAAAAGCCGACTACCCAATTGACACAGGAAGCTGTCAAGGGGTCATTTAATATTTTACAGACTTACAAAATGCTACTGCTCCAGAAATGTAATAAACAGTGAATTAAACGTTACTTTACAAAAGTAGCGACGCTACTCCAGGCTTTGATAACTTCTTCACCTATTTCTAAAATACAGGATATGTGAAAAAGTAACTAACCTAAATTTTAAAACAATAGTTAATATACATTTTTGACTCTTTCTTATAAGTATTTAAAGAAATTGTTCCAAATAATAAAATTAACCATATTCAGAAATATAAAAAACAGTTTTAAAAAAGTGTTTAAAAACAATTGTATAGTAAAAACTTTTAAAATGATTGGCACTTATTAGAATGGTCTAAACACTTCATAATATTATTGCAACTAAAATTTTTATTTAATTTTTTCTTTTGTTATTTCTTAGGCTGACCAAATCTGCTATTCAGTGCTTTGTGTTTTTTCGTATGTAGCAGCTGGAACAGACAAACCTGTTAAGGTAAAAAAAACCGTGGATGTTACCCACCTAAACCTAACTTCATGTTTAAAACCCGCGAACCCAGCTGAAGATCCTCCATCACCTCAAAAAAGTACAGTGCCACCTCCTTCTAGTCCAGAACCAGGCTCAATAACACCTATGGATGGACCACCAAAATATCCACCACCAGCATTACCTCCGGGTGTACCACCACCAGCACCACCTCCTGGTGTTAAAACTATTCATTCACAATTGTCTTTACCTTCTAGTAAACCTCCTCCTGTTCCTAGTAGAAGTATACCTCAAAGGCAAATGACGATTGCTTCACAACCTCCTTTAGTACCACCACAGCCACCTCCTAGACCAAAGTGACAACGTAAACGCTATTCGTTGCCATTTATTTATGGAAATGATTGTAGAGGACCTTCGTGTCTTCCTTGGGTGTAATAATTTTAGATAATTGTTAATAAAATTACAAGATTCAAATAGAAATTATTGAAAAATATAATAAAAGCTTTCATTAAACATTCATTATTTTAATAAATTTCTATATACAATATAGAAATAAGTTCCAGTTTAAAAATAGATAAGTTGATTACAAGCATACATTTAGTACAATAAAATCATAAAGAAAAAACATTTTTAATAATAATTATGATTATATTTTGTAAATCTATAGAATAACAATAAAAAAATATTTAATATAGCTTTAAATTAATGTTAAAGAGATTCGTGCACATATAGTGCACGAAATTGAAAAAAAAACTGGAGAAAATTAAAATTGTAAGCTTTTACCAAGTGGATGCTAAATTAATAAAGCATATTGTATCAATAAGAAGCAGAACTTGTAAAATTTAAAAAATAACAAGATAACAAAACGTTCTTAAAATAATACTTAATAGATAAACGAAAGAGAATGCTTAAAACAGTGAGAAACTTACAGAAGGATATTACGTAATACTAGTTAGTGCCCTAGTGCCCATCGGGAAAAAATTGTGATAGATATTCTTTCCAAACTTTTTGTATGGCTTCATTAGACCGAGTCTGACGCTATTTTCCTCTACGACTATTTGGATTTGGAGAATTTTTTTCGCTTAATTATTCGAAACATATAGAAAAGATAACAATAATAATGAAAACGCAAAAAAAATTGTAAAACGTCAGATATAGGTCATTTTAAGGTCTGATACCTCAAACATGTCACAAAAACGATCCTTGCAAAATTTATACATAACCACCTAATTTTTTTAGAATGCTTTCGTTAACGTTATTAAAAATAACTTTTAATTGTGTCTGACAAAGATCGTTTTCCAAAATTTCTGTCTGACGCCTGAAAGTGGCCGATTTTACGAGTACCAAAAAATTTATTAACAACCATCAGACATTATACAAGTAAGACGTAGAAATTCGGTATTTATTACGTCGAAGAGTCTCTGACAAATATATTGAGACAAAATTAGAGTCTGACGAAAATATGCATTTTTTGCAGTAGTGACAGTCTATAAGCATTCCTTGTAATAATTATCTGTTTTTTGTGATATACCAGTTGGTTAATAAGTTTTGAAAACAAACATGAAAGAATGTTTATTAATTATTGACATTGGTTTTTCTATTCAATTTAATCTCCCTTAGCTTGAACCCACTTATTCCAATGATCCTACACCAATTTTATACCATCTCTGTAATGATTTTCTGGCTCTGTAAAATATTGTTCCAATAGCTTCTTTATTCGACAAAAGAAGCCAAATCCGGTGTTCAAGCAATTAGTACTTTAATTCGTTCAATTTAGCCAATGCAGTGCCTTGATAAAAAATGTATGTTTTTCTCTGCAAGTCAGGTCTTTTTTTATCCAACTGGTCCAAGAGGTTGCAATAATATTCAGAGTTAATTGATTAACCTCATTTTCAATCAACAAAATCCCTTTTGCATCCCAAAAAAACTAACACTATAACCTTTTTTGTCGATCGTTCTGAATTCACCTGTTTTGTAGCTGAAGTACTAGCTTCTGTCCACTGTAAACGTTCTTCCTTCAAATTAGGATGATAATGGTGTATCCTAGTCTCATTCATAGTTAAAAAACAACGCACAAAATTGGTTTTATTCTGTTTAAAAAGTTCCAAATTACGCAGAGAAATTTGTTTTCGATTCAGTTTTTGTTAAATTGTTAAAGAATGTGACACTAACTTTCCGAACAGCTCAAAGATTTCTTTTTAGACATCCACTACGTGTTTTATCTTCGACACTTGTACAAACAAGTTAAACTCTGAAAGTTATCGATGCAAAGTTGGAAATGAAGGAGCAGATTCCTTTAACACTTCGGTTATTTTTGTATGAATTTTTGTTGCTGACAAACCCTCCAAAACAATTTTTTTTATCAGTGAATGATATTTGGTTTTTTCTTTTGTAAGAAAATACACTGACACGTCAATTTCAAATGGCATGTTAACGAAGAATAAACTATTAAAATAGCGTATTTTTGATTTCTCTGCTGGTTAATAGGTATCGCTTTCAAAAGTTTTTAACTAACCCTATACTTCGATGGTACTTTATAAGGGCATGATCTAATTTCAATAAGTGGACTAAATGTTTGAGGAAAACACAAAATTGAAAACTTTTAATTTTAAATTTTACAAAATATTTTAACCTTTTTTTTATGTAAAATTTATTTTAATGGCAGCGTTTTTAAATAAAAACCGCTGCTTTGTGATTTTTTGTTTGTAATCAGGAAATCACTAAAAAGAACTTGGTTCTTCAAAGCTATGTGAAGTAAAAGATAAATGTATACTTAATTATGTGTATTTTTAGTGACAAAAAAAATTCTCAAATAATAAAAGAATTTAGAAATTGACACCACCAAGAAGTTACAGAAAATATTTAAATAATGAGTTAAATCTATAGTAAAATAAACAATAAAAAAATATTGTAACACTAGATATTATTTGTAGAAGTAAGGAAACCTAAGTAGGTATCCAAGCGTCTATACACACGAACCACCAGTGTCCGACACCGGTGGCGACCACCGATAGCAATGCATTGTTTTATATGTACGATTACAGACGAGCCACTTTGCGGACCACACCACTTTTGGCTGCTCGACTGCCGCTCCGCTAGTGTCCTACCCTCACCACCGGCCAGTTCACTTTCCTATATTTTATTTTTAGCAGTACGTTGTTTTTAATAGAGGTGTACACACCAACCACTTTTTGTGTCTCTGAATATTGAAATTGTTTGATCGTTTATTATGGAGAAACATTTTGAATACAATACTCAGGATTTTGTAACTGCTATTGAACGAGAACCAATTATTTGGGACAACAAACTTGATGATTATAGCGATAAAATTGCTAAAAAAATACTTGGGAAAGAGTTATTAAAGAATTTGTGAAAGATTTTAATGAGAAAGGAAACCCAAAAAAAAAACGATATAGGTATAAATGTAAAATGACTAGTTTGCTATATTTATCTGTTTTCAAGTTGTATACCCGGCTAATGCGCCCCCGGTGGCAACCACCAGTGTCGGACACAAGTGGCTTCATGTGTAACGACTCGCCCGACCGGTGATCGCCACCGGTGTCGGACACTGGTGGTTAGTGTGTATAGACGCTATTTCTTTGTTAAAAAAACTATATATATATATACCTACACTCTTTATAGTCTAAGAGCTAGGGCTGAAATTTCGCCGTCATCCGTAATATGATATTTCTCTATTGCAACATGTTCATTCCATACAGTTATTTACGTTCTTGCTTAGGAGTGAAAGGTGGTAGACAGGGATAAATAAACCCAAAATTTGGGCAAAAATTCGTTATCGATAATATATCAGCCATTTCTAACACGTAATGTTTTATCTTTTAGAAGCCTTAATCCAAAATGGCGGAAAGGTAGGTGGGTTTAGAAGAGGTGGCACACAAAGGTAAAGTGAGCCAAATTTTACCCTTGTTAGGCACCTCCTTTGTATCCAATTATGTGTCCGCCTGTCGGGATTTGTAATTTTTGTATCAACACCTTCGACTGGAAAAATTTTAATCTATATTATCGACGACGACAACTTTCCGTAAAAATGGTCAACTTTTACTCCTAATAGTTACCCCCTATAACCACTAGGTATTGATTGAACATGCTGCAAAGGCGAAATGTCATCCATAAAATGCTCAATATTGAAAAATATAAAGTTCATTTAAAATAATTTTTTTATTTGATTCTTGTAGTTTTTAAATAGTGTCAAAAATAGATAAAATAGTATCTACAACTTGATGATAATAGAATTTAATTATGACATGACTTAATAATAAAATGTTTGCGCACAAAATATGAATATATACATCTATTCATTGAGTTGTAGATAGATTTAGATTATGTTAAAGCGTGGTTTAAT
Organism: Altica lythri; assembly: GCA_964028335.1. NCBI lineage: Eukaryota > Metazoa > Arthropoda > Insecta > Coleoptera > Chrysomelidae > Altica > Altica lythri. The sequence goes on along the minus strand of OZ034803.1, from coordinate 56,735,942 downwards.
GTATTTTGTAAACTTTTGTCTGCAATAGTATATACTTGAAATTGTGTCTACGTGTTTCATTTTGATTTTAAAATCTTTAAAATGTAACACATAAAAAATTACGTTTAAACTAATTAACATTTTATTAATTCGATAATTATTTAAAAAACTAATAATATTCTATTTTAATTTGGCTAGTTAGACAATGTAGATAACATATCATTATTTTTGAAAGTTTATTTTCTAATTGTTTTTTTTATAGGTTCGGAATACAAAAATGTTAAAAAATTTGTTAATAGGAAAATCTTAATGTGATAAATTGATGCTAAAACAAGAATATGTATTCCATCATAATAATTTTTCTATTTATAAATTTGTTAGACAGATTTTCGAATCTTATTACACAATAATATCTCTTAATTTATTACACATTATAAATATTATATTCATGATTACAATATGTTTAATTTAAAATAAGGGGTTGAACCTACAAGCCCTACAAGCCTGTTTGGCACCTTTCCGGTAATTTCAGACACCAAAAATGTATTTTTTCTGCTCGTTGTGCTCAAGCAGGTATTTTTTGTGCTGTTCCAATCTTCTTAATTCAAAATTGATTAGTCAAAAATTTTAAAATTATTGTGAAAAAACACTTTTTCAAATTTTTCGACAACGATATCTCACGAACGAATTAACTGATTTTCATTTCCAAAACGGTATTTTACGTCATATTTTCAGGTCAAGAGCTGTTTAGGTTACAGATAGATAGATATTCATTGGGTTGGTTGTTAACCTGTATCACTGCAACATTTACAGATCTACTGTGAACACCCATCCTCTCTGGATGATACTTAATAGCCTTGACAGTGGCCTCTCCACGTAACTTGGAGCAGCCGGATTCTTCTCATCTAATACTAGATACCGCTTCTTTGCAAGGCCTTCACATTGAAATAGGACATGAAATGCGGTTTTCTCCTCCTCTTGGCCGTATCGACAGATGTCTTCATCTGCTAAGTTTAGCTGACTTATGTGTTTTCTGAGCCAACAGTATCCTGTTAAGAGACTGACAATCATGCTGACATCGTTTCGCCCACCCTGGTTTCGCCTTTGTGATAGCAGCACTGCAGTAAATTTTGCAGAGTGTCCTTTAATGAAAACCTTTTGCTTGCCGCTTGTCCGGTAATTTTCCCACCAATCTTGGGAAATTATCTAATGGGGCCCTTATAAAGGTGTCAGGAACCCCACTGAATGGTTCCGGGCCAATGATTGGTATATAAGCTTCCGCTAGGGCCAATTCATCAGCCTCCTCATTGCCCCGAATTCCTGGTATCCATGCCAGTGTCAGAGAATTCTGACTTGTGGCAGGTGTCAGGGCCCTAACGCAGTCCCACATCAGCTGTCAGCTTATTTGTGGCGAGACTATCGCCTTAAGAGCTTTTTGGCAGTCCGAGTATATGACTACGGTTTTACCCGTTATACCTTGACTTACGATCTCCGTTGCATAGTGTTGTATGGCCATTATATTAGCCTGAAGTACTATAGCATACGCACCTAGACTTAGTTGGACTTATATCCTGTGTCTTCTACTATATATACCCGACCCTGAGCATTTCTCAGTCTTTGAGCCATCGGTATACCAGATTGACTCTCCCTGAATTGGGGATCATTGTTCCATAAATTCCCTTCCAGTAATTCTAGTTAAAAGTTCCTCGCAAAGTTATACCTAGGGACTATCCTGTCCTAAGGAAAACTCATTATTTGATCCGCCCTAATACTTATAGCTCTACTTGTTTTTTCTCCTTAATAAAGTAATGGGAACCTGGCATTGTAGAAGTCTGTGAGCAGTTGCCATAGCCTAACCTTGTATATTGATATGTATTTGTGGTAATTTCAACAGAACCTGTAATGCGTCCATTGCGGAGGTCCCCATGGCCCCTGTAACATTTAGGCATGCCTGCCTTTGAATGCTTCCCAGCTGCCTGACCGTCTCGGACTGCTGCTTTCTACTCCACCACACCTCCGAACCAAAAGTTAACATTGGTCTAATGACCTGTGTGTACAACCAGAGGTTCATTTTGAGATTCAGGCCCCAGTTCTTGCCACACAACTGTCGACAACTACCAAGGGCTATTATTGTAGCTTTGCGTATGACCTTTTGGATGTGCTGCTTTCATGATAGCCTCTGGTCAAACACCACACCCATGTATTTGGCTTCTGTGGCCATTGAAACCAGCAAGTTGTTCAGCGTTATTGATTTTAAACCTAGCAACGCCCTTTTATTTGTCTAATAACTCATAACTCACAAATCCAACCCTAATGAGTGTAGCTTAGCCCTGCCTAAACACTGTCTAAAAAAATTAAATTAAACGTATTGTTTGAAGATACCCTCTAATCAAATTAATATGTTACCATATTACCTATATATTTTATAGTGAAAATCGCAACAGGATTTGAAATTTCATGACAGTTTGTTTTCATTATATTGTACATAAATATTTAAAAATCATATCATGTGTTATAATCTAACTAAAATAAAAATAAAAATATATTATTAAAAAAATCGGCAGATTTAAATAATTTAAAGTACTAAAAAGTAATTTCGAGTGAACCGTATATAAATATCCTAATAAATATTGTGCCTCTACTGTAGTCCATCTGTATGAAATATTTCTGTAAATATATTTATTTTACCACTTTGTAAAAATGTCAAAATGTTTAGTAAGCAATATGTGGTCACTTTTATTGTTAAATCATTTGATAGACATGCTTATAAAGTGTATCATATTTTACATGTTAAAATAAAGTTTATTATTTGAATCTTGTGTTTCTTTGTATTCAAATAATATTTGTTCTAGAAAGTGAAGTATTTAGAAGTAAATTTATGTAATATTGCATTTCTATCTAAAAAAAATGAATTGGAAAGGGACAAAAATAATAATTAACGGAAAATATTTAAAAACGTTAATTTAGTTTTCCAATACAATATTTAGTTCTGTAAATTTTTATTTTTTTTTTGGCCCTGACACATGCCGCAAGTCAAAATTCTCTGACACTGGCATGGATACCAGGACACTCATACTCCAATGATTGGCCCGGAACCATTCGGCGGAGTTGCTAATACATTCAGAAAGGCAGCCATTGAGAAATGGAGGCTAGAGAAGGCCCAGGAGTAATGGGAAAAATCACCGGGCAAGCGACAAGCCAAAGTCTTTATAAAGGGACACTCGGCGAAGTTTACTGCAGAGCTGCTATCACAAAGGCGAAACGATGTCAGAATGATTGTCAGTGTCTTGACAGGACATTGTAGGCTCAGAAAACACATGAATCAGCTGAACTTAGCAGATGAAGACATTTGTCGATACTGTCTTATGCCAATGTGTAAGGAATGGGATCAAATACTATGCGTAGTTAATCTTCCTTCAAATAAACTAAAGAAATGTAGAGTAATATACTTTAATAATTAGCATACAACGTGTTCAATAATTTTACAATATTATGACAAATTATCAATATCAGAATTAAATATGACATTCAAGACATAAACTCACTATAATAAAAATAATTAATATAATAAGCATTAAGTATTAAGTAAAACTTTATCTAAGCTCATAAACTCATCGTTTCTAACACAATGTGAAGGCCTTGCAAGGACGCGGTATCTAGTACTGTGAGAGGAGAAATCAGCTGCTCCAAGTTATGCCGAGTGGCCACTGTCAAGGCTATTAAGTCTGATTAAGAGGGCAGCGCTGGACAAGGTGCTCTAATGCTATTCATCAGATAATGGGTGTTCACAATAGATTTGCAAAGGTCGCAGTGATACAGGCTAACAGCTAACCCAAAAAATATCTATCTATCTATCTATAAATTTTTAATAGATGCCAGTGGAACTTATTTTATACAGCTATACCATCATTAAACATTTAGGTTGCGGAAAGACCTGGCAGATAATATCTAAATAATAAATTATTTGTCCTGAATAAAACAATAAAATATAAAAAATTACAATAAAAAATTAAAAATCTGGAAAAATAATAAAAACCCAATTGAAACCTCTCGAAAAAGTGGAAACAATTGAATAAAAAGAAAAACAGTAATGACCGGTACAGATAAAAAACTAGCAAAAAATAAAATAAAAATGATTTAATTGTGATAAAAAGTGAAAAAAAAAAAGAAACTGGAAAAATTGCAATATATGGAAAAATAGGAAAAAGCAAGAAAAAGCAGACAAAAATTGTGGAAAATTGAAAAAAAGAGAGAATTACAGCACATTTACAAAAAAATTGTCAAAAATGGGTAAACATTTGGTTATAAACGATTGAAATAGAAATTAATCAAAAAAACTAAAATAAGAAATAAAAAAAATAAAAAGCAAAAAAATGTCACAAAAAATTAAATAAAACGAAAAAAAGAAACTATGATAACATCAACAAAATAAAAAAACAACTAAAAAAAATGGTATAAATAAAAAGATATGAAAAAATTTGAAAAATAAAAAAAAAGAGAAATAATTGAATAATAAACTTAAAATAAGCGAAAAAAAATATAATACCAAAAAGCACAGAAAAAAATCAGAATAGAATCAAAAAATTAAGAAAAAAAGTGCTCAAATTGTAAAAAAGTGAAAAAATCAACAAAAAAAAAACAACAAAAAAACGATAATAAATCAGAAAATGGTTAAAAAACTAGGTTTCAAACACAGGATAGATACAGTTGTATTTCGAATGCTAAATAATGAAGTTTAAAAAAAATCATTTGAATAAAAAACAAAAATAAAAAAACAAGAGAAACTAGCAAAACTCGAGAAAAAAGAAATATAAAATAGGGAAAAATACAAAAAATAACAAGAGAAAATCGCAAAATTTGGGGAAAACATGAAAAATGTATAAAATCAATAAAAGGGAAGAAAAGAAAAAATTCAATAAGAATTGAAAAAAAGGTACACATGAATAAAAAATTGGTAACAAACGAAAAACTAAAATAAAATAAAACAAAAAATTGAAAAAAAAAACGAGAAAATATTACAGAAAAAACGAATGTGGAAAATCGAAAACAACTGATAAATGAGGGGAATATGTTCGATATTTACTTATTATGGATCAGAAGTTTTTTGGTCTGACAAGAAGGGATGTCCGATCTTTAGCATTCGAACTTGCTAAGCGTAACAATACACCTCATCCATTCTCTTTTTTATGTGAATCTGCGGAAAAAATTGGTTTTTATCATTCATTTACGGGCATACAGCTACACTAAGTTTACGAAAGCCGACTGAAACTTCCCTAGCAAGAGCCGTTGGTTTTAATAGGGAAAATGTCATTGGGATTTTCGACCTATTAGAGAAGATTATGGCCGGGTGAAATTATGGACCTCACCAAATATATAACGTAGATGAGTAGGGTTGTCCATTGTGCAATCAAGATGTCTAGGAGTGGTATCGTTTAGAGGCAAACGACAAGTTAGTGCTATCACAACAGCAGAAAGAGGTTCACTTATAACCATCGTAATGTGTATTAATGCGGCAGGTGATTTTGTGCCACCATTGATCATCTTTCCAGGTAAAAAATCCAGTGACGAGCTAAAAAAAGGGACACCTGCAGGATCGCTGTTTGCTTTTCACCAATCCGGGTGGATTCAAACATATTTATTTACAAAATAATTTAACCACTTCCTAGAAAAAGCCAAACCTTTAGCAACAAAACCAATACTGCTTATATTAGACGGCCATTATACTGAAACACTTATGGGGACTTTTACACAATTTATTTACAAAATTGTTAAGATACACTGAACTCTGCTGGATAACGTCTAACTACTTGACAATACAATGAACTCTTGTGAACACTTGACTCGAACTGACGTTAACTGCCCATGCATCCCCTTATATACAACATTATTTAATCTAGTCAGTGTGTTTAGAAGTTTCTAGAGTTTTCTAGAAACATTATTTAAAATGGTCAGTTGATTTTTTTTTACAAACTTCTAAAAATCAACTGTCAACAACAATCTTTCAAATTAAGGTCCCTTCCTTTACGGTTATCCCGTTACACTGCCCCCTCCTTAGATTCATTCCTCCTGGAATGTTATTTCCTACATCGGAATCCCGCACACTCCTTGAGCCAGCCAAACCATCTTCTTGGAGTTGCTGCGCATCTCCACTGTGGTTTCCCTTGTAAGGCGCCAAACGATCATGATGGACCACGACGGGTTTTCCTCTGGGAATTTTCACGATCCGATAAATGACATCGTTAATCTTCTTCTTGATGGTGTAAGGACCTTCCCAGTTCTTTTGTAATTTGGGACAAATACCTCGACGCCGTCGGGGGTTATAGAGCCAAACTAAATCTCCAACTTGGTAACTCTTTTCCATTGTCCGTGTGTCATAGTACCTCTTCATCCGATCACTAGATAATTGCAGTTTTCCACGCACCAGGTTGTGTATATTCTCCATTCGATTCTGAAGGTCGGCGACATATTGTTCACGTGCCATTTCTTCACCAGGTTTACAACCAAACACCAAGTCACATGGTAGCCTCATTTCTCTACCGAACAGGACCTTCGCAGGCGTTTGGCCAGTTGATTCGTTGATGGCCGATCGAATTGCCATTAGAAATAGTGGAATATGTCGATCCCAGTCCGTCTGACAATCTGACACCACTTTTGACAGATAGTTAGTTATAGTCCGGTTCATTCGTTCCACCATTCCATCAGACTGAGGGTGCATCGCTGTGGTTCTCGTTTTGTGGATGCCTAATCTTTGGCAAACTTCTTGAAACAGCTTGCTCTCAAAATTTCTTCCCTGGTCTGAATGTAATTCTAGTGGTACCCCAAATCGGCTTACGAATTCTTCAACCAATATATCTGCTAAAGTGGTGGCTTCCTGATTGGGAACTGCATATGCTTCAACCCATTTAGTGAAGTAGTCCATTACAACAAGGATGTACTTGTTTCCTACATCGGTCTGTGGAAGGGGCCCCAATACATCTACTGCGATTCTTTCAAAAGGACTTCCAACCAGGTATTGCTGCATTTCTGCCTTCGGTTTTCGGTGCGGACCGTTACTGGCAGCACATGTAGTGCATTTACGACACCAATCTTTAACATCATTAGTGCAATTTACCTAGTAAAATCTATCTCGGATCTTTTGCAGCGTTTTCGTGATACCCAGATGTCCTCCAGAACTATCATTATGCATCTGTTATAAAATTTCTGGTACAGCATTTCCTGGGACCACTATTTGTTTCCTTGTTTCTGTGCCCTCGGAATTTTCTACAAGTCTTTTAACGAGCCCTCCGTCCAAAATTAAAGAATTCCATTGGGACCAGTATGCTTTTAAAGCAGGAGAGGATGAGGATATCTCTCTCCACAACGGACGACGGTCCATTCTCTTCCATTCCCGAATCTTTCTCAGAACGGGATCGTTTTCTTGTTGCTCCTCCAGCATAGAGCTCTCGTCTTCTGGTACAACCTTAACTAAGGCAAGTTTTTCCTCGTTCTGCTCCATACGGGTACAATGGGGGCAAGTATTTATTATGTGGCCTAGTTCTCCGCAGTTTCAGCACCTCACTGGGCGCCTTCTTTTTGAAGAAAACTTCATTTACCTCTCCACTACTGCTTCGACGTTGCTGACGGCATAAACGGCATGGTCCAAGTTACCAGTGCCTTCCATCAGTCGAGCAGCTTCATGTGAGGCCTCCGTCGCCGTATCGAACTCCAGGGCAATGGTCAAGGCGTTTACAAGAGATGTCGGTCTCGCCAATCGTACAGCCCGTTACAACTCGGCGTCTCGAAGACCATCGGTAAAGGTTTGGATCGCCAGGCACTCCAGAAAATCTTTCGCTGCATTTGGATACGCAAACCGTACCATTTTTTCCACTTCTGCCTTGAACTCCTGGATAGTTTCTCCATTTTTCTGCTTTCGACTTTTCAACTGCACTCGGTATACTGGTTGTAGATGACTTTGACCATAACGCATCTCTAGACGGTTCACCAATAGCTCAAAATTGTCAACCTCATCCGGTGTCAATACATGCAAGACGTCTAAAGCCTCGCCTCGCAGAGCCATGGTTAGGAACAATGCCTTCTCCTGGGATGACCATCCATTCGCTCTGGCCACTGCGTCAAATTGTTTCAGGTAATTTGACCAGGAAGTCTTCCCGTCGAAAATCGGGGGTTTTATCGTCATTTGTACCTGGGCCGCCTCAGCGTTTCCTCGTCGTTCGACGTTTACGTGGCCGGTTTCCCTCCTTTCTGCATTTCCGTCGCCGTGGTGGATGATTTGGTTTCGGCGACAAGCTTCCAGTTTTTGTTAAAGCTTCCTTATTTCGGACTGAATTTGCTGGTTGATCTCGTCTCGCAAGTTGGCAACTTGCTGATTTTGCTCGTCTCGTATGTTGGTCACTTGCTGATTCATGTTGTCCACTTGCTGATTTAAGTTGTCTACTTGCTGATTCAAGTTGGCTACTTGCTGATTCTGCTCGTCACGAAGATGTGATATTTGCTGGGAGAACGAACTGGATAACTTATCTGATAGGGTAGACATCCGTTGTGATAGCTCCTCTTGTTGGCTCTTCATCTGACTGGATAGCACCTCTTGTTGGTTCGTCATTCGTTGTGACAGCTGGGACATATCTTCACGCTGCCTCTTCATCTGACTGGATAGCTCCTCTTGCTGGCTCTTCATCTGACTGGATAGCTCCTCATGTTGCCGGGAAAGTTGTCGAGCTTGTTCTTCTTGCAGCCGGGAAAGTTGTTGAGCTTGTTCTTCTTGCAGCCGGGAAATTTGTTGAGTTTGTTCTTCTTGCAGCCGGGAAAGTTGTTGAATTTTTTCAGAATTTGCTTTTTGAACTGGGTCTTCGAACTCCACAGCGTCAGGGTCCAAATTATTATTTACGTAGTATTCACGGAGCCTTCTCAACAACACGGATTTGCTCCCAGTAGTTTCCAATTCTAATTCCTCGAGCTCTCTTCTGAGCTCAGCCACCAATAGTTCATTTATCTTTTTTCCAGGCATTCTTGTATCTTCACCCCACACCTGACACCAATTTGAAACACTTATGGGGACTTTTACACAATTTATTTACAAAATTGTTAAGATACACTGAACTCTGCTGGATAACGTCTAACTACTTGACAATACAATGAACTCTTGTGAACACTTGACTTGAACTGACGTTAACTGCCCATGCATCCCCTTATATACAACATTATTTAATCTATTCAGTGTGTTTAGAAGTTTCTAGAATTTTCTAGAAACATTATTTAAAATGGTCAGTTGATTTTTTTTTACAAACTTCTAAAAATCAACTGTCAACAACAATCTTTCAAATTAAGGTCCCTTCCTTTACGGTTATCCCGTTACAATACTCACACTAGAAATCTAGATGTACTTATCAAAGCTAAAGACATTCATGTTACTATTTTATGCCTACCACCACATACAACGCATAAATTTCAGCCCCTTGATAAGACCGTCATGGGTGCACTAAAGACTCTCTTTAACGAAGAAGTAAGAACATTCATGAGAACGGAAAAACGTGCAGTTACACATTTTAATATTTGACAGTTATTTGGTAGCGCCTATCTTAAAATGCAATCTGCGGAAAGAGATGTTAAAGGCTTTAGTAAAACTGGGATATACCCTTTAAAAAAATATTTTCACAGAAGAAGAATTTGCGGCCGAAATGTAAAAAGAAAATTTGCCAAATGACCCGAACGATAATACACGTCCTCATGAAGAGCAAAATAACTCGCCTAATGTTCATCCTAGTGACATAGTTCCAATACCAGAACTAACAAAGAAGTATGCAACTCGGAGAAGGAAATGTGGTCGTTTTAAAATAATTACGTCGACACCAAATAAGGAGGAATTAAAGCAATCAATTAATCTCTCAAGACAAAAAGTTACCCGAAACGTTTTCGATGAACCTGGACCTAGGAGATTACCAATCACGAAGCGTAAAGTCACGAAAAAATATGTCCCCTCTAGTTCCTCTGATTCACAATCTGAAGCAGTAGTTGATGATAAATCTGATAAAGATTTGCCTTTAAGGTGCTACAATAAAAAGCCAACTGCTGAAGATGTCCCATGTATTTTTTGTCTAGAAATCCAGAAAAAACTAAGGCTGTATATTTTAAAACAATTCGGGGTCCGGACACCCCTGATAATACATGAATGTAAAATACTTTTTTCGAAACATGACAAGTGTTTGTGTCTAGATATTGATGAAAACTAGGATTTTTCACATCACATTAATAACATTATGCCAATGCTATATTTAAATTACAATAAATATAGTTTAAAAAACTAAAAAACACGCTTTTATAATATATGAAACTAACAAGTAAAAAAATAAATGTAATTAAGGAAAACTAAAAAGCATGTTTCTGAAAAACATCGAACTAAAAAGTTAAAAATAATTTTCAAAATAAAATTAAAACAAAAATAAATGAAAAATACTAGTATTATTGTGAAAAAAGCGTGGGCGCTGCATACCATATTTTTCGAATGTCAAGCGCCCACGCTTTTTTCACAATAATACTAGTATTTTTCATTTATTTTTGTTTTAATTTTATTTTGAAAATTATTTTTAACTTTTTAGTTCGATGTTTTTCAGAAACATGCTTTTTAGTTTTCCTTAATTACATTTATTTTTTCACTTGTTAGTTTCATATGCTATAAAAGCGTGTTTTTTAGTTTTTTAAACTATATTTATTTTTTACTTTTTAGTCCAATTTATTTTATTTCAATAGATTCGTTAATTTGCTGTGACGATTACAAGACCCTCACTCAATCATTATTCGTTTATTTAGTTGGAAATGCTTTGAAAGCGTGTTTTTTTGATTTCTCAAATTATATTTATTGTATTCATATTGTTTATAATTAAACGTATTGTTTTCAGAACTTGGAAAAAAAATTACTATTGTGAAATCTAAAGAATTGTTAGATTAATTCTAAGACAATTTCATTCATATCGTTTATAATTAAACGTATTGTTTATTACCCACTCCCGGCACGGGGAGGTAGTGACTAAAAATAACGATATGGGACTCACCCGAGGCAGCAGCCGCGGAGTGGAGAGTTACAAACAAACAAACAAACATACATACATACATACATACATACATACATACATACAGGTGAAGTTAATTAATAAATAAAGTTCACAATAAAATTTGATGAACATTTAAACAAGTGCTAATTCGAAAATTTGGATGAAACCATATGAAATAGCGACCTTGAATTTATTCGTCATCTTTTTTACGATAAAGTTGATGTAATACGGGTAGTCTTACGGTATTTAAAAATAATAATCACATCTTTACCAAATTAATCAGAACAAAAAAAAATGGAGTTGCCAGGCATCGATCCCGGTACCTCTCGCATGCTAAGCAAGCGCTTTACCATCTGAGCTGCACACCCAGTTAATAAAATTTGACGATAAGCGGTACATAGATTAAAGATGAGCGAAATATTAGCCCAAACTGCAGACATGCGCAAACCGCGCACTAGGCAGCAGCCGCGGAGTGGAGAGTTACAAACAAACATACATACATACATACATACATACATACATACATACAGGTGAAGTTAATAAAAGCGTGTTAAAAAAAAAGAGCAGTTCGTCTGCTAAAAAAATTTGGCTACAGAGAATCAGGTAGAAGTTATTTTAAATTCTAGTACACACTAGAAAGAGAGAGAACATTCTCGAATAACCTAGAAAAAGTCTTTTATAAAAAGGGGTCCTTTCCTAAGTCGGATATTTCGTTACAATATGATTGTTAAATGTTAATTGACTATCAAAAATAATTCCAAGATCCCTAATATTTTCAGTACCTTCCAATGTAACATTATTTATTGAATATGGATAGTTAATGGTATTGATTTTGCATGAGAAAGTAATTACTTTGCATTTGCTAATATTCAAAAATAATATATTTTTAATGCACCAATTTTCTAAGTTCGTCAGCTGAATCGAGTAAACAGCCAAAAGTTGCAAGGAGCTATGATGGGACAGTATGGAGGCTATTGAAGCTGTACAACACTGTGTTGATAAATACTACTATACAAGGTTTGATGCATGGGCTGGAGTATTATCGTGGTGACGAAGCCAATCACCGGTTTGCCAAACTGTGGTCGTTTTCTTTTAATTGCATCCCGCAACCTTTTTAAAATTTTAACGTAGTACCCGTAAGTACCACCTGCAGAAGCATATGTGTGATACACGACGCCTTCATAATTGAAAAAAAAAACAATCAACATTGACTTGATTTTGTTCCGACTTTGACGTGCTTTTTTTGGTAGGGGCGGAGAAGCATGCTTTCACTACGAAGACTGTTGTTTTTTAGGATCATAACCGTAAACCCATCACAAGTTGTAACCTTTTTGAACAAATTTTTATCGCTATTGATCATTTCTAGATTGTCCTAAGTGATTTAAATCGAATGCTTTTTTGCTCTTTTGATAGCAAATTTTGGTACGAATTTAGCACACACACGAGTCATGCTTAAATCCTCGGTTAAAATTTGGTAAACTGTAGTTTTTGGTATTGCAAGGTCAAAAGATGATCTCGTTCAATTGCCATTCGCACACGCTCAACGTTATCGAAGGTCGGGTCGATCAGAACGAGGATCACTGCCAACAGACGTGCGGCCATTTTTAAACCGTTTATATCACTCTTTTATTTGAGTTTTGCCCATATAATTGTCTCCAAAGGCCTTTTGTAACATTTAAATAGTTTCTATATTTTTTTTAGATTTAAAGAAAATTCGATTCTTAACTTTTTCGGTGATTTTTAGTACACCGACGAACTTGAAAAACACTTGAAAAACAAATACACCCGGCTCATAAACGAGGTATACGTCCGGCAGGTATCAGTAAGTAAACAATAAATTTGTTAGGCTTTACTGTTGACGTTCCCGCCCGGTAGGGGTCGCTAGAACACTTTGGCGCGAAGATGTAAATGCAGGTCGTATACTTTTGGGAAAAACAACGCATTTTACAAATAGATAGTTAACAGACTTTTTAGAAAATTGATTGTAATCTTTAACTAAGAATTAATACTCCGGTCAAATTAGACCAAATAATAAGAAAAGTGATACATAAATTTACAACAAGCTAAAAATCGGTAAAATTGTTCAAAATATAATTATAAATAAAATTTAGAAATTCCCCAGCATTTCATTGCATGGAAAAAAAATTATTCAAGGTCAAAGGTCAAAAAAATGATCTTTTCACGATTTTCAGGAAAACGGTTTTATCACAACAATATTTCAAGCAAAAATTGTAGATCATAAAAATATCTACAAAAACGTATTATTTGTTTCATATGAGCCACCATTTTTGAGATATTACGATCCAAAAAGATGTAAAAGTTGTAATCGTCATAATATGAATGAGTACATACATTTCTCGGTTCATTTCAATGTTGAAAGAAAAGTTTACTGCTAAAAATATATTATTAAAACTAGCTAATAATGATGCTGATGAACTCATCATTGAAACAGCAATAGAGCAATCTAATATGGTACTTAAATATAACTGTTGTTTTTGGAGAAGATGTAGTCTTACTCGTATTACTCACTGCTAGAACTCCAACTTCAAAAACTATTCTTAAAACCAGAAAAAGCATAACATCAATCGGAAATGTATTCTTCTAAAAGTTTATCTACTTTTGCAAAGAGTCAAAATCATGTACCTACTATTTTTACACGCAATAACTGGCTCTGATACGATATCTGCATTTTACAGAAGAGGCAAAATATCATTTTTTAAAATGTTTAAAAAACAAGATTTAGTTCAATGTTTTTAAAAATACTAAAAATAAATAACAAGTTCAATTGTCTTCCTCCAACCACATGTGCTGCTCATCAACATCTTTTTCGGGTATATTATCAAGATCAAGTGCGGCTTGGTTATTAGCTAGACCCTATAAAGTGGGGTTGGAATTTGGTAAACAATATACTAGAGCCAGTCCAAACTTTACTCCTACCTGCACCGGAAAAACTACTGAACACAATCTTTTGCAACTGTAAAATGAGATGCAGCGCTAAATGTGGTTGCAAAAAATTTGGACTATTTTGTTATCTGGCATGTACATACTGTCAGGCCGGTATTTCATCGCTTTTATTTTATTTTTTCAATTTTCGATAATTTCAGTTACTTTTCAGTTTTTACAAATTAAACAGGATCATAAATTGCTCGTGGAATAGGCCTACTGGGCAAACTACTTAAAAAAAAACCGTGCTAAGTACACTACCTTATAGGTGGCGTGGAAACGTGTGAATATTATGACCATTACAACTTTTACAATTTTTTGGATCGTAATATCCCAAAAATGGTGGCTCGTATGAAAAAATCATTAATACGTTTTTTGTAGATAATTTAATGATCTAAAAGTTTTGTTTAAAATATTTTTTTGATAAAACTCACCGTTTTCCTGAAAATCGCGAAAAACTTATTTTTTTCATCTTTGACCATAAATAAATTTTTTTCCATGCAATGAAATGCTGGGGAATTTCAAAATTTTTTTATATTTATATTTTTAAAAAATTTAACTGATTTTCAGCTTGTCAATTTATGTATCACGGAATGTCCAGATTGACCGGATTATAATTTAAATGTGAGTAAAAAAATGTTGTTTTTAACCAAAACTCAAACACATTTTTAGTATAAAAGGTAATTTATATAAACCAAAAAAATAGGAAGTTCACTTTCACCAATGCTAAGTAATATATAAGAGCAAGTTGAAAAGTTTTCGGTCCGTCACAGAAGGGGCGTTCCAATCAGTGAACATTTATGTTGCTTGTCTGTGTGCATGGCTCATTAGTTTCTTATGACAACTTTTCAAGTTGTTCTCTGAAGTAGTTTGTTTGCACGAAGTTGCAGGAGATGTCTTGCGTGATTTTCGTTAAAATATATACATTTCAATATCGTGCAGTAACATAATTCTTTGCTTTAAATTTATTAATCCCTACTATCTAAAGTTGACAAAAGTTTGCCGATACTCGTTCCTTTAGGATTAACTCTTAAAAGTATTTTAGAAAACAGACATTTTAAAGAATATGAAAAGGCTTAATCAACAATTATTAAAGTAGGTAGAAATTCACCCAAAGAAATATCCTAGTTAACAGTTTTGGTCCTTAAAATCAAGTTTTTCAAGTTTACATAATTCTTTTCTTTTATTGATAACTAACTGACCCGGCGAACTTCGTATCACTTAACAATTTTTTTTATTCTCTGTTTTTTTAATTTTTTATGGGTTTTTATTGTTTTTTCGATTGATTTCCATAATTTTATTACTGTTCTTGACAATTTTTGATGTGAAACATCAATAGGGACCGAGCTCCAACTGTAGAGGCAGCACTTTGACTGAAGGCCGCGCGCTTTAGTGCGGAAATTAGGAATTAAATGGGCAAAAATTTATTAATAACAAACGTCATAATTAATAAATAATGGAAAAAATAATTACATACGGATTTCAACCGATAAATAATAATAATATTCGTGGTCAAAATGTCTTTCCAATGGTAGTTAACGGAAAACAATAAAATTTCACAGGTAAATTTATATACCGCTCTCTGCGAGACTTTTCTGTACAGCCTTTTATACAACATGATTTTATTGATAAAGACAGCGTAAACAATTTTAAAATTTATTTTAATAAAAGGTTAATAAACAATTTATCACATACGATTGGTTAATTTTTTGCCCATAAGTTTACAAATTCTATCACCAGAGGGGCGTGACGGTCTAGAGGCTCGGTCCCTATAGCCGCACGTGAATCAGATTTCTGGCGTGGTGACGGTGACGTATGAGTCGTATGACGTAAAAAACCTAACGCATCGATAATATATAATAAAAAGATGTACTGATACCTTATATGAAATTGGTCTCATGTTTTGAGCGACGGTGGCGCGCCAACAATAGGGGGAAGAAGCTCATCGATTCAAAAATTTGGCGGGACAGGGTATGAATTGTTTCATAAAAACCTAACTCGATTCCGCCTACTATCTATTCTACATATATAAAAATGATTGTTTGTATAGGCAACATAATATACCTACATATTTTGCTGACCTGTAAAATTGACAGCTAGTCAATCAATAGTTATTTGTGACACAAGGACGGAAAATGCCATTTTGCAAGAACGAGTAAAGTTGTGTAGCCGAGGGGCGTAGCACCGAGGCGAAACAATACGAGCACTTGCAAAACATTTTGCGGACGTGTAACACACACTATTTTTTGGTCCGACCAATTTTTAATAATTTCAAAAGTTCAAAAACTGTTTACTTTGTGACATACAAGATTAGGTGTATATTGACATTATTGACATCTATTGCACGATTAAAAAAATTAGTAATAAGGAATGATTTTCTGATAATCGATTTCACGATCCTTAATTTTTATACATACGAATACTGTGCTAATAAGCAGCACAGTAAAAATTGTTATATTGATAATATTAATAATAATAACTAATAATTTTATATAAAAATAGCAGAGACAATGAACTATATAGTTCAATGAGCAATAATAAAATCGAGATATGTATTTTCATAATCGAATGATAAGTAGTTGTAAATTGACATAAATGTCAAATTTAAAATAAAAGTTGTGAGAGAAATTAAATGTAAGTTTGAATCCTGCTTACCTTTAGAAAAAGTTATTAGTTTAGTATATTATACGCTGTTTTTAAATAAATTTAATTAAAATTTGTAGTATTTATTATGTATTTTTGATGACTCATAGCGCCATCTCTTTAGATAATCTAAAAGCTACTTTGCCGGCCTAGGCCGGAAAATGTCATTTTCCGGACGATTTTGAAGTAATTAATAGTATTGTTTCTGGACGGAGGACCAAAAAATAGATTGTTGGTGAACAGTTGTCATATAGTTGTCCGTTGTCCGCGTAAAATTTGTGTATAAGTTTTAAATATGAATAAACAAAGTGTTAATAAAGAAAGTGATGAAAAAATATTGAATAAAAATGAGTGAGTACCTACCTACTCTATATACATTGAGGTGTCCGTTATTTCCCAAATTTGGTTTTGTTCTCCAAACACCCATCAAATTTTTAGATTATGACCTAACAAAAATTATCAAACCTTAACCAGCCCTTAATATTCACATTAACCCGTGCCTAAATCATAATACATTTCCCATTTAAATACCGTTAAAAAGTTATTCAACGATAAAGTTGTATTCATAGTTAAATTCATCATTTTCCTATTTTTTATTTAGTATCGCTTTTTGTTTGTACTAAAATTATGAAGTAAATACAATTATATTAATATAGTAACGTACTTCTATATAAATTTGTGTTTTAATAATTTCCTTTTTTAAGATTATTGAATTTAAGGCAATTAAATAAAAAGCTAAACGAAATCACTTTTTAAATTTATTCAATAAATAGTCATCGTTATCTGGAAAAATCGTAATATTTTATTTTATCATTATGACAAATTTAGTTCCTATCACAATCTGTTCTTTTCTGCATATTACTTTTACACAATAATGTCGATGTTTTACATCTGCCAGGCGTCCCGTGACGGCTCACATTTTTTTAAAATTGTCAAGAATTTCTTACAATTTTTTACTTTTCTTAAGATTTCTGTATGACTTTCGACATTTGTTAAACCATTGTTAACAATTTTTCACGATTATCAAGTATTTCCTATAATTTTCAAAATTTTTTCACGTTTTTCAACATTTCTGTACGATTTTCGACACTTTTCACCATTTCAATAATTTTTCAAGATGCCAACAATTTTTCACGATTTTCGTAAACTTTTCACAATTTCATAAATTTGTCAAACACTTTTCATGATTTTTACATTATAAAGAGATTTTTATATATTTTTCAGCAATTTTTTTTAAGATTATTAACGACTCTCACAATTTTGAATTATTTTTTCCGATGTTTAACATTCTTTCTGGATTTCTAACATTTTTTTCAGATTTTCGTAATTTTTTTACGATTTTCGTAAATTTTTTACGATTGTCATTTTTTTGTACAATTTTCAACATTTGATGATTTTTGACAGATATTTCTTCATTTTTATCAATTTTTCAAGAATGTCAAGAATTTCTTACAATTATTCACGTTTTTCAAAATTTCTTTATAATTTTTGACATTTTTTCACCATTATAAATTTTTTTTCATTTTTAAAGAGTCTAAATTTCAATTTTTATAAATATCGATTACAGATTTCCACTCTTAACCTTATTTCACTCCTTCAGTGTTCATTTTTTTAAATTCCTTCTTAGTAGGTGTTCACATTATAAAGATAAACATCTGTCAAAATGTCACGTTTCTACTATCAGCGGTTACGGCTGTGCGTGCGTGTATACCTCAGTCAGTTGAAACGTTTTTTATTATATGTATATAAATTTAAGCGCCTATAGAGATAAAGAAGGGTTAAGGGCATAAATTGATCTACTTATGAATAAAATACAGGGTTCAAAAACATGAGATCAATTTGAGTTTTAGTAACTTTTTTACTTATACTTACTCACAGCCTAAACTATTAAACTTTTGGCGTTTTTACTAGGTATTGTCTAGGCAACATAATAAACTGTTATTAAGATAAAGTTATTTTCATAAATATTTATCGGCAATGTGTAGACGACTTTGGCGTTGAATTCATACGTCGTGGATAATATGGTTACAGATTTAAAAATTTCCATTTTACAATTAGGTTTCAGAAAAGGAATATGAAAGTTTGTTGAAAAATTTCATTCTTCGACATTTCTTTTTTTGTTGAAATGAATATGTAAATGCATATGCAAATTTCGCAACGCCCCGGAATATTAGTATGCAAAGCCACAGTGCCTTTTAGAATAGAACGTTTAGATGTAGCGATAACTGTCATTCTACTCGGCAACTAACGAAAAGAACATTTACTTACAAATGACAAGACATAACGATTTGGCAACGAGAACTTTTCAAATGTAATGGCCTAAACTTGCTAGCTAATTAGTTGAGAAATATTAACAGCTTATTTGGTATTCATCCGGATCCTTTGCATTGGCACCATAATTATATTATTAACTGGTCTTATAAACCTTACCAAAATTAGTAAGTCTAATAATTACGCTACTAATGTCTCTAGTTTTATTTGTAAATTTAAAACAAAATACTTTATCTTCATTTATAAACTGATATGGTATTTTTCTATCAATATATTCACTGGGAGCGTAGATTTATCTATCTATCTATATAAATAAAAATCTATTGCTGTTTGTTAGTCATGCTAAAACTCGAAAACTACTGGACAGATTTGTCTAATTTTGGTTTAGAATCATTTGTGGAAGTTCAGGATAGGTTTAAAGGATACGAAATATGAATAATAATTAACGAAACATACTAAAAACGACAATTTAATTTTCCAATACAGTGTGATTTTTTATTTGGTTCTATGAATTCCTAATAGATGAAATTGTAAGTTAATTAATTAATCAATTTAAATCTATTCCATCATTTGACATCTAGGTTGTGGACACACTTGGTAGGTAGATGGCGCTGTACTTTGATTTATAAATTAGGTATACATTTAGAAAGACTATTTGGATTTTTATTTGTCCTAAATAAAATAATAACTATTAAATTATAACAAAGTGGGAAAAGATCAAATAAAAAAGAAATCAAAACCTAGGAAAAAAATTAAAAAAGTATAAAAAAAAAGATTATTAACTAAAAAAAATTATTACAAATATGTGAAAACCTAGTACTAAAGAGAAACTAAAGTAAAATAAAAAATAATCAAAAAAACCAAAATAAAACCAAAGAAAAAAAAACAAGAAATAAACAAAAAATATAGAAAATTAAAAAAGCAACTAACAAAAAAACAACAAATTCTAATTTTTTTTTTGTATTCAAACTTCATGCCGACAAAAGATTTGCTCTGGTGGGATTTTCTGTCGGCATAAATCATTTGTCGGCATTCTTTGTCGACATGAAGTGTAAATGTAAAAAATGGCCCTTGGTAAGCCAGGCGCATCAGTAGATTTATATTAATTAATTATATTAAAAGTATACGTTTCAGAAAAAAATGTTTTTGATAAAAGTTGTAGGTCTTTTTAAGACAAACAAAAACATTTTTTTGTACAGGGTGAAGTAAAAAAGTTACGAATTTTTGATTTGATGTCACGCCCAAACGGCCTTACCGATTTGGCCCATTAACGAACTCGACCGAGATTTTGGGACGATTGATTTTTGTACCAAATTTTATTTCGATCCGTTAAGAAATGCGACCGCTATCGTGTCCACAGATTTCGTTATATCGGAACTATACATACATACATACATATATATATACATATATATATATATATATATATATATATATATATATATATATATATATATATATATATATATATATATATATATATATATATATAAACGGAAGGTAATTTTGAGGTCAGGGGGACCTAAAACGAAAAACTGTAGTGAAATTTTCCCGAAGTCGTGACCTGCGAACCAGCTGAATAGTAGATATAAATCTACTAAAAAAGCACAAATTACCTTTGAACGAAATGATACTTAACTCTGTAACTCTGGTAGTTATACACATTGATATGGAATTCCTTCATGGGACACTTTCCAATAAATAAAATCTTCGGGTTGTGGATTCTGTACTAAAAAAATCCAAACAACAAAATTACAATTTTTTTCTTCCTGCGGCAGGTCTTCTTTCTACTCCTCTACTATCTAGCTGCTTCTCAGGCTCCTCCTTTTTGTATTTGCTTCTGATTTTTGTATTTTATCTATTTCCTTTGATTAATCCTTTTTCTTTTTATTTTAATTTAATATTTAAAGTTGATAACTTTTAATTTAATTTATATATATTTCAGTTCCATCAATCCTTCATCTTATGACATTTTTTTAAATTTAATCGTGACAATCTAATCAATAAAACCTCTATGACGATACAAACAAAAAAAACTTAACTAACAAAAACTGAAAACTATAACTAGCAACCGAGTTCCTTAAGGAGAATTCACACTCCTGAAACGTTACCGAAAGAATGTGTCCTCAACAAATTGCGTAATTTAACCGTCAAAAGGTCTAATGTTAAGAAATAATTATTAAAAATAAATATAAAATGTTTAAGAACATTGACAAACTTTAATGTTTCCATTAAAACTTTATTAGTAAAAGTGTTTTTAAAGTTTCTGTATTTTAAATCTAGTTTTTAAAATCTGTTGGACACTAAAAAGTTTCTACATTGTACATATCATGCAATTTTTTATAACAGCGTACAGTAAAGTAATTTCTTAAATTCAATAATCCGAATTCAGGCATTTCAAGAACTTAAACTTGAAACTGCCACCGGAGAAAGATTTTCATAACCACATTCCAAGTTTGGGTTTCATATTTGGCTACGAGCTGCTGTCTGTGTATTAAAAAGTCCTGAGATATTAAGGATCTTTATACTGAAATATTTATAAAGAAGTTTTTTGAGAGTTTATTTTAAGAAAAAATAATAAAAAATGTAATATTGCGAGTTTTGCTTCTCGTGTGTTTAAAATGAATTATAGATAAAAATGGGAATTTATATTTTCTTTGAATAAACATTACTGCAATATGAATAACAACGGGTTTTAGTAAAATAATTTTAACGAAGTTTTTTTTTGTCTTAGATTAATATTAAAGCAGTTACTAAATAAAATCTTAGCCCAGCCATAAAATTGATTCCCATAGAAAACAATTTAAATCGTATGTTTCTAAAATTCATTATAATATTTAAAGAATGTTATAGATTTTGGTGACTCTCTGGGAGTGTGAATCGCCCTTAAGGAAAGCGGTTGATACGTTTAGATAAGAAATAATGAAAAAATGTTAGAAAGGGATGCAATTGTAATATCATTTAAATATTTTTGAGAATTGAATTTTTGAGTATGAAATAAATGATTTATAACGAAAAAAGTTACAGTTGAATATAGAGAGTATAATTAAAAAAATATATGAGAGAAGTAAATTGGAACCAGACCAGGACAAAAGCTGCAACGAGCATAACAGGAATTTTCGTAGACCAGGAAGAAAAACCGAACAACCGAGAAAAGGAAAATGATTTTTTTAATAGCAGCTGATTTCAATAGATGCAGAATTCACACCCCAGAGTTGTTATTATGTGTAAGTTGTTCCAAGGACGCGTTTCATATCAATCTATACATTGATCAAAACAAAAAAAGAGCTACTTATAAAGATGTTCGTAGTTTTGAACTAATTCTTTTTATGATTATATTATTCTCATTTAATTACATCTAAGGTTTTTCGCCAGAAATATAACAAAGTTTGTATTACTGAACTGTGAATTTTCTTCTGGAAAAGAAAATAAAAAGTAATAAATATAAAAAAGTCTATTTATTTTTTTAAATAACAGCGTTGCTAAAAATTATTTAAAACAATGGGCTCCTTTAACTCGCTGAACTTCTCCACAGCGTTGAGGCATGCTTTCAAATTACATTTTAAATAGTTGCTTATTCTACTTGTTCCCATTCTGCCACGAGAATTTCCTCGATATGTTGTACGTTTCTTATTGGCTAACGATACTTTAAGCACTTCCAGAGTGAATCCCAAACGTGTTTAATAGGATTTAAATCTGGTCTTCTTATTGGCCACTCCGTAGCCTGTATTTTGTAGGTAGTTAAAAAATTTCGTACTATACTGCCCACGTGCGGTTACGTATTATCTTGCTAAAAGATAAATTCTGGACCCATATTTTCAGTAAATGATAACATATGGTTCAAGAACTTCGTTAATGTACCGCTCTGCCGTCATCCCCTCTTGCCGAATAACTGCTAGGTCAGAGCGTCAGAGTGGGTTTCTTGATTTGTGGAATCCAAAAAGCGCTCGCCTGGTCTTCTCCAGAGTCTAACACGTCCATCAGCATAATTTAAAAAAAATCTGGACTCGTCAGTAAACATCGCGTTACTCCATTGTGTCATGGTCCAATGCATGTGTTCTTCTGGAGACAAGCGTCTGACTCTAATTGCTGCAATGGTCAAAGGAGGTACTCTAACTGGCCTTCTTGCATTCATTTCGGTTCCAGTGTCTTGAGTAACCTTTCTGAATTAATGTTATTGCCCTAGCAATTTGAATCTCTGTGAGATACACTGTGCGCCTTAGGGGCCTTCCAAGCACCACAACTTCAACGCAAATTTCGACAGAAATTTAATAACGGAATAAATGTGATACCAAGTTTGGCATTTTTATTAAATACAAGACGAACAAAGCTTGCCTACTGGATTGACGTACATTGTTAAGTTCCTACCCAATGCAATAAACAATTTAAATTAGATTAAGTAATATTTGCTGAAAAGTTAAATTTTAGTAAAAATGAATATTGGGTTAACAGCAATACGTAACGTTAATAAAACTCTTAAAAGTTTCTTTCCAAACTTTCGAAATATATTTTATTCACAGTCGTTTAAAAATAGACGGTTTTCCACCCAACAAAACAGTTGGACAGTTGTAAATCAGGGTGGAAAGTAGCTACTTTTTACTCGTTACCCTTGGTTACGCGCTTCCATAGGTAGAGATCATTAAAATTGCCATATATGTCAAACGTTTTATATCAGTATCGGTATATAGGCAACCAGTATACCGACAAAAACCAAAACGAAGCTTTAGTAGAATAAAATTTCTGTAAAATGCCTTGGTAAAAAAATTGAGATAAATCTATATTAAGTAAAACCAACATCTGGTTCCGGAAAAAAAGTAACCTATAAGAACTAGCCGCACACACATCGGAAAGAAAGGACAAAAAATAAAAATGTAAACAATAGATGTCTTGTAACGATTACAGATTCCAGAATAATAACAACAAATTGTATTGTAGAATAAACGGTTATACATTTTTATTAATTGCAGCGGAATTTATTATTAAGAAAAACGTAACAATAACAACAACAGAGCGAACACTAGTTAGATACCAGGTAGATAAATATTATGATAGTTACCATAAAATTAAACACTACTTGAAGCTTTAGTAAAACTTTATCGTAGAATTGTCGAGGCTTGGTTATTAATTGTTATTCCCTCTTTAAAGTTTTCATTAAAGAAAGAATATTTTTGTGTGCTGAAAATTGACGGACCAGGAATAGGTTCTTTTTGATCATAGGTTAACATGCTCATAGGTTTCCAACGTCAAAACGTTTAAAATTGAGAACATCTCCACCATCATTTACAAATAAAGTAACTCCATTCGACGAAAACAATGACCAATATCTGTTTCTATTTTGTCTAATTGTAAATAAGTGGCAATTTTTTTGGGAAATTTAGCCACAGAATTGTGTCCTAATGGCTGCTTAGTTAATTTTCCATAATATATTCTGTAATTCTTTGGATTCAATACTTGTTAATGACAACAGTTCTTGACTGATGCGTTTTTGTGGCAGGAATAACAATGACACATTTTTCTTTTTGTAGATCCACATGGTCTATTTTTATATATAATATAACAAGAGAGTGAGAATAAATTGAAAATAATTTGACAGATTGTTTGAAAACTTGTTGCCAAATGGCAACAAGTTTAAACAAAATCTGTCAAATTATTTTCTAATTTATGGAACTCAGAGTTATATTTGACAAGATTATTTTTTGATTCACAAACTAAACCGATGACTTTTACCCATTTCGCGTTGACACAATTAAGTAATTATTTTGACAAGTATCTGACAGTTGCTAGGCAAATAAAAGCTAGAGTGATTATTCCCGACAATAATCACAAGAGATTTATTCCCACTATAATAATGACATAATTGGTTGAAACTTACCCTTGTGACAAATAAAGAAGCATTTCATTGGTTTTAAGAAACGTCAAAAAATAATCATTTTAATTCGTTTATCAGTTCGACAGGTGTCAATTATTAAAGCAACTTAAAAGATTTCTGAATGAAATTATAAATGTAGGATTATAATTTGCATATATTTTTCCAGATTTTGATATATCAATATTGTAACGGGATAACCGTAAAGGAAGGGACCTTAATTTGAAAGATTATTGTTGACAGTTGATTTTTAGAAGTTTGTAAAAAAATCAACTGACCATTTTAAATAATGTTTCTAGAAAATTCTAGAAACTTCTAAACACACTGACTAGATTAAATAATGTTGTATATAAGGGGATGCATGGGCAGTTTACGTCAGTTCGAGTCAAGTGTTCAGAAGAGTTCATTGTATTGTCAAGTAGTTAGACGTTATCCAGCAGAGTTCAGTGTATCTTAACAATTTTGTAAATAAATTGTGTAAAAAGCCCCCATACGTGTTTCAAATTGGTGTCAGGTGTGGGGTGAAGATACAAGAATGCCTGGAAAAAAGATAAATGAACTATTGGTGGCTGAGCTCAGAAGAGAGCTCGAGGAATTAGAGTTGGAAAGTACAGGAAGCAAATCTGTATTGTTGAGAAGGCTCCGTGAGTACTACGTAAATAATAATTTGGACCCTGACGCTGTTGAGTTTGAAGACCCAGTTCAAAAAGCAATTTCCCGGCTACAAGAAGAACAAACTCAACAACTTTCCCAGCTATCCCAACAAATGACGAGCCAACAAGAAGAACAAGCTCAACAACTTTCCCGGCAACATGAGGAGCTATCCAGTCAGATGACGAGCCAGCGAGAGGAGCTTTCCAGTCAGATGAAGAGCCAGCGCGAAGATATGTCCCAGCTATCACAACGGATGTCTACCCTACCAGAAGAGTTATCCAGTTCCTTCTCCCAGCAAATATCGCATTTGCGCTCCGAAATGTACACTCTTCGTGACGAACAAAATCAGCAAGTGTCCAGCTTGCGAGACGAACAAAATCAGCAAGTGTCCAGCTTGCGAGACGAACAAAATCAACAAGTCGCCAACTTGCGAGACGAGCAAAACCAGATCAACCAGCAAATGCAGTCCGAAATAAGGAAGCTTCAACAAGAACAGGAAGCTAGCCGCCGAAACCAAACCATCCACCACGGCGACGGAGATGCAAGAAGGATGGAAACCTGCCACGCAGACGTCGAACGACAAAGAAGCGAGGAGACGACCCATGTACGAACGACGATGAAACCCCCGACCTTCGACGGGAAGACTTCCTGGCCAAATTACCTGAAACAATTCGACGCAGCGGCCAGAGCTAATGGATGGTCATCCCAGGAGAAAGCATTGTCCCTAACCGTAGCTCTGCGAGGCGAAGCTTTAGACGTCTTGCAATCATTGACACCGGATGAAGCTGACAACTTCGAGTTATTGGTGAATCGTCTAGAGATGCGTTATGGTCAAACTCATCTACAACCGGTGTACCGAATGCAGTTAAAGAGCCGAAAACAGAAAAATGGAGAAACTATCCAGGAATTTGAAGCGGATGTAGCAAGAATGGTACGACTTGCGTATTCAAATGCAGCGGAGGATTTCCTGGAGTGCCTAGCAGTCCAATCCTTCACCGATGGTCTTCGAGACGTCGAGTTGCAGCGCGCTGTACGGTTGGCGCGGCCGAAGACTCTTGTGGACGCCTTGACCATTGCCCTGGAGTTTGAGGCGGCGACGGAGGCCTCACGTGGAGTTGCTCGACTAAGGGAAATCACCGGTAACTACGACCATGCCGTTCATTCCGTTAGCGACGTTGAAGCGGTAGTAGAGAGATTAATGAAGTTATCTCCAAAAAGAAGGCGCCAAGTGAGATGCTGGAACTGCGGAGAACTAGGCCATATAAGAAATACTTGCCCCCAAAAAGAAAAATCTTCTGCTGAAGTACCCCAGCAGCAGGAAAACTAGAACGGGTCGACTCCTGGAGGGCGAAATCGACCCCAAACATTCCCGAAGCCCCTCACACCATTAAATTGGCAACTCTGCGACATCACGTGGACAGCTTATATGTAGATGGCCTCCTTGATGGGAAGAATATTAGCATGCTGGTAGACACTGGAGCTACAAAAACTATCATCCGACCAACCATCATTATGCGAAATAAGATGTTGCCTACCAGTTGGAGACTGCGTACCGCTACCGGAGATTCTGCTAGAGTCTACGGTGAGATACAGGTGACGCTACAGTTTGGTTCAACCTCTCTTGTTCACTCAGTGCTGGTGGCTGACGTTGATGAAGATGTTGTTCTGGGCATGGATGTTATGCTCCACTGTGGTTTTCATTTGGATCTTCGCCAACGTAACCTTCGTACTGGTAATGAAGAAATATTCCTGCACCGAAAACAAGTTGACAATGCCTCAATTAAGCTAATCGATGATATCGAACTTCCGGCAAGCGGCGAATGTGTCGTCACAGCGCGCTTGGATGGACTGGAGCCAGATGGTGCCCCAGCCATGATAGAGCCGAAGAACCATGACCATGAATTGGGAAAAGGACTCCTTGTGGGTAAGACTCTTGTTAGATCCGCCAAAGAGGTACCCATCCGAGTTATCAACTTGAACGATCATCCAGTTCTTCTCCGAAAGGATACGGAAATGGGAAGTTTAGAACCAGTAATGGCCATAATTCACAAGATAAATGTTACGGAAACAGATGAGACCAACGAAATTGAACAATTAATGACAAAATTAGACCCCTCTTTGTCAAAATTAGAAAAGAAACAGGTGAGAGATCTACTTTACCGTTATAAACCTGTATTTGGTTCTAAAAGTAAACTGGGAAGAACTGATGTTGTACAACATAGAATTGACACTGGTGATGCACGTCCGATTCGACAGGTACCCCGAAGGATGCCTCAAGTTAAAAAGGAAGAAGCAGACAGAGCCCTTAAAGAAATGATTCAAAATGGCATAGTCGAACCATCCAGTAGTCCGTGGGCTTCTCCTGTGGTATTAGTGAGAAAGAAAGACGGATCAATGCGGTTTTGTGTCGACTATCGAAAGCTAAATGATGTTACTAAGAAGGACAGTTATCCTCTGCCAAGGATTGATGATGCCCTCGACGCTTTGGCGGGTTCTACTCTGTTTTCTACCTTGGACCTTAAAAGCGGATACTGGCAAGTTAAAATGAATCCTGCAGACAAAGAAAAGACTGCCTTTACCAGTGGATCAGGGTTATGGCAATTCACGGTCCTTCCATTTGGCCTCTGTAATGCTCCTGCGACGTTTGAACGACTAATGGAGAACATCCTGCGGGGTTTGTCATGGGAAACTTGTCTAGTTTATCTAGACGACATCATCATAATGGGTAAGACCTTTAAGGAACATTTATCTAACCTAGAAGAAGTTTTTAAAAGATTACAGAACGCTAATCTAACATTGAATGTTAAGAAATGCCACTTGTTCCAGAGACAGGTCAACTATTTAGGACATAACGTAAGCAAGGATGGCGTTGCTGTTGACCCCGCTAAGATACAAGCCGTTCAGGAATGGCTCCGGAGTTTCTTGGGTCTTTGTTCCTATTACCGACGATATGTCAAGAATTTTGGAGACATTGCCAAACCCTTGACACGTTTGACAGAACAAGATAAGTCCTTCTGTTGGGATCAGGAATGTCAAAAGGCGTTTGAAATATTGAAGAAACATCTTACGTCAGCACCTGTTCTTGCTTATCCACTTCCTGATGGTAAGCTTATTCTGGACACCGACGCCAGCAATGTGGGAATTGGAGCCGTCTTGTCACAGCTACAAGACGGTAAGGAAAGAGTGGTTGGTTACTTCAGCAAAACTTTATCGAAAGCTGAAAAGAACTACTGTGTAACTCAGAGGGAACTGTTAGCAGTTGTAAAATCCGTCGAACACTTTTATAAATATCTGTATGGCAGAAAATTCCTGATCAGAACAGACCATGCTAGTTTAAAGTGGCTACTTAGCTTTAGGAACCCAGAAGGACAGATAGCAAGATGGCTTGAAAAACTACAGGAATATGATGTTGAAATCGAGCACAGACCTGGAACCAGACATCGTAATGCTGATGCACTTTCCAGAAGACCATGTCGACCTGATTGCCCCCATTGTACCCGTATGGAGCAGAACGAGGAAAAACTTGCCTTAGTTAAGGTTGTGCCAGAAGACGAGAGCCCTGTGCTGGAGGAGCAACAAGAAAACGATCCCGTTCTGAGAAAGATTAGGGAGTGGAAGAGAATGGACCGTCGTCCGTTGTGGAGAGAGATATCCTCATCCGCTCCTGCTTTAAAAGCATACTGGTCCCAATGGAACTCTTTAATTTTGGACGGAGGGCTCGTTAAAAGACTTGTAGAAAATTCCGAGGGCACAGAAACAAGGAAACAAATAGTGGTCCCAAGAAATGCTGTACCGGAAATTTTAAAACAGATGCATAATGATAGTTCTGGAGGACATCTGGGTATCACGAAAACGCTGCAAAAGATCCGAGATAGATTTTACTGGGTAAATTGCACTAATGATGTTAAAGATTGGTGTCGTAAATGCACTACATGTGCTGCCAGTAACGGTCCGCACCGAAAACCGAAGGCGGAAATGCAGCAATACCTGGTTGGAAGTCCTTTTGAAAGAATCGCAGTAGATGTATTGGGGCCACTTCCACAGACCGATGTAGGAAACAAGTACATCTTTGTTGTAATGGACTACTTCACTAAATGGGTTGAAGCATATGCAGTTCCCAATCAGGAAGCTACCACTTTAGCAGATATATTGGTTGAAGAATTCGTAAGCCGATTTGGGGTACCATTAGAATTACATTCAGACCAAGGAAGAAATTTTGAGAGCAAGCTGTTTCAAGAAGTTTGCCAAAGATTAGGCATCCACAAAACGAGAACCACAGCGATGCACCCTCAGTCTGATGGAATGGTGGAACGAATGAACCAGACTATAACCAACTATCTGTCAAAAGTGGTGTCAGATTGTCAGAGGGATTGGGATCGACATATTCCACTATTTCTAATGGCAATTCGATCGGCCATCAACGAATCAACTGGCCAAACGCCTGCGAAGGTCCTGTTCGGTAGAGAAATGAGGCTACCATGTGACTTGGTGTTTGGTTGTAAACCCGGTGAAGAAATGGCACGTGAACAATATGTCACCGACCTTCAGAATCGAATGGAAAATATACACAACCTGGTGCGTGGAAAACTACAATTATCTAGTGATCGGATGAAGAGGTACTATGACACACGGACAATGGAAAAGAGTTACCAAGTTGGAGATTTAGTTTGGCTCTATAACCCCCGACGGCGTCGAGGTATTTGTCCCAAATTACAAAAGAACTGGGAAGGTCCTTACACCATCAAGAAGAAGATTAACGATGTCATTTATCGGATCGTGAAAATTCCCAGAGGGAAACCCGTTGTGGTCCATCATGATCGTTTGGCGCCTTACCAGGGAAACCACAGTGAAGATGCGCAGCAACTCCAAGAAGATGGTTTGGCTGGCTCAGGGAGTGTGCGGGATTCCGATGTAGGAAATAACATTCCAGGAGGAATGAATCTAAGGAGGGGGCAGTGTAACGGGATAACCGTAAAGGAAGGGACCTTAATTTGAAAGATTATTGTTGACAGTTGATTTTTAGAAGTTTGTAAAAAAATCAACTGACCATTTTAAATAATGTTTCTAGAAAATTCTAGAAACTTCTAAACACACTGACTAGATTAAATAATGTTGTATATAAGGGGATGCATGGGCAGTTTACGTCAGTTCGAGTCAAGTGTTCAGAAGAGTTCATTGTATTGTCAAGTAGTTAGACGTTATCCAGCAGAGTTCAGTGTATCTTAACAATTTTGTAAATAAATTGTGTAAAAAGCCCCCATACGTGTTTCAATATTATGTTTTATTCGTATTGTACTCTTTAGCATTGAATAAAGAGACCAAACGGAGGAAGGTTTCTTTTTTTGAACAATAATATTGACAAAATAAGCCAATAAGCAGTTTTCAGAAGTTCCGGCTTAAACTCCTTTTTCAACACAGCACTCTTAGTAAATTTCGTACGTTTTCTCATACCTTTTTTTACTTTTGTCTGGTAAGAGATTTAACGTGCAGCCCCACGTATTTCTGGGGGTGTACAATCTTCTTCATTGTCGGACATATTGCAATACAAAAGAATAAACCACGAATCATTAACGAAATAAATTTCACGTCAACGATAACTGTCAAATTTTTTATAGAATACTAGACAGGAAGATTTGTCTGAAATAAAGGTTTCTCATAATTGATTACTTTATATATTAATTTCATCATATTATTTTTAAAAAACGGTGGAAGTAACATTTTTCTCTCGACCTTGGTATGTAATATACTATTATGTTTTTTTTCAAGGAGCTGCTATATTTTATTTTCATTTACACGTTTCTTTCAGTAGATTTCTGGGTATGTGAGTCGCCCTTAAGAAAATTGGTTGCTAGTTTTAGTTTTGACTTTGATAGAAAATAGGTTCTTGATAAGATTTTGTTTGTATTGTTTTGTGTTGATCCAGAGGGATATTGATTAGATTGTCATGAATTAAATTTAATTAAAGATGTGATTAAAAAAATACAATACAAATTCATACAAAATATTAAATCTCCATCTTAAACAGGATTTCAGAAAAAATAAAAAATAACAAAATGTATCTGCAATACTACATGCATTAGTATTTCCAATGATAAAGCTGGGAAGAGGAGTTCCTTTTATATGTATGATTTTCTTTTTCCGTTTTTCGTTTCCTAATTTTTTATGATATTTTCTCGAATTTTCTTTTTTCCT
Source organism: Altica lythri (assembly GCA_964028335.1). Classification (NCBI taxonomy): domain Eukaryota; kingdom Metazoa; phylum Arthropoda; class Insecta; order Coleoptera; family Chrysomelidae; genus Altica; species Altica lythri. Next base: position 56,704,349 of record OZ034803.1, on the reverse strand, counting down.
TTCTTATTTATATATTTTCCATTTTACTTGAGTTTTTCGTTTTTACCTATTTGTAAAAAAAATTCTGTTTTTCTTTTTTTTTTTTTGATTATTTCTTTTTATTGATTTTACACATTTTTTCCCAGTGTTGATAGTTATTTCCATTTTTTTAATTTGTTTTTGATTTTATAATCGATAATTTTTAATTTTTTTCTACATTCCGGACGAAGATAAATCCAAACAAGATTTTTATTATTTACTTATCGAAATACAAGAACCATCTACAGAGTGTTTTCGAAACTGAGATTGTTTCTCATTTTTTCTGATTTATAATTTGCTTTTATCGTGTTTTTCTGTTTTTTCCCATTTTTATTGCATTTTTTCAATTAGTGCGAATTTTTTTGTTTTTTTGATTGTCTTCATATTGGTTTCGTTAATTTTATTATGTTTTTTTTAATTGCTTCAAAGATTTCAGCATTTTTTTTTGTTATATTTTGTAATTTTTCAGTTTTCCACATATTTTATGATTCTTTTTTTTTTAGTTTTTGCTAGTATGTTATATTTCACTTTGATTGCTAGTCATGGGCGCCGCCAGGATTATTTTCAGGGAGGTGCATTTGCAGCTACACACTATTATGATCTAATACCTATATATAGAATGTAGAATAAGTGTAATGTAATGTAAAATTTAAAGTTTTTATTAAAACAATAATTTAATTAAAAAATTAAAAAATATATAATTTTCTGGTATTTTCTTTCATAGCAGGGGGGTGCAAGTGCACCCTCTTGCACCGTGATGCCGGCGCCCATGTAATGCTAGTCTATAAACAATTTTTAACCATATTTATAAACATTTTTTTTAATTTTTCCTGGTTTTTAGATTTTTCACATTTTTCGTTTTATTCTTCTTAATTTTTTTTCGATCTATACTTGTTTTTTCTCTTTCTCCATATGTTATATTGTCTTTTTTATTTATTTTTTGTTTTTTGATTATTTTTTGCTTTTTTTTTGTTTTTTGCTAGTTTTTCATCTTTACTCTTTCCTAGATATTTTTCAATCTAACTGAATTATTCATAAATCGAAATACAACGCTATAGTGTCCGCAACATATATGTCAAATGATGGAATATATTTATATCAATAAATAAAGTTACACTGCCATCTATTAAGAATTTATACAACTAAATAAAAAGAACACATTGTATTAAAAGATTAATTTGCCTTTTTAATATTTTCTTTTGATTATTTTTTACGTTTCTTACTGTTTAAACCTTTCCTGAACTTTCAGAAATAATTCAAAACCAAAATGATACAAATTGGTCCAGCAGTTCTCAAGTTTTAGCGAGACTAACGACTGCAATCATTTTTATCTATACAGATTATTTACTAGAATTTTTATGTATTTCCAAATTATTATTATTATATTTTATATTATTTTATTTTATACATGTAATCGTTTTTTGAATTTGTAATTTCCTCATCTTGTAACTATTCACTTGTTATACTTACGTATAATCTAGAATTTAGTGTGGTTTCGAATTATGCTGTAGATATTTCTAGTTTCTAGAGTCTTGCATATCTCATTTCCTACACATTGAATCTACCATATAGTTAGGTAATACTCTAACGCGAAGAGCTGTCACCTAACTATATGTTAATAATAACCGGAAATATTTAATCCAGTTAATCCATTGAAATTATTAAACTTTCAAGTAGTTGAACAGTAAACTTTTTAAAATCGATTTAACTGGTTCGTGAGTTTCAGTAATATGCAGCCAGTATTCTAATTAACTTAGACTGAAACATATTTCTCTGTTACAAGAGAAGTTGTGAAGTAAATTACACCTTTCATCTGAGATCCAACGATTATGTTTCTTATTAATTAATTAATTAAATTGAAATACCAAACTGGGAACAAATATCTTTTGAAGTTACAAAACCATGCAGAACTTCCATTTTACAAACAATAGATATAAAATATACGCCAGAATGTTTATACTCGTTTAATATAATTAAATTCATATTTTTCTATAAAATGTATGTTAAAATCTGTCAAGTTTGTAATATCAGCATTTCAGGTTTTTGGTTTTGCATATAACCATAAAAAAATTATATTGACCTAAAGTACTTTATTGCTTTTTAAAACATGTCCCACCAAGATCGATACACATTTGATACGATCAAAAAACTGTTGATTCAGTCTTCAGTTGATACCTGCAAAATTGCAGTTTTCAAAGCATCGATGGCTTCTTCTTGCTACTGGAAACGCTGCCTACGCATTAAATTCGTGATCTTTGGAAACGTAAAAAAGTCATTGGGACTATACAGTGGATGGTCTAAGACGCTCCAAAAACTCTTTTGGGCAGTGTGAGAACTTGCAATGACCTGATGTAGGATGATTTGCCATTGTTTGTTGCTTTGTCGGGGTTTTGCGATTACTTCTGGTAAACAAACATTTATATACCAATCGGAAGTAACCGTTCTTCGACATTCTAAAGCAATTGTTGCCACATGACCAGATTTTGACACATAAGTTGCAACCATTTTCTTTCACACACTTTGAGGACGGATCACTTTTGTTGGTTTTTCCTCATCATGACACACGTACACAGCGGATTATTTTCTGGTTCGTAGGAGTACATCCAAGATTCATCGCCACTAACATTACTACAAACGTCTTTTTTATAATTCACGTTCACAAAGTTTCTATTTCGAAACTAAAAACAGTATCGAAATAGGTTCATTGTAACACTGTTTTTGGTAACTTTTTGTTTTACACAATTGGTGGCACTGCACTGATTTTCAACGAAAGAGTTCAGGTAGTAAATCAAGAAGTATGTTTTAGTAAATTATTAACTACATTATCAGCGTTATTGCTAAATTCGGAATATTTTATACAAATTTGACAAACATTCTAATTTAAAATCATTAAAACTGACAAGTGTCAAAACTGTCAAGATTGCCAACATAAATAAATATTTCTAAAAACTCTCATTTTATTTTTTTTATACTTTTTAAAGTTCATTATAAAAAATAGTATGTAACACTCGAATTACAATGACGGTTTGTAGTACTCGTTCTTTGCGAAACTCACCGCTTCGCGGTTCGTTTCACAAACTGAACTCGTACTACGAAACCTCTGTCATTGTAACACTTGTATTACAATATACTATTGTGCTTCCTTTGTTGAACTGTTCCAATGTTTTTCCACACCGATATGACGCGAACTGCTTTTGTCTTCTGTGAACAAAAAAGAGATCCAACGGAAAACCAACTTTGTAACATCGAGGTTTTAAAACACCTAATGATGCCACTATCTCCCGGTATGTTATATCGCGGTCATCCTTATTTAGCAGACCAACCGCATTATTGTTTTCTAAGTTTTGCAATGAAACTCTCGATTTATGTCAACGAAAGATTAAGGTTAGATTTGTGTCTGAAGGTTTTATTGGTGGCGCCTTTTAAGCGGCTATATGCACAACTAAAAAGACAACCCTCGTTACTAGAAAGTTACTATTTTCAATGTTTATTTTAATATAATATATTAAAATTATCATATGGGTTCCAACTTATTTCTAAGTAAATTATAAATTATTTGTCTTACGAACTTACCAAAGTATATATAATAATCCAAATAAATTAAATGCTTGACTTTAAAAATAACATATTTTAAGGATGCCATTGTTGCAATAAAAGGGTAAAATATGCTCTCAGACAATTCTCTATCAGTTTTAGAAAATTCGTTAAAAAATACCTTAGTCTTTAATGAAGTGTCAGATAGTCAATTAAAAACAAAGCATCATAGCACAAATTCTGTCAGAGATAAAGAGTTTTTCGACAATTCTCCAATTATATTCCAAAAAAGACTATTAGAATGCCAGAAAACTTTTGTATTACGTTACTATTAGCCTTCCTACTTTTGGAATTTTTCGGGCTAATGGCATTCAGATATGTTTTGCTGAAATATTTTAAACTGTTAGCTGACATTGAACTTAATTAACTGTTTATAGTAAAATCTCTACAAATCCTAATTTTCTCTATTTAGTATCATTAATAGGCGTACTCTTTTTGTAACGTGAGTGAGATGCGGATAATAAGACCTGAGTATCAAAAATACAACTTAAAATGTTCTAATTCGCTCAAGAAAACACTCGTAGGTAGATAGACCAAGGCGGATCTGTTTTTTAGTGGATGTGAGAGGTGGCATTCGGATTTTTTCATAAAAAGTTGTGTGATAACTTCAATAATAATAATCTCGTTTCCTCCCTCTCAATCTGGTCCGGAACATTAACAAAAAAATTAAAATGTTTAAAAATAGTGAAAAATGTCGATTTTTTTCTATTTTATTTGCTTATAACTTTAAAACGATTTATTTTAAGGAAAAGTTGTAGAGAAATAAAAGTTGCCCAATTAAATTTCCTATAAAATACCATTGGTTAAAATTTTTCAAATTTATTACCTAGGCTGCAAAATAGCAATAAATACAAAACAAAATAATTATAGAGCTTTTAAATGGAAATATTTATATTTGAAATGTTAAAAGGTACAACAAGTTTTGTAAGTTTTTCTAAAAAAATGTCTAAAAAATAGGAAAACATATGTAGTTTTATTTTGTTATAAATATATTAATTTATTTATTACAAAATGAAAGCATCTTTGGGATTTGGTTTTGCGTTACTTGGGATTTTCTATTCGAGTTACATCGGATTAAAAAAAAAAGAAGAAAATTGCTCCATTGGAAGCTGAGAAAATGTATTTTTTTCCGCATACCAATTTTGAACCTTGAAATTCAATTTTCCTCAGCCTGTTTTTTTTGGAAATTTCACGCGGAATATCGATAGTTTTTATTATTTTAATATATGTTATAGATATTTCGGAGATGTGAAAATTTTTGTCGAAAAGGAGCTCCGAAAGAGAAAGGTAATGGTTTAAAGATTATCATCCTAATGTTTATAACTTCGTCGCAAATGCCGATCAACTTTGACCGGTTGTATCTCAAAAACCACTGCTTGTAAATTAACTTTTTTTAAAAAAAAAAGAAGCGTCTTTCCAAGTTCTTTCTAACGCCGTTTTCTGAATTTAATTTAAATTATTAGTTACCGACATATTCTATTTGTTTATAAGCCAAAAAATTGTTTATAACTTTAAAACATTCCTGAGGCCGCCCAAATAATCCAATTTTAATTCTGTAAAGTGAGTTTGATAGGTGGAGTGCTCTTTTATATGTCAAAAAATCAGCAAACTTTTGTATGGTTTAGTTTTTGTTATGGGAGATTTCAATTTTTTAAAAAAAATTTAGATTGCAAAATTATTATGCGAAATCTACTAAATCGATTTTAATGAAATTTAGTGGACTGTTTTATTATATTATAAAGATTTTCTAGGCGAATTATGAAGGTCCTACATGAAATCTAAATGGTTGAAATAAATTGAATAAAAAAGGCTCCATTTACCCCTTTTGTTTTGTATTTATTGCTATTTTGCAGCCTAGGTATTAAATTTGAAAAATTTTAACCAATGGTATTTTATAGGAAATTTAATTGGGCAACTTTTATTTCTTTACAACTTTTCCTTAAAATAAATCGTTTTAAAGTTATAAGCAAATAAAGTAGAAAAAAATCGACATTTTTCACTATTTAGATAGATAGATAGATATTTTTGGGTTGGCTGTTAGCCTATATCACTGCGACCTTTACAGATCTATTGTGAACACCCATTATCTGTGGAATAGGATTAGAGCACCTTGTCCAGCTCTGCCCTCTTAATGAGACTTAATAGCCTTGACAGTGGCCACTCCGCATAACTTGGAGCAGCCGGTTTCTCCTCTCCCAGTACTAGATACCGCGTCCTTGCAAGGCCTTCACATTGGCATAGGACATGAAATGCAGTTTCCTCTTCCTCTTGGCAGTATCGACAAATGTCTTCATCTGCTAAGTTTAGCTGACTCATGTGTTTTCTGAGCCTACAATGTCCTGTCAAGAGACTGACAATCATTCTGACATCATTTCGCCTTTGTGATAGCAGCTCTGCAGTAAACTTCGCCGAATAACCCTTTATGAAGAGTTTGGCTTGTCGCTTGCCCGGTGATGTTTCCCACCACTCCTGGGCCTTTTCTAGCCTCCATTTCTCAATGGCTGCCTTTCTGAATGTATTTTTAAACATTTTAATTTTTTTGTTAATGTTCCGGTCCTGATTGAGAGGGAGGAAACGAGATTATTATTATTAAAGTTATCACACAACTTTTTCTGAAAAAATCCGAATGCCACCTCTCACATCCAAATATAGACGTTTTTTTACACATCCGCACTGGTCTAAGATAACACTCTTGCATGGCTCTTCCACTTTCCGCGACATGTCACTTGTTTGTTTTGGTCAGCGTGATGTGAATCGTTGGTGAGGAGCAGTTGTGCAGCACGAATAATAATAAATCGTCCGATTGAATCTTAAGTAATTTTTGTAATATAAGACAGTTATATATAACTTAGCACTGCAGTTATTTGTTTTTCATACTTCTATAAACCTGTTATATGATAAAAATTGATGACGAATCAATTATTGTACTTTTCTGTATTTCTTTATACACGGTGCTAGCAGTTAATAAGGCCTATACCAGATTTATTCGAAAAAAAAAAACAGGATAATTCAGATTATTTTAAGTACTTTGATATCTGTTAAATAAAGAAATATCATGTAATTTTAAACCACATAATTATTGCAAATATAATTGGTTTTTAATTACCAAATATTAGACGCCCATTTTAATTATTTATAAGTGAAAAAATATTAGGTCTTATTATCATACCATAGTATAATTTTTACAAAGTTTTTTAAAATGTATAATTAAATGTATGTTTAAAGCAGAAGATGTCATATTTTTAAAATGTTTTATTATGAATTAATATTAAAATTTGCTGATTCGGATTACTACTTTATATATTACTCGTTGTACTCGCAACGTCGTTCGCGTGGCGTGTGATTGTTGTATAAAAATTTCTTACCCCACCCCATTTAAGGAATGGAAGAGAAATTTTTATACACCAGAAGTTGAAAGAAGAAAAATACATCTGTGAAAACCGCATTCGAATCGGATCAGTAGTTTTCATGTGATGCGCGCACAAACATACAGACAGACAGATAAAAAAAATCTAACCACATTTTTGGGTTCTATTTCCATTTACCCGCGACGTCGTTCGCGTGGCGTGTTGATTTTTGTATAAAAATTTCTTTCCTCGCCCCGTTAAAGGGGTGGGGGGAGAAAGTTTTATACACCAGATGTTAAGTTGAAAGATGACAAATACGTCTTTGAAAACCGCATTCGAATAGGATCAGTAGATTTCATGTGATGCGCGCACAAACATATACATTTCTACAGTTTTATTATATGTATAGATATACAATATCCCTTAGGTACCTATATAGCTTTTATTAGCCGCACCTACTTTACACATTTTTTAAACTCTTCATCAACAACTCAGTTGCCTAAAATTTATTAATTACGCACTTGATATGAATTTTAAAATTTAACATCATTAGTGAAACTAATCTCGTCTAAAACGGATCCATGAGGAAAAAAAAATAATTTGTTGTACCTATCTTAACTTTTTTCTGTAAACGTATAATTGGAGTTTACTCCTTAAGAATCGGTTTTTGAAATAGGGCGCCCGGTATGAGAAAAACGTGAGGAGTGAAATCTACTGAACGAATGACCTCGTTACGTTTTTGGTGCGCAACCTATCGTGCGCAACTTTCTAATTTGGTGTGAGCAGATTGCCGGAACTTCTGAAAAACACGTGGCTGCCAGGTACGTTATAATTCATGTATTATGTGTATGAGCATTTATGATTTGTATTTATTGAATGTATAATAATCATTAATGTAGTTCATATGATTATATATATGAAAACAACATACAATTAGATATTTAATCCAATATGAATTACCAAGCGTATCCACGTAAAAAAGACAATTTCTAACCTAACCAAAAATTAATTTTTTTTCCGATATCTATAAATTCCTTAAGGTTATTATAATTTATTTTATGAATAATTTTTTGATATTAATAATTATAGTCAATAATTCGATAACATTATCAGAATAATTAGTTAAAATTATTTCAGTTAAATAAGCTTTTTTTGCGTCTGTTTTGACAATCGTACTTAAGGAGTAAACTCCAGTCGTGCGTCTGAGCTGACACACACAATTTTTTTTATGTGCTTCAGTGTTGCTGATGTAGGTATTAGCAGTCTGTTTTTGAAGTTTAAATTTACCTTAAATTAAAACTTGTGGGTAGTAACAAAATTTTATACAATTATATATAAAAGATTATGTCACTTATAAAAGTAAATGTTCTGCAGGGGCTTTTTATTACAGCAAAATAATAAATTTTTTCTACAACCGTGCGTAAAGTATTACCTTTACGCACGGTTTAAGGTTCGTAAAGTTTAACTTTTTTGTATAAGATTATGCAAATACTTTTATGTGTGTTAGTGGCCGAGGTTGTAAGGTATATAGCTTCTACCCAGATGACTCGGGTTCAATTCCGGGTAAGGAAACTTTTTTTTTATTATTTAATTGTGTAAATTTGTGTAAATATATTTTATTGTTAAATTATTGCAGTTTAATACATACAAAACTAGATATTATATTCAGTAATTTTTAATTTGATTTTTAATATGACAGAAATATCAGTTCATGAATAAGGGTAAGTATTTTTATTTAAATGACTGACATTTCAATTAATTTATAATTCAAGCATTTCGCGTTTCTACGTACCGGTATTATAAGGTGAGATTAATTTAGAAAATAAATATTTTGTTATCTAAAATATGTTTTAAATATAATTTTTTTTTTCAGTAAAGCGTAAAAAAAATCAGGCATATACTTGTATTTCTTGTAATGAAATTCGGTTGTAGAAAAAATATTGTATGCAACTCGTGCGTAAATGTTCCTTTTTTGACTCATGTGATTGTCGCATTCGCCTGCGGCTCATGCGACAACATTCACATTTGTCAAAAAAGGTCAGTTTACGCACTAGTTGCATAAATAACTATTTTGGGTTCGGCTGAACTATAAAATAATTGATAGTTTAGGTTTTTTTTACACCAGAAATAAACATCTACTTTATTTGTTATACCTACTGATATCAAAAACTGCTCGATTAAGTACCACATTAATCATTAACGATAAGGTTTGTTTTACATATAAGTATTTGGCATTTGTATCAACTTCTAGCTTGTTTATTTTATTAACTTTGCAGACCTAACTAGTTCAAATAATAACTCAGCACTATTTTCGAAGACTAATACTCGGCTATCATTTAAATGACTATAGATTACAACTTGTTGTACCTGCGACGTCGTTCGCGTGGCGTGTTCATTGTTGTATGAAAATTTCTCCCCTCGCCACGTTAAAATCGCATTCGAATCGGATCAGTAGTTTTCATGTGATGCGGGCACAAACATACAGACAGACAGACAAAAAAATCTAACCACATTTTTGGGTTCTATATCGATGTACCCGAGACGTTGTTTGCGTGGCGTGTTGATTTTTGTATAAAAATTTCTCCCCCCACACCGTTAAAGGAGAGAAAAGGGATATTTTTATACACCAGATGTTAAGTTGAAAAAAGACAAATACATCTGTTAAAACCGCATTCAAATCGGATCAGTAGTTTTCAATTGATGCGCGCAAAAAACATACAGACAGACAAACAAAAATCTAACCACATTTTTGGGTTTTATATCGATGAAGTAACACCGTCCGCTAATTATTTTTTAAATATCTTTAATGTACAGAATTTTTATTTCTACAGTTTTAGTATATGTATAGATGATAAGATAAGACAATACATAAAATGAAAATAGCGGAAATACAATCAATACGACGAAGATGTCTATTGAAACATTTTCGTTGTTAAAAAGTTTTCCTTGCCTTTATTGATTTTCCTAGACGAGAAAAATCTATCAATGAAGAGTATGTTGTACCTTAATTTATGTTATTATGAAGTGGCGTTGTTTAATTTTCTTAAAAAAAGTTAAGAAACAAAATTTTGCAAAAAATTTTTGATAATAATAATGCTTGTCACAATGTCAACCACACAAGTATTAAAAGTGTATTTATTTTTGTAAATTTTTCCTCCTAAGTTAATTTTAAAATTACAGAATTCTTTTTATTAATATTGCTTTACAAAGACAATAACTCAACCCACCTATAGCTGTCATTGACTAATCGAGAATTATCAGAAGTATTTTATAGGGATTAACGTCTAAAACAAGGATAAGCCTATTTAAGGAGCGAACAATTGACACGGAGCTGTTTTGTTTTGGCAAGTTGAGGTGCCGAGAATCGATTGTTAAGTCCACATAGAAAGGATAATTGTAGTCCAATAATAGCCAACTCACACTGACCAGCATTTGGATCTTTGCTCTTACTACCGTCGATATGCGAGAATGTTTGTAGATATATAAAATCACTTATCTGGTTAACAGAAGAAGGCAGGAGATTTATTTGAGATAAGGAATGTTAGGAAACCAGACCGCAATTAGTGCGTCACTAGACGGGAACTCTTGGCCGCAGTAAAATCTGTGGTACTGACCGCGCTTATCTGGAGTAGCACCTTAACTTTAAAAATCACGGACGTCAAATTGCAAGATAAATAAAAACCCTCGAGAAATATGTCTTAAAAATTAAACATAGACTCGGTTTGAAACATCGACATGCCGGTGCAATTTCCAGAAGACCATGCCCAGCTAATTACCTTTACTGTGGTCGATTGGAAAATAAAAAAGCACCTTTGTGTCATATTGAATTCCTCAATGATGAGTGGTCCACGAAAAAAATTCTGCTGCATCAAGGCAATCCCGAGTTAAAACAAATCCGGAAATGTAATTTGATGGATTGTCGTCTAATCTGGCAAGAAACTGTTAATTCCAAGAACTCGTGTACCAAAAGTGTTGTACTTTTTTCAAAACGTAACGTCTGGAGGCCTGTGTATAAAATGACATTATAAAAGGTACGCAAAAGGTTCTGTAATATTAAGAATTGGTACCGAAAATTTTATTTATGTTTCTCTAGTAAGGGTCCACACACTAGGCACATAGCTGCTATGCAACAATATTTGGTAAAAGTTCCGTTTGTAAGAATACCTATTGATATTTACATCGGAATGTATTACTATCCCAAATCCAATCAGAAAGCCGTCACCTCAGCCAATATTTTGAAAAACCAGTTTATATGTCGATTTGGTGTGCCTCTTGAATTATTACCTATACATTTAAACAAAGGAAGAAATTTTAAAAATCAGTTCTTTTAGGAAGTCTGTAAGAAACTAGCAGTTCGTAAGGCGAGAACAACTTCACAAATTTTGTTGGATCATCACCAATCAGATGTAGGTACATAAATTTATAAAACAAGCTCTATTCAATGTCATCTTGTTAGAGAGATAAGATTGCCATGTTATTTGGTGTTTGACTTCCTACCCGGTAAAGATGTATCTGGTGAAAATTACGAATCCAATCTACAAATGCAAATTAAACATGTTCATTAGTTGATTTGTAACAATCTACAATTGAAAATTAATTGAATGTAACAGTACCACGACGTCCGCGAGCAAAAAAAAACTGCTATCAAGCTGTATAACCCTCGGTCTGTGTCCGAAATAATGACGTTGTCTATCGAATCATCAAGGTTGTTAGCAGAAAACCAATTAGACTTCATTCTATTAATTATTCGACTGCATTCGATATCCAACATTAGCAATCTTCTGGAAAGGATAGTATAACATTTGCGTAACAAAAAAGAAGCCAAGAATCTGACAACTCAACCCATCTATAGTTGTCATCGACTGATCCAGAGCTGTTTTGTTTTGGCTTTTTCGTGTCTTAGGCGAGGCAATTAAGAAACCTACCAATTTTCAGTAGGCAAATCAATCAACATGCACCTTTTTGCATTCGATTTGGGAGAGCGTCAGAAACGTTTGTGGACTTAATCGGTTAATGCATTTTGTGCATAAGAAAAATGCATTTTTAAAGCTATGGAAAATGTACAATTTGTAACTCGGGAAATATCTAGGTCGCTAGATATGAATTTTATGCCGGCGATGGTCTTCGATATACCTGGTGCCCAGCAGAGTGAACCTCGTCGCATAGAGTTTTACGATAAATTCATTCAAAATCAGATGAAAATTATTAATCCGTTTCTGAGATTAGCGTCAAAAAACATACAGACATACAGGCAAACATATAAAAATAAAAAAAAAATTGTTTTGGGTTCTCTTGCATACATAAAGGGTCCCCTGTATGTATTTTTAAATAATATTTTCCATGTATACACAGCGATCATTTACAGTTTATAGATTATGTATAGATTATTTGATATGTTGTCAAGTTTAGATTAAATTTACTATATCATAAAATGTGTATGCTTTCATAAAATGGAGTCATTACGCAATTTGTTGTAAAAAATGCCTTGTTCTGATGAGCTTATTATGTTTATGTTGACAAAAGTTTCCAGAAGAATGGTATAGCGAGCAATTATAACTTTATACGACAACAGCAATATTCCAGGATATACAAGATTTTCCGGAAATGATTTTAGACATAAGAGAAGTACAAAGGTGCTTAATTACGAATGGAAAATGCATTGGTTTAAAATAAGGAGAAGGTAGAGTTTGTAAGAACAAATGGCTGATTAAAATAAGAGTATTTTGATATAATAAGTAGTTATACATATAGTGCAAAAAATAATCCTAATAATAAATAATCAATGATTTTCTTTTCCCGTTTTTAGTTTTTGGAACGAAGTTCCCTTTCGGGCAATACGACCAGTTACGACTGGGCTAGAGGCTAGCCGAAAAAAATTCAGACCAAAATATGTCACGACACGACACGACACACGCATTTTTCTCTGTCTGTCTCTCTCTCTCACAGACCAAAAAATAAAACTCTCTCTCTCTCTCTCTCTATCATAGATTGATATATTACAATTAAAAAGACACTATTTTAAATTAAAAGAAAATGTACATTAAAAAGAAAATACTGTAGAAAAAAAAATAAGTACCTATTATAATAGTATTATATTTCATTTCATCCTGATTTTATAAATTAATAAATTCATAAACATTTTAAAAATAGTTCGTAACTTGACTAGTTAAGTACGTCAAATTACCTTAACTATCAGTTACTGTCAAATATTTTAATTTTAAAATTTTGTATTAAATTGTTAATTCCTGTTTTAAATTAAATTGAAATAAAAAGTAATTCTAGATATATGTATGTCATCTAAACCTCTGGTATTGTATAAATGGACACTTTTGTTAAAAGAAACGAACTGTTGAAAATATTGAGGTGATAATGGATTTATTATTTTCTATTTTTCTTTGAACGGTGTAGAGTGTAGTGTCGCGACTTTGTTAAGTTTATACAGGTTTTTTGTAAATAATAAATAATAAAATAATGAAAAATAATAACAATAATGTATCCTGACAGTGTTTCTGCACAAGTTCCGGATATTGCTGATAGAGTAAGGTGAGTAGAGATTTTATACAGGCAATAATAAATGCTTATGTATGTATAAACACTCTGTTGTGTTTACAAATAACAATTCCTTCACTAATTAATCGAAAGGAACTTCTTTCCATCCGGGTGTCCCTTGACATCTCTCACTTTTTTTTTTGTTGATTTTATCATATTTCTCCAGTTTGGTCTTTTTTTTCAGTTGTTTTCGAATTCCCATATTTTTATTTAATTTCCATTCTTTTGTGATATTCTATTTGTTTTATTTTATTTTATCGTTTGTAACCAGTTATATAACCATTTTTTTCAATTCATCTTGTTTCTTTTTCGGTTTTTCCCTTTTCTCGATTTATTTCTTGTTTTTTACAATTTTGCTGTATTTTTATATTTGCGTATATCTTTGTCTTTTATTTTTTTTTTGTTTTGTTTCCAATTCCTAATTTTTACAAGTTTTGCTGGTTTTTTATTTTTTTATTATTATTTGTATTTTTATGCTTCCCTAATTTTTTGATTTTTGTACATTTCGAACGAAGACAAATCCAAATAAGCTTTTTAAGCTATAGCAATCGCAATTCAACGTCATCTACCGGATGTTTTTCCAACCAAGGTTTATTTTCATGTTTTCTCATTTTATGCTTTTATTACAATTTATGCGATGTCTTGATTCTTTTAATCAATTTTGATTTTTTCTATTACATCTTATTTTTACGCTAATTTCAAGTTTCTTAAACACTTTTTTTCGATTTTTCAGTTTTGTTTATTTTTCGATTGTTTTTTCTTTTTTTTTTTGTACATTTTATCATATTTTCTTGTTTTTTTCAAGTTTTCAGAAAATTTTCTTTTCGTTAAATTTTGCAATTTTTCAGAATTTGTTAATTGTTTGTTTTATTTCCCACATTTTTCGTTTATTTTTTAGTTTTTCTTTTTTTAATTTATGTCGATTATTTTCCAATTTACTTTAGTTTCTTGTCTCTAACCCGTGTTTGACCGATTTGTAACCATCTTTTTTTTTAATTTTTCCTGTTTTTTGATTTCATTCATTTTTAGATTTTCCACATTTTTTGTGCTTTTTACAGTTTTTTCTTGTTTTTGTCTTAGTTTTCCGTACCTACTAGATTTTTCGTTTTTTATTTTTTCTGCATTTTGATTCTTTTTTAAAATTTTATTGTTTTTTTGCTAGTTTTTGATGTTTGCTGTATTCTCTAGATATTATTTTATTTTATTAAAATATTTCATTTACTTTTTTTAAGAAGGAAAATACTGTTTAACAAATATATAAAATATGTGTATTTGTAATTATATAAAAGTAGATGTTCTCATTGACTGAGGTATAGACGCACGCACAGCCGTAACCGCTAATGATGGAAACGTGAAATTTGGAGACATGTCTATTTTCATTATGTGAAAACCCAATAAGAAGGTATTTTGAGCCCTGAAGGGGTGAAATAAGGGTTGAAAATTTATATGGAATTTTTTTTAAATCAGCACTAATTTTTATAATAATTGAAAATCAGAATCTTTGCCACGTATTTTAATGAATTTAAAAACAGAAATCAAATTTAGAAAAATAAGGAAATTTAACTAAAGCAAATACAACTCCAGCTGAGTTCGGTAGTGGTCTCTCTACTGGCAAATTAGTGCCCAGCTCAGCCGTAGAGGTAAGTAACAAATACTAGTGAGTCGCGCCACCGATTTAGACGGTTAAAATCGGAAACCCCTGATGTTCCAGGCACTACTTCACCCACTGGAGATAATCAAGTAAATTTAGAATATTTAACGGTTCCAATTAAATTTCACAACAACTAAAAATAACGATAAGCGAGCTAAATAAAACCAAAATGTCAACTAGACTCTTCTTTAATGAACAATTTTTTAAATTTTCACAACTGTCAAGTCTCGCGCTTGACAACGCTAACAATATTTATATATAACAAAGAATTAATAAATGAATAATATTAAAAGAGAATTTTAAATATGTGTGATCACACGCAATATGAAAAAAAAGGTATAAGAAAAACTAACTCTTAACTAACTAGTTACGACTTAAGACTAATATAGCTTATCTGTTTAATTGATAAATTTTCGCAGTCCTCGGCTGGTCTTATACTTGGGTCGGTTCCAAAATCAAGCCTTATCCAAAACCAAAAGGCTACACCAAACACAAAACGTATGCTCGAACCAAGTATCAGGCCTACTTACAAAAGAAGCCTATATCCAAGACTTATGCCCGTAACTAAAAACTGTAGCCGGTAACTAAAACCCTATTTAAAAAAATAGGGTTCTTTTACTCGATAACCTTTTGACAACCACTTGTTGCTAACTGCAAGGATGAGGAATCCTGACCACGATTTTCTGTCTGAACAGTCTTACTACCAAAATACCACTTGTTTGTTCGTTAAACCACCTACACTCAAAGAAACGAGAGAAAGAAACCATGAGTATCGACGAACCACATGTATAAAGAAACTAGTACTTACCAAATAAGATTTGATTAATAATCCGGTCTACGCCGTATTTTCCACCGAAATCACCAAAATTCAGAGAAATCTCTCTCACACAATTTTCAATGGAAATGAACGAGGTTAAATTTCGTAAATCCAAACTAAATTGACTTCGATGATCGAAGATTACAAATTAACCCCAACACAAATCTCAGATGCTTTCAGCACGAACGTTCGTAATAAAAAGGAAGCAAGTCTCCCACGTTCCTTAGGTCACAATAATTTGACATACGTCGAAATAAGATATGGCCTCTACTATTGGAACAAACCGTAGCTTATTCAGCCAACCCTTTACGAACAAACAGGGATCATATTTATATAGGCGACAACAACCATCAAACCTTACCTAATTTCCCCATTTATTTTCGGTTTTATTTTTAAACATTATATAATCTAAAGAAGACTGGCTATCGAATTTCAATAATGGGGTTATCATCAAACGGAGAGAAGATGTAACAAATGAACTAATGACTGATGACAGAACAATAAACCTAAAAATATTTTATAACCTACAAAATAAATTACTTACAGAAATTTAACAACATTGGGAAATATATGGCCAGAATATATTTATAAATTGATAACTAACCGTAAACGAACTTAAATCAACCGATTTCTTACTTGAATAAACACTACAATGATAACAAATTAAGGTAAGCAATTTAGTTATTTTAACTATATAAATTTTGACCCGTGACAACATCCCCTCCCCTAAGAAAGGAGAAAATCTAACGAAGATTTTCGACGATAACGCAATAGTGCTAAATGAGCAAACAGTCACAATGAAAGGGACAACAAACCCATACGATAGCTAACGACAAATTACTGTAGCAGCCAAGCCAATACAACGCCATATACCATTTCGTGAGAAAATACGAACTAACTACACCACAAAACCCAAAAAAAAAGAAAGGAAAAAAAAACAAAAATTTTGAGTAATACTCGGGAACAAATGCACTGCACTGGGTGCTAAGGTTTGCAACAAACTAAAACAAACAGAAAGGAAAATAACTCAGACGACAGAAAAACAAAAGACAACCAAAGAGAGAACAAACAAACAAACAAAAGAAAAACACAAAAGGGTATCAACGATGGAGTTGATGAATTGGCTGGATTCAAGTAACTTAGTAACAGGTAAGGAAGGTAACAAACACATGTTACCCACTAAGTCGACCAAAACTCCTCGACAAATCCCACCATGTGGTTTTTTCCACCGGGCACTCAACAACCAATGGCCCGGTCGGAAAACAAAAGGTTTGGCCTCCAAAATCCACACAAACGTGAAAATAGCACCACGGCCAAAAAAAAAGACCCAAACCATGAGGGTAATTAAAGTCGACGAAGCAAGCAACAACATAAAAGGTAAGATAAGGTAAGATAAAGGAAGATAAGGAAAAGAAATTACTTGAATCCAGAAGTGTTAAGGTTGGAGGACTTCTACCTCCCCGCCTGGAGTATCCTCGGGTGGTGAAATTCTCTGGCCTCCAGCCACAAGGCACGAAAGGGTCAACGATGGTCGTGTTGACAAGGTTTGAATCCAAATAACGAAAGATACCATAAGTTTACAAAACCTAAGTTCCTGCCGAACAGACTGAAAATTCCCTCAATAAATCCCAACAAATGGTTTTTCCACCGGGCACTCAACAACCAATGGCCCAGTCGGAAAATAAAAGGTTGCCACGTATTTTAATGAGTTTAAAACATAAATCAAATTAAGAATAATATAGAAATTAACTAAAAGAAATACAACTCCAGCTGAGTTCGGTAGTGGTCTCTCTACTGGCAAATTAGTGCCCAGCTCAGCCGTAGAGGTCAGTAACAAATACTAGTGAGTCGCGCCACCGATTTAGACGGTTAAAATCGGAAACCCCTGATGTCCCAGGCACCACTTCACCCACTGGAGATAATCAAGTATTAGGTCAGCAACCAGAATTCTGCCTGACTCAGGGACTTATGCCCGTAACCAAAAATGTAGCCGGTAACTAAAACCCTATTTAAAAAAATAGGGTTCTTTTACTCGATAACCTTTTGACAACCACTTGTTGCTAACTGCAAGGATGAGGAATCCTGACCACGATTTTCTGTCTGAACAGTCTTACTACCAAAATACCACTTGTTTGTTCGTTAAACCACCTACACTCAAAGAAACGAGAGAAAGAAACCATGAGTATCGACGAACCACATGTATAAAGAAACTAGTACTTACCAAATAAGATTTGATTAATAATCCGGTCTACGCCGTATTTTCCACCGAAATCACCAAAATTCAGAGAAATCTCTCTCACACAATTTTCAATGGAAATGAACGAGGTTAAATTTCGTAAATCCAAACTAAATTGACTTCGATGATCGAAGATTACAAATTAACCCCAACACAAATCTCAGATGCTTTCAGCACGAACGTTCGTAATAAAAAGGAAGCAAGTCTCCCACGTTCCTTAGGTCACAATAATTTGACATACGTCGAAATAAGATATGGCCTCTACTATTGGAACAAACCGTAGCTTATTCAGCCAACCCTTTACGAACAAACAGGGATCATATTTATATAGGCGACAACAACCATCAAACCTTACCTAATTTCCCCATTTATTTTCGGTTTTATTTTTAAACATTATATAATCTAAAGAAGACTGGCTATCGAATTTCAATAATGGGGTTATCATCAAACGGAGAGAAGATGTAACAAATGAACTAATGACTGATGACAGAACAATAAACCTAAAAATATTTTATAACCTACAAAATAAATTACTTACAGAAATTTAACAACATTGGGAAATATATGGCCAGAATATATTTATAAATTGATAACTAACCGTAAACGAACTTAAATCAACCGATTTCTTACTTGAATAAACACTACAATGATAACAAATTAAGGTAAGCAATTTAGTTATTTTAACTATATAAATTTTGACCCGTGACATCTTAAAAACCTTTCAATGAAAATCTATTTTATGGTTTATTAGAATTCATACCCTAAGGGTGTAAATAAGAGGTTAGAACTTTTTATGGATAATATTTAAAAATTACTCTGTTTTTTATGAAAATTATTATGTGAATTCCTTGATAAAATGTTAAAATTATTAAAAAATTGTGTTGATAATATTGAAAAAATGGTAAAAACCGTGAAAAGTTGTCAAAAAATATTAAGAGATCTTAAAAAACGTGAATAATTGTAAAAATTCTTAAAATTCTTGGAAATTTTTTTGAAAATGTTGAAAAAACTGTCAAAAATCATAAATATTGTTAAAAATCCAGAAAAATTGTTAGAAATCGTGAAAAAAACGTTAAAAATTTGGATAGTCGTGAATGATCTTAAAAAATTGCTGAAAATTATTTCAAAGTTTCCATATAATGTTAAATATTATGTAGACAATTAAAAAAAACACTTGAAATGGCGAAAAAATTTCTAAAATCGTAAATTCTTAAAGAGTTGATGAAAATGGTTAAAAAATTGTTAAAATTTGTGAAAAATAGTTGGAAATTTAAAAAAATGGTGTAAAACCATCAAATATTATTGAATATCCTAAAAAATGTTAAAAATGATATAAAAATTATTTAAAAAATATGGTAAATTATAAAAAAATAGGTATCAAAAATGGAGAAAAATCGAAAAAAAAAGAGAAAACAGAAAAGGATGAAAAATTAGCAAAATTGTAAAAAATCAAAAAAAAAAGAAAATGGATAAAAATGTACAATGGTTAAAAATTTAAAAAAAAAGAAAAAAAAAATAAAAAACAAACAATGTCACAAAAATTGCAAATAAAAGAAAAATGTAAAAAGCCGAAAATAAAATCACAAAAACAAGAAAAAGCGGGAAAAAATGGAAAATAAAAAAAATCATTAATTGTAAGGCGATACGAAGTTCGCCAGGTAAGCTAGTTCATAACTATAGTATATTACATACTTTACGAGTGGAGTAAATTGCATATTACAGCGAGTGTGTTTGGCCCATGAGCCTGCTTGCGAGCGAATGGGCTAAAGGAACGAGCTAAATATGCAATTTGTTCCTCGAGTAAAGTACTATGCTTTACCCACGACTAACCAAATGATTTTGTATAAAACTAAAAATAACAAACATAAAAATTACAATTTTGGCATTAGTTGACAAAAATATTCGATTTCGCAGACAGTTCTGTCTGAGAAATGTCAAATGTTAGTTTAATTTAATGTATACAGTACGCAACCAACATAATAATAAAGGTTTCTATCTACTTACTCCACTAGTGCAGTAAATAAAACTATAACACAACTCCTCAATAATTTGACACTTACTGAGTCGTGGGTAAAAACAGATTACATAAATGCCTTTCTATTTCGTTATAAAAAATAATCTCTATCGCGTAAATGAGTTAAAGGATAAAAATAAGGATTTTCCATAACAAGTATATAGATAAATAATATATTTAAGTTTCTGAATTTTTAACTTTAAAACCCATTAAAATTCACCTTCAAATATCGCGTTTTGTGTTTAATGTTTAAAAATAAAAACCATTGTTTAATATTTTATAAAGATTCAAGTAAATAAAGTAAATTTAATATTACCTAATAAAAGAGAGTGTTTTCTGCTTTTTTGCTTGCGATATAATAGTCTACTTTCATAGCAGTTTAATAAACTAGAAAAGCGGACAATACGTATTTTGCAAATTCCCTACAGCATTTTTATTAAGAAGTAAATATCTTTAAACTCTTATATGATACGTTTGCGGCAATTTAGTTTGTAGAATAGTAAAAACAAAAAACGGTTAGGATAGTCGATATCAAAATATTGTAAATTGTTTGGAGCAGTTTTATTCGCTGCTGTCTTATAAAACAACAATTTTTAAAAAGAGAGATTAATACAACTGCAATAAAAAACGAAAATTGGGATATACCTATTATTATCCATTCTTTGTAGGTGTCCCCACCATCCCAATTGTCTTTCTAGTCCATTGAAAAGTTACATTTGGGGTTACGTTTTTTAGAGGACGCAATTTTGTTTTTTAATTTGCAACAAAAAATGTTTATAATTTTTTTTTATCAGATAAATAGTTTAAGAGATACACGTAAAAACCATTTCAACCCCTATTTTCAAGATGGCGGCCGTTGGACAAGGGTGGCGACCCCACAAACTTGGTTTTAGCTTTACACTGACCCCCCCCTACACTTCTAAAAAATAAAATTGCGTCCTCTAAAAAACGCAAGGTTAGGCCTAAAAAATGTAACATTTCAATGGAGTACCTATTCCTGAATATAAGTTACTAGTGATTTTATTTCCATTTCTTTCCATTATTTTATTACTTTCTTTTCTTTAATTAATATATCCCAATTTTCGTTTTTTATTGCAGTTGTATTAATCTCTCTTTTTCCTTGCTAAGATTTTTTAGCAATTTATAAAACAATTTCTGTTTTCCTTTATAATTTTTTCTTTAAATTCTGTCCAGATGTTTTGTTTCTCTGTCATCACCAATTGTTTAACTACATTTCTATATCTTAAATAATTCATTGCTGATCTTTTATTTAAATATTCTTTTTTATTTTCATTGTTTATTAATTTCTCAGGATCTCTATTTTTTATTTTTACTTTGATTGAATAATCCATTCACTTTTTTTGCTGCCTTAATTACAATATTCTCAAACATTCCCACGTTCCTTGTATCATTTTTCCTTGTTTACTTACTTCACTTTTTATTATCTGTTGGTATTTTTCGGCTATCTCGTTTTATATTTTTTATTCGGTTATGGGTAACTATAGATTTTCAGTGATTTTTTTGTAGTCGTTGGTGAGGAAACAAACTGTTATGTCGTTTAGAGCAAAAGTGAATATTTCCTTTTTAAAATTGATTTAGTAATTTATTTATACTAAATAGAATTTTGAGATCAGTAATGTTTATTTTTTTTGTTAAAATGTAAGCCGTCTGACATATGGTAAGCTTTCGTAATACAGGTGTGCTTAAGCTTATAGTACTTCTTCTATTGGTTTATATCACTCATTCCAGGATCTGGATATCATGCAATTATTTGTCAGCTCTAAAGAATAGGTGCCATATATTTCTTGAGTCACTCTGAAGTTTTCTTTGATCCAGTGATTCTGTGATCTGTAATGGCAGAGTATTAGGTTCCCTACCACATAATCTTCAGCTAGGTTATCCATATTGAACACCCAAACTATTTTAACGGTATTAAGACTTCAAATTCTACTTTAGTATACCAGCATAGTAGTGTGGAGATATTTAGGGGCATTTAAAAATACAACAATTGCCTAAATATTTATAAGTTCTCAAATTACTCTCTTGGGCATTGCAAGATAGCGTATACGTCTGTTTTAAAGACGAAGATGTGTGGTACGTGAAGAAAATATATTTTTGCATTTCTGTTTCTGCTATTAATCTTTACTTTCTAAATTCAGCAGTATTATTCCCGTATGTATTCCTGAGGCTTAGATTAAGTGCTTACATTTAGCTGATTCGGATTACTACCTTATATATTACTCGTTGTACTCGCAACGTCGTTCGCGTGGCGTGTGATTGTTGTATAAAAATTTCTTACCCCACCCCATTTAAGGAATGGAAGAGAAATTTTTATACACCAGAAGTTAAAAGAAGAAAAATACATCTGTGAAAACCGCATTCGAAGCGGATCAGTAGTTTTCATGTGATGCGCGCACAAACATACAGACAGACAGATAAAAAAAATCTAACCACATTTTTGGGTTCTATTTCGATGTACCCGCGACGTTGTTCGCGTGGCGTAATGATTTTTGTATAAAAATTTCTTTCCTCGCCCCGTTAAAGAGGTGGGGGGGAGAAAGTTTTATACACCAGATGTTAAGTTAAAAGAAGACAAATACGTCTTTGAAAACCGCATTCGAATAGGATCAGTAGTTTTCATGTGATGCGCGCACAAACATATACATTTCTACAGTTTTATTATATGTATAGATATACAATATCCCTTAGGTACCTATATAGCTTTTATTAGCCGCACCTACTTTCCACATTTTTTAAACTCTTCATCAACAACTCAGTTGCCTAAAATTTATTAATTACGCACTTGATATGAAGTTTAAAATTTAACATCATTAGTGAAACTAATCTCGTCTAAAACAGATCCATGAGGAAAAAAAAAATAATTTGTTGTACCTATCTTAACTTTTTTCTGTAAACGTATAATTGGAGTTTACTCCTTAAGAATCGATTTTTGAAATAGGGCGCCCGGTATGAGGAAAATGTGAGGAGTGAAATCTACTGAACGAATGACCTCGTTACGTTTTTGGTGCGCAACCTATCGTGCGCAACTTTCTAATTTGGTGTGAGCAGATTGCCGGAACTTCTGAAAAACACGTGGCTGCCAGGTACGTTATAATTCATGTATTATGTGTATGAGCAATTATGATTTGTATTTATTGAATGTATAATAATCATTAATGTAGTTCATATGATTATATATATGAAAACAACATACAATTAGATATTTAGGTAATTCAATATGAATTACCAAGCGTATCCACGTAAAATAGACAATTTCTAACCTAACCAAAAATTAATTTTTCCGATATCTATAAATTCCTTAAGGTTATTATAATTTATTTTATGAATAATTTTTTGATATTAATAATTATAGTCAATAATTCGATAACCTTATCAGAATAATTAGTTAAAATGATTTCAGTTAATTTCAGTTAAATAAGCTTTTTTTGCGTCTGTTTTGACAATCGTACTTAAGGAGTAAACTCCAGTCGTGCGTCTGAGCTGACACACACAATTTTTTTTATGTGCTTCAGTGTTGCTGATGTAGGTATTAGCAGTCTGTTTTTGAAGTTTAAATTTACCTTAAATTAAAACTTGTGGGTAGTAACAAAATTTTATACAATTATATATAAAAGATTATGTCACTTATGAAAGTAAATGTTCTGCAGGCGCTTTTTATTACAGCAAAATAATAAATTTTTTGGGTTCGGCTGAACTATAAAATAATTGATAGTTTAGGTTTTTTTTTTACACCAGAAATAAACATCTACTTTATTTGTTATACTGATATCAAAAACTGCTCGATTAAGTACCACATTGATCATTAACGATAAGGTTTGTTTTACATATAAGTATTTGGCATTTGTATCAACTTCTAGCTTGTTTATTTTATTAACTTTGCAGACCTAACTAGTTCAAATAATAACTCAGCACTATTTTCGAAGACTAATACTCGGCTATCATTTAAATGACTATAGATTACAACTTGTTGTACCTGCGACGTCGTTCGCGTGGCGTGTTCATTGTTGTATGAAAATTTCTCCCCTCGCCACGTTAAAATCGCATTCGAATCGGATCAGTAGTTTTCATGTGATGCGGGTACAAACATACAGACAGACAGACAAAAAAATCTAACCACATTTTTGGGTTCTATATCGATGTACCCGAGACGTTGTTTGCGTGGCGTGTTGATTTTTGTATAAAAATTTCTCCCCCCACACCGTTAAAGGAAAGAAAAGGGATATTTTTATACACCAGATGTTAAGTTGAAAAAAGACAAATACATCTGTTAAGACCGCATTCAAATCGGATCAGTGGTTTTCAATTGATGCGCGCAAAAAACATACAGACAGACAAACAAAAATCTAACCACATTTTTGGGTTTTATATCGATGAAGTAACACCGTCCGCTAATTATTTTTTAAATATCTTTAATGTACAGAATTTTTATTTCTACAGTTTTAGTATATGTATAGATGATAAGATAAGACAATACATAAAATGAAAATAGCGGGAATACAATCAATACGACGAAGATGTCTATTGAAACATTTTCGTTGTTAAAAAGTTTTCCTTGCCTTTATTGATTTTCCTAGACGAGAAAAATCTATCAATGAAGAGTATGTTGTACCTTAATTTATGTTATTATGAAGTGGCGATGTTTAATTTTCTTAAAAAAAGTTAAGAAACAAAATTTTGCAAAAAATTTTTGATAATAATAATGCTTGTCACAATGTCAACCACACAAGTATTAAAAGTGTATTTATTTTTGTAAATTTTTCCTCCTAAGTTAATTTTAAAATTACAGAATTCTTTTTATTAATATTGCTTTACAAAGACAATAACTCAACCCACCTATAGCTGTCATTGACTAATCGAGAATTATCAGAAGTATTTTATAGGGATTAACGTCTAAAACAAGGATAAGCCTATTTAAGGAGCGAACAATTGACACGGAGCTGTTTTGTTTTGGCAAGTTGAGGTGCCGAGAATCGATTGTTAAGTCCACATAGAAAGGATAATTGTAGTCCAATAATAGCCAACTCACACTGACCAGCATTTGGATCTTTGCTCTTACTACCGTCGATATGCGAGAATGTTTGTAGATATATAAAATCACTTATCTGGTTAACAGAAGAAGGCAGGAGATTTATTTGAGATAAGGAATGTTAGGAAACCAGACCGCAATTAGTGCGTCACTAGACGGGAACTCTTGGCCGCAGTAAAATCTGTGGTACTGACCGCGCTTATCTGGAGTAGCACCTTAACTTCAAAAATCACGGACGTCAAATTGCAAGATAAATAAAAACCCTCGAGAAATATGACTTAAAAATTAAACATAGACTCGGTTTTAAACATCGACATGCCGGTGCAATTTCAAGAAGACCATGCCCAGCTAATTACCTTTACTGTGGTCGATTGGAAAATAAAGAAGCACCTTTGTGTCATATTGAATTCCTCAATGATGAGTGGTCCACGAAAAAAATTCTGCTGCATCAAGGCAATCCCGAGTTAAAACAAATCCGGAAATGTAATTTGATGGATTGTCGTCTAATCTGGCAAGAAACTGTTAATTCCAAGAACTCGTGTACCAAAAGTGTTGTACTTTTTTCAAAACGTAACGTCTGGAGGCCTGTGTATAAAATGACATTATAAAAGGTACGCAAATGGTTCTGTAATATTAGGAATTGGTACCGAAAATTTTATTTATGTTTCTCTAGTAAGGGTCCACACACTAGGCACATAGCTGCAATGCAACAATATTTGGTAAAAGTTCCGTTTGTAAGAATACCTATTGATATTTACGTCGGAATGTATTACTATCCCAAATCCAATCAGAAAGCCGTCACCTCAGCCAATATTTTGAAAAACCAGTTTATATGTCGATTTGGTGTGCCTCTTGAATTATTACCTATACATTTAAACGAAGGAAGAAATTTTAAAAATCAGTTCTTTTAGGAAGTCTGTAAGTAACTAGCAGTTCGTAAGGCGAGAACAACTTCACAAATTGTGTTGGATCATCACCAATCAGATGTAGGTACATAAATTTATAAAACAAGCTCTATTTAATGTCATCTTGTTAGAGAGATAAGATTGCCATGTTATTTGGTGTTTGGCTTCCTACCCGGTAAAGATGTATCTGGTGAAAATTACGAATCCAATCTACAAATGCAAATTAAACATGTTCATTAGTTAACTACTTGATTGCAGTTTCCTGCTAATCAATTGTCATTTCACTAAAACGTTTATCAAATAGATGTCAAAGATAATAATAGTATACCTAATACTATTATGACGTTTTACAGAGTCTTTGAAAATCAAAGAACATATAGACCGTTTACTAAGAACCAACAACTACTTCCCTGGCTATATGCCACGACGGACATTGAATTACAGTTCAAAGTTAAACGGGGTTAGTATATCTGCAAGATAGAACTAACCATTTTAGTTTGCAATTCGAAAGGATATCACTTGTAGACCGGTTTCGACGTATTGCGTCTCATCAGTACAAGGAAGATATCCATCCAGAAGCTCTAAGAGCAACTAGATTGGAGATATGTCTGAAACCACACAAATACATTATCTTTAGTAAAGAAAATGTTAAAAGTGCGATTATAGCGACATCTCCATAACTAATTGCAAACTGAAATTCTATTTGACAAAAAACCTCTCGGCTTTGCAATTAGTTATGGAGATGTCGCTATAATCGCACTTTTAACATTTTCTTTACTAAAGATAATGTATTTGTGTGGTTTCAGACATATCTCCAATCTAGTTGCTCTTAGAGCTTCTGGATGGATATCTTCCTTGTACTGATGAGACGCAATACGTCGAAACCGGTCTACAAGTGATATCCTTTCGAATTGCAAACTAAAATGGTTAGTTCTATCTTGCAGATATACTAACCCCGTTTAACTTTGAACTGTAATTCAATGTCCGTCGTGGCATATAGCCAGGGAAGTAGTTGTTGGTTCTTAGTAAACGGTCTATATGTTCTTTGATTTTCAAAGACTCTGTAAAACGTCATAATAGTATTAGGTATACTATTATTATCTTTGACATCTATATGTTCATTAGTTGATTTGTAACAATCTACAATTGAAAATTAATTGAATGTAACAGTACCACGACGTCCGCGAGCAAAAAAAACTGCTATCAAGCTGTATAACCCTCGGTCTGTGTCCGAAATAATGACGTTGTCTATCGAATCATCAAGGTTGTTAGCAGAAAACCAATTAGACTTCATTCTATTGATTATTCGACTGCATTCGATATCCAACATTAGCAATCTTCTGGAAAGGATAGTATAACATTTGCGTAACAAAGAAGAAGCCAAGAATCTGACAACTCAACCCATCTATAGTTGTCATCGACTGATCCAGAGCTGTTTTGTTTTGGCCTTTTCGTGTCTTAGGCGAGGCAATTAAGAAACCTACCAATTTTCAGTAGGCAAATCAATCAACATGCACCTTTTTGAATTCGATTTGGGAGAGCGTCAGAAACGTTTGTGAACTTAATCGGTTAATCCATTTTGTGCATAAAAAAAATGCATTTTTAAAGCTATGGAAAATGTACAATTTGTAGCCCGGGAAATATCTAGGTCGCTAGATATGAATTTTATGCCGGCGATGGTCTTCGATATACCTGGTGCCCAGCAGAGTGAACCTCGTCGCATAGAGTTTTACGATAAATTCATTCAAAATCAGTTAAAAATTATTAATCCGTTTCTGAGATTAGCGTCAAAAAACATACAGACATACAGTAAACGATATAAAAATAAAAAAAAAAATCTTTTGGGTTCTCTTGCATATATAAAGGGTCCCCTGTATGTATTTTTAAATATATTTTCCATGTATACACAGCAAACATTTACAGTTTATAGATTATGTATAGATTATCTGATATGTTGTCAAGTTTAGATTAAATTTACTATATCATAAAATGTGTATGCTTTTATAAAATGGAGTCATTACGCAATTTGTTGTAAAAAATGCCTTGTTCTGATGAGCTTATTATGCTTATGTTGACAAAAGTTTCCAGAAGAATGGTATAGCGAGCAATTAAAACTTTATACGACAACAGCAATATTCCAGGATATACAAGATTTGCCGGAAATGATTTTAGACAAAAGAGAAGTACAAAGGTGCTTAATTACAAATGGAAAATGCATTGGTTTAAAATAGGTAGAAGGTAGAGTTTGTAAGAACAAATAGCTGATAAAAATAAGAGTATTTTGATATGATAAGAAGTTATAAATATAGTGCAAAAAATATAAATAACTAGCTGATCCAGCGCACTTCGTGCCGCCTAATAATAAATAATCAATGATTTCCTTCTCCCGTTTTTAGTTTTTGGAACGAAGTTCTCTTTTGGGCTTTACGACCAGTTACGACTGGGCTAGAGGCTAGCCGAAAAAAATTCAGACCAAAATATGTCACGACACGACACGACACACGCATGTTTCTCTGTCTGTCTCTCTCTCTCTCACAGACCAAAAAATAAAACTCTCTATCTCTCTCATAGATAGATATATTACAATTAAAAAGACACTATTTTAAATTAAAAGAAAATGTACATTAAAAAGAAAATACTGTAGAAAAAAATAAGTACCTATTATAATATTTCATTTCATCCTGTTTTTATAAATTAATAAATTCATAAACATTTTAAAAATAGTTCGTAACTTGACTAGTTAGGTACGTCAAATTACCTTAACTGTCAGTTACTGTCAAATATTTTAATTTTAAAATTT
This sequence comes from Altica lythri, assembly GCA_964028335.1. NCBI lineage: Eukaryota > Metazoa > Arthropoda > Insecta > Coleoptera > Chrysomelidae > Altica > Altica lythri. The sequence goes on along the minus strand of OZ034803.1, from coordinate 56,675,371 downwards.
TGTATTAAATTGTTAATTCCTGTTTTAAATTAAATTGAAATAAAAAGTAATTCTAGATATATGTATGTCATCTAAACCTCTGGTATTGTATAAATGGACAATTTTGTTAAAAGAAACGAACTGTTGAAAATATTGAGGTGATAATGGATTTATTATTTTCTATTTTGCTTTGAACAGTGTAGAGTGTAGTGCCGCGACTTTGTTAAGGTTATACAGGTTTTTTGTAAATAATAAATAACAAAATAATGAAAAATAATAACAATAATGTGTCCTGACAGTGTTTCTGCACAAGTTCCGGATATTGCTGATAGAGTTAGGTGAGTAGAGATTTTATACAGGCAATAATAAATGCTTATGTATGTATAAACACTCTGTTGTAATTACAAATAACAATTCCTTCACTAATTAATCGAAAGGAACTTCTTTCCATCCCTTGACACCTCTCACTATTTTTTTTTTGTTGATTTTATCATATTTCTCCAGTTTGGTATTTTCTTTCAGTTGTTTTCGAATTCCCATATTTTTTGTTAATTTCCATTCTTTTGTGATATTCTCTTTGTTTTATTTTATTTTATCGTTTGTAACCAGTTATGTAACAATTTTTTTTAATTCATCTTGTTTTTTTTTTCGGTTTTTCTCTTTTCTCGATTTATTTCTTGTTTTTTTACAATTTTGCTGTATTTTTATATTTTCGTATATCTTTGTCTTTTATTTTTTTTTTGTTTTGTTTCCAATTCCTAATTTTTACTAGTTTTGCTGGTTTTTTATTTTTTTTATTATTATTTGTATTTTTATGCTTTCCTAATTTTTTGATTTCTGTACATTTCGAACGAAGACAAATCCAAATAAGCTTTTTAAGCTATAGCAATTGCAATTCAACGCCATCTACCGGATGTTTTTCCAACCAAGGTTTATTTTCATGTTTTCTCATTTTATGCTTTTATTACAATTTATGCGATGTCTTGAGTCTTTTAATCAATTTTGATTTTTTCTATTACATCTTATTTTTACGCTATTTTCAAGTTTCTTAAACGATTTTTCAGTTTTGTTTATTTTTTCGATTGTTTTTTCTTTTTTTTTGTACATTTTATCATATTTTCTTGTTTTTTCCAAGTTTTCAGAAAAATTTCTTTTCGTTAAATTTTGCAATTTTTCAGAATTTGTTATTAATTGTTTGTTTTATTTCCCACATTTTTCGTTTATTTTTTAGTTTTTCTTTTTTTAATTTTTGTCGATTATTTTCCAATTTACTTAGTTTCTTGTCTGTAACCAGTGTTTAACCAATTTGTAATCATCTTTTTCTTTTAATTTTTCCTGTTTTTTCGATTTCATTTATTTTTCGATTTTCCACATTTTTTGTGCTTTTTACAGTTTTTCCTTGTTTTTGTCTTAGTTTTCCGTATACTAGATTTTTTCGTTTCTTATTTTTTTTGCTTTTTAATTCTTTTTTACAATTTTATTGTTTCTTTTTGCTAGTTTTTCATGTTTACTGTATTCTCTAGATATTATTTTTGTTCTCACATTTTATCAAAATATTTCATTTGGTTTTTACAATTTTGTCATTTTTTGTTTATTATTTTTTTAAGAAGCAGATAATCTTTCTAACTGTATTTATAAATCGAAATACAACGCCATCTATTAAGTGTCTCAACAATTCAGATGGCAAATGACGGAAAAGATTTAAATTGATAAACGTACACCTTCATCTATTTAGTTCGGGAGCCCAGAGGGTTTTCGTAGCCGTTAAAGAGACAAAGCTCCACCAAAGTTTTTTCTATGTATTTTGACCCCCTGATTACAAATATCAAGGGTGGATTCCAGAGAAATGGTTAGGAAATTTGTTATTAACAAATAATTTGTTACTAATAAAAAATGGTTTTTTCGCAAAACAAATAATATTACCGTAATCCTTGACTGATTTTAAGCAAAAAAGTCTTCTTTTTTTTATCAGACGCACTGTTTTCAAATTAACAATTGTTAAACATTCGAAAAATAGTATTTTTGACATTTTTCAAATTTGCATAACTTCTTATATAATTAATATTCTTCAACTCGGCGATGACTATTTGACACTTAAGATCATAAAGTATAAGATGAAACCGGTTGCAATACGAAAATACAATCTTTTTGTTACTTTTTAACGCTATAAACCATATATTATGGATTTAATCTCCTATAATGTACGACGTATGAAGGGTATGCATATTGTTTATAGAATTAAAAAGTAATAAAATTATTGCATTTTTGTATTGCAACCGATTTAATCTCATACTTTATGATCTTAAGTGTCGAATAGTCATCGCAGAATTAAAAAATATTAATTATATAAAAAGTTATGCAAATTTGAAAAATGTCAAAAATGCTATTTTTCGAATGTTTAACAATTTTTAATTTGAAAACAGTGCGTCTGATGAAAAAATACATGGGCAGCTTTTTTACTTAAAATTAGTCAAGGATTACGGTAATATTTTTTGTTGTGCAAAAACATTTATTTATTAGTAACAAATTATTTGTTAATAACAAATTTCCTAACCATTTGTCGGGAATCCACCCTTGATATTTGTAATCAGGGGGTAAAAATACATAGAAAAAACTTTGGTGGAGCCTTTTCTCTTTAACGGCTACGAAAACCCTCTGGGCTCCCGGACTAATTAGGAACTTATAGAAGTAAATAATAAATACACTCTGGATAATTAAATTGTTGTTTTTCGTATTTTTCGGTAATTATTATTTATGTTTCTTACCGTTTAAACAGTCCGTGAACTACAAATAATTCAAAACCAAAATTAGCCAAATCGGTCAAGTAGTTCTCGAGTTTTAGCGAGACTAACGAGACTAGCAATTTATTTTTATTTATATAGATAGATAATATATGTAACGAATATTACAGATTGGTGTGCAGAAAACTTTGTGTTCATTACCATTCCTCTGAATATAGCAAACATTTGAATTTACTAAATTCTTTATTTGGTTCCATTTTAATAACTCAATTATCAGTGGTATTAAGCAATTACTTTTTTTAAAAAGGAAAATACTGTTTAACAAATATATAAAAAATGTGTATTTGTAAATATATAAAATTAGATGTTCCCATTGACTGAGGTATAGACGCACGCACAGCCGTAACCGCTAATGATGGAAACGTGAAATTTGGAGACATGTCTATTTTCATTATGTGAAAACCCAATAAGAAGGTATTTTGAGCCCTGAAGGGGTGAAATAAGGGTTGAAAATTAATATGGAATTTTTTTTAAATGAGCACCGATTTTTATAAAAATTGAAAATCAGAATCTTAAAAACCTTTCAATGAAAATCTGTTTTATGGTTTATTAGAATTCATACCCTAAGGGTGTAAATAAGAGGTTAGAACTTTTTATGGATAATATTTAAAAATTACTCTGTTTTTTATGAAAATTATTATGTGAATTCCTTGATAAAATGTTAAAATTCTTAAAAAATTGTGTTGATAATCTTGAAAAAATGGTAAAAACCGTGAAAAGTTGTCAAAAAATATTAACAGATCTTAAAAAACGTGAATAATTGTAAAAATTATTGAAATTCTTGAAATTTTTTTTGATAATGTTGAAAAAACTGTCAAAAATCATAAAAATTGTTAAAAATCCAGAAAAATTGTTAGAAATCGTGAAAAAAACGTTAAAACTTTGGAGAGTGTGAATGATCTTAAAAAATTGCTGAAAATTATGAAAAATATTTCAAAATTTCCATATAATGTTAAAAATTATGTAGACAATTAAAAAAAAAACACTTAAAATGGCAAAAAAATTTCTAAAATCGCAAATTCTTAAAGAGTTGATGAAAATGGTTAAAAAATTGTTAATATTTGTGAAAAATGGTTGGAAATTTAAAAAAAAATTATGTAAAACCATCAAATATTATTGAATATCCTAAAAAATGTTATGGAGAAAAATCGAAAAAAAAAAGAGAAAACAGAACAGGATGAAAAATTAGCAAAATTGTAAAAAATCGAAAAAAAAGGAAATGGATAAAAATATAAAATGTTTAAAAATTTAAAAAGAAAAGAAAAAAGAAATAAAACTGTAACACAACTCCTCAATAATTTGACACTTACTGACAGAGATATAGGTTAAAAAATAAGCAATTTACTTATGAGTCGTGGGTAAAAACAGATTACATAAATGCCTTTCTATTTCGTTTTAAAAAATAATCTCTATCGCGTAAATGAGTTAAAGGATAAAAATAAGGATTTTCCATAACAAGTATATAGATAAATAATATATTTAAGTTTCTGAATTTTTAACTTTAAAACCCTATAAAATTCACCTTCAAATATCGCGTTTTGTGTTTAATGTTTAAAAATAAAAATCATTGTTTAATATTTTATAAAGATTCAAGTAAATAAAGTAAATTTAATATTACCTAATAAAAGAGAGTGTTTTCTGCTTTTTTGCTTGCGATATAATAGTCAACTTTCATAGCAGTTTAATAAACTAGAGAAGCGGACAATACGTATTTTGCAAATTCCCTACAGCAATTTTATTATGAAGTAAATATCTTTAAGAATAGTTTTAAACTCTTATATGATACGTTTGCTGGCAATTTAGTTTGTAGAATAGTTAAAAACAAAAAACGATTAGGATAGTCGATATCGATATGGAAACTGTTTGGAGCAGTTTTATTCGCTGCTGTCTTATAAAACAACAATTTTTGTAAGACACCTATATATATATATATATATATATATATATATATATATATATTGTTATGATTTGATTGGATAAAATTTTTTTTTATTTGATAATAGGTAACTGTCTTTATATAGGTGTTTAAAAATTTTATTTCAGAAAGTGTAGAAAATTGTTTATTTTTGTTTTATATATTTAGTTTTAAAAAAGGTTACCTAGGGACGGGGGGATAAAGAATTTGGATGAGTATGAATTTTGAAATTGAAGAGAGAGTTGTAATTATGAAAATTGATAAATATTTATAATTGAAGTTAAAATCTTAAAATAAAACTGTTTTAAATAAAGTGAATATTATTTTGAAAGTAGAAGCACGACCCTATAGCCGGAAGCAAATCAGAAATCATAATTTTATCACCAAATCTGAGGAGCACCAATGATTCCATAACAAATTGACGCCCAACGTGAGCCGATGATAGGAGACCATTGGAAAGAAACTGAATAACAACAAGAAGCTGCCGATAGAGGAAAGTCAGGATAGTCAAGTGAAACTCAAGCAGAATTGAAAATTATTAGAAAATTGTAATCTGGGAAAAGATTTTTAAATCCTTATATAGAGACAGTTTTTTAGTTTGTTGTTTATATTTAAAATAGGGGGGATACATAATTTTTGAGACATATTTTATAAAAATTGAAATTTTTTGACTGTGTCAATAAGACATATAAAATTTAAATTGATATACGGGGTGAATTAGTATTATACTATATTATAAATTTAATTAATATTAAAATTTAAATTATTATAATAATAAATTGAATAATAAATAATAATAAAATGGAAACAAGAAGAAGACAAAACAAGAAACAGGATTTACAGATGCAACAAGGAGATAATCAAAAAGATGATGACATACATATTAGGGAAACAAATGATTCGGGAGATGAAAAAAATAATACCACAATTATAGAAGCAATTATTGAAAGTAATGGTAATAAACATGAAGAAAGTGACATGGGAAGGATGTTTAAATTTTTAGAAAAAATGAATGAAAAACAAGACAAAAATACAGAAGCAATAAAACAAGATATTAACAAAAATAAAGAAGAAAGGAATAAAAATACAGAAGCAATAAAACAAGATATTAACAAAAATAAAGAAGAAATGAATAAAAATATGGAAGCAATAAATGTAAATATGGATTCTATGAAAAAAGACATAAATAAGAATATGGATTCTATAAAAAAAGACATGACTGAGCAAATTAAATTAATAAGATCAGATTTAGATGGAGTTAAAGAAGAAATGAACAAATATATGGAAGTATTTAAAGATGAAATAAAGAAGCAAATGGAAATGTATAGAGAAATATTAGAAGAAACAAAAATAGAAATAAGAAATGAAATGAAAATGAGAAAAACAGAATTAAAGGAGTTACAAGAAGTTAAAATTAAAACAATTATTAACAAGGAGTATAAAGATGAAATAAAAGAAATCAATATTAATACAAATAAAAAATTGAATGAATTAGAAAAAAATATAAAACAGGATACAATAAAGAAAATAAATGAGATGGAAAAAAAAGAAAAAGAAATAAATGTAATACAAGAAAATGAAATTAAAATTAAATAATGAATATGACTATGATAAGAAGAATTATAAAGATAAATATTATAAAAATGAAGAAGCAAAATATGAAACTAAAATATATGAAGGTGATAGAAATAAATATAAAAATAGATATTATTATGATAATAAGAATAATAAAATTAAATATAAAACTAAATTCAATTACAATAAGGAGAATAAGAAGAAACCTTATGAAGATGGTGATATAAATTATTTTGAAATATGTGATGAAATTAGAAGATTAAAAAAGATTTGGAAGGATATAATTTATAATTATAAAAAAGAAAAAAATAAGTTAATTAAAAGCAAATAGGATTGAGACAAAATTAAAATTAAGATTAAAATTCAAAATAAAGAGGAAAATAAATAATGGGGAAATATCAGAAAAAGGGGGAAGAAATTGATTAAATAAAAGTAAAATTATTAAAAAAGGGTAGAAATCGAAAGTAATTGTAAATTAAAGGTAGAATAGTAAGGGATGATCTGATAGAAAAGTAAATATGGAATACATTTAAAATTATAAAATGTGTCTTAAAAGAAAATTTTATTTTTTAAATTTAGGGGGATTTTGTTATGATTTGATTGGATAAAATTTTTTTATATATGATAATAGGTAACTGTCTTTATATAGGTGTTTAAAAATTTTATTTCAGTAAGTGTAGAGAGTTGTTTATTTTTGTTTTATATATTTTGTTTTAAAAAAGGTTACCTAGGGACGGGGGGATAAAGAATTTGGATGATTATGAATTTTGAAATTGAAGAGAGAGTTGTAATTATGAAAACTGATAAAATATTTATAATTGAAGTTAAAATCTTAAAATAAAACTGTTTTAAATAAAGTGAATATTATTTTGAAAGTAGAAGCACGACCCTATAGCCGGAAGCAAATAAATCAGAAATCATAATAAATTTATCACCAAATCTGAGGAGCACCAATGATTCCATAACAATATATATATAAGTTACTAGTGATTTTATTTTCATTTCTTTCCTTTATTTTATTACTTCCTTTTCTTTATTCTGTCCAGTTGTTTTGTTTCTCTGTCAGCATTAATTGTTTAACTATTTGGATCTGGATCTGGAAATTTGGGGAGGAGCGAGCTAGTGCTCAGCCAGCACTGAGGCCAAATATGACCCATTGTGCATCCTCCCGTGTGTAGGGATATCCTCACCTCAGGCTGTCACCAGGCCTAGTGATTTAAAATAGGTGATGAGGCTCCAGCTGAGAGTGACCACGTTATTCTGGCTGGCCTCAGTTAGAGATTGGTGACATTTTAGTACTAAACTTGAAGTGAAACGTGGTCTATTCAAGGTCAGTAGTGCTTGTCGGCAGTCTGTGTATATATTTATATTCCTGCCTGTGATGTTCCTATTGATAAATTCTTTTGCAGCTATGGTTATGCCTGTGAGTTCTGAGTGAACCACACTTGACAAGCCATCCATAGCCCATTTTATTTTTAGGTTTAACTATATTTCTATATCTTAAACAATTCATTGCTAATCTTTTATTTAAATATTCTTTTTTATTTTTATTGTTTATTAATTTCTCAGGATGTCTATTTTTTTTTACTTTGATTGAATAATCCATTTACTTTTTTTGCTGCCTTAATTAAAATATTCTCAAAAATTCCCAAGTTCCTTGTATCATTTTTCCTTGATTTTACTTATTTCACTTTTTATTATCTCTTGGTATTTTTCGGCTATCTCTTTATTTTTCAGTATATAGTGGTGTGTCCCCTTCTTTGTTCCTTACATTTCTCTATTATATGTCCTTCTGCTCTCATTTTAGCTACTAGCAGGTATGAAATGATATGACATATAAGGTAAATACAAAAAAAAATCACATTCGCCAGGATTCGAACTTAAGTCACTTTTTTGTGCTCCGTTTTATATTTTTTATTCGGTTAAGGGTAACTATAGATTTTCAGTGATTTTTTTGTAGTCGTTGGTGAGGAAACAAACTGTTATGTCGTTTAAAGCAAAAGTGAATATTTCTTTCTTAAAATTGATTTAGTTATTTATTTATACCAAATAGACTTTTGAGATCTATACTGTTTTTTTTGTTAAAATGTTAAGCTGTCTGACATATGGTAAGCTTTCGTAAACCAGGCGTGCTTAAGCTTATAGTACTTCTTCTATTGGTTCATATCTCTGATTCCAGGATCTGGATATCATGGGATTATTTGTCAGCTCTAAAGAATAGGTGCCATATATTTCTTGAGTCACTCTGAAGTTTTCTTTGATCCAGTGATTCTGTGATCTGTAATGTCAGAGTATTAGGTTCCCTACCACATAATCTTCAGCAAGGTTATCCATATTGAACAGGCTCATGATTTACAGGTGTCCTTTCACCAGTGCATGGACCGTAAGGTATCCTGTAATAACTCGTAGCTAATTCCTGATGTTTCAGCTCTTCTGGTACAAATCTGTTCAATATACATTCGGTTAATGTGTTCTCAGTGCTGGTTGTGTTGTCTGCAGGTTCAGGTTTTTATTCAGCTCTGACTTGTAGCTTAGGTATACCTAGAATTGGCTCTGGAGTATTGTGGCTAGTTTCTTTCTTGTAAGTTTATCAATTTGGTTGTTGTTTTGTATTTCTCCCAAACTATTTTAACGGTATTAGGACTTCAAATTCTATTTAGTATACCAGCATAGTAGTGTGAAGATATTTAGGGGCATTTAAATATACAACAATTGCCTAAATATTTATAAGTTCTCAAATTACTCTCTTGGGCATTGCAAGATGGCGTATACGTGTGTTTAAAAGACAAAGATGTGTGGTACGTGAAGAAAATATATTTTTGCATTTCTGTTTCTGTTATAACCAGTTATAACTTTTTACTCCTTCTTTACTCATGCAAGCTATAACTTGGATCATAAAAATTAGATCGTCTTTTATAATCCGTCCAATTTTCAGCTCTTAATGTTAATAAACAATGAAGATATGATTTAAAAAAAAAATATGCTATCTTGGCTCCTATTGATCGTAGAATTTTTTTTTTAAATGTGTGTTTTTCACCACATTTTCAAAGAGTCTACTTAGAAGTATGTAAAACAAAAATTGGCAAAGTTATTTTAATTGTTTATAAGCTAAAAAGTAACCCCTTTTTCTAACAATTTTTTAAATAACAATTTTGACAAAAAATTCAATTTTTTTTAATTATCTGGAATATTAAGCTTTAAAGAATCGATAGCGACCTGCTAAATACCTCTAAAGGCACTGTATGGGCAACAGAGATGTTTAAACATTGGCTCTCTGAAAAACAACCTTATTAAACAAATTAAATAACTTAGAAACTATTCGGCCAATCTGGCTGAAATTTTGCTTAATTTAAAAACACATTAGTGGATACAATTTTAAGTAGTTGTGTTCCATGTGATTATGCACAAAAAAAAGTTATTAACAATTAATTAAAAAGTTCAAAAATAGGTGTTATTAAGAGTTTTTTGCAATTATCTCAGTTAATTATAAGGTAATTGATTTCAATTTAACAACTCATGAATTAAAGAACTCTTTAAAATCCACAACTTTTATTTGAACTATTTTTCTCTAATATGTAACAGAAAAATTTTATTGACGAAAAAGTAGTTTTTCAATTTTTGAAATTGTTTAAAAAAAATCAAAGCATAATTAGCTGTACCTTTTTACGGAGTTTTTATCTACTCCCCCCAAACACCATTTAGAACCTACAAATATCTGAAAAAGAATTTTTTCCGCTTTTTTTCCTTCTTGACTGAGCTATAAGTAAATACCCGCATGCTTTAATTAATAAAGTAGATGTGTGTCGAAAACTGCCCTGTATACATACTGCTCTAAATTAGATAGTTTTAAAGACTTTACAATCTTAACAGCTTAGCGGGTACATTTTCCTCCTTAATTAAGAAATTTTTTAATCGTTATATTAGTCCAAGATTTAACGGTAAAATTAGTAGGAAACCTTGCAATTTTTTTCCCTAGAGTTTTTTTAAAAAGTCAATACGGTTGGAGTTATTGGTAACTGAAAGTTCACAAATTAAACGGCAAACAAGCAACTTTTTAAACGATTTATCAGGAAAACTGTCATAATATAAAATAAAGCTTAAAAAGAAAAAGAGAGATTCGTTTTTTTATAATTATCGCAAACTTAATATTTACAATGTTATGACTGTTCGAACGTAGACGTTTATTCATCGAATACAAAAATCCAAACATATGACGTTCAATAACCGAAAAACGATTAGTTTTTCATAGAAAACGTATAGAAACTCTTTTAAAGATCTTGAAAAATCCGTTCAAACGACTACTATTATTACCCAATAACTTACGGGTTTGTCAGTCCCAGCTGAGTAGAGGTAAATTAAATATTATTAGGTACATTATTCTTCCATCAATAACCATGTTAAATACAAGTTTTTTATTTTTCTATTTAGTAAAAAAGTTGCTTTTGGGAAAAGCTGGTAGGGCAAAACGGGTAGATACGCTTTTGCTGACAAATGTACTATAAATTAGATGTGTTGGGATCAATCCAACAGTTAGCTATAAATTAGTATAAATCCTGTATTGTCAGGTATGTCCGCTAGGATATAAAATTATTAACAATAGAATAATTGGCAACCAATATAGTTGTTGATAATATATTTTATAATAATAACGTACGTTAAAAAGAACGCATAAGTTCAAATTGAATTTAAAGATAAATATATCATTTAGTTCTGCTCTTTGGGGCATCTTTTATAAAGCTCTGGCTTATTGCCATTTTTAACCCTGTACATATTGTAAATAAGTGTAAATAAAAACTACAACCAGCAAAATATGATGTTTAATACTCACCAAGATGTTCAGTTTAAATCGTATAAGTATAAGTGGAAAAAGTTGTTTTTTTATAATTGCTGTTTACTAGTGTAATTATTATTAATGTTATTAATTTATATTAAACTATCAAATGTTCTAAACCCAAATTAGTTTTATTGAAGTTATTGAGACTTTCGATAAGACTGATAAAAAAATCAAAAATTAATATTGTTACGAACCAGTCCGGACCTGGCGCTCAGAAATTAGGCGAGACAGATGGGCAGTTCCTAGAATTTTCCGATCAATCGAACCGTCTATTGTCGGGCCGTTCAAAAGATGGATTGATCACGAGACAATTATACTCTTTTATTTTGGCCCACAGTTTATATCATCTCTGGTATGAGTACAGTCTAAACTGTCCTTCATTTATTGCAGTTTAGAAGGCGTTACATCGTAAGATTAAGCCGTCCAGATGCCCGTATCACTGATCACGCGTGCTTGAATTCCATCTTTTGAACGGCCCGACTATAGTATTAGCTACTAGCTGTTAGAACGTCAAAACAATTCGAGAATTTTCTTCTTCTAGATATAATGTCAGAGACGTTCTAGAAGGATTAATTTTTTATACAAGAACCGCGTTGGACGGAGAGTGGTAGTTGTTATGGCGATAGTCAGCGATAAATAATAGTGGTGATTGTATTAGTAGGGGATAAATTAATTGTATTTGTAATAGCTGGCGATAAAGTGCGATTGTTGTACGAGATATTTTAAAGGCGTTATTTATAAATTGTGACTGTATTAAAGTTGTGTAAATAAGTTTAAGAGATTGTTTTTTACTTGTGTTTACCAATAAATTGTTAAGTTGGTCTGCTATTATTACTTATCCCGAATCCACGAAGGAAAAATTTTGTAACAATATTTAAACCTTATTTTTAGCGATTTTTATATATGTGTTTAAGATCTAAATATTAATGTTAAAAGAATTAACAAGTGGTTACATTTGTAAAATCTATGGCGCTTATCCGCTTTGCTCAAACGGGTTACCCGTTTTAGGCCCCCTTGTAGAGTAAAACGGATTTTTCATTTTTTTTTTTTTTGATTATAAATATTCAAGTCCAAGGTCTCTCTTGAAAAATAAAACTTAAAATGTTGTCATAAAAGCTTAATAGCTACAACTTTCGGGAATTTTTTTGTTAACCTACCCACTTTAGGGCGTCCTCTTCTACTTATTATATAGACTCACTTCTGTTAATAAATTATTTTTTAAAATGCTTTGAGTTTTTGTAAACAGGTATGAAATTTGTAGCAATCACCGATGCACATACCATGCTTTATACTAACAATAATCTTCAGAATTAAGTAATGGCAGTAAAGTGTTGAAAATTTAAATTCTTCTAATAAGAGTGATGGATAGCTTAACAAGAAATTCTGTAATTTATTTTCGTTGTGATCTTTTCTACAGTAAAGAAGCACGTATAGTTTGTTGCATTTGTAATTTTATTAAAATATTTATATAGGTAGCAATTATGCATTATAAGATTTTTTCAAAAAATCGCTCTCACAACTGTTGCACATTTTGTGTTCTTTATTCGTTATTAAACTTTTCGACAGAATAATGACAGAGTTTACCTTCTCTCGGTACATAATTAACGTTATTCTATTGCATAACGGCATCAAGCGAGGTCAGGCCAAAATATTATATTTTGTTCTGATGATAATATCAATAGAAGTACGCAGTTTTGGTAAACATTTTTGGGTATAAAGTTTGGCGTCCACAGCTTCTCATTAAACTCGACCAACATAGAGTGCTGAAATCTTAGCCTTAGAAATCGCGCACCAAATTTCGCATTTGCTTAAATTATACTTCATTGGGACATTTGTTATAATCGGAGGTGTCAAATCTATCGTTGTCTTTCATTTTTAAAGGCGACAGAGTAAAATATTGTTTATCGCCCTTTATAATCACTCAGTTTGTTACAAAATTTCTACGCCTTTGTGCCTTGCAACATTCTTTTTAGTTGTACAAAACCCAAACCATCATCTTTAGACATCCAAACCTCAGTCGACGAGAAAATCTCTCTTTCAACTATATCAACCTGTCACTATGGGGGGAACAGCTCGTTTCTCAGAATCAGGTAACCTACATGGGCATTCGATTTACTCGAACGTTCAGGTGGGATGCCGATGTTGAACTTACATTTAACAAAATGAGAAAATAAGCGTCCCTGCTAGGTACACTGAACGGTAGACTCAAAAAAAGTGATACCAAAACCCTACTCCCTACATACAAAACCTTTATTAGACCTGTGGTCGATTATAAGGACGTTCCATACGCTGCCCTTCCTCAGAGACTTCTGCACTCTATTTATGCTACAGAGATAGCGATCATCCGTAAAGTAAAAAAATCTACACTTCCCCTATCCAAGCCACCTTGTCTACAACATTACAAACATACTGCCTCTTCCTTCTCGTTTACAGACGTTACAACATCGATACGTCACTCGGACTCTTTAGGGAACGAACACCACAGCCAAGAGGACCCTCCATACCCACTGGAGTATAGGACTCCAAAAAGATCCGTAGTACCTAAAAACAAGATTCCCCTTCACAACCTGAGACTCCTCCAAACGGTAGACAGGGACCTTCCTAAAGACCTGGAAACCCTCCTAGATAAATGACCCCTTTGTAACAGTAGATGGTGCCCACAGGACTGGAAAAAAATCGATCATTGGCGAAGGTTTCTGCCGTTCCCTTCGTCCTTGCCAAATGGAAGCGGAAACCACGTCGGAGGAGACACGCCACAGCATCGATCTCCCAACCCCACATTGCACCACGTGGGTGACATCGCCACACATACACTTACACACACACAAACAGACACCCACCAAAAGGAAAAGACTCTTTAGGTACGTTCAAGCGCCATGGATGGCAAGAAGATACAAGAGCTACAGTGAAAGCAATCCAACCTGCTGTAAATGGGGAAATTTGTGAGAGCTGGGATGCGACTGATACTAATACTATCCAAACATTCCCATCCACTCCCTGAAAAAGGCAAAAGTCCTACAACAAGGTCCTAATACCTAACAAGCTCCTATAAATCTATCCCATTTACCTACCTATCTTATCTTTTATTCATTGGTTCATTCTTTCATTTTTGAAAATGCACATTATTTCTGGACAAAATTCTCTGCACGGTTTTGTACGAGTTAAACGTCGACCTACCTTTCGACTAAAGATTCCAATTCTGTATTGCTTACTATCTATTAGCGTATTAACCCTTTTTTTTGACAAATCATTAATCTTCTACTTTTCGAAAAATTAATGCAAGGTTTACCTTTTTCAGTCTCTTATTGTACTATAAATGGTTGCTTGGCTTACATTTTGATTTTTGAGCAAGTTTACAATTTCGCTTTTTGCAACCATCCAACTAAGTTTGTAGGACATTGTGAATGAAATTATTAAAAAAATTTTATGTTTACTAATAACAACAATCAACGATTGTTTAACCTTCTTCATGGTAACTAAATCACACATTAAGATCTAGTAGAAATTTAAATCCAAACTTTTTTTTTAAATTTATACGTTAATAATATACCGACCGACCGCATTTGGTAAAATTACTAGGTATATTATAAAATTGTGTTGGTTCTTATAGTAACTGTGTATGAAATAAAATCCAAGATATACATATGTTCAGCAGTGCGTGTTATTTGAGTAGAAGTTTTTTTTGATATATAAAGTAATTACTTTAATAAGGAAGTAGAAAAACTTCCTCTACCTATTTGAATACCTGTCTATATATAAGTCTAACAAGTACCTTTTTTACGAAATTCTCGCAGAGCTCTGCTAAAATTATGATTTTGGTGTCATTCGATAGGTATTGATCTCTAGAAACTTTTTGAAAAAGTTGGCGCTCGAAAAAATTGCAATTGTTATAAACAAAAGAGTGAAATAAAAAAACATTGTTTAGGATTTTTTGAAAAATGTCGAAAACAATTAAATATTTTTGAAATTAAAAAAAAGTAGTGATGAGCAAATGCAAGACCAAGACCAAGACCGGGTTAGTCTTGGTCTTGGTCTTGATCTTGCATACAAGGTCTTGGTCTTGGTCTTGCAGTCAAAGAAGCGGTCTTGGTCTTGGTCTTGTTCTTGCAGGGTCCAGTCTTGGTCTTGGTCTTGGTCTTGCACCAAGACTCTTGCAAGTCTTGAACTTTTTTTAAAGATTTATTGGGGTCCATTTTTACAAAAAAAAAAAAAAAATAGGAAAAATGGTTTTTAAAATCATTACAAGTAAAGAAAGATTAAATGAAAGGGATAGTATTTTGCATTATAAAAGTTTTGTTTTTTTTATATTAAATTGTAGCGATAAATCAAGTATGAAAGTACAAATCCCATGCGCAGTTCCTTTCTCATTACTCGGAATAATATTAAAAAATTCACTAAATTTGCTCTTCATATTCGGCGTAGGCGTTGGTATTTGTGTATCCCGTGTATCCGGAATTTTTGTTTTTTTTTTTTTGATCTTTTATGAGGCAAATATCTTTTTAATTTTTGAGAGGTCGACGATGTAACATCTTCATTACGTTCTGAATCACTTGAAGTGTCACTAACACACGACGATTCCAGGTCACTGATTGTTTTCTTCTTTTTTTTTTAATTTACCGATCCTATTCCTACGAAGGACAGTTTATTTTAGGCGCCTTAATACTAAACTGATTCCAAAATAATAATTTAACAAAAAAATGTTGGTATGTTTATTTACAACCCCAACATTCAACACTCTTTGCAAAGTCTAATAAAATACCAATAATATAAATTATTTCTTTTGCCTAACCGGCCGGCGCGCCGGCCGCTTTTCTATTGTTTGGTGATTTATGGATCTGCTTAAGGGAATCGTAATTATTAATATTATTATTTGTTCTAAAAACATTGTGCCATTTGAAAGGTTTGTAGAAATTTAAAGTGCCCAAAATCGTCGCAGATAAACTCTTTTAAAATACATATTCTAAATTAAAATAAAGCGATATGATTTTATTAGTATTGGACGAAAAAAAAAGATTTTTGAATATTATTATGGCCATAGGTATGCCCTTTAGATATTGTAATAAGATGCATATTCTGATAATATAAAGCGTCATCCTAGGTTCTTTATAATATACACAGTGATTTATAAGTATTGCACAAAAACTTGAGGTCGGATTCCTTAGGTTAAAATATACATATATGAACAAAAAAATACTTCGTTAAAACAGGTTGTGGTTAGTAAATGAGTTGGGGTTAAAAATATCCGCGGCAGTTTTATTTTGTTTTTAGATCGTTAGCACAAGTTGTGCTTAGTAAAAAGGTTAGAGTTTAAAATAATCCGTGGCTGCTTTATTCTTCGGTTTATATGTTTAAAAAACGCAAGACCGCAAGAGTCTTGCAGGCTTGGTCTTGGTCTTGCGTAAGTCTTGCAATGCTAAGTCTTGGTCTTGCATAAGTCTTGCACTGCTCGGTCTTGGTCTTGATCTTGCAGATTGAAGTTGGTCTTGGTCTTGGTCTTGGTCTTGCATTTTCTGCAAGACCAAGACCAAGACCGCAAGACCAAGACCAGTCTCGCTCATCACTAAAAAAAAGATATGTAAAGAGCAGAAAATGTCACAAAAATAAGTCCGTACTCTCAAAACTGTATCTCCAATATTTATAATTTTAACAGAGCACTAAAGTCATACCTAAAACGGTTTTGCGTTCTCGCGCGCCGCGCATTTCAGTCACGGTAAACAAAAAAATTATTTAAATATATTAAAATAAATATCAATATTAAAAAATGAAAAAATTCACGTACCTTTGAAATAAGTTGATAAACAATAAGACGCGCGAAAAACTTTTTTTTACGTATTTTTCCATTAGTTATGCTATTGTTAATAAACAAAATTGTTGTAACCAAAACTTGACATAAAAACCTTTATAATTATTTAACAAAAAAGCTCAATTTTTTGTCCCTTGGTAGAATTGTTCGTAAGAGGTAAAAAAATAGATTGAAAAAATGAAAATTTTTTAATTTTCCAGTTATTTATAAAAAATATTGCATTAAAAAATTTCAAATGTTAATAAAGTAATATATATTTTTTTAATTCGTAATGATTTCGTTTTTTTCTCATTTAGCGTCACCTGAAAATATTTTTTTCATCACTCCGTGCGAAAAGCACTGCTTTCGACCATGCAGGCCCGTGCGGAAAGCAATGCTTCCTTCAACGTTACGAAATACAAAACTTTTCATCACTCCGTGCGGAAAGCTCTGCTTTCGACCATGCAGGACCGTGCGGAAAGCAATGAATGACCGAAACATAGTTGATAAGTGTTTCCCAATCAAAAATAAATGAGATAGAAAGTGAATTAAGAGAAATTGAGAATGAATTTTTTAATAGTTTTGCATCTAATAACGCGGTAGTAAATGCACCACGATATAATCAATCAAACGTTTCATTACTAAATAAAGATTTTGTTGATTCTCAATTATTATCTAATATACTTAAGTTGAATAAAAAAAAGTATGTCTATAGAATTAGGCTACTGTTGAAATATTACATTTAACGTATTTAACAAAGATTCATAACTATACATAATTTTGTAATAAAAAAGTGTTTTTTTAACAAAAATGTTTATTATCTTCTTTCCTTTTATTTTAGACAAATTCAAGAGCTTTCCTCACCGAGTGATGAAAAATAGAATACACAACTCGTGCGGTGCGCAGGTAATCCCATAACTCGTGCTTTTTATCGAGCTTGCCTTCGGCTACGCGACAAACGCACTGGTGATGGGATCACCTGCTTTCCGCACTCGTTACGTACTGTACTATTTTTATTTTTTTATGCTATTATTTAAAAAATTGTTATAAACAAACGCATTATTTTTAAGACAATGAAAATTTTTTATTTGATTCAAGGCACCAAAAAATATTATGATTAAAAAAAAAAATTATTGCTCAAAAATGGATTTGTTTATTAACAATTTTTTCCTCCATTTATTATTAATCTTAAGGAACCATTTTTTTTGTTTAATCATTATTTATATTGTACTTTAATATACCGAGCAAATTAGAATTTTTTTTTATATTTAATTAGTTTATTTTATAAACAATTTGTTATAAACAAATAAATTTTTCATTTTATTTATTTTTTGTAATAAAGAAAACCAAATATGTATTATTTGGTTTTAGCTATGACTTTAGGGCTCTATTAAAATTATAAATATTGGAGATACAGTTTCGGGAGTACGGACTTATTTTTGTGACATTTTCTGCTCTTTTTAATTTTAAAAATATATAATTGTTTTCGAGATTTTTCAAGAAAACCAAAACAATGTTTTTTTTTACTCTTTTTTTTATAACAATTGCAATTTTTCGAGCGCCATCTCAACTTTTTCAAAAAGTTTCTAGAGATCAATACCTATCGAATGACACCAAAATCATAATTTCGTAAAAAAGGTACCTACTTGTTGCTTAGACTAATATACATAAAAGGAGATATTCCCACTGACTGAGGTATGGACGCACACACAGCATAACCGCTGATGGTAGAAACATGAAGTTTGTACAGATGTTTATTTGGTTGAAGAGTGTTTTACGTCACCCCTTACCTGGGCCCATTGGAAGGCCAATGAAAGAGACCTTTTTCCCGACAGCATGTGGTTGCATGCACTTACGATTTTACAATCTATTGTTTAAATTTAACAAATATATGTGTTTAATTTTTTATAAATAATAAAAATATCAGAAACGTAAAGATATTATTTTCGATTTCAACCATATATAATACTTGAAGTTTACAGACTAGACACCAAAATATTCTACATTATATTGAGAAAAGAACAACACTCATAATAACATAAAATACCTACCTATAGCGCCTGTTAACTTCAAAATTTTGCGTAAGTATTATATATTGTTGAAATCAGAAAAATTATCTTTATGTTTCTGATATTTATTATGTTATTTATAAAAAAACACATATATTTGTTAAATTTAAACAATAGATTGTAAAATCGTGAGTGCATACAACCACAGGCAGTTAGGGTCGGTTTTATCGGCCTCCCACTGGGCCCAGGTAAGGGGTAACCTGAAAGATTTTTAACCGTTTATTTTCATATTGTAACCTCACTTGAAAGGGATTTACAAAAAATAACCCTGAACGGATGAAAAAAAAGTGAGAGGTGTCAAGGGATACCCGGATGAAACGAAGTTCCTTTCGATTAATTAGTGAAGGAATTGTAATTTGTAAACACAACAGAGTGTTTATTTTATACATACATAAGCATTTATTATTGTCTGTATTAAATCTCTTCTTACCTAAATCTATCAGCAATGTCCGGAACTTGTGCAGAACAGAAGCACTCTCAGGATTCATTATTGTTATTATTTTGTATTATTTTATTATTTATTATCTCCAAAAAACCTGTATAAATTTAACAAAGTCACGACACTACACTGTTCAAAGCAAAATAGAAAATTCATTATCACCCGAATATTTCCAACAGTTCGTTTCTTTTAACAAAAGTGTCCATTTATACAATGCCAGAGGTTTAGATGACATACATGTACCTAGAATTACTTTTTAATTTAATTTAAAACATGAATTAACAATTAATACAAAATTTTAAAATATTTGACAGTAACTGACAGTTAAAGTAATTTGACATACCTTACTAGTCAAGTTACGAACTATTTTTAAAATGTTTATAAATTTATTAATTTATAAAAACAGGATAAAATAAAATATAATACTATTATAGGTACTTATTTTTTTCTACAGTATTTTCTTTTAATTTAAATTAGTGTCTTTTTAATTGTACTTTTATTAGAATTTATTTATGTATATTAGGGTTTCCTATTTAAATAAAGATAGGTATATCTATCTATGAGAGAGAGAGGCAGACAAACATGCGTGTGTCGTGTCGTGACAAATTTTGGTCTGAATTTTTTTCGGCTAGCCTCAGTCCACGAATCAGTCGTACCTAACGCGCGAAAAGGAACTTCGTTCCAATAAGGGTTATATGAAAAAATCGTTATATCGGTACCAATTACTACATTTTATTAAACACGTGTTTTATGGTTCATTAGAGTTCATACTCCAAAGGTGTAAAATAAGAGTTGAAAGTTTATGAGGAAAAATAAAATAAAATCGGCACCGATTTTTATAAAAATAGAAATTCAGACTTTTTAAAATACTTCATTGAACACGTGTTTCATGGTTTATTAGAATTCACCGCCTGAGGGTGCAAATAAGAGGTTTAAACTTTGTATGAATAATATTTAAATACTACTCCGTTTTCTATGAAAATTATTATGAAAATATGTTAAAAATTTTGTTAAGAATCTTGAAAATCATGAAAAGTTGTCGAAAATCGTAAAGAATTGTTAACAATCTCAAAAATGAAAAATTTTTGAAAATGGTGAAAAATGGTCCAAGATTATGAAGAAATTTTAAAAAACATAAATAAATGTAAGAAATTCTTAAAATTCTTGAAAAATTAATGTTAATGGTAAAAACCTGACAAGAATCATAAAAAATATTGAAAAAAATTTGACATTCCTGAAAAATTGACGATAATCCTAAAAAATATTAAACAATCCACAAAGATAGTAAAAATTCGAGAAAACATGTTGAAAATTATAAGAGTCGTTAATAATCTTAAAAATTTGCTAAGAATTATGAAAAATATTTGAAAATCTCAATATAATGTTAAAAATCGTGAAATATTATGTTGAAAATCTAAAAAAAAACTTTGCAACATTTTTCTGCAAACAATCATGATATGTATTAAGAACTAAGGTTTAAATTATTACACATTTCTTTCAAATTCATCCAGTATTATTAACTGTATACTGCCACCTAGTTTACGAAAACAATAGAATTATTATGATAAAACAACTACGAAACCATGAAACTACAAAGTTAAATTTGGTGTTTGCATATATAAATCCTGTAATTATTACCGTCTTAGGAGTTGAAACTTTGGAAGTTCATATGAATGGGAAATTAAGGACAAATGTTATACCTGAGTACCTACTCATTTGTGAAATCTAGAATTTGGTCAGGTTGATCCACATATTAAACTTCATTTCTAACATTATATTTCTATTCTATTGTTAAGATAAGAAGGAGAATATTATTATTATTATTATTATAACTATTATTGCAAATTAAATAAAATACAAATTTCAAAGACATCCCTACTTGTATCAAAACCAAGATGATAATATATACATAACATAGTCAATATAAGCATTAATAAAGTTCCATCGAATTTATACATTATATCAACGAGTTTCGAAAAACTGTTAAAATTTTACCGTTACGGTTTATGATCTGCATCAATAGGGTTCATTTTTATAACATGAGGATTCTATATACCTAATTACATGACCCTGTGACCTTTCGATCAAGAGTTATAGCGCACACGGTCGGAGAGACAATGGGACACATAAACCGATCTGATAAGTATCTCGATAGTACTTAATTAATAGTTAAAAAATATTATATGTGGAAGCATTCGTTGCTGCAATCTACATCTGTACGCGATGACTCTTTTAAACACTAGATCACGGATATAGAAAATTTTGATCAAGAAATTTATATAAAATACAAAAGTAAAACTTAAATATATTTTTAAAAATAGAATAGTAAACTTTTAAAATGGCAACATGCCGCCTGGATCAATAATAGTTTAATGGCTATTCAGGTAACCGAACTGCGAGTAGAAATACTGCAAAATGCAAGAGAGTTTCTATACAAAATATCGCAACAAAATTTCGAGCAGAAAAGATATCTGATATCAAATAAGTCTTACAGAGTGCAAGAGAACATCACATTAAAAATGGAACCCAGTGAATAGAGCGATCAGAGAATAATTAAGTAACTAGGTAAACCTTTAATATGAATTTATTAGAACAAAATTTAATTATACTTTACATAATGAAGAATCGATTATTATTTGTAGACGCACATAAGTAAGTTTTTAATACTTTGTTTTGCAATCGTAGGCACAGAATACGTTACCAGTTTCTTGGCCCCTTTTGTTACATATACATGTTTTTGTCTATGTACTGAAAAATATAACTAAATGACCAAACTCATTGTGAAAATTTGAAATAGTTTAGAGAACATTACATAATTGTTGGATCAAAATTCTACAGCGCTAAACTGTATATCGTTACTGTAAAGTTAGGCCTACCAGCCTTTTCTCGAAGCAGTTTGACTCCCTATAACTTTCATGGGGATGAAACTCCAAGCCTGAATTTTCAGTAACCATTATATAACAAACAGTTTATTTTAAATTTTATTCAATTTATAGCACTAGTTTAAGATTTATAAAACGAGCTAAGTTTCTTAATTTTATTACTGATTCACTCAATCATTGACTTATGGATCATCAAAAGAACAAAGCCGTTGCAGAACACATAGAGGCATGAAGTTTAGAATAAAATTAGTCTTTAGTGTATGAATAAGGAAAAAAATTCAAATATTTTTTCATTTGGGTCCAGTTTTTTTAGATAAATCAACTTAAAACAATTGGTCCCTTAAGTAGGGACTTAATTTAAATTAATAACCGACTTGGTATTACATCGATATTTCAACCTTTTACGGTAGAAAAACTGAATTGAGAGACTTGTTTTTTTTTTTTGACAAGTATTCATTGATTTCAAGCAGGCTTATGACAGAATACACAAATCTGAAATCTATAAAGGAATGAAGAACTAATATATTCCATGCAAGCTAATAAGACTGACAAAAATGACCCTGTAAAATACTGAAAATAGGGTGCGCGTAAATAGGCAGAACTCTGAGGCTTTTAAAACAAACCGAAAAATGAGGCAGGTGGACAACACTTTTTAATACTTTTTAACATTGTGCTGGAAAATATTCTAATATAAAGTAATATTCATAGACATAAAAGAATACATAACCTTAAACATCAGTGTCTAGCATATGCCGATAACATTGTACTAATAGCCAGAACAACGCAAGAATTAAAAAAATAACCAAGAGGTTGGAATCTACTACAAAAAAGGGGGTTGGAAATTAACAAACAGAAACGAAGTATATGGTGATGATAAGGGACAGACAGCCAGAAAAAAACTTATACTTTTGAAAACACGGAAAATGTTATCTACCTGGGAGTGAATATAAGCAAAAAAATGACGAAAGCAGAGAAATTAATAAGAGAATAAACAAAGGAAGCAAGAGTGTAGGGTCACTCACGAAAGTGCTGGAGTCAAAAATGATTTCTAGAAGAGCAAAAGAGAAAACAGTTATTAGAATATTAGACCAGTAACACTTTATGGGTGTGAGACATGGACGTTAAATAAAACCGAAGAACAGAAATTAGAAATCTGTGAGAGGAAAATTCCAACGAGAATATATGGAGGAAAAAAAGCTGACCAAATATGTATAAGAAAAACAAATAAAGGAATAATGGAACCATACGACAGCCCCTCAACAACATCACAAGTGAAGGCTCAAAGAATTAGACGGCTAGGTCATGATGAAAGACTACCAGAAACGAGAGTAACCAAGAAAATACTGAAAAGCACTTTGATGGGAAAAGAGACAGAGAGAAAGACCCAGAAGGAAATCATTGACGGCGTTCGGTGGGATTAGCTCGTGGGTTATAGGAGGCGGTAAAGAATATCTTGGTGTTGTATCTCTCGCATAATTTGCGGAACTAATTCGATTTCATCTGCACCCCATTGTCACACGTCACAGTCATTGGTGTTCCGTACAGTAAGAAGAAATCTTCCATCGTTTCGACTAGTGACTTCGCAGTAGCCTTCCGACAGGGATACAAGAAGACAGACTTGCTTAAATAGTCTGAAACTACGAAAATGTATTGGTAGCCGCGTTTTGAACGTGGTAGCGGTCCGATGTAGTCCAAACTAATAGCTTGAAAAGGTTCCGTAATCTCCGGTCGATCTCCCATCAATCCCGCTGGTGGTTTTTGCTCCACTTTGTTCTGAGCACAGCATTTACATATCTTCACATACTTAGTCACGTCTGCTCTCATTTTGGGCCAGTAATAACCTTGACGGACTTTCCCAAGGGTCTTGAATACTCCCATATGTCCTGAAGTAGGAATATCGTGACAACGTTTTAGGATGGATAAACGCTCGTCTTTTGGTATCACCGTCTTCCAGTTGTCCATGGAAGGAGAGAAGTTCGGGATGGTCGGTTTCATCAATTTGAGAAGTACGTTGTCATGCACTCTCCATAATGGATATTTTCTCAGATTATCTTGAACCTTCCTTAACATTGAGATATACCATTTATCCGTCGTAGTCGAGGAGGTTGTGCAGCACGTATTAGATGAATTTACCGAATCAATGAGTTCTGGCACAGCTCGAGAAAGGAAGTCGGGGACTATGTGGTCTTTACCCTTCCGGTGTATTAGTTTATAATCGAACTGCTGGAGTCGTAACTGCCAACGTGCAAGCCTGCCCTGGGGGTCTTTTAGTCGATGTAGCCACAAGAGTGACGCGTGATCCGTGATTACTGTAAAGTGAACGTGATCCAAGTAGTGTCGCAATTTTTCGACGGCCCAAATAACAGCCAGGCACTCCTTCTCCGTTACTGAAAGCTTCATTTCCTGCTTCGACAAGGATCTGGATAGGTAGCAGATCACCTTCTCTCCCTCTTCGAATTGCTGAGACAGAACAGCACCAAGACCATAGTTGGAAGCGTCGGTATGAAGATAGAAGGTTTTTTTGAAATCAGGAGCTGTCAAAATAGGAGCTGTAACTAGACACTTTTTCAGGGCGTTGAACGAATTCTGACAATCACGTGTCCAATGCCAACTGGCGTTCTTCTTTGTCAATTTTAATATAGGGGCCAAAAGAGAGGAAAAATTGGGTACAAAGCGTCTATACCACGAAGCGGTCCCTACAAACCGACGGACTTCGTTGACATTCCGCGGCGGGGGTATATTCACGATTGCCTCTACTTTCTCCGGATCTGGACGTAACCCTTTATCATCCACGACGTAACCCAAATACTTTAGTTTGCAGAAATGGCACTTTTCCTTCGAGACTACTAATCCTGCTCTTCTTAGACGGTCGAATACTCCTTCCAGTAGTTTAAGATGATCATCAAAAGAGTTAGATATGATGATGATGTCATCCAGATATACCATAACGTTCGGTTCTAGTTCTGGACCTAAGATGGTATCCACAATTCTTTGCCAGGTGGCAGGGGCGTTCGATAGCCCAAATGGCATTCGACGGAACTGGAACAAACCTCTCCCAGGTACTGTAAAAGCTGTATATTCCCGGGATGCCTCACTTAGTGGTACTTGCCAGAACGCTGATTTTATGTCTATAATATAACGCGTGTCTCTCAATCTATCAAGAATGGTTGAAATGTAAGGAATAGGATAGGCGTCCTTACGAGTCGCAGCATTTACTTGTCGATAATCGACGCAAAACCGAAAGGTGTCATCTTTTTTGCGAACCAAGCATACTGGGCTGGACCATGGGCTATTAGATCTTTCGATAACTCCTAGACTTAGCATCTCGGTTATTTCGTCATCTATGATCTTCTGTTTATATGGGGAAACCGGATAGTAGCGCTGTTTGATCGGTCGGGTTCCGGGCTCTAGGATGATTTCATGCTCAGCTACTTTACAGCAACCGAGACCAGTACCCATCGCAGATATCTTCCGTTCGACAATTTCCTCCAAGTTTTTCTTCTCCTCGGAAGTAAGATGGTCTATCCCTTGGACTAGAGCTACATCCACATTGATTGGAGATTCCGAGAATCGCCAGACATCCTGCTTAAGATCGGGGATGATTTCCATCACTCGCCAGAAGTCTATTCCCAAGATGAGGTTGTGGGAAAGTTGTGGTAGTACTAAGATGTCGATCATGCGAGTCTTATCCATCAGTGTGACAGGTGTTTGTATATAACCGATGCTAGCACATGATTCACCATTAGCTACGGTGCAGGTAGTGGATTGTTTCACAAGTTTTAAACCTAATCGCAAAAGTATTTCATAACCTGGTAGGCCGACGATAGTACGACTAGCACCCGAATCGAGTAATCCTAAAATAGGGTAGCCAGATATATTTATGCTTAAATAAGGTCGTTGGTCACCTTGAGCGTGCGCGATTACATAGTCGAGTAATGTTTTGCGGGCTATATCTAGTGAATTGGTCGTTGGAGTAGTATGGGGAAGAAGGTCACGACCTAACGGTTCTCCCTCGATCCGTTTCCCGAACCAGAACACTTGGGACAAGCTCTAATAGTTACGTTCTGTGTTCCGCAGCGATAACAATGGATTTTCCGCGGATTTGGGCAATTCCGATTTGTATGACCCGTTTGTTGACAATTCCAACAAACTACGTTTCTAGCTAGTGGCCTAGCGCGAGGGGAATCGATTTGGTTAATTTCCTCCATCGTGGGAGTCGGCTCCGATGATCTGGGAGTACTGCCTACGAAAGCAAAATCAGGCTCAACAAACTGGTTTTTCCTCCTGGATGGTGGAACGTAAGAGTCCACTCGATGTTTCTTAGTCTCGAGCTTCAGGCATTCGGTCTCCAACTCCTCAAGAGTTGTCACCACAGGAAGTTGGGTAGTATAGAACGGTGACAGGTTTCGTGAAATAATATCCAGCTGGACTTCTTCCGTCAGTCCTCCATGACGTCGGAACAACATCTGCATGCAGGTTAGGTAGTCGATTATACTTTCTGAAGTATCCTGCGTTCTATCAAGCATCTCGCGGAATAACCGAGTTCGATAGTCTGGTGGCTCGAAATGGCGTCGAAGCAGGTCTGATAGGCTGGTCCAATCGACGAACCTATGAGAGTTGGCTCGATACCAATGCAGAGCTTTGCCTGAAAACAGGTCGATGGCACTGTCGAACAGTTGTCGTTCTGAAATGTTGCGAGCCCTTCGCAGTTCCTGAACTCGCTCGAGAAAGTTATGAATGGATGTTTTCCCTTCTCCGTCAAATTTGAGGTTCCACTTATCGATGGTATGAGGTTTCGTTCTTGGTGGTGAATACGATGCCATCGTTGGTAGCCTTGAGTGTGAAGCGGTGGGTGTGGAAGTGACGTTATCCCCCGGTTCTTGCAGGATGTGGCTCAATTCCGGATTTTGTTTGCTCACCGATTCCAATGTATCCAGGGCTGCTAGTGCTTCCATAATCCACTTCGTTCTCTCCTTCCGTTCGTCCTCGTCCACTCCAGTCTCCGGTATCCGATTTACCCGTTGGTAGATGTGCACCAATTTGGAAAGTGTGGAGTGATACTTCGTTTGTGAATCCTCGCTTCCGGCGGTCAGCATTGCCTTTCTTGCCTGTTCCAGGGAGGTTTTAATTTGCTTAATTTCATCTTCGAAAGCAAGGGAGTACGGAGGAGCGGTGAATGTTCCCGTTTTTTCCATCTTTAAGATGGGTCGCAAGGTAGCACGTAACTGATCCACTGTTTGTGTTGAGTCGGCAGTTATTCCACGTACCGCGAGTTCATACATTAACATGTCCTTCTTTAGATAAGAAATGTCTATTTTATAATCCATGGTTTATTAAAATTACGATAAAATTCAACAGTAACAACGATAATTTAAAACGATTAATATGATAATTTTCCCCGCTGTATGGGATGATGGACTTTAAATAACAATAACAGAAGAAAAATACACGAAAGAACAAATTTACGAATAGTTGCACGACAGATAATGCGCTCTTCAACGAAAGCGTAACGATACAGTTGTTTAAGATCGCTAGGTGTTAGCGGAATTTCAATAAATGCGAAATATGTTTTAGCATAAAAAAAAAATAGTAATAATAAAAATATTTGCTGTAAATACCCAAAAGTTATCAAGTTACTCAGTCTTACTCAGCTCACCAATTAAAAACAACTTTAAAACAAGATAAAAGTGATAATTTTACACAATAAAAAAAATTTCGCCCCAATTTAAAAAAAAAAAAATAGGCCCAATTTAAAAAAATAGGCCCAATTTAAAAAAATAGGCCCCACGTTGGGCGCCAAAAAATTTGCCACGTACTTTTAGTAAAAATAATAAAAATCAAATTTTGAAAAATTAAACTTATGGTTTATATTTGAAATCTCCAACTCCAGTTAAGATGGGTAAGTGGTTTCTCTACTGGCAAATTTGTGCCCAGCTCAGCCGTAGAGGGAATGTACAAAAGTGTGAGTCGCGCCACCGATTTTAACGGTTCAAATCGGAAACCCCTGATGTTCCAGGCACTGACCTATCTTACTGGAGATAAATAATGAACTTAAGAATCTTAAAATAACAAAAAAAATTGATTGAGTAACAAATATGGTGAGTGGGTGATGATCTGAGTAAGACACAAAGTTAGATCTATCAATTATATTTACGAAAATAAACCCAACGGTGTAGTTTACAATATATAAAATATATAACCAAGCAAAGAAAGTTAATAAATAATAATATTAGCAAATAATGCCAAGAACTTGGCAGTTTGAGTGATCACCCAGCGCAATAATAAAGATTCAAAATTAATAAAACCTATGAAATAAACAATATTAAAAAAAAAGGTTAGGCCAACTCTTTACAATGCATTAACTTAAAATTAGGTTTTTGGCTTATCTGTATATCCGCAGATCTGTAGTGTGGCTTTCGTTAATAGCCTGCTGCTCGGTGGATGGTGAGGCTCGATGTTGATTCCTCAGTAGTGAGCGGATCTCACAATTTATCTGCCAGGACCAAAAATATTTCAGCCAGGACCAAAAACAATTACTCGCCAGGTCCAAAAAACAAATGTTCGCCAGGTCCAAAAAAAACAAATGTTCGCCAGGTCCAAAAACCCTAGTCGAAAAAGCGAATTAGCCAAAAATTCCAAAGTTAAATTATTTAAGAAAGAAACGTTAAATTTACAAATGTTGACTCTACTTATTACAAAAGATTAAAAGATTAAATTACACACTAAATTATTTAAGAAAGAAAATATATTAAAGTTACAAGTACCGACTCTGCTTAATAAAAAGAAGGAAAAAAAAGCAATTTTAAAGATTAAATTACTGATAACACAAACTGAAGGTATACTATAATAATAAACAATAACAGAATTATTGATGAAATTAATATGTAAATAAATCAATTAAATCAGATGCACGTGTGTCATTATACAATTTACAATTTAGAAATCCAATTTACAAATAAAAAAAAATATACGATATAAAAATAATGGAACACAATGAAATATATTTAAATTCAAAATTCATAGATCAAACTATAGTTAAAACAGGTTTAGCATATCACAAAAAATAATCATTGCACCTGATTCCAAAATGATTTACAACAATTTATATAAAAATTAATAATAACCATTAAAACTTAAAATTAGTAATTTAGTCGGGTTTATTTATGACTGATAAATTTAATTACACAAAATGAATTTAATCATAAAAGAAAACGATAGATCTAATATTAACAAAATACCAAAATTTAACGTAATATTTAGGTATGTACGTGTAGCTATTATAAGGATGATAATTTACGTGATTTTATAGAATAAACACAGGTAAACACTTACCCTTTTATATTAGGATTAGGGGTTAAGCAGCCAATCTGCGATGTTATTTCGCTAACACCCGGTAGTAAATTTCATGATCTTAAATCGGATGTCCACGCTTCTTCGTAACGAACTCTCTTAGTAACTACACTATAATCGAATGATGGTATCAAGAAAAAGCATTATATAATTATGCATGAAGTATAACTTACCGAAGAAAGCACCATTTAATTATATCCCAAAAATATGGAGTTATCTTAACGCCTACTCAAAAATACCACAATAGGAATAAACAAAAATGAGGCTTAGATAAAAACACTGAAGTGACATTCAAAAACCCGTACGGATAGCTCCAATATTGCCAGAAGAATATTCAACTTCACAAAATGGCGTTGCTGGAGTTATCTTAACGCCTACTCAAAAATACCACAATAGGAATAAACAAAAATGAGGCTTAGATAAAAACACTGAAGTGACATTCAAAAACCCGTACGGATGGCTCCAATATTGCCAGAAGAATATTCAACTTCACAAAATGGCGTTGCTTACTTCGGTAATAGCACTGAAATTGTTCGTTCAACTGTTCAAATCGAAAAGAAGGGTCTAGAATCCGGAAATTTACGCATATGTTTCTCGCAATGACATTTGGGAGTAAGAAGGGGAACTGGTGTGTTCTGTTGTGCCAAAAATGGCTTGCTAGATGTTAAATTAATTTACAAAATGATCTTGAAATTAAATCGAATTCTTTAAACTAAATGTATTATTAATACCAAGAGAAATCAACTCACTTATTTACCATATTTTAAGTTTTCGCTATTAGCTTAAACAGTTAAAGCTTCGGCCTGTTTAATTACCCTCTACACGGGTCAAGGCGATACGAACCTACATTGGACCCGTTGAAAGGCTAGCGAAATGCGATAAACACTTAACGTTTCTATTAAATATATGGGAACTGATTTATGCACGTGACAAGATAATTCGTAAGACCTTTTTTTAAAAAAAAATACATTTTCTACGCTTTTTTATGATTACTATGTAATATAATTAGAGTTTTTAATAATATAAAATGATTAAATGAAATTGGCATTTTAGACCGGAATTCTGAAAATTGCCGTGGCAGTCAGCGTGTTAATCACCACATAATTTGACTTACAGGAGGGCTAAAAGGGTATATAAGGTCTCCTTTAGAAGAGCATACAAACTCAGCCTTCACCTAAATTCTATACAATATTTGTTTGATTGTTCACAACAAAGTTATAATAAATTAATTGTTAAATTTTTAACAAAAAATAACAAAGTACTTTGTTTATAAGCATTTTTAAGAATGTTAAATCCGAAATTTCATATTTAATTGCGTTTATATATAGACTAAAATTTTAAGCGTTTGTGGTTTTTTAACTTGATTAGATGCTATAAAATTATAGCTTTTTAGCAAGCGTTTTGTGCAAAAGCAACTCTTTGTTCTTACCTCTTTACGATAGTTTCTTTGAATATTAAATTCTAGACATCCTTTAATGGCACGAGTTTCTGTTTGAAAACTATGTAGCCTAAAACCATTCTGACAGATAATTTAATTTAGATTAAGTACCATCGCGGTACTTTATAAGATTGGTTTATGTATCCCTCCGTCTGTGTACGTTATAACTGTTAAACGAAAAGTCACAGAAATTTGGTATATAGAATCCTGAAGTCATGGGCAAAACTTTCTTGATTGTTACTCAGATTAGACGATCTTTACGGCAAAAATGTAACGGTTTACCGAAACTCGTGTATTTAATGCTGTTGTGTTTACTTTAACTCTTGAACGGAATCCCACAGGGTCTTAGAATTTGGTATATAGATTTCTTATATCATCAGAAAGCTATTAATTTTAGTCCACATCGGAAATTACCTCACAACACCAATCTTTTGCTAAAACAATATTTTACCAAATATTAGCGTTATAATAGTTTTGAAAGTGCACAAATTAAAGTTGCGTTGTATTACTTTACATTTCGACTAGTTTAAACAATAAAATGAGACTAACTATAAAAAATGATAAACTAAAAGAAATCTTTTGCCACGCCTTTGCTGACTCTAGGATTAGATCCCAAGAAAATAGTCTGTGATCAGAATGTTGGATTATATAATTCGCGTCAAAATTAATGAAAATATTTTCTGATCTTACGGCCATCGCATATAATATAATAACTTCTTTTTGATTAAAACTATTGTTTTTAGGGACTCAAATTTCTACATTAAGCAGAGAAAGATTCTTAAATCCGATACATTCAACAACGAAGCTCATAGGGTTGTTCGAGTGCCTCCCGCACTCCATATACCCTTGCGCTTTCCACGCTTCGTCTTCAATTGACGGGCTTTCAGCTTAATATGAACCCTATTAAATATGGTTAATCATACAGATCTGAACTCTGTTTTACTTGGTTTATATGGAAATGACTTCTTTATTTGTTAAACGACTAGAATAAAAAAAACACTTAATGTTGAGTGGAGCCCATCACAATATATTCCTGAAAACTATATGCAAATAGGTTAACCTTTTATTTAAGATTAGCGTTAACAAACATACGGACAAACAAACGAAATGAAAAAACGTTGTTTTGGGTTATCTTGCGTACATAAGAGCCAACAATTTTGTACTTTTAATTATATTTTTTGTGTAGAGACAATGATTAGTTACAGTTTTATTAACCAACTTGAAAAAAAGGAGGTTTATAGTTTTACCTGTATGCATGTTTGTGCGCGATTATCTCGCTGGTGGCTGAACTGATTTTGATGTGGTTTTTAGCATAGTACCTATTTAGATTTAGGAGCAAAAAGTAAGAAGGATCAGAGTTTTACCTGTATGTTTTTAACCGCCTTCACTATTAAAAAATTGGTAAGTGCAAATATGCATTCACCATTTATTAGAATAACACCTTTATATCTTTTAATTAAATAAATTCGATATTTATTTCTTAACCGATTTCCAAAAATAGGCATCTCAGCTTGATCTGTATGTACCCATGTATGTATGTGTGGGATTATCTTACAGTTAACTGAATCAATTTTATTGCGGATAAAAAAATTTTTTTTCGATAGAGCTCAATATCATCAATTTTGATGTGGTTTTTAGCATAGTACCTATTTGTCAGACTTAGAAGAAGGTTTTGGAATTTTAACCGACTTCAAAAAGTAAGAAGGATCAGAGTTTCACCTGTATGTTTTTAACCGCCTTCACTATTAAAATATTGGTGAAAGCAATTACGCATTCACCATTTATTAGAATAACACCTTTATCTTTTAATTAAATAAATTCGATATTTATTTCTTAACCAATTTCCAAAAATGGGGTTCTCAGCTTGATCTGTATGTACCTATGTCTGTTTGTGTGGGATTATCTTACAATTAACTGAATCAATTTTATTGCGGATAAACAAATTTTTTTTCGATAGAGCTCAATATCATCAATTTTGATGCGGTTTTTAGCATAGTACCTACCTATTTGTTAGACTTAGGAGAAGGTTTTGGAATTTTAACCGACTTTAAAAAGCAAAAAGGATCAGAGTTTCACCTGTATGTTTTTAACCGCCTTTACTATTAAAATATTGGTAAGAGCAATTACGCATTCACCATTTATTAGAATAGCACCTTTATCTTTTAATTAAATAAATTCGATATTTATTTCTCAACCGATTTCCAAAAATGGGGTTCTCAGCTTGATGTGTATGTACCTATGTATGTTTGTATGGGATTATCTCACTGTTAACTGAATCAATTTTATTGCGGATAAAAAAATTTTTTTTCGATAGAGCTCAATATCATTAATTTTGATGCGGTTTTTAGCATAGTACCTATTTGTCAGACTTAGGAGAAGATTTTGGAATTTTAACTGACCTCAAAAAGTAAGAAGGATCAGAGTTTCACCTGTATGTTTTTAACCGCCTTCACTATTAAAATATTGGTGAGAGCAATTACGCATTCACCATTTATTAGAATAACACCTTTATATCTTTTAATTAAATAAATTCGATATTTATTTCTTAACCGATTTCCAAAAATGGGGTTTTCAGCTTGATCTGTATGTACCTATGTATGTTTGTGTGGGATTATCTTACAGTTAACTGAATCAATTTTATTGCGGATAAAAAAATTTTTCGATAGAGCTCAATATCATCAATTTTGATGCGGTTTTTAGCATAGTACCTATTTGTCAGACTTAGGAGAAGGTTTTGGAATTTTAACCGACTTCAAAAACTAAGAAGGATCAGAGTTTCACCTGTATGTTTTTAACCGCCTTCACCATTAAAATATTGGTGAGAGCAATTGCGCATTCACCATTTATTAGAATAACACCTTTATATCTTTTAATTAAATAAATTCGATATTTATTTCTTAACCGATTTTCAAAAATGGGGTTGTCAGCTTGATCTGTATGTACCTATGTATGTTTGTGTGGGATTATCTTACAATGAACTGAATCAATTTTATTGCGGATAAAAAATTTTTTTTTCGATAGAGCTCAATATCGGTGGTTTTAAAAGGACCAAATCATGACTTTTTGTTGCTTTTTAAACATTCGATATCGCAAATTTTATATAACCACCTTCCTATTCAACATTTCAATTTAATTTAAAATTGGTATTTAGAAGGTTTTGAAGATAGTGCATCATGAATTTGCGCCCACATATGACAAAGCCAAATAGCAGATAAAAACGATAAAATCAAAATTAAAAAAATTTGACTGCCTTCAAAAAAAAAATTATTTTCTACCAAAAATTGTAAGAAACCAGGCATCTTATTTCGATTTCCTTGAAGTCCGCCCCAATGACAACTTACTTGCAATTTTAATTCTAGCTATTTAATTTAGATTTTGACCATTGGAGGCGACTTCGAGCATTTTTAAAAAACAGTTGATTTATTTCTTTTAAATAATTTTTTTTTGAAATATAAGCCGACCCTGTTGTTAAAAACTTTCCATAACTTCTTGAATCTGCGTTAAATCTAGTGCCTACGTGACTAATTTCGCATATCTACATCGGGTGTAACGATTAGTTTAACTAATCAGATTTAATTTTTTACCCTCGTGGGTTTGCGAAAAATTTCCATGTATAAATACCCAACCCATTAAGATCTCACGTTACTTCGTATTGAGTCTTTCGACAAATCAGTCGTCAATTTTTTTAGTTTTACCAGCTATTTTTAAGCTTACGATTTAGTTTTGTGCCCAAAATGTCTTAATTTTTTTTATTAAAGGTTTTAGGGAAAATTTCCGGATAGTGTTATCTATATTATCTTCTTGAAATACCTTGTAATTATGACTTAGTCGAATCATCGTTTATCGTTACCGTTTATCTACGAGAGTTGGGTGAAAAGTACTTTAATCTCGATTCGAACACTTTGGAAGGCTATCGTAAATTATTTTTCCTCTATCTACTACCTATTTCTGAACATCAAGTACACATATCTAATGGAAATATCTACTGTCGTTTAACAACTAAGTATAGAAGTACCTTATTTATTTCTTTGGAGATTTTAATTTTATTGTATTTTTTATAGTTATAGCTTGATAAACAGGTACTCATTTAACTCGAGTTAATATAAAAAGCAAAAGGTGAAATTAAAAAAAAAATCTTTTAATCTAAATTCTAATCTTCAAAAGAATATGTTCTAAGAGAGTATACATAAATAGCAATATTTGCAACTTAGCTGTTATCTTTTAATGCGTATAATGCCATTTTTAGGAATTCAGTTAATATAAACTTTTTGATGTATTTTTTGGAACAAAATTATCTGATTGTGTATAAACCGTATTGTAGACATTCATTTATTATAAATACTAGCTGTACCCGGCGCGCGTTGCTACGCCAGCAACTAAAATAAATTTAAGAAAAATAAAAGAGAAGAAGAGATAGAGATGAAAAGAAAGTTTATACATAGTTTTGTTTAACTTATCGCACCAAAAATGTATTTTTCGCACTTATATTCATACGAGTTCGTGTAGATATCTATTAATCAGTATTAAATTTGATACATGTAAGCGCCATCTGGTGGTAACTTCCATTAATACAAATATCATATTCATCTTACCCGTTAAAAATACATCATCATACTGATTTTCCTGACAATAGGTTGAACGGGACAGAAGTTGCTAGTCTGCAGCGCCACCTGGTGGCGAGTGGCATCAATGAGCATATCATACAAACCTTCTCCGTGGAAAAATACATATACATACCAATTTTCATGACAATCGGTTGAACGGGACAGAAATTGCTACTCTGCAGCGCCACCTGGTGGCGAGTGGCATCAATGAGCATCTCATATAAACCTTTTCCGTGGAAAAATACATATACATACCAATTTTTATGACAATCGGTTGAACGGGACAGAAGTTGCTAGTCTGCAGCGCCACCTGGTGGCAAGTGGCATCAGTGAGCATATCATACAAACCTTTTTCGTGGAAAATACATATACATACCAATTTTCATAACAATCGGTTAAATGGGACAGAAGTTGCTAGTCTGCAGCGCTACCTGGTGGCGAGGGGCATCAAACAAACCTTCTCCGTGGAAAAATACATATACATACCAATTTTCATAATAATCGGTCCAGTAGTTTTTGAGTTCATTGAGTACATACAGACATACAGACATACAGACATACAGACAAACATTTATTTTTATATATATATAGATAGATTTTATTAATTTATTGTATATTTATATCTTAATCTGTATCTTGTTTCATGTCGTGTGTTTTTTAGTTATTCATCAAATGAATAAACATTGTTATATTTTTTATCTTGATATTTTCATTTTGCTTTAGTGTGTGTTTTGTTCCAATCAATATTTCCTTTAACTTTTTATTTATTTTTTTAATTTATCTTAAAATTTCTTAAGAAACAAGTTGTGTGGATAAGTTAAGAAGTTTAAGTATTATTATCTTTTTTGTTTATTTTTATTCTCTACGTAAAAGTGTGTAATTTTTAATTTTGTAATAATGATTTACTGGTTTACCTTATTATATATATATATAGATATATATATATATATATATATATATATATATATATATATATATATACAGGTTTTGATACTAAAGTTCTTGTTGCATATATATATATATATATATATATATATATATATATATATATATAAAACAAAAAAGGGTGCCAAGTATGCGTACCTATAACAAACGAAAGGGGGAAAATTAATGGGCATGTACGCAAAAAGGATTATAGGGTCAAGAATAGGGAATGGTAACCGCAGACATGCATGTTTCTGGCTCGTTAGCCGTCATCAGTGCGGCATAACCAAGTAAGGTATTGCACTTGGCCAGCAAAAGTGTTGAGTACTTGGGAGCAAAGGATGGTAGGGAAACATGTATTAAAAACCAAAAAACACAAACAACGAAACTCACACAAGAGTCCTATCGCCATTTGTGGCTTCGGCCAGCTGTGCCCACATTTCGGGGCTACGAACAGCGTCGCCGCGTTGGCGAAACGGACTCATTGTGTTTGAGCCGTTCCAAGCCAGAAACATGCATGTCTGCGGTTACCATTCCCTATTCGTGACCCTATAATCCTTTTTGCGTACATGCCCATTAATTTTCCCCCTTTCGTTTGTTATAGGTACGCATACTTGGCACCCTTTTTTGTTTTACATCCTGGGCTTGGAACGGCTCAAACACAATGAGTCCGTTTCGCCAACGCGGCGACGCTGTTCGTAGCCCCGAAATGTGGGCACAGCTGGCCGAAGCCACAAATGGCGATAGGACTCTTGTGTGAGTTTCGTTGTTTGTGTTTTTTGGTTTTTAATACATGTTTCCCTACCATCCTTTGCTCCCAAGTACTCAACACTTTTGCTGGCCAAGTGCAATACCTTACTTGGTTATGCCGCACTGATGACGGCTAACGAGCCAGAAACATGCATGTCTGCGGTTACCATTCCCTATTCGTGACCCTATAATCCTTTTTGCGTACATGCCCATTAATTTTCCCCCTTTCGTTTGTTATAGGTACGCATACTTGGCACCCTTTTTTGTTTTACATCCTGGGCTTGGAACGGCTCAAACACAATGAGTCCGTTTCGCCAACGCGGCGACGCTGTTCGTAGCCCCGAAATGTGGGCACAGCTGGCCGAAGCTACAAATGGCGATAGGACTCTTGTGTGAGTTTCGTTGTTTGTGTTTTTTGGTTTTTAATACATGTTTCCCTACCATCCTTTGCTCCCAAGTACTCAACACTTTTGCTGGCCAAGTGCAATACCTTACTTGGTTATGCCGCACTGATGACGGCTAACGAGCCAGAAACATGCATGTCTGCGGTTACCATTCCCTATTCGTGACCCTATAATCCTTTTTGCGTACATGCCCATTAATTTTCCCCCTTTCGTTTTATATATATATATATATATATATATATATATATATATATATATATATATATATATATATATAGAATCTTTATCCCATTATACCCATTGGGTGTAGGGATGGGTTGTGCACTTAGTCATGCCCAAATCTTTTCCATTTTTTTCTGTCTCTCACCATCGTCGCTTCGTTCCATGATGTACCTTTGTTTTCCAGTATTTTAACTATCTCGCCATCCCATGTTGCTCTAGGCCTTCCTGTTTTCCTCTTGCCTGGTATTCTGGCTTGCCATATTTTCTTTACCGGTACTTCATCTTGTAGCCGCTGCAAGTGTCCCCACTAACTCAGTTCTCTTTTTGTAATATAGTCCATCATAAATTCTGCTTTTAATTATTCTCGGATTACGTTGTTTCTTATTCGATCCATCTTTGTTATCCCCTGTACTCTTCTAAGATATCTCATCTTTGCTGCCTGTATCTTTCTTTTTTTGTCTTTAAGATAATACCAAGGATTCACTTCATTTTAGTATCCTTAGATATTTCACGTCTGCTCAGAAATCCTCTATTTATTGCGTGAAATGTTTTATTGGAACTAAGTTCCTTTTGGCAGGCTTGAAGAAGATAGGGATTTTGCTGTGTGACCGAACTGAAAAAAATGTAATAGTAAAAAACCGTAACGAAAAGTCCGTGGAATAAAACCATTAAATGAGCCGGGTTCGATTCCCGGCCGATGCAAATTTTTTTTTTGTATATATCTCAAACATTTACCTTTTTTGTTAAAGTAATATGAGATATAATTTTTAAAAATCTTGATAGTTGAAAGAAGTTAGGAAAGGTGAGAAAAAATAAATGTATACATTACTCTTTAAAGCTCACCTTGAATTTTAAAGGAGCTTCTTTCTTAACGCCAAGATTTTACTGATTTTGATCTATTGACCGTTAAATGAGACGTGCGCAGGCGCTACAGTCGTATACACAAGCAAGTAGTGTTATGTGTCGATTCTACATTCTTCGTTCCTACCTGGTGCCCCAGTTATTTATGTGGACTTCTTGCT
Source organism: Altica lythri (assembly GCA_964028335.1). NCBI lineage: Eukaryota > Metazoa > Arthropoda > Insecta > Coleoptera > Chrysomelidae > Altica > Altica lythri. Next base: position 56,636,381 of record OZ034803.1, on the reverse strand, counting down.
GTCCTGTTTCTTCTATCGTTACTCCTAGATATTGAAATGTTTCTAATTGTTCTATTTCTGTTCCATCCATTTCTATTCCATTATTATAATTATTATATTTTTTGTCTGGGTTTTTTATCTATCCCTTCTATAAGATAAAAATAGTAATTTTCTTCTTTTTTTTTTCTTGTCTCTTCTATAATACGATTTTTAATATAATTTCGATAATTTTTCATTTAGCTCGTACGAACCCACGCTCGCCTCCACCAACCAACTGAGTCGTTCGCAATTGTGAACCTTAAGACGAGCATTTAACATCTGTCTTTGGTTACAAAGGAAATCTAAATGAGATGCCTAGTTATTTACATTTTTTTAAGCAATTTTTATTTTTATTCCTTTTTTTTTGGAAGGCGGTTTAATTTTTATTTAAGTTTTTATTTATGTAATAGCTGCCAATACCCTTTAGGTGTGGAATCCACACCCTAGAGATATTATTGATTGGAAGATAATTTTTTTGTAGAACGCAACCAAAGTATTAAACACTTTTCAAGAAATAAAACTGGATTATATTAAGTCAAGAGAAAATTCAAGTTTGGGATATTTTGCGAAATATCTTACAAGTCAAAAGTTGCTCGATTTACAACTTCACGATGTTAACTACAATTTCTCATAAAATTCCAATACTTTACGTCAACAGTTAAATTTAAATCGTAAGTTTTTTACAAAATCTATTTATTTTGCGTTATGTATAAATTTATGTACAATAAGGAATAGAATAATTTTTGTTTACTTTTTACAATTTTGTAAGTGGTGTTTAAATATTTCGCTATACATCATTCAAAGCTTATTTTTATTAAAGTAGGCCTTGTTAGGGTGATGAATTTCGCCCTGTATATTTATTCTTATTCTCAGTTGTAAATGCGCTGTTGTCACGTCCTCAATAAAATCATAGTGTCAGTGACAATAAATAAAATAATTGTGTTCTCCATTTCAGCGCCATCAAAAATCATTAAAACTTAGTACTTTCACAAAAAAAGGAAATCATCAATTTAAAAATATATATTTACATATAATGAATAATGAATGCATTTACAAAATAATAGTAATTAAATAAAAGCAAACAATAAAAACATTTAGAAAAAAGTCTAGAACAAATTTTCTATGTCTATATAATAAGTTTTACAACAAACATTTAAATTGGACCAGCTATAAATGAGGAAAATACAAAATATTTTATTTTGTCGATAAGTATTACAGCAGCTATATATTGAAGAGTTTTTCGTGGAGCTTTCCAGGTAGTACGGCATTATCACATACCAATTGGTTTCAGCCATTTTAATAAGTAAAACAAAGACAAAAATTCCCATAAAATGTTATGTTTCGTTATATATCTAAGCTTTCAAATATTGGTAATCCATTTAAAATGTGTTTAATAGTTTCAGTGCAATTATTCAGCAGAAAAGCAGATACACTGATAGTAAAATAAATAAAGTACAAAAGAAAATGAAACATACAAAATTAAAAAAAACATATAAACAACAAAAATTGAAGCTACAGATTAGGTTAAAACTATTGTTAATCTGTTCTCTATGTATTTTTAATCCACCTCCATTATTTCATTGGATATATCAGAGTCACTATCAAATCCAAAATCGGAATCGTCAGAATCTGATTCCTCCAATGAAATAATTAAAGGAGGAATATTGTCATGTGAGCAGTTTCCCATGTAAGTAGTCCAATCTGCCAAAATAAGTTCGTCTGTATGTCTACAAAAATTTTTCCACATGTCTGGTGTACATTGTCTTAACGCTTCTGTCCAAGTTTTTTTAACCCTATCCCTGTCTGAATATAAAGATGCAATATTTTTGTTATAGTACGTCTTTGTAAAGCCCCATGCCAACTCTATTGGATTATATTGACAGTGGTATGGGGGTAGTCGAAGTACATCATGTCCATGTTGCTTTAATATTTCATCTACTACATATGTCTTATCGTTACTTTTGTATGGTTGAATTAAAGTGTATAATTGTTTTTTTGTCAAATGCGATGTTATTGCTGCTCAACCATTATCTACCTGCATTATCTCTTTTTTTGCTAAAAATGTTGGTGGTTTGTTTAGTTGCACAGAATGATAAGGAGCATTACCACTACACATTTGTCTGAAAAATTGGATAAAGCAGGAATGAGTTGATTAACAATCCAGTTTTTGAAAATGTCACCGTTCATAGTTTTGTGATAGTCAATGTCAGTATTTGAAGAGTCTAACAACAAGTCACATCCCTCTAAAAACCCAGTATTTGTTCCTGCGTGTAAAATTGTAAATCGCTTTCCTTCAGATTTCAAATGGAATGGATTGCTTTTTAAATTAGATTCATGTACCCAACGACGCGTTGGAGTGCCATTTTTGTATATCCACGTTTCGTCTAAGTACACAAATCTGATTGATTCATCCATAAATTTCCGAAGGAAAGCGATTTTGCTGATTTTGATATGTCTTTGCTCACTTAAAATTTGTCGTCCGTTCACTTTTTTAAATTTATATCCCATTGATTTTATAAGTGTGTATAAAGTGGTACGTTCACCCCTGAAATCCAAGTTTTGTTTCACATCAGTCAAAAGTTTGTCTAAAGTAAAATATTCGTTTTTGAAATTGTACGTCCAAATCTGCCGCTGCAAGTTTTTTTTTTTAAATGAAGTTATCAAATGTATCTGCTTTATCATTCTTCCTTTTATCCGCCGCTTCTTTGCCATTAGCTAAATCTTCTTTTAAGATATTTCGTATAGATATAACACTAACCTAAAAAAACACGAAAGATTAAAAAAATAATAAAAATTTAATTTAATGGATCAATGAATAAACATTAATTCATCTATTTGCTATCAAATTACATTTTAATTACCAAACTTTATTAATTAAAGAAAATATTTTATTTTTAAAACATTTTTAATTATGTTACATAATCTGGCAACATTGTAAAATATTGAAAAGTAGTGAGTTTTTAGGTTATGTGCATTTAATAAATAATAAGTAATTTGAATGTAAAAACTGTAAAAGTGTATTTTTTCTAACAATTATCTTCATATACAACTAATAATAAAATTAAAAATGTTTGGAACTATTTGCTAATGAAAATAATGGAATAATCGGGTATAAAACACATATTGTACTTACATTAAAAACCTCAAAGATCTTTTGTAAATATCCGTCTTCTGAAATTCTCTGCTCTTTCTTAAACATGTAATAGCATCTCTGAATGCATTTTTTTGTCTCTACACAAATTTTTTTTGGCATATTTAATTTCTTAAACACAATTTACAATTATATTTATGCTATTTGATGTCAAGCTTGTCAAATTGTGACTTGCAATGACTTGGTAACTTTCAAATACCAACATGACAAAAACCAATACCAATGTGAAGAAATAAAAAGATAGCCTGCTAGATATAAATAAACGTTGAATCGTTTATATATTTGATTATAAGTTTATAGCAGATTATAAAATTAAGAATTAGCATTTTAGCGAATAAAACCTTCAGATTTTAGCTCCGTTTTAGTTTATCTATGTAGCGATTGCAATAATTATAATTACATATTATACACGTGTGTATATTAAAGTGTAATATGCAGGTTTCAGTCTAGGAATAACAAGTTGCATAACCGACATCACCGCACTATGTTTGCTGCCGTGTTTGCAGTAAGTCTGTGCAGATCTTGCTCAAGCAACTATGTAGCACAGTTTTCCTACATGCACGATTAATTTCCATCAGAGCGTTTACTTTGACGTTGGGGAGAACTCACCCCGAGGTTGTACTACAAAATGTAAAGATTACACTGAATATTGGGATGCCTGTTATTCAATAGCATCAACAAGCTGTTGAAATTTCAATATTAATATTACCGAACCGAATTTATAGCAGATATACATTTATTTATTTTATTATTCATGACAGATTAATACATAATAAGTGCTGATTTATCTTGTTAGTCGGTAACAGGAACTCAACATATTTAGTTTTAGGGTTTCACCCTAAATGTAGGTACTCAAGCAAGCAGTTCCATTTCATAATTCACAATTGTAACCAAAACTATATTTCATTACTAATTTATTATACAATTTTTTTTTATCCAACCGTTTCTGCTGGCTTGACAGTGAAAAAACTTCATACATATAGTTGTTTGGTTCAAAATCATTTTCTCCTTTTTTCGCATTTTTCTTGGAGTGAGATTCACGTTATAAGATAGGTTAATTTTTGAAAGTTAGATAGCAATAAATTAAAAATAAAATATGCAACCTTTACAAACCTCTATGGTTATATATATGTATACGGAGTCATGGCACCGTCGCTATCGGACGTGGGCGAGAGTGCTCCGAAAACTAATACTTGTAAAAAGTGCAAAAGTACTGTTAAATCAGGATTACAGTGTGTAAATTGTGATACTTTCTTTCATCAAAGTTGTGCAAGAAACAGCAGCTACGTAAAAGTTTTTGAAAATAATAAAATTATATGTTGTGAAGGTGGTAACCAAATCAAAGATGATAGTGTTGAACCGGAAATAAATTCGACATTTTTCGATACAATAACAAAATTATACCCTGATGGTAAAGTAGATATTGCACTCTTTAATTACATTATCAAGCAGAAAGATGATTTAATCTATCACTTAAAAGATCAAATAAATTCTCTTAATGAACAGGTCGAGACTCTAAAAAGCAATTCTAGTCTCGAAAAAAATTTAACAAAAAAGAATTGTGATAACAATACAATCATTAATGAAGTTTATGAACCTATCGACAATTCAAAATCATACAGCAATGTTGCCAGCAACTCTACTATTTCCAGTAACTCGTCAAAGGAAAATAATTCAATTTCTCGTCAAAATCTTGCGAGAGCAGTGGAGGAAGTCGAGACAAAGAGGAGGTTAGAATACTTTCAGACTTTAAATAAAAATTATCCAAATATGAGAGGAGAAGCTATACCAAATATTCCAGATGGCTCAGTAAACAACAATGCAGACAGTGATGGTTTTCGCAAAGTTATTAGAAAGCATAGAAGAAGAAATATCGGAACCGGTGATGGTGACGATGTATTTTTTGGTAAGCAAGAAAACCAAAACCGGAAAATATGGTTATATATATCCAAGGTCCCAGACTCTATAACGGTGGATGATGTCAAGAAATTCCTCAAGACAAAAATCAACTCCAAAGATCCGCAAGTAAAATCACTACCTACCCTTAGTAATAGAAAGGACAATAGATCGTTTATGATAGGAGTCGAGCCGGAACTAAAAGATCAAGTTTATGACGTGGCGTTTTGGCCGAAAAAAATATCTTTTGAAAGATTTAACTTCAGGCTGGGTAAACGATTTCTCGAAAATCAAGATGAACAGAGACCTGCACATCAGGGACAACCTGAGTATTTTTTGGTAGCTTGAATCCACGAGATACCCTTTCAAATGAAAATGACAATTTTCTAAAAATAGTGCAGCTCAATGCACAATGTCTGACGAACAAAATGACAAATTTGGAACTATTGGCGATAAAGGAATCACCCGACATCTTAAGTGTAGCTGAGCATTGGTGTACAAATGATAATATTCACTATATGGTTCTTAATGAATATATACAGGCTTCCTATTACTGTAGAACATCTCATATCCATGGAGGAAGTATTATTTATGTGAAAACCGACCTTAAATTTCAACCAGTAGATATATCTCAATTTAGTGAAGAAATGATTTGTGAGTGCTGTGCCATATCTCTGGTGGTTTCAAAGCGCAAAGTGTGTGTGATAAGTGTCTACAGGCCTGCAGGAGGTAATGTTGATCAATTTTTTGTCAAGTTAAATAATATTTTAGAATTTTGTAGTAGCTCATATCAAGACCTTTTTTTCTGCGGGGATTTTAATATTGATTATTTATCAAATTCTATTCATAAACAAACTTTGGATGACGTTCTTGCTAGTTATAATTTGAAAACTACTTCTTTGGAACCGACAAGGGTTTTCACCAATAAATTGGGGCACGTATCTTCCACTAAGATTGATTACATGTTGACAAATGTCAATATTGATTCGTGTAAAGCAAATGTGTATGAGGGCCATTTTAGTGATCATAGAATAGTTTCACTTAAAATGTTTTATAATAACCTAAATTTACAAAAAACAGAAAGCAAAGTAGTTTATTATCGTGATTTATCTGACAACTGCTTGTTACAATTTAAAAACGCCGTATCTTTACATGATTTTAATAGGGTTTACAGTCAAAATGATATTGATTTGGCAACAAATAAATTCATGGATATAATATCGTTTAATATGAATGTGTACTGTCCTGTAAAAAGACGGTGGCTAAGCGGTCAAAGTTGTAAAAATAAATGGGTTACTGCAGAAGTAAAAAAAGCCGGTCGTGATCTAAAAAATTTATACTGGGCATCTAAAAATCTTGGTGGAAATAATGCCCAAATTGCCTATAGGGAGGCGAAAAATAAGTACAATAAACTTATTAAAAATGCTAAAAGGCAATATAATGAACAACTTATTTATCAATCAAATAACACATCTAAAACGACGTGGAATTTGGTAAATAAAGAAACGGATAGAAAACAAAAAAAATGCGATATAACTCTCAGCACTGATGGAAAAGATATTTCATGTTCTAACAAATTCGCTGATACTTTTGCGGAATATTTTGCACACATAACAGAAAAAAATCTTCTATCACATTTTGGTTTGTCGAGACCTACAACATGAACAGCTTCTAAAATCTTGGAAAATACTTTCTTCTTTACACCAGTCTCGTACCAGGAAGTGGAAGACGCAATTATGAATTTGAAAAATAAGTCCAGCACAGGACTAGACAATGTATCCACAAAAATTTGAAAATGCGGAATACATTCCTTTTCTGCTCCCTTGAGTTATTTGATAAATTTATCTATTGCTGAGGGCAAATTTCCTAACGTACTTAAGAATGCAAGAGTTATTCCGATCCATAAAAAAAATGACCCAAAATTAATTTCAAATTATAGACCAGTAGCAGTGCTGAGCGTTGTATCAAAAATATTCGAAAAAGTTGTACTTAATAAAATGATTTGTTTTCTCAATAATTTTAATATTATATCCCCGCATCAGCATGGTTTTAGGTCGGAAAGGTCAACATTAACTGCTGCATGCCATTTTTTTGAGTCCATATATACAGATCTTGATAGGGGAAGGCACGTGGTAGGTCTGTTTTTTGATTTATCGCGTGCTTTCGATTGTCTGGATTTTAATTTTATAAAAAATAAATTTTACAACATAGGTTTCAGAGGGATTTTCTTGGACTGGATAGTGGATTATTTAAGCAATAGAAGGATGTTAGTTTCGTATCAGAATTCTTTTTCATCATTTTACAATATTCACAAAGGAGTTCCTCAGGGATCTGTCCTGGGACCACTAATATTTATTCTTTTTATCAACGATCTCCCTGATCACATTACAACTCGTATTATGACTATATATGCAGATGATACTGCATTAGCGATCTCTGCATCCTGTCAGGAGGAACTGAAGTCATTAATAAAAATTATTTTCGAATCTTTTGTAAACTGGTCAAGAGCAAACGGGTTAATAGTAAACATTGATAAGACTCAAATTATATATTTTCATACCCAATCCTTCCATAACAATGCACATTCGATTTCATTTGAATTTGATGACACGGTCATTGAATCTGTTCCATCAACAAAATTTTTAGGGTTATATATAGATAGTAGTTTGAGATGGACGGAACAAGTTAATGAGATTAACAGTAAATTAAATAAATCCTTTTATGCTATATCTAGAATAAAAGATACTATGCCAATTGCAGCACTTATCAATGTTTACTATGGGCTTGTCTATAGTCATTTAAGTTTCAACATATTATTATGGGGAAATTCTATTAATAGCAGCAAAATTTTTGTAACCCAGAAAAAAATCATTCGGAAAATGTTTGGGCTAAAATTCAGGGAGTCTTGTAAACCCACATTTATTAAACACAAGATTATGCCATTCTATGGTATTTATATTTATCGTACTCTTTTATATGTTAAAGGAAATTTAAACCATTTTGAGAGAAACTATCGCAGACATGATTATAGCACAAGAAATTTTAACATACTTCGAATACCCAAGTGTAAAACATCAAAATTAGAAAATAGTTTTAATTTTATGGGAATGAAGTTATATAATAAACTGCCTTCTGAACTGCAGGATGTTGCTCTCTTCAGCAGCTTTAAAAAGAAAATTAAAAACTTGTTGCTAACTAAATGCTACTACTCAGTCAGAGAGTTCCTTGAAGATACTCTGTAAACCTATATATGAATACTTTGTTCTATTTTTATTTTGTTTTACGTTAGTTTATGTGTATTTTTTACTTTATCTTATTATGGAAATTTTAAAATGTATTTTAACAATATTAATGTACCTATCTCTTTTTGACTTATCCTATACATTTGTATTAATGTCTTTATGGATTAATAAATATATTATTATTAATATTATTATTATATAGGTATTTTGACTGTGGATGAAGTTTATAGGCTTGAGAAAAACTCTTTGACTTTGTTGTCAAGCTTTCGAATTTATTTCAATTCATTTTCAAGACATCTTTACAAAAAGAAAAGGAAAAAACAATTAGTTATTTGAAATTTACAAGAAATTGTTTAAATCTTACCAGTGGCGAGGTTAAATTAAAGAAACTTTAACAAACATTACATTTAAAAATAAGTTCAAAACACACAAATTTTGAAAATCATGAAAATTATATAAATTATAAATTTGTCAATTGTCAATCCTGAATTTCTCTAGCGCTTTCACTAGAGTTAACTAAGAAAAGAAAATTTGTTTACTTCTAGGTTATTCAAGAATGTTCTCTCTCTTTCTAGTTGTACTGATTAAGTGTGATTTATGTTTCGCGTAAATTCTAGAATGTTCATTTGTTATATAGAAGGGGATGTATGGGCAGTTAAGGGGAGTTCAAATAATTAGTGTAACGGGATATCCGAATAAGGCAAGGACCTTTACATGAAAGACTCTTTCTAGGTTATTCGAGAATGTTCTCTATCTTTCTAGTGTGTACTATTTAAGTTCGATTTATGTTTCGCGTTCATTCTAAAATGTTTTTTTGTTTTATATAAGGGGATGTATGGGCAGTTAAGGGGAGTTCAAATAATTTGAATAGTTCATGGTAGTGTCAATCAGTTTAGACGTAATCCAGCAGAGTTCTGTGTATCTTAACAATTTTATGAATAAATTGTGTTAAAGTCCCCACTAGTGTTTCAAATTGGTGTCAGGTATGGGGTTAAGATACAAGAATGCCTGGGAAATAGGTAAATGAACTATTGGTGGCTAAACTCAGAAGAGAGCTCGAAGAATTAAAGTTGGAAACTACGGGGAACAAATCTGTATTGTTAAATAGGCTCCGTGAATACTACCTAGATAATAATATGGACCCTGACGTTGTGAAGTTCCATGACCGAGTTTAAAAAGCAATTTTCCGACTGCAAGAGGAGCTATCACAACGTATGACAAGCCAACAAGAAGAACAAACTCAACAACTTTCCCGGCTGCAAGAGAAACTGTCAGGACGAATCACGAGCCAACAAGAGGAGCTATCACAACGAATGACGAGCTAACAAGAAGAACACACTCAACAACTTCCCCGGCTGCAAGAGGAGCTATCAGGACGAATCACGAGCCAACAAGAGGAGCTATCACAATGAATAACGAACCAACAAGAAGAGCTATCCACTCAGATAATGAGCCAACTATCACAACGGATGTCTACCCTATCAGAAGAATTATCCAGTTCGTTCTCTCAACAAATATCGCATCTACGGTCCGAAATGTGCACTCTTCGAGACGAGCAAAATCAGCAAGTGGCCAACTAAAATCAGCAACTAGACAACTTGAATTAGCAAGTGGACAACATGAATTAGCAAGTGGCCAACATGTGAGACGAGCAAAATCAGCAAGTTGCCAACTTGCGAGAGGAGATCAACGAGCAAATGCAGTCCGAAATAAGAAAGCTTCAACAAGAAGTTTGTCGTCGAAACAAAACCCTCCAACACGGCGACGGAGATGCAGAAAGGATGGAAACCTGCTATGTCGAACGACGAGGAAACGGGGCGGCGACCCAGGTACGAACGACGATGAAACCTCCGACCTTCGAAGGGAAGACTTCTTGGTAAAATTACCTGAAGCAATTCGACGCAGAGGCCAGAGTGAATAGATGGTCATCTCAGAAGAAGGCATTGTCCCTAACCATAGCTCTGCGAGGCGAGGCTTTAGACGTACTCCATTCATTGACGCTGGATAAGGCTGACAATTTCGAAGTATTGGTAAATCGTCTGGAGATGCGTTATGGCCAAACTCATCGACAACCGGTATACCGAATGCAGTTGAAGAGTCGAAAGCAAAAAAATGGAGAAACTATCCAAGACTTCGAGGCAGAAGTGGCAAGAATGGTACGGTTTGCGTATCCAAATGCATCAGAAGATTTTTTGAAGTGCCTGGCGGTCCAAACCTTTACCGATGGTCTTCGAGATGTCGAGTTGCAGCGGACTGTACGATTGGCGCGGCCGAAGTTTCTTGTGGACGCCTTGACCATTGCCCTGGAGTTTGATGCGGCCACGGAGGCTTCACGTGGAGTTGCTCGACTAAGAGAAGTCACCGGTAACTACAACCATGCCGTTTATTCCGTTTGCGACTTCGAGGCGGAGAGGTTAATGAAATTATCTCCAAAAAGAAGGCACCCAGTGAGGTGTTGGAACTGCAAAGAACTAGGCCATGTAAAAAATACTTGCACCCAAAATTAAAAATCTCCTACTGAAGTTTTTTAGCAGCAGGAAAACTAGAACGGGTTGACTACTGGAGGGCGACATCGACCCCAAACATTCCCGAAGCCCCTCACACCATTAAATTGGCAACTCTGCGACATCACGTGGACAGCTCATATGTAGATGGGCTTATTGATGGCAAGAACTTTAGCATGCTACTAGACACTGGAGCTACGAAAACGATCGTCCGACCATCCATCATTAGGCGGAAGAAGATGTTGCCTACCAGTTGCAGACTGCGTACCGCTACCGAAGAGTCTGCTAGAGTTTACGGTGAGATACAGGCGACGCTACAGTTTGGTTCAACCTCTTTTGTTCACTCGGTTCTGGTGGCTGACGTTGATAAAGATGTTGTTCTGGGCATGGATGTTATGCTCCACTGTGGTTTTCATTTGGATCTTCGCCGACGTATCCTTCGTACTTGTAATGAGAAAATATTCCTGCATCGAAAACAAGTTGACGATGCCTCGATTAAGCTAATCGATGATATCGAACTTCCGGCGAGCTGCGAATGTGTCGTAACAGCGCGGTTGGATGGACTGGAGCCAGATGGTGCCCCAGCCATGATAGAGCCAAAGAACCATGACCGTGAATTGGAAAAAGGACTCCTTGTTGGTACGACTCTTGTTAGATCTGCCAAAGAGGTACCCATCCGAGTCATCAATTTGAACGATTATCCAGTTCTTCTCTAAAAGGACACGGAAATGGGAAGTTTAAAACTAGTAACGGCCATAATTCACAAGGTAAACGTTACAAAAATAGATAAGACCAACGAAATCAAACAATTAATGACAAAATTAGATCCCTCTTTGTCAAAATTAAAAAAGAAACAGGTAAGAGATCTACTTTACCGTTATAAACCTGTATTTGGTTCTAAAAGTAAACTTGGAAGAACTGATGTTGTCCAACATAAAATTGATACTGGCGATGCACGTACGATTCGACAGGTTCCCTGACGGCTGCCTCAAGTTAAGAAGAAAGAAACAGATAGAGCCCTTAAAGAAATGATTCAAAATGGTATAGTAGAACCATCTAGTAGTCCGTGGGCTTCTCCTGTGGTATAAGTGAGAAAGAAAGACGGATCAATGCGGTTTTGTGTCGACTATCGAAAGCTTAATGATGTCACTAAGAAAGACAGTTATCCTCTGCCAAGAATTGATGATGCCCTTGATGCTTTGGCAGGTTCTACTTTGTTTTCTACCTTGGATTTTAAAAGAGGATACTGGCAGGTTAAAATGAATCCTGCAGAGAAAAAAAAGACTGCCTTTACCAGTGGATCAGGGTTATGGCAATTCACGATCCTTCCGTTTGGCCTCTGTAATGCTCCTGCGACATTTGAACGGCTAATGGAGAACATTTTTCGAGGTTTGTCGTGGGAAACTTGTCTAGTTTATCTAGATGACATCATCATAATAGGCAAGACCTTTAAGGAACATTTATTCCACCTGGAAAAAGTCTTTAAAAGATTATAGAAAGCTAATCTAACATTGAATGTTAAGAAATGCCACTTGGTCCAGAGACAGGTCAACTATTTAGGACATAACGTAAGCAAGGATGGCGTTGCTGTAGACCCCGCTTAAATTCAAGCCGTTCAAAAATGGCCTATCCCTACCGACGGTATGTCAAGAATTTTGGAGACATCGACAAACCCTTGACACGTTTGACAGAACCAGACAAGTCCTTCTGTTGGGATGAGGAATGTCAAAAGGCGTTAGAACTATTAAATAAACAGCTGACGTCTGCCTTTATTTTGCTTACCCACTTCCTGACGGTAAGCTTATCCTGGACACCGACGCCAGAAATGTGGGAATGGGAGCCGTCTTGTCTTAGCTACAAGATGGTAAAGAAAGAGTGGTTGAATACTTTAGCAAGACTTTATCGAAAGCTGAAAAGAACCACTGTGTAACTCGGCAGGAACTCTTAGCAGTTGTAAAACCTGTCGAGCTCTTTTATAAATATCTGCATGGCAGAAAATTCCTGATTAGAACAGACCATGCCAGTTTAAAGTGGCTACTAAGCTTTAGGAACCCAGAAGGACAGATGGCAAGATGGCTCGAAAAGCTGCAGGAATATGATATTAAAATAGAGCACAGACCTGGAACAAGACATCATAATGCTGATGCACTTTCCAGAAAGCCATGTCGACCTTATTGCCCCCATTGTACCCGCGTGGAGCAGAACGAAGAAAAACTTGCATTAGTTAAGGCTGTGCCAGAAGACGAGAGCTCTATGCTGCAGGAGCAAAGAGAAAACGATCTCGTTCTGAAAAAGATTCGGGAATGGAAGAGAATGGAACGTCGTCCGTTGTGGAGAGAGATATCCTCATCCTCTCCTGCTTTAAAAGCATATTGGGCCCAATGGAACTTTTTAACTTTGGACAGTGGGCTCCTTCAAAGACTTGTAGAAAATACCAAGGGCACAGAAACAGGGAAACAAATAAAGGTCTCGTTCTGAAAAAGATTCGGGAATGGAAGAGAATGGAACGTCGTCCGTTGTGGAGAGAGATATCCTCATCCTCTCCTGCTTTAAAAGCATATTGGATCCAATGGAACTTTTTAATTTTGGACAGTGGGCTCCTTCAAAGACTTGTAGAAAATTCCGAGGGCACAGAAACAAGGAAACAAATAGTGGTCCCAAGAAATGCTGTACCGGAAATTTTAAAACAGATGCATAATGATAGTTCTGGAGGACATCTGGCTATCACGAAAACGCTGCAAAAGGTCCGAGACAGATTTTACTAGGTAAACTGCACTAACGATGTTAAAGATTGGTGCCGTAAATGCATCACATGTGCTTCCAGTAATGGTCCGCATCGAAAACCGAAGGCGGAGATGCAGCAATACCTGATACCCTTTTGAAATGATCGCAGTATATTTATTGGGGCCACTTTCACGGAGCAATAAGTACATCTTTGTTGTAATGGACTTCTTTACTAAATGTGTTGAAGCCTATGCAGTTCCCAATTAGGAAGCCACCACTTTAGCAGGTATATTAGTTGAAGAATTCATAAGCCGTTTTGGAGTACCACTAGAATTTTATTTAGACCAAGGAAAAAATTTTGAGAGCAAGCTGTTTGAAGAAGTTTGCCAAAGATTAGGCATCCATAAAACGAGAACCACAGCGATGCACCCTCAGTCTGATGGAATGGTGGAACGAATGAATCGGACAATAACCAACTACCTGTCAAAAGTGGTGTCAGAGTGTCAGAGGGATTGGGATGGATATATTCCACTATTTTTAATGGCCATTCGATCGTCCATTAACGAATCAACAGGCCAAACGGTAAAGAAATGAGGCTACCATGTGACTTGGTGTTTGGTTGTAAATCTGGTAAAGTGGCTGGTAAAAAATAAGTCGCCGATGTGCAGAATCGAATGGAAAATATACACAACTTGGTTCGTGGAATGCTTCAATTGTCTAGTGATCGGATGAAAAGGTACTATCACACGCGGAAAATGGAAAAGCGATACCAAGTTGGAGATTTAGTCTGGCTCTATAACCCCGACGGCGAAGAGGTATTTGTCCGAAATTACAGAAGAACTGGGAAGGTCCATACACCATTAAGAAAAAGATTAACGATGTTATTTCTCGGATCGTGAAAGTTCCCTGAGGGAAACCCGTCCTGGTCCATCATGATCGGTTGGTGCCTTACCAAGGAAACCACAGTGGAGGTGTGCAGCAGCTCCAAGAAGATTATTTGGCTGACTCAAGGAGTGTGCGGAATCCCGATTTAAAAAATAACATTCCAGGAGGAATGAATCTAAGGAGGGGGCAGTGTAACGGGATATCTGAATGGGACGAAAACACCATATTGGGGCTAAGCCAAAACGCCATAAAATGGTACACGGACGGCTCCAAGACAGATAAAGGAACAGGAGCAGGGGTGTTTGGACCTAGAACCAAATACTCAGAAAGCTTGGGCACGTACCCAAGCATCTTTCAAGCAGAAATTCGTGCCATCGAAAGATGTATAGAATTTAACATTGAAAGGAACTATCGTAGACAGAAGATTGTAATCATGTCAGATAGTCAAGCAGCCATCAAAGCTCTGAACTCAGATACAATCAATTCAAAGATGGTCTGGGAATGCCTAGGCAAATTAAATGAACTAGGACAGAATAACACTGTTACCCTCCTATGGGTTCCAGGACACGTAGGAATAGAAGAAAATGAAACAGCAGACAAGCTGGCAAAAAAAGAAGCTGAAACCCCATACCTGGGACCAGAACCATCCTGTGGGATCAGCAGTAGTACAATCTTAGAAAAACTAACGAAAAAAATGGATAGCGAAAAATCCAAGTACTGGAATGATCTAGAAGGACTAAGACAATCGAAGACGCTCCTGGGAAACTATAACCAGAAGAGATCTCACAGCTGTCTTAACCTGAGTAAGAAAAACCTCCGAATTATAACAGGAATACTAACCGGTCACTGTCGATTAAGAGGACATATGAAGAAACTAGGATTAGTAGATGAAGCAAACTACAGATTCTGTGAGGTAGAGGATGAAACCTCAATACACATACTTTCAGAATGCATGGCATTAAGTAATTCTAGGGTCAAATACCTAGGGTCATACGAAATAGAAAGGGAAGAACTACCTTATTTAAAACCCAATGATATCCTAAACTTTCTAAGGAAGATAGGACTAGAAGAGCTGCTATAAGTCTAAGGAATCATCAGAAATATAGCAAGAAAAGGGGGACACAATAGATCTTATAGGTCGCAGGTGTATCTGTTACCCCTAACTACATACATACATACAACGGGATATCCGAATAAGGAAAGGACCTTTACATGAAACACTCTTTCTAGGTTATTCGAGAATGTTCTTTCTCTTCCTAGTGTGTACTATTTAAGTTCGATTTATGTTTAGCTTTCATTCTAGAATGTTCTTTTGTTTTATATAAGGGGACGTATTTACGTATGGGAAGTTCAAATAATTTGAATAGTTCATTGTATTGTCAATCAATTAAGACCTAATCCAGCAGAGTTCTGTGTATCTTAACAATTTTGTGAATAAATTGTGTTAAAGCCCCCATAAGTGTTTCAATATATATATATATATATATATATATATATATATATATATATATATATATATATATATATATATATATATATATATATATATTGATATGGATCCTCCGTCTGGGAACACCTTTTTCCAATGAATATAGGTCGTGGATCCAAGATTTTTAAATGGATTGTCTTCACAAATCAATTTAAAAATTATATAATAAAATCTTCTTCTTTATAATTTCCAAAATCAATTTTCTTACTGCAATCTTTAATGAAAAACCTTCTTCCTATTGTTCCATTTGTCTCACCATATTATTTCTATTCTTGGACTGCACTGCTTCCATATTTCCAATCTCAGGTTTCTTTTTATTTTTGTTGCTTGTTTCTTTTGTTGTTTTATATTTCTACTTCTATTTATGGTTTTAATTAATATTTGTTATAAATTTAAATTTCTATATTCAGTTTTTATAAAAAAATTATTTTTTATATCAATTTTGACAATACAATGTTCTTCTATCAAAATTCAAAAATCTAATAATCATCTCCATATAAAACAATCTATCAACTCAACAAAAACAATACAATATCAACAAAAATTACTTAATCTAGACAACCGATTTAAAAATCCCAGACCACGTTCCCACAACTCAATGAAAGAACCCGTTCCAAGAAGAAAAATCCATATCAATATATATATATATATATATATATATATATTGAAATGGATCCTCTTTCTGGAACACCCACTTTCAATAAAATTATCAGTCGTGGATTCCAAATTTTTAAATTGATTTCCAAATTAGTTGTCTATAAACATAAATAAAATAAATATAAAAAAAAATCTCCTTCCGTAGTTCCACTCTTTCTCTATATCTTCCTCTTCCTACTACTTTCCAACTCCTCCTTGCTGCTGCCTTTCCATTTATCTAATACCTTTCTGCTGCTTAGCTCTTTCTCTATACCTTTCTCTTCCTACAATTTTCCAACTCTCTGCTTTTCTGTATCTTTCAAGTTCTGGTTTCTTTGTATTTTATTATTTTTTTAATTATTTATTATTATGTTTTTATTTTAATTTAAATTCAAATTTTTTCATTTACAATCATTTTATTTTCGGACATTTTTCAAAATTAACTTAATGACAATCTAATCAATAATCCTCAAAACAACATAACATCCTATAATCTAAACAAAAACAATCCAAACACAAAAATACTTAATCAAGACAACCAATTTACAAATAATGGATCACGTTCCAACATTTCATTGAAAGAACGTGCACCATAAAGAAAAATCCATATCAATATATATATATATATATATATATATATTGAGATGATATTAGTTACTATGTTATATTAAATAAGAATGTATAAGGAAAATCTAATGGAAAGTAGAGAAAGGAGATTTTCTTATTTCGAGTCAGAGCGCAAATTTAGTAACATTGGGATTGATTATCATCATCTTCTTCATAATTCCTAAAAAAGGAAAAAGAAAATAGAATAATAAGAAAAAAAAATACAAATACATTTCAAAGATTTTTATTTAAAGATTCAAAAATGATTAATCTACATTATATAAAGTTTTGATAATTATGAAATTGATAAATGGGTAAAGTAGATAATTAAAAGTTTATAAAATTGCCAATACGTTAGTAATCAAACATTAATTTTAAATGAATTAGGGGTGTAAGTAAATGAGAAAATTAAATTATAAAAAAAAAAGACATCACAAATAGTTAAAATACATGTTAAAACTTCTACTCACTTTTAAATTATACAAATTTACCAACCATATTCTAATTTATTAATAGTTCAAATGCCAAATGAAATATTCTGAAAAAGAGAAAATTATTAGTTTGTAGTGCTAGTAAATTTCATAAGAATATAAAAAAAAAATGATCATTGTTTTAAATTGTAATATTGAATCAAGAATTAGATTTTGTTAATAATTTTATTTGAATAAGAAATTAGTAGGCGATTAGATGGAAAAGATGTATAGATTTAAGTTTGTTGAATTTGTCATTTGTTTTTTTTTGTTGATTCTGATAGAATCTCTCTTGTTTTCTGGTGGTTGAAAGAGAAGTTGTATTAAAAATTTGCTCCGTAGAAATTTTGAGTTTTTTTTGAAAGTATTGATAATAGAAAGTATTAAAACAGTTTAAAGTATAAAGAATATCCCAAGGTAACCAGAGAGAGCAATTGGTAAGAGAAATTTATATGATTTTATGAAGAAATAGATATTTCAATTTATGGGACTGAGCACTTTATGGTATAACTGTATTTTAATTGAGTTAAAGAAGATTAAATTAATATTTAACAAGAAAGAAAGTCATAATCACACTTACCAGAGAAAATTAGTGGCCATCCATTGCTTGGTTTTGAAGAGGAAGTGATTATTTGATCTTCATAAAGTTTCCTGAAATCTTTGCTGTATTGGAAGAAGAAAGTAGATTGTCCTAAGAACTGAATCCTGATTCCAGAAGAGGGTGAAGCTTCACACAATTGGTAACAACTTTGCACTCGTTATAATAAAGAGTTTTATATGTGTTTGATTTTTGAAATTTTGATGAACATTTTTATTTCACTGTTTTATGTATTTAACTAAATTATTTTTATTCATTTTTTGATAAGTTTAATCCAAATTGTTCAATAACTCAAGACAGAATATTTCATTTTATATATTTGATGCATATTTGGGTTTATCAACGGTATCTTTGAAGTTTGACACATTTTGAATTAGAAAGGTTAGAAATTTATATGCAATTCATGCCTGGAAAATATTAATGGTCTAGGATAGTGCGGTTATACAGTCATTTTATTGCAAATTTGTGTATTAATTGATTTTGAATCTAGTTTGGTTGAATATTTGAACTCTGACCTTGACATAAGGGAATAGCCGGTAGCATATTTAATTAATCATATTGGAAAATAATTACACTGAGTTAATTCTTACCTATTCACTATTTACATTTAAAATTTAAATTTAATTAAAGGTAAGGAATATTTTATAACATAGTGATTGATATTATCAAAACATATCATTATTATTCATACATGTTATAAATTATGGCGCCCAACGTGGGGCTCGAAACAATCAAAATTAGAGCCGATTCAAATAATTAAAATTTGAGAATTTTGTTAAATTTTTTTTATTATTTCGCTCTAAACAATCGAAATTAGAGCCTATTCTAAGAATTAAAACTTGAGAGTTTTGTTAAGGTTGTTGTTTCATTATTTGGCTCTAAACAATCAAATTAGAGCCAATTCAAATAATTAAAATTTGAGAATTTGCTTATTAAAAAAGTGGGAACACAAGTCAAGAACAATTTGTTTGGTAATAATTTTATTATTTGTTTGTTTGGTTCTGATTATTCATAATCAAAAGTAAATAAAAAAGGGTATGTATTTGGGTGAATATTTATTTGCATAAAGTTAGTATTAAAATATATGACTATCAATATTTATCTCTGGTGAATAGTAATTTCAATTGTAATTATGGAGAAGAGAGCGACATCAAGTAGTGGTATAACTCAAGAGGAGTTCAGGATGATACAGAACCTTTTAATGAGTTTTAAAGAAGATATCATGAAAAATATGGATAAGAAATTTGAAGAAATTAATAAAAGTTTGAATGAAATGACAGAAGATATAAAACAAAATATAAATACGGAATTTGAAGAGAATAATAAAAAATTGGACGAGACTAACGAAATATTGGAGGAAATAGAAGAAGATAGTAAGAAATTTGAAGAGAATAACGAAATATTGGATGAAATAAAAGAAGATATGAGAGAAGATATAAATAAGGAATTTGAAAAGAAACTGGAAGAGAATAATGAAAAATTGGGTGAAAGGAAAGAAGATATAATGAAAGAGTTGGATAAGAAGTTTGAAGAAATGAATAAAAGTATTATGATGACTATGGATAAAAATATTATGAATATGAATGAAACAATTGAAGAGAAAGTTGAAGAGAAGAATAAAAAATTGGATGGAATGACAGAAGACATGAAAGAATATATGAATAACAAACTAGAGGAAAATAATAAAAAATTGGATGAGAATAATAAAATATTGGATGAAATGACGGAAGATATGAAGGAAAATATGAATAAAAAATTTGAAGAGATTAATAATAAATTGAATCAGACTAATAAAAGATTGAAGGAAATAAAAGAAGATACTAAGATATTTAGAAGAGAAATTAATAACATAAAACAAGATAATTTGAAGAGCATAGAGGAAGACACAAATAAAATAGATGAAGAAAGGAAGAAGACTATTAAGAAATTTGTAGATGGATATAAAGCAAAGCAAGTAGCATTCTTGGAAAAATTGTACATTTGGAAATATAAAGAAAGGGGGAAGAAAACTAAATTTATAATAGTTTTTAGGTATATAGGAAAATACCAAGAAAGGGGGAAGAAATTTAAATCTATAATAGGTATTAGGTATATTTGGAAATATCAGGAAAGAGGCAAGATATTTAGGTGTATCGGAAAATTAAATGTATAGGAAATATATTAAATAAGGGGGAACAAGTTTAAAAGTAGAAAAATTAAGTTATATTTGAATGAATGTTAGAAAGGGGGAAGGAATTTGAGATTAACAGAATTTTACAAATTAAAAAAATTCATAAAGATGTTAGGTAGATGATATTAATAGCAAAGTTTTGTAAATAATAGTATTAAGATGTAAATATCAAATTAAGATTCAATGGTTTTATTGAAAAAAAGGTTTATACAATCTGTGTAAATAATATTAATTGAGGCTAAAGTTTTTGTAAAATGAGTGTTTATTTATAAAAAAAAAATAGATTAAAATTATAATTTTTAATCCAACATCAATGAAATGTTTGATGTAAAAATTTTAATTGGGGGATTTGAGATGATATTAGTTACTATGTTATATTAAATAAGAATGTATAAGGAAAATCTAATGGAAAGTAGAGAAAGGAGATTTTCTTATTTCGAGTCAGAGCGCAAATTTAGTAACATTGGGATTGATTATCATCATCTTCTTCATAATTCCTAAAAAAGGAAAAAGAAAATAGAATAATAAGAAAAAAAAATACAAATACATTTCAAAGATTTTTATTTAAAGATTCAAAAATGATTAATCTACATTATATAAAGTTTTGATAATTATGAAATTGATAAATGGGTAAAGTAGATAATTAAAAGTTTATAAAATTGCCAATACGTTAGTAATCAAACATTAATTTTAAATGAATTAGGGGTGTAAGTAAATGAGAAAATTAAATTATAAAAAAAAAAGACATCACAAATAGTTAAAATACATGTTAAAACTTCTACTCACTTTTAAATTATACAAATTTACCAACCATATTCTAATTTATTAATAGTTCAAATGCCAAATGAAATATTCTGAAAAAGAGAAAATTATTAGTTTGTAGTGCTAGTAAATTTCATAAGAATATAAAAAAAAAAATGATCATTGTTTTAAATTGTAATATTGAATCAAGAATTAGATTTTGTTAATAATTTTATTTGAATAAGAAATTAGTAGGCGATTAGATGGAAAAGATGTATAGATTTAAGTTTGTTGAATTTGTCATTTGTTTTTTTTTGTTGATTCTGATAGAATCTCTCTTGTTTTCTGGTGGTTGAAAGAGAAGTTGTATTAAAAATTTGCTCCGTAGAAATTTTGAGTTTTTTTTGAAAGTATTGATAATAGAAAGTATTAAAACAGTTTAAAGTATAAAGAATATCCCAAGGTAACCAGAGAGAGCAATTGGTAAGAGAAATTTATATGATTTTATGAAGAAATAGATATTTCAATTTATGGGACTGAGCACTTTATGGTATAACTGTATTTTAATTGAGTTAAAGAAGATTAAATTAATATTTAACAAGAAAGAAAGTCATAATCACACTTACCAGAGAAAATTAGTGGCCATCCATTGCTTGGTTTTGAAGAGGAAGTGATTATTTGATCTTCATAAAGTTTCCTGAAATCTTTGCTGTATTGGAAGAAGAAAGTAGATTGTCCTAAGAACTGAATCCTGATTCCAGAAGAGGGTGAAGCTTCACACAATTGGTAACAACTTTGCACTCGTTATAATAAAGAGTTTTATATGTGTTTGATTTTTGAAATTTTGATGAACATTTTTATTTCACTGTTTTATGTATTTAACTAAATTATTTTTATTCATTTTTTGATAAGTTTAATCCAAATTGTTCAATAACTCAAGACAGAATATTTCATTTTATATATTTGATGCATATTTGGGTTTATCAACGGTATCTTTGAAGTTTGACACATTTTGAATTAGAAAGGTTAGAAATTTATATGCAATTCATGCCTGGAAAATATTAATGGTCTAGGATAGTGCGGTTATACAGTCATTTTATTGCAAATTTGTGTATTAATTGATTTTGAATCTAGTTTGGTTGAATATTTGAACTCTGACCTTGACATAAGGGAATAGCCGGTAGCATATTTAATTAATCATATTGGAAAATAATTACACTGAGTTAATTCTTACCTATTCACTATTTACATTTAAAATTTAAATTTAATTAAAGGTAAGGAATATTTTATAACATAGTGATTGATATTATCAAAACATATCATTATTATTCATACATGTTATATATATATATATATATATATATATATATATATATATATATATATATATAATGTTGTAGATACGTAAAGTCAAATATTTGCATTTTAACCTCTAGGAATCCACTATTTATGAAAAGTCCAAGAGTATTGTTATCATTTTCCATTGTGCATATATTAGACTACTCTATTAACAGCTTGATAATTTAGCATCAAAATTTCCATTCACAACGAAATATGTATTGACATGATAAGGTGAATTCAGGACCATACCCCGTAAGGAAACTCCGAATAACGTAATAACCATCAAGAAAGTTATGAATTCCCTAAAGACGACTTCTCGGTCGGGAGCACGCAGTGAACTTACGTTTTATTTTCGACCTCTAGGATGGTCAGTATCTGGTAAGTCTTAGTTGAATCGTAATTTGGTCAACTCAATAGTTGATTAACTCCAGCAAATTGTGTTACTACATTAGAGTAATTGAAATTTGGATCATTAAGAACCCGAGATTTAATATATAAGTATTCTCTGTTGGACCTTTTTTATTTTCTTCGTTTGGTTGAAGACTTTTCGCCTTTGTTCAGTTTTGTCAAATACGTATATTCTACTACAAAATATAAATTAATTTGTTTTGGTAGAATTTTTTAATAAAAGGGATATGCTTTGATTTGTTTACTTCGGATAGATTAAAAAAAAATCATTCAATATTGAAATTACAAAAAAATCATTTGCTCTTTTCTGGAAAATACTCTCTATCACAAAAATTAAAAAAAAAAATATATAACTACTAGCTATTTCGTACCGCATATAACGGATGTATTTTTTGGTTTTTTCAAATTTTTACGATTTTATTTTGGGTTCAATTTTTTTTTTTTGATTTTATCGTTTTTATCATATTTTCGCGTAAATTTTCAGCTGTATACTATTTTTTGATTATATTTTGTAATTTATCGATTAAATATATTAGGTAGCAACTGCGGCACCTTACGTCATATTATTTAATTTAGCAAGAATTTGTTGAAATATATGAGATATTATGCAAAATAAACCTTAAGTAAGAATTGCTCGTTTAAATATATGTAATATTAACTGCGCCACCTTACGGTGGCGCCATAGTACTTTATTAAGTCGTAATTGCTACTTTAAATATATAAGATATTAACTGCGCCACCTCACGGTGGCATACTTAGGCTTTGAACTTCATTACTGAACCGCTAGATGGCGTTGAAGAAGCTAGTTTTTGTGATTTTTTTAATAAAAAGTATCCCACGTTAATTCTAATACCTCCAAGAATATGTATACAAATTTTCATGATGATCGGTTAAGTAGTTTTCGCGTGAAAGCGTAACAAACAAACTTACATTCACATTTATAATATATAGGGATAGGGATAGGGATGTCAAAGAAACAGCACATTTTATTATGTAATTTTATAAAAAATAAAACCATAATACACATTAAGTTTAATCAAAATTGATTTTTTTTGTCATACTTTGTTTAACAAGGTATTCAGCACAGATGTGGCAACATTGCTAAACGTATTATTGTTAGTGACTTAAAAATAAATATCCACAGCAGACATTATAAGATCTGAATTGAAGCAGAATATGTATATAGAGAACGCAACAAATTGCCATGCTTGTTGTGAGCTATAATATCCAAATATACAAATTCTTTCCTTATTAAGATAAAAATAAACTTTGAAACCTCGAAATGAAAGGTAATAAGCTGAAAATGTGCGAAAATTGTTATTTTTTTTTTATAAAACTTACCACAAAAGTCTTATATAATTAGGCGTGCGGTCTGAAGATACTTTTGGTCAAAGGTCACAAATATCAGTTTTTTGGAAACATCTCGTTTTCTTTGTTTTTAATTACATAAGGTGCAGAGAAAAAATTGTTGTACATAAAATTCCAACCAACATCTTCACATTTATGCAATAGAAACTCTAGCGTGATGGCTGTTTTTATTCACATACCGATTTTACGATTTTTTTTTTGAAATCTGCAAGTAAAATAAATGCACGTATAGTATTGATCAAATTTAATTTTTCTCTTTTTTGCATTCATACTTAATTACAGCAAAAAATGCCGACAGGCGATAAGCAACTAATAAATTTACTTATCTACTTGGTCCAGGGTCGGACTTCACTTTTATTATTTAGATACTCGATATTTACGATTTAACAAATATTTGAAATATTTTAAAGATTAATTATAATCTGAGATGTATTAGTATGATTTTAAATTACCATGATTAATGCACGCAAGCCTTCTCACCGCATCAAGGTTACATCTCTCGGAAAAGAAAACAGGTTAAAAACCTACAACGATAATGGGTACCAAATGATACAGATTTAGATTCTAAATCATATAAAAAAATTCGAAAAGAGGTTGACATTAAAGGCCATCTTTGCAACTTCCCGCTAGTTTTAACCGCAAAGCTATGGTAACGTGACGTATTTTGACGTTTTTGGAAATGTTTAAAAAGCCATAACTTTTTAACGCGTTATTTGATTTTGATGTTCAAGATTCGACGCAGTTTTTTGAGACCTAAAAACGTTACTAAGAGTGCAAAATCGATTAGTCAAAAAATCTCTAAGTTATTGAAAAAAAAACACTTTTTTTGAAATTTTTCGACAACGATATCTCACGAACAAATCAACCGATTTTAATTTGCAAAACGGCATTCGAGGTGGTTTTTTAAGCTTGAGAGCTGATTAGGTTATGAAATTGATCGATTTAATGGCCAAAAAGATATGCCCAAAAAAACATCATTTTTACCAATTATTTTTTTCGGTTATTTTGAAATTTCTCAAAATCTACCGGTTCGAATCGGTTTAAACTTACAGGGAATCTAAGTTAGATGAAACTCTTTGGAACGCTTTTTATTTCATTCCGATCGGTCAAACCGTTCAAAAGTTATAAGAGGTTTACATACATCCACACACACACACACACACACACATCCACACATACATACAGACATACAGACACCATCGTAAAAATAGTCAGGGGAGGTTTCAAATACCTCAAAACGTTGAGATCCGATGAAAACTCGATTTTCGAAAAACGGGGTAAAACCAATAACTTCCTGATTTTAAATTTTTTTTTAATTTTTTTAGCGGGAAGTTAAAAAAGTTATGCTCGTCAGAAGTATCATCCTCACTAGATGTCTCATTTAAATCGATAACAGAGAAATGAACTGTAAGTACTTTATAATTTTTTTCAATTTTATGTATTAACGATGAAAATGAACCCCAGATTGTTAAGATACATTTAGTCAAATTTTCTGGATGGGCCTTAGAATTTAGTGCAAAAAACAGGATAAAAAATTGTAAAAAAACTATATGGCTCATCATTTGCATAAAACTGTTATATAAAAAAACCCTTAAGTTCAGTTATATTTATACAAATTTTATCAAAACATAACAAACTTATTAACATTATTTAAAAAACAGCTATTTTACTCTTATTTTTGCAATAACCTCTGTGTTTATTAATCGAGTTTGAATTAACAAATCCCTTATTGTGTATTTTTTCCTCTCAAAAATTTATCTGTGGAGTATAAATCTTTAAATAGCTTTAAATAGGTTATGAGCTAAATAATAATTTTGACGTTTTAATTGTTTATTTATATAAAAAATCGATGAATCCCTAGGAGAGAGGGTTTTTGCGATATATCATATACCTACATTCTTACTTTCCACCCTATCTATACAATTATGTCCAAGAAAAGTGTGATTTTTTTGTAACTTTCTTCAACAGACATAACTTTTTAGACATAAGGCAACTTTTATTAAATTTCATTTATAAAAAAGTTTGCATGACTCTTAAAAATGGTTGGTAAATTATGTTATTAAAATTTTATTTGATCATAAGTTACATTTAACAAGGTCCTTTAAGTAATTCCTAAATATTTAATTAAATTTGTGTAATAATTACAGAATATGAACATATGTAGAAATATGTGCTGTAATTAGTGTTTGGAGTATTTGCTCTAATTAACACTAAGATATCGATTTACAGATGCCACAAATATTTAGAAATACCATCAGTGATTAGTTAACAGATTTTGCTTTGTACACACCTCCTGCACCTAAATTGTAAACCCTGTTAATATCAATACTCTCTATTGATTAATATCTTACTTAGTGTCCATTTACATTTAAACCAATACTTCTCATTTACTACTGTTTAACTTAAAAATCAAGTGTAATAATAGTATAAGATTTGGACGATTTTAATTTTGATATTAAAATGTAATTTATACACATAATTAAAAAAAAAATAGATTTACCAAAAATACACCTTTAGACCAGTGGCGGTTTCAAACCCCATCATAAAGTACGTTTTTTTTCTATAATAAAAGAATCTGTCCACCCCAGTCGTAATGGAAAATTTCAGATGACGGACCACTTGCCTCTTACCAACACGCAGTGAGGCAGCATTGTAAGGTATGCCTCACTACCCCTAAATATGATGAACAGTAAAACTAACGGACCTTTAACAAAATTTGCCTCAAGAATTCTAGGGGAGACCATTACTTGACAAAAAGTACATGCAAAACAACAACAACAATAACGCTATATATAACTGCCGCACGTTATTAAACCAAGCAAAACTAAAAGAGCTGGAAAAAAAGTGTTGTATTTTGATAACTTAATTAATGTCTTATAACTGAATTGCTAATAATAAATATGAATGCTTTTTGTATCTATTATTCTACATTTTCTTTTTCTATTGCTAATAAACCATTTATAAATAAAAATCATAAACCTAGGGTCATAACAGTCTCCTACGATTAGAAATAACTATTAAGAAAAATTAAACAACTACACTGATAAATAATAGATGATTACGAATAATAGATGATTACGAAGTTACGGATTTGCCAAATCGCTCTGGTTTACGTCTCTGTCTCTGGAATTGGCGTAATTGATATTCACATTTTCCGTGATCAGGAATGATGCCTGATCACGTGATCAGGAATGATGGTACTGCTTAATAACTGATAATGGTTACTTTCTTCTTCGGAACTTGAGTAACACGTATTTGATATTGAAACACTTATGGGGGCTTTTTACATAATTTTATTTACAAAATTGTTAAGATACACTGAACTCTGCTGGATAACGTCTAACTACTTGACAATACAATGAACTCTTGTGAATACTTGAACTTGAACTGACGTTAAATGCCCATGCATCCCCTTATATACAACTTTATTTAATCTAGTCAGTGTTTTTCTAGAATTTTCTAGAAACATTATTTAAAATGGTCAGTTGATTTTTAGAAACTTCTAAAAATCAACTGTCAATAACAATCTTTCAAATTAAGGTCCCTTCCTTTACGGTTATCCCGTTACAATATATATGACGCTTCAGCGAATAACCATTATCTAATTCAACCTGGTAATGTACATGACCAAATTTCTGGATGATTTTCCCAAATTTTCAGGTTATCCGGTTCCCTTCATAGAATCTGACTTGGACTCTTTCTCCCGCGCATAACTTGCGTATTCCTATACCTTTACTTTTGGACTCTTTATGTTGGAATGGTCGCATGGCATCAAGTTTAATACGGAAAAGTCTGTGCAAATATAATTCTGCTGGTGATTTACCGTTCCCCAATGGTGTAGCTCGATATTTGAATAATATTTTTTGAACTTTCCTGAACATAGATATAGGTTCCGACGTCATAGCTTTTAGTCGATTTTTTAGGGTTTGCACGTTTCTTTCAGCTTAACCATTAGTAGCTGGGTGTCCTGGTGCTAAATATTTTAAAAAAATTCCATGTTCTTTGCAAAATGATTGAAAAATACTACTTACAAAAATTGTAATATTATCTGAAACAATTACAGTTGGAAAACCATGAAAAAAAATATCTCTTGCAGCAATTCAATAGTCTTTATGGATGTAGGAGAAACTTTGGTAATTTTAACTTCTGTCCAACGAGATTTTGCATCGATAACCATAAGAAAATAAACTCCTTGCAATGGACCAGCGTAGTCAATGTGAATTCGGTCCCAATTTTCGGATGGTAATTCCCAATGATGGACTGAAACTTTTGCTAGTGATGAACGAATTGTTGCGCAAGCCTGACACGATTTTACCATTTTCTCGATATCTTTATTGATATCTTCTGTCCAATAACATAACAATAGTTTCTGACCAATTGTTTCATTTTGGTTATTCCAATATGTGTGTTGTGTAACTCCTTTAGAACTAACGGTTGTAGTACTCGTGGAATAACTACTCTTTGACCTTTGAATAAAATTCCATTTTCTAACAAAAATTCGTTTTCTGAAAATTTATTTATTTCATATATTTATATTTGACATAGTTGATTAACCGCTGTGTTTAAGATTGTATCTGTGGAAGCATGCGATTAAACAAGACTTGCTCTAGATAAACAGTCTACATTTGTATGTTCGGAGCCTTTCTTGAATTCCACTTCATAGTCAAAACCTGAGAGAAATGATGCATATCTTAGAAGTCTGGCTGAAGTTAATGCTGGTAATTTGAAATAATGATAAAAAATTCTTGTAAGAGGGCTGTTATCTGTGAGTCGTTTAAACTTGCGGCCATAAAGATACATAAAGAAATGATTTCCAAAATAAATAATCGAAAGAGCCTCACGACTTAATTGCCTATAGAGAACGATTGACGATAGAGAACGTGGCGCAAAAGCAATTGGTTTTTCGACATTGTCTATGATATGTGACAGGACTCCAGCGACACCTGTCGGGCTAGCATTACATGCCACTACTAATGGCAGGTTTGGATCATACGAGGTTAGAACCCGATTACTAGATATTTCTTGTTTGAGTTTGATAAAGGCTGATTCACATAAACCCGTCCACTAGAATTTCGAATTTCGACAATGTCGTCGAAATATGACATAGTTTTAGGTAAATCTGATAGAATTTGATCAATGGTTCTGTTAAATTCAGATGGGGCTGTTTTTATTCCGAAAGAAAGTCTATGAACTCCGAGTACCTTGATGCGTTGACATCGTTTGAATGTAACTACTTTCTTCATCAACAGCTAGATGAAGATATGCCTTATATAAGTCAAGACGACAAAAGTACTTTGAATTTTTTTAGCTGATCAAAATTTCATCGATACATCAAATCGGATAGTTTGCTAATAACAACCTTTCATTACCGCCCATTTTATAGTCCACGTAAAATCGAACTCCTCCGTCGGGTTTTGAAAGTACAACCAAAGGTGAAATCCAATCCGTATTACTGATTTTTAAAATGATTCCACAAGCTTCTAGACTATCTAGTTCATTTTCGACTTCGAATACGGTACTTCTGTTTCTTTGTGAAATACAGGTTTCGTATTTGGTCTCAGCTGCAAACTAACTTTTAAATTTGATACATTTCCAATCCTGGCTTTCTTTAATCTGATTAAAATTTAATATGGGTTGAAAATTTATCTGATAAGTGTCGTCTAAGTGTTCGAGTTTAATATTAAGTGACGAATCCATACACGTCCTAATAGTGGTTCGAAATGGTTTGGAACAACGTAGAGTTCTTTATTTGATGATTTATTTTTGTAACTGACATTAACATTAACTTTACCAATAGCGTGGAAAATATTTTTGGTTTAAAATCTAAACGCAATTTTTGCAGGTTGAAGTAGAAGGCTTGATCCAAGTTTCTTATAACTTGATTCGGGTAATAATGTGACTCCTGCTCCTGAATCAGTTTCGAATCTTTGAGGTTTTCCTTGAATTAAAACTGTGGTGTAGAGTTTTTTTGAATCTAGAAAATGTTTGTTGTCGAAGATGTCTATAATTTTGTTGATTTCTGAAGAATAATGTTAAAATTTAATTTCAGTAACCAGATGTGTTTCATTTTTGATTCCTATTTTGTTTGCTAACAATGTACTTATAGACACTTTCCCAATGTGATTAATTTTTCCACAGTCACTACATTTTAACTTGTTGGGATCGATTTTGCAATCTTTTACTTGATGATTGTTTCGTCCACAACGAATACAAAGTCTATCAATACCTAATTCAAAATAATTGATGGGTGTTTTAGATTTCGAACGAAATTTTCAGCGACACCTCGAATGTATCCGGTTGCGTTGATGTTGAAAGTTAGCATTTCTGGACGATCGTTGAATTTTATTTACAGGATCTAACGAAGAGATGCTAGATGAGGTTGTAAATAATTTCTTTGCAATCTAACTTTGATGTTTCTAAAGCTAAGGATTTCGATAAAATATCTTTGAATTCATTATCGCTATATTGAAGTATTTGTTCTCGAATTGAATTGTCACGAATTCCTCTAATGAACTGAGCTCTAAGAAATATGTTTAAGATGTTTATCTTACAATCACATGGAGAATTAAATTCGCTATTGATTGTTTGGCCCCTTAAGGTAGCAGCATAGTGTGAAATCGATTGATTTTCTTCTTGACGTGTTGTGATATAAGTACATTTTTCTATGGACAAAGAAGTTTTTCTAAGGTGTCCATTAGTGTTTCATGTTCAATTTCGTTAGGAATTTGAGGTGCGACTAACGTTGCTAAAGTATTGTATGTTGAAGGCCCTACTGAATTCAGAAACATCTGAGCAGTGTATACCTTATTTACGAAAACATTTTTTATAATCAAATAGTTTTGGAATCGTTGACGATAACTTCGAAAATCTTCTTTTTGGGAATTAAAATTTTCAAAAACGGGAACTAATGAATTCATATTAATTTCAGTAGACGACTGCTGTCCTAAAAATGAGAGACTTCGAATTTCAATTAGGGCTTGTTGACTGGTGTCACGGTTGTCAAAAATTTTTGAAATTGTTCTTCATTGATTTAAAAATCGATGTATTTAATAGTATATTACTTTACGAGTGGAGTAAATTGCATATTACAGCGAGTGTGTTTGGCCCATGAGCGAGGTTGCGAGCGAAGGAGCTAAAGAAACAAGCTAAATATATGCAATTTGTTCCTCGAGTGAAGTACTATGCTTTACCCACGACTGAACAAATGGTTTTGTATAAAACTAAAAATAACAAATATAAAATTTAAATTTCGGCATAAGTTGTCAAAAATATTCGATTTCGCAGACAGTTCTGTCTGAGAAATGTCAAACGTTAGTTTAATTTAATGAAAACTGTAGGTAACCAACATAATGATACAGGTTTCTATTTACTTACTCCACTAGTTTAGTAAATGAAACTATAACACAACTCCTCAATAATTTGACACTTACTGACAGAGTTATAAGTTAAAAAAATACGCAATTTACTTATGAGTCGTGGGTAATAGTATATTACTTTACGAGTGGAGTAAATTGCATATTACAGCGAGTCGGTTTGGCCCATGAGCGAGCTTGCGAGCGAAGGGGCTAAAGAAACGAGCTAAATATGCAATTTGTTCCTCGAGTGGAGTACTATGCTTTACCCACGACTTACCAAATGGTTTTGTATAAAACTAAAAACAACAAATATAAAATTTAAATTTTGGCATAAGTTGTCAAAGTATTCAATTTCGCAGACACTTCTCTCTGAAAAATGTCAAATGATAATCTGTGGTCAAATGTTAGTTTAATTTAATGAAAATAATACAGGTTTCTATTTACTTACTCCACTAGTTTAGTAAATGAAACTATAACACAACTCCTCAATAATTTGACACTTACTGACAGAGTTATAGGTTAAAAAATACGCAATTTACTTATGAGTCGTGGGTAAAATTAATTACTGTTGATAATATGAATTTTGGTTTTAATCCTCGTCGCCAATTTGTTGTATCTTTATAACTTATATCTTATAATTGAATTGCTAATAATAAAGATAAATGCTTTTTGTATTTTTTATTTTACATATTCTTTTTTTATTGCTAAGAAACCATTTATAAATAAAAATCATAAGCGTAGGGTCATAACAAAAAGGCAGAAAATATTAAATGGGACATCATAGGAATCAGCGAAGTAAGAAGGAAAGAAAAAGAATTACTACAACTGACATCAGGAAATTACCTCTTCTACCGGGGGACACCGACTGGTAGGACGAGTGGGTTCGGATTCCTTATCAATAAGAGATGGGCAAACAGAATAACTAATGGTATTTCAAACAGGGTAGCTAGACTAACATCACAGCTAACAAAGAGATATACAACACAAATCATGCAGTTATATGCCCCGACAATCTGTCAAAGCGACGACGAGATTGAATAATTCTATAATGACCCAATCGAGGCGACCAACAGCAGTAAAAGCCATTTCAAATACCTAATCGGAGACTTCTACGCCAAAGTGGGAGAACGGCGAAATCAAGAACGGGGCGTAGGTAACTGTGAATAAATAAAAGAGGAGAACAATTGGTACTATTTGCAAACAACCAAAACTTGTCCATAGCAAACTACTGCAAGAAAAAACCGAACAAAAAATGGACATCTGAGGCCATCAACGGGACCACCAAAAGTGAAATAGACTTCCTGAAATAAAATCAA
The DNA here is from genome assembly GCA_964028335.1 of Altica lythri. Taxonomy (NCBI): domain Eukaryota; kingdom Metazoa; phylum Arthropoda; class Insecta; order Coleoptera; family Chrysomelidae; genus Altica; species Altica lythri. The sequence continues at coordinate 56,603,463 of OZ034803.1, read as the reverse complement.
TAACATCAAAGACGTTAACGTACCAAACAGTGTCAGAACAGAAAGTGATTTGTGTATTAGTTGTCCCAGGTGTATGTATTCTTTCACAGTTTCTAAGGTTGTATTATCTATTTTTATTTTTTCGTTGTCTACCAGCTCCTTATAAATGATTTTTGTTTTGTTTGGTTCATCTTTAATCCGATTTCCGTACTGGCTGTGTTCAGATCGTTTATTAGTTGTTGCAATTTGGCAGGATAATTAGCTATGAGGATTATGTCATCAGAGAATCTTAGATAATTAAGGTATTCTCCATCTATAGACAGACCTTTGTTGTTCCAGTCTAATTTTCGGAAGGTTTGTTCTAATGTCCTGTGAAGAGTTTTGGGGAAATTGTCGAACGCTTCTCGTAGTGAGAAAGTCAGGAGTGTCTTCATATATTTAAACTTTTGCCTTGGCTGTCCTGTATATATTGCTTAAGATTTCAATATAGGTATGGCGTGTCTGTTCTCATTCTTGTTAGGGCTTTGATTATGACTTTCAGATATATGGAGTCGACAGCTTTTTCGAAGTCAATGAAAGCTTGTGCCATGGGTATTTCATATTTTTTAGTTCGACTTAGTGTTTGAATATGATCCATTGTACTGAAGCCACTTTTAAAGCTCTCTTGTTTGGGCAGCATCAAGTATGTTTCGTAGCCTGTTGTTAAAGATTTCTGTGAATGTTTTGTATATAATTGGAAGAAGGCTTATTGGTCTATAGTTTTTGATATCTTCCTTGCTGCCTTGCTTGTGGATCAGTATGATATTGGTGGTGTTCCAATCGTCTGGGATATTTTGTCGCTTGGGCATTTGATGAACATTTTAGCCAAGATTGCCCATGTTCCCTGGTCATGTATTTTAGCAGCTCCACTGATATTCCGTCGTTCCCTGCTGCTTTCCCATATTTCATACTTTTAAGTGCTGCCTCTACTTCCTCCGTTAGAACGTCTTGTAGATCTTCCTGATTGTACGTTGTTGTTATTTCAGGAGCTTCTTCTGGGGCTTTGTATACGTCGCTGAAGAATTTAGTGACGGATGCGGTTATTTTATTCCGATCGGTGATAGTAGTTTTATTTTGACGGAGTGGATTTATTATGTTAATAATCTGAAAAAACTTTGCAAATCATGAAAAGTTTATGAAAATCGTAATAGTTATTTACGTAACGAGTTATAAAAAGACCAATTTTGTTTAACGAGTGTGATGTTGCAGGACCAGCGTAGCGAGTCCTGCAAATGAACACGAGTTAAACAAATGGCGTTTCATAACGAGTTCCGTACCAGATTTTTTATAATTTGGACGAAATTCCATAATTAAAGTAAAATCATAATTATTTAATAATTATTTAATAATCTAGTTCTCGTGTTTATTTGGCATTGACAGCTTTCTAATGACAATTCTATTTAATAGATATAATTAAAAAGTGTTAATAGTTTCTGACTTAAATGGTAAGTATACTTACTTATTTCATTTTTTGTTTAAAAATGTCTGATTCGTCGGAAAATGACATTAAAGAAGCAGCAGAAAGAGCACTACAAAAAATTACTCCAGAGAAATCTAAGAAAAGGTATAATTTTGCTTATGAGCATTTTGAAAATTGGTGTAACGAAAAAAGATTAAAACATATAAATAAAAAAGTATTACTTGCGTATTTCGATTTAAAAAAAGTTTTGAAGGCATCTACTTTATGAAGTCTATATTCAATGTTAAGAAATCAACTACTTTTAAAAGAAAATTGATATAAAAAAGTATAGGTAACAAGCCTCATAATGCTGTTAAAGAGGAAATCGGCAGGACATCAAGCAAAAAAAGTCCAGCGTTCTTCCAAGAGAAATTTTTTCCAAATATTTACTGGAAACAGATGATAAAGAACATCTTATGGGAAAGGTAATTTAAACATTTTTTTCTGTTTTTGGTTCATTGCATTTTATATTTTATAAGGTTGCATTAATTATTGGAGTGGCTATAGCCTGTCGAAAATCTGAGCTAACATATTTACCCTTTGAAGACGTTGTAGATCAGAAATATTATTTTAGAGTGGTAATACCAAACACTAAGACCAAAGTAATTCGTAAATTTGCGATCACATAGGGAAACGTTAATGAAATTAATTTTGTTGATTTAATTCAAAAATATATTAAATTACGTCCCTCAACCATAAAACACGACAGATTTTTTATTAAATATAGCAATGGAAAATGTGGTATTCAACCAGTGGGAATAAACACATTTGAAAAACTACCTCAACTAATTACAAGAACTACTGGATTACCAAACCCACATTTATTTACCGGTCACTGTTTTAGAAGATCATAGGCCACATTATTGGCAGATTCGGGTGCAGATATTTTAAAACTTAAAAGGCATGGTGGCTGGAATTCCAATTCTGTTGCTGAAGGACACATAGAAACTTCTACTTAAAATAAAATTGCTGGCGATATTTTAGGTGAAACAAATGGAGTATACCAATTTGCAGCCACGTCATCAACAAAAAATTCAACTTCTTTATCATCTGGAGTTAACCTTAACAACTGCACTAATTGCGTTGTTAATATTTATAATTAGAGTTTTCCTTAAATAAGTGTTACTTTGAAATATTTCTGAAGTTTTTCTTTAATAAAGTTATTATAAAATATTTCTTAATTGTTTATATTTGTTTTATATTTTTCGTAACTTGTTTTGAAATTAAGTTTTCAAAACCAGTAACGTAAAGTTTTACTTTTCAAAACTAGTTATGAAAAGTAATGACTTTCAAAACTGACAGCAATTTTAAAAAATGTCACTTTACTTGGATAAATAATTGTTAGTATCTTGAAAAATTGTTATAATGGTGAAAAGATGTCGAAAATCGTACAGAATTGTTAAAAAACGTAAAAAATTGTTAAACATTAATATAAATTTTTAATAATCTTGAAAAACTGTTGAAAATAGTTAAAAAAAATGTTGAAAGTCTTACAGAAATTCTAAAAAACGTAAAAAATGGTAGAAAATTGTAAAACACTCTTTACAATTTAAAAAAAATGATAAAAATGCTTAAAAAATTGTTGACAATTGCAAAAAATAGTTGGACATCCTAAAAACGTGGTAAAAAATTATTAAAAATCGTGAAATATGGTCAAAAAGGTTAAAAAAATTAAAAAAGCTGGTAAATTATACAAACAAGTGGGTTTCAAAAAATTGGAAAAAATAAAAAAAAATGAAAACACAGAAAAAGAAGAAAACTAGTAAAATTGGAACAAATCGAAAAACCAATAAAAAAAATTGTATAATGAAACTTGATAAAACAGAAAAAAGAAAAAAGAAACGAACAATATCAAAAAAAAGTAAAAAACTAAAAAAACAACTAAAAAGGGACAAAAGCGTAAAAATTATGAATTATAACTAAATAAAAACAAGAAAACCTGTCAAAGTTGGAAAAAACGGAAAATGAAAAAAAAAACATTACTATAGTCCATTTCACCGATTTTGGCCGATGACAGAAATCATACTCGAAGTAAATTTAGAGTTACATCTCTCTCAGATACAGGTAAGTTAGAAATTTAAATGAGGACGTTTGTTTTTTAATACAACACTTACGTAACTGCATCTTGTTTCACCGGTAGATAAAAAGTATTCAATACGGAAGTCTTGACCTAAATCACATTCCTAGTAACCGTCATGTACGGGTCGTTGTTGGAGGGTTCAATTTAATAATTTTTAATGTCATATATTTGTAAATGTCAAATCACACTGATAGTTTCAGAAACTTACGACCTAATTTTAAAAAAAAAACTCTCATCCATTGGTAACTTGGATGACAGTTTAATCTTATTTCAGTGGTTTCTAATATCAAATCGGCCAAAAACGATGAAATGGACTATACATATTTTACCAATGTAAATAAGTTGGTCACAAACATTAAAAATCATATACAATTTGGTATTTATTGCATACTAGAATCTTCTTTTACAGCAAAAAAAAAAAGGTTATTAATGCAACTAGTGCGTAAAGTGACCTTTTTTGACGAATGCGACAATCACATGAGTAAACTTTATGAACCTTAAACCATGCGTAAAGGTAATACTTTACGCACGGTTGTAGAAAAAACAATTTTTGAATTTAATAACTTATTTTAAATGAAACTATCGTCTTCATTCAATTGTTCTCCAATTTGTACTAGATCCTTTAAAATGATTAATTTCATTAAATACATTGAATTATTGCTTCTACCTCCAATTAAATTAAGTTTCTATTATAATGTACGTCATTGTAGAGTATAGCCAAGTATGAAACCTCGGCGTCTTCTTTAACACTATTTATCTACCACAAAGCTGTAGTGTTTACGCTCTTTTACGGTTTCGCTATTATCTTATTAAATTTTAGCCAATTTTACGTTGTTCTGTTTCTCTTCGCGTTGTACGTGACCTTTTGCCCGCTAACAGGATTCTATCTCCGGATTTCAGAATTCAGGAAAAGGATGTTTCGTCGGTCCGGACGCGGTATAGAGAGCCACATACCGGATCCAGTGATGCGCGAATAGAAAAGATCACGACCGCATCCACGTCCTTCTGCCCTTCTAACATACGTAGTTATACAGAGATAATTAATGGAATTAATCAATTCGCATACTTATATTGTCTCCTCCAAAATATTCTCATCAGATATACACTTGTGCCACTTTATATTTTTCAGCAAACTGACTTTTATGTGTTCAATCATGTAATAAAACGTTAAAATCTTGAAACAAAAGGTGTTGAAACTGATGAAAAATTTTTGTAGACCATAAAAAATATTAACAATCGTTAAAATTTTTGTTCAAAATCGTAAAAAGCTGACGAAAATCATGAAACATTGCTGAAATTCCAGAAAGATTTTAAACTTTGTGAACAAAACGTTAAAAATCCTAAAAATGGTTAACAATGGTTAAAAAAATGTTAAAAATGATAAAAACTTGTTCAAAATCCTGATAAAGCTTTTTTGTTGGAGATTAAAAAAAACGTTAAAAACCATGAAAATTGTTAAAAGTCTTCAAAAAGATGTTAAAAATGATAATTTTTTTAGGGTTCCGTAGCCAAATGGCAAAAAACAAAACCCTTTAAATTCTTCATGTCTGCCTGTCTGTTTATCTGTCCGTCTGTATGTCACAGCCAAACTTTAAGGACTATGACTCTAGCAATACCTACTGTTAAAACTTGGTAAGTAGATGTATTCTATGAACCGCCTTAAGAGTTTACACAAAAATGGAAAAAATAGATTTTGGGGGATCCACATAGTTAAATCTGATACTCAAAAACGTTTTCTTTAAACACAAACGTGTGGGGTATCTGTGGATGGGTCTCTAAAAATGATATTTAGGTTTTTAATATAATTTTTTCTAAACTGAATGGTTTGCGCGAGAGATATTTCCAAAGTGGTAAAATTAGTATGTGTCTCCCTGTAACTTTTGGAATAAAAGAATTATAAAACTAAGAAAAATATATAATGTACATTACCATGTAAACTTCCACTAAAAATTGGTTTGATCGAGATCCATTAAGTGGGTTTGATTAAAACATCGATCAAAGTTTCAACGATCTACAAGAACTTTTATATTGTAACATGGTGCTACGGCACCCATTATGGGCAAGTCCAACTTGCACTTTTTTGGAGATCTTAATAAAATTTTAAAAATCGTTTAATATTTTTTGGTAAATCTTATAAAACGTTAAAAATCGTGAAAAGTTGACGAAAACCATGATCTTGTAAAATGTCAAAAATCGTTAAAAATTTTGTTGGAAATCTTTAAAAAACTTAAAAAATTCTGAAAGGTTAATGAAAATCATAGAAAATTTTTAAAATTAGTGATAAGCAAATGCAAGACCAATACCAAGACCGGGTTAGTCTTGGTCTTGGTCTTGCATACAAGGTCTTGGTCTCGGTCTTGCAGTCAAATAAGCGGTCTTGGTCTTGGTCTTGTTCTTGCAGGGTCCAGTCTTGGTCTTGGTCTTGGTATTGCACCAAGACTTTTGCAAGTCTTGAACTTTTTTTAAAGATTTACTGGGGTCCATTTTTACAAAAAAAAAATAGGAAAAAATAGTTTTTAAAATCATTACAAGTAAATAAAGATTAAATGAAAGGGATAGTATTTTGCATTATAAAAATTTTGTTTTTTTATATTAAATTGTAGCGATAAATCAAGTATGAAAGTACAAATCCCATGCGCAGTTCTTTTCTCATTACTCGGAATAATATTAAATAAGCACAATTTACAAAAAGAACTTTTTATAATAGAAAGTTTTTTACTGATTTATAGGTCATATTTTGTGTCATCTCAACAATGCACAGCATCCCTGATTTTGCAAAAATATTAAGTCATACAACGCTGTGATTGATCATAGAGAAGATTGTTTCCTTGTTAACAAAATCAAGGGTAGTTGTATCTAAAAACTTTCTAAAACAGTTTATTTTATTACCAGTTAAAATAATAATTACTGTTTTTACATGTAAGAACAAAAAAAAAAAGAAAAAAAAACTTCTCTGTCGCGTAATCGATCCCATTATGATAACATAACAGATCTGTCACAAGTGGACTGATCCGCAGCCTAACCAACTACGCTACGAACGATTTATTTAATAACTTTCAAAATAATATTATCTATACACAACTTAGATCATGTTTAATATCAATTCGGTATAAATTTCGAAATCTATGTATATGCCTAAACACACTTGAAACATGCATTGTCATCCAGTTCTTAGCTATCCTGAAAATTTCAGAGCTATAGGTAGTCGGGAAATAGGTTTAAATTCGATTACAAATTCCACGGAATGACACAGAGACACAGAACACGGCGAAAATATAAAAAACTTTCTAAAAATTCACTAAATTTGCTCTTCATATTCGGCGTAGGCGTTGGTATTTGTGTATCCCGTCTATCCGATATTTTTGTTTTTTTTTGGATCATTTATGAGGCAAATATCTTTTTAATTTTTGAGAGGTCGACGGTGTAACATCTTCATCACTTTCTGAATCACTTGAAGTGTCACTAACACACGACGATTCCAGGTCACTGATTGTTTTCTTCTTTTTTTTTAATTTACCGATCCTATTCCTATGAAGGACAGATTATTTTAGGCGCCTTAATACTAAACTGATTCCAAAATAACAATTTAACAAAAAAATGTTGGTATGTTTATTTACAACCCCAACATTCAACACTCTTTGCAAAGTCTAATAAAATACCAATAATATAAATTATTTCTTTTGCCTAACCGGCCGTCGCCGCTTTTCTATTGTTTGGTGATTTATGGCTCTGCTTAAGGGTATCGTAATTATTGATATTATTATTTGTTCTAAAAATATTGTGCCATTTGAAAGGTTTGTAGAAATTTAAAGTGCCCAAAATCGTCGCAGACGAAAGAAAAAGAGATTTTTGAATATTATTATGGCCATAGGTATGCCCTTTAGATATTGTAATAAGATGCATATTCTGATAATATAAAGCGTCATCCTAGGTTCTTTATAATATACACAGTGATTTATAAGGGGACTACTCAGTTGTACCAATTTTACCTGACTTAATCCGGTAGCGTAAAAGGTTATCCCTTTTTGAGGGTTCAGTTGTACCAAAATATTCCAGGTAGATAATTCCAATTAATTTCTGAATTTTTAGAAAATAAACGGATTTAAATTTTACTTAAGTATAGGATTACGGGAAAACCCTGACCTTCGGTGCATCCGGACACACCGAAGTAACTAGGTTGAGAAAGTAGTAGGGAGTAATGCATATTTTTAGTTTTACTTATTTATTACTGGGGTTAATTTCTAGTCTTGATAGTTTGGTGCTTGCAGAGAGAGTTTGTAAAGACAATGGAGTTAAAATTTATGCTTAGTGAGAAATGTGCGAAATTGTTAATTTTTAATAATTTTAAATTTTCAAAAAGTTATGTTGCTAAGTGTGGCAAAATAAGTTGGCGTTGCACTAACACGAAAAGTAGGTGTACTGCAAAAATTTTTACTAGTTCAGATGAAAAAACCATTCTGGAGTCAAAGCTTGAACATAATCATGAATTGGAGAAGACGATCGCTAGACAAGCAATTAGCAATGGTGTTAAAAGAAAAGCTATTGATAATTGTTCAGAAAGACCATCGAAACTTATTCATAAAGAATTATCCGATGTATGTATTACACATTTCATAAATATTTTTTTTTTATAAATTTTATATTATTGTAGAATACTGATTGGGCTTTGGACATCGGAAGTGATGATTTAATATGTGTTAGAAAAAATTTATATAAAGCACGCCGAGGAGTTATGCCTAAATTACCTAAGGATAGAAATGATGGTTTTAATACAATTTTAAATTTAGACATAAAAACCAATATTAAAGAGGAAAATTTCCTCTGTTCATTAGATCAAGAAAACGGTTTGATAATTTTCTCCTGTTTTACAAATTTATATTTTTTGTCGTCCTGCGATACAATATACAAAATATACAAAATATACAAATATACAAAAATGGACATTATGTTCCAGTAGTATTTGCTCTATTACACGATAAACATTGTAATACATATTTTAAATTATTTCAAAACATAAATGATTATTGTAAAACACTTAACTTATGTTTTAACCCAAAAAATTTAGTGGTTGATTTCGAAATTGCAATTCACAATGCTATAAATAAATATTGGCCAAATTCAAATATAATTGGGTGTAGATTCCACTTATGTCAAGCATGGTATCGCAAAATATTAAATTTAGGTTTGTCAAATGAATACAAAGATAAAAACTCGGGAATTGGAATGTTTTTAAGAGGATTCTTTGGTTTACATTTTTTAGAACCCGAAGATGTAGGGGATATATTTTCTTTGGAATTATTTGATAGATGTCCCGACGATGAAAGGGTCATCAAATTTTGTGATTATATAGTTGATAATTATATATGTGAGGAAGCTAAATTCCCCCCAAAAATTTGGGCTTGTCTTACAAATAGCATGTATCGCTCAACCAATGCTTGTGAGTCATTTCATGCTTTATTGCAAAATAGTTTTTATTCCCCTCATCCCAATATATTTATATTTATAAAAATGTTAACCAATCTACAAAATGAAACATTTGCTAAAATTGTAACAGCAAATAAAATTAATAATGTAAAAAAATTTAAATCTTGTACTAAAAAGAAGCAAGAATATATTTCAAATAAAATTATCCAATTAAAAGAAGGCAAGTTATCCAAATATAATTTTATTGTACAAATAAGTCATTATTATTTACCAAAATAAGGTATAGGTAATTGTAATGAAACCATTAGTTTTAATGTTTATTTTTAAAATAAAAATTTTTATTAACTATTTTTATATTTCTTATTTTATAAGAATACATCCTGCATTAAATTACCTTCATATTAATCCTTTAATCCCCTCTAGAAATTTTTTGGTACAACTGAGCTATCGCAAATTTTCTACCTGCTATCTTTTGGTACAACTGAGTAACCCCGATTTATAAGTATTGCACAAAAACTTGAGGTCGGATTCCTTAGGTTAAAATATACATATATGAACAAAAAAATACTTCGTTAAAACAGGTTGTGGTTAGTAAATGAGTTGGGGTTAAAAATATCCGCGACAGTTTTATTTTGTTTTTAGATCGTTAGCACAAGTTGTGCTTAGTAAAAAGGTTAGAGTTTAAAATAATCCGTGGCTGCTTTATTTTTCGGTTTATATGTTTAAAAAACGCAAGACCGCAAGAGTCTTGCAGGCTTGGTCTTGGTCTTGCGTAAGTCTTGCAATGCTAAGTCTTGCAATGCTAAGTCTTGGTCTTGCATAAGTCTTGCACTACTCGGTCTTGGTCTTAATCTTGCAGATTGAAGTTGGTCTTGGTCTTGGTCTTGCATTTTCTGCAAGACCAAGACCAAGACCGCAAGACCAAGACCAGTCTCGCTCATCACTATTTAAAATCCTGAAAAATTGATGGATATTGTGAAAAAAAGTAAAAAATTGTTAGTAATCTTAAAAAAGATTAAAAATGATTGAAAAATTTTTGAAAATATATATATAACAATTCAAAAATCGTTAAAAGCTTGGTTGGAAATCATAAAAAAAACTTTAAAAATCATTAAAAGTTGACGAAAATCGTGAAAAATTGTTAAAAAACCAAAAATATTTTAAAAAATCGTAAATAATACTTTAAAATTATGATAATGTGTGTTTTTTAAATCCTCATAAAAATTTTGTTGGAAATCCAGGAAGATTGTGAAAAATTGTAAAAAAAACGTTAAAATCGTAAAAATTGTTGATAATCTTAAAAAAGTAATAAAATTGATAAAAAAAGTTGACAAACTGTCCTACTTAAGTCAACAAACTTTCTTCAAAGTCCTACTAAAATTGAAAAACTTCCTACTTGAGTTAAAAACATGTCTTATTTAAGTTAGCAAACTTCATAGCAAAGTCGACAAACTTTCTTCTACAGTTGACAATCTTTCTACTAAAGTCGACAAACTTTATACTGAAGTGGAAAAACTCCCTACTAAAGTTGACAATTTTTCTTAAAGTTAACAAACTTTCTACTTAAGTTGACAAACTGTCCCATTTAGGTCAAAATCTTCCTACCAATTTAACAAACTTCTTACTAAAGTTGACAAACTTTCTATTAGAGGTGACAAACTTTCTAGTAAAGTCCTAGTTAAGTCGACAAAATTTCTACTAAAGCTGACAAACTTTATACTAAAGTCCTATTACAATCGACCAACTTCCTACCTTATTTCACAAACTGTACTATTTTAGTCAACAAACTTTCCACCAAAGTTGACATGCTTTCTACTAAATTTAACAAATTTTCCAATAAATTCCTACTAAAGTCGACAAACTTTCCTACTTAAGTTAAAAACGGTCTTACTTAAGGCAACAAACTTCCAGGCAAAGTCGACAAAGTTTCTACTAAATTCGACAAACTTCCCACTAAAAATGATGAATTGTTTACCAAAGTTGACAAACGGTCTACTAAAGTTGACAAACTTGCTACTACATTTGACAAATTTTCCGGTAAAGTTGAGAAACTTTCTACTAAAGTTGATTCTCTTTCTAATAAAGTCCTGTTAAAGTCGACAAACTTCCTACTAATTTTGACAAACTGTCCTACTAAGGTCAACAAACTTCCTACTAAATTCAACAAACTTGCTGCTAAAGTCTACAAACTTTCTACTAAAGTTGACAAACTGTCCTACTTAAGCCACAAACTTTCTTTTAAAGTTGACGTACTTTCTACTAAGGTTGACAAACTTTATAATAAAATCCTACTAAAGTCGACAAACTTCCTACTGTCTTACTTAAGTCAACAAACTTCGTAGTAAAGTCAATAAACTTTTTAATACAGATGACAAACTTTCTATCAAAGTCCTACTAAATTCAATAAGCTTTTCTAGTTTATGTTGACAAACTTTCTACTAAAGTCAACAAATTCTTTGCACTCGGTTTGTATTGCCTAGAAATGCATTTTTCCATACTGTTTACATATTTTGTGTTATATCATATTTATTTTTTAGATATATAATTTTGAGTTGTTTCTAACGTTACCAAAAAATATAATTTACATGTTTTGTCAAACCATTGAACAAGTTGTGAATAAATAGCCAAAGATATTATTTCGACTGGTTTTATTCCTCCATATTTTTGGTCCTTCGAGCAAAATTGCAGATTGCAGCTCATACAAGACGCTCGCACAATTTCGATCCGGACTGCAGTTCATACAAGACGCTCGCACAATTTCGATCCGGACTGCAGTTCATACAAGACGCTCGCACAATTTCGATCCAGATTGCAGCTCATACAAGACGCATGCCCAATTTTGGAGTTTTTCAAGCTAATCCATACAAGAAGATTTACCATTGGGATTCTGTGCCATTATATGTACCACCAGCTTTAGAAGTCAGACAGGCTTGATACAGATTGGTCTACTGAAATTTTGGTTGGTGAGTGAGCATCCTTCCTTCTATCTCTTCTTTATATATTTCACCAGTATTTCATATTTGTCCATTTGCGTTTGATCTAAGTAGATATTTCACATTGGGATAAATGGCTGAAACTAATTTAAATAGACAAAGAGGGAGCTTAAAATCGCGACTAACATTTTTCAAAACATTTATAATCACTCATTTTCCTGATCAAATAATTAAAGATAAGGAGGATAATATACAATTAAAAAATGTGAGCCGTCACGGGACGCCTGGCAGATGTGAAACATCGACATTATTGTGTAAAAGTAATATGCAGAAAAGAACAGATTGTGATAGGAACTAAATATGTCATAATGATAAAATAAAATATTACGATTTTTTCCAGATAACGATGACTATTTATTGAATAAATTTAAAAAGTGATTTTGTTTAGCTTTTTATTTAATTGCCTTAAATTCAATAATCTTAAAAAAGGAAATTATTAAAACACAAATTTATATAGAAGTACGTTACTATATTAATATAATTGTAGTTACTTCATAATTTTAGTACAAACAAAAAGCGATACTAAATAAAAAATAGGAAAATGATGAATTTAACTATGAATACAACTTTATCGTTGAATTACTTTTAAACGGTATTTAAATGGGAAATGTATTATGATTTAGGCACGGGTTAAGGTGATATACTCTAACATTTTGGCGCGAAACCTAGAAAGAGCAAAGATACTCAAACAAACCCAGTACAGAGAATAAATGTAAAAATTTTGTCAGGTATAAATTAACCCCGACATTTAAAACAGATACTGATTCACCGAACTGTACTCGGAGGTTCATAGTAGAGGGCGCTTTAAATCAAAGAATAGAATATTTTAAATCTGTATTGCGTTTTTCTCAAAAATTTCAAAATATTTTGATATGAAATTTTAGTCATGAATAGTTTGTTTCATTTTACGTGGTAGACGCATGTGTTTATTACAAAAATTATTTTTTTTCTCTATAAACCATCATAATTTTCTTTAAGTTATCATTTATTCAAAATAAAAGTATGCGTCTACCACGTAAAATGAAACAAACTATTCATGCCTAAAATTTCATATGAAAATATTCTGAAATTTTTGAGAAAAACGCAATACAGATTTAAAATATTCTATTCGTTGATTTAAAGCGCCCTCTACTATGAACCGACGAGTACAGTTCGGTGAATCAGTATCTGTTTTAAATGTCGGGGTTAATTTATACCTGACAAAATTTTTACATTTATTCTCTGTACTGGGTATGTTTGAGTATCGTTGCTCTTTCTAGGTTTCGCGCCAAAATGTTGGAGTATATCACCTTAATGTGAATATTAAGGGCTGGTTAAGGTCTGATAATTTTTGTTAGGTCATAATCTAAAAATTTGATGGGTGTTTGGAGAACAAAACCAAATCTGGGAAATAACGGACACCCCAATGTATATAGAGTAGGTAGGTACTCACTCATTTTTATTCATATTTTTTCATCACTTTCTTTATTAACACTTTGTTTATTCATATTTAAAACTAAATACACAAATTTTACGCGGACAACTATATGACAACTATTCACCAACAATCTATTTTGATTGACTAGCTGTCAATTTTACAGGTCAGCAAAATATGTAGGTATGTTATGTTGCCTATACAAACAATCATTTTTATATATATAGAATAGATAGTAGGCGGAATCGAGTTAGGTTTTTATGAAACAATTCATACCCTGTCCCGCCAAATTTTTGAATCGATGAGCTTCTTCCCCCTATTGTTGGCGCGCCACCGTCGCGTCGCTCAAAACATGACACCAATTTCATATAAGATATCAGTACATCTTTTATCGATTATTATCGATGCGTTAGGTTTTTTACGTCATGACGTCACCGTCGCCACGCCAGAAATCTGATTTACGTGCCGCTATAGATGTTTCACATCAAAAACTAGGTTAGATAATATTCGGGATATATTTAAAGAATTTGATGTAATTCAAAATAAAATCGAAGACTCCTGTGAGGACATTGAAGAGCAATATAATATTAGACAAAATTTTGAAGACGAGTATTTTAACTTAACTGCGAAAGCTCAATTAATTTTAAACGATTATGATGATTTTTTAAAAAATGACGTTCCTTCTAAAAATGTCAATTTTGCTAGGTCAGAGACTTCAGATCAACTGGACCAGAATGCTAATTTAGAGAGTTCAAATCAGTTACCACAATGTAATTTATTTTCAAACACTTCCAATCAATTACGTTTACATAATAATATTGATAACAATATCTCAAATACAGTTCGTTTGCCGGTTATAGAACTTCCAAAATTTTCTGGAGATTACCATACCTGGGTTGAATTTCGAGACACGTTTCAATTGTTAATTCATACGAATCCTAAAATCGGAGATATCCAAAGATTTCACTATTTGCGATCAACACTAGAGGGGTCGGCTAGACAATTGATAGATAGTTTAGAATTTTCTGCTCAGAATTATATTGTTGCTTGGGATATCCTTTACCAGCGTTATAACAATAAACGATTATTAGTTTACAATCATATTAGATCCATTTACGATATCTCGGCTATTCACCATGAATCAGCTTTAGAATTGCGACAAATGATAGATACTGTTAATAAGAATTTAAGAGCACTACAAAATCTTGGTCAATCTACAACCGATTGGGATACCCTTCTTATTTATAATCTAGCTAGTAAACTTGATAAAACCTCATTTAAAGAATGGGAAAAATTTAAAGGTGATTCGGAACTGCCGTCATTAGATGATTTTCAAAAATTTATAAAAGGTAGAGCGGATCTTTTGGAAACCATTGAACTTAGCCAAGTTAAAAATCAATTTTCAGCTCAAAAGGGAAATTATAATAAAACAAAATCATTTGCTACAACTTTTGTACAAAATTGTGTCATTTGTAAAAGAGGTAACCATAAAATAAGTCAATGTTATAAGTTTTTGGAACTACCTGTAAACATTAGAACTTCTACTATACATCAATTAAAATATTGCACAAATTGTCTAAAACCTAATCACATAGTCGCTAATTGTAAATCTGGAACATGTAGATTCTGTAAAGCAAAGCACAATAGTTTACTTCATGAAAATAACTCAATTTCAGTTGATAGCGGTATTATTCAAAATAATAAAAATGAAGTACAGCAACCTGAGAATACGGTTACGATGTCAAGTCAAATAAATTCAAATACTCAACGAGAAATTCTTTTAAGTACTGCTTTAATATTCATAAAAGATAAGTATAACAATTATCAAATCTGCAGAGCATTATTAGACTCTGCTTCTATGTCTAACTTTATTACGTCGTCATGTTGTGAGAGGCTGGGCATTCAAACATTCCCAATAGATTTATCAGTTTCGGGAATTGGCCAGGTCACCTCTAATATTAAACATAAATGTAATGTTGTTGTCAAATCTAGAATAAATCCAATCACTTTAAATTTATCTTGCTTGGTTATACCACATATTAGTGATAATATTCCTATTCAAGAAATTAATCATTCACAGATTAAGATTCCGGATCACATTCATTTAGCTGATCCAGAATATTTTAAATCAGATGTTGTAGATATTTTACTAGAAGCTAATATATTTTGGAACCTCATTACTGCAGGCCAAATAAGCTTAGGTATAAAAATGCCAATTCTACAATCTACCAGTTTAGGTTGGATTATTTCTGGATGGGCACCAGTAAATTCATCTAATAAGAAAACATTATGTCACTTAGCAACTTCAGGAATACAAGAGCAGTTAGAAAAGTTTTGGCTAATAGAAGAACCTCCAACAAACTTGAAAATAGATTCCGAAGAGGATAAACAATGCGAACAAATATTTTTGGAAACTATAGACCGTGATAAAGATGGACGTTTCATCGTCAGCATACCATTTAAGGAACCTATCACAAAGTTAGGTGACTCCAAACGAATTTCTCTAAAAAGATTTTATACACTAGAATCAAAACTGACAAAGAATGCTGCATTAAAACAGGCTTATTGTAAGTTTATGACAGATTATGAGAATGCTGGATATATGGTTAAACTACCATCTCCAAGAATGGATGTGGTGTCTTACTATCTCCCTCATCACGGGGTTATTAAGGATTCTAGTACTACTACACCTTTGAGAGTTGTGTTTGATGGTTCGTCACCCTCTGACAGCAATGTGTCCCTCAACCAATTACAATATGTGGGTTCACAAAATATACAAGATGATCTATATTCTATATTACTACGATTTCGTATTCATAACGTAATCGTTTCAGCGGATATATCAAAGATGTTTTTGCAAATTAAAATACAAGATCAACAACGAGATCTACTTCGCGTATTTTGGAGAAATGATCCTTCTCAAGAAATAAATACATATTTCTTAACAACAGTACCATTTGGTTTAAGATCAAGTCCTTTTTTGGCAGTAAGATGTTTAAAACATCTTTCAATGGAATTTGCAGATACTCATAAGGCAGCGTCCTTATCGCTTATACGTGATTTCTACATGGATGATTTGTTATTTGGAACGCATTCAGAGGACGAAGCTTTTCATACCTGTAAAGACATACCTATACGATATATTAAAATCCGCAGGTTTCGAACTATGCAAATGAAATTCTAATTCAAAAATAGTTTTTGATAATTTACAAACATTAAAACAATATAACAAACTTGAAGTTCAATCTATTAAACAATTTGGAGAACAAGGACAAACCAAAACTTTAGGTATTTATTGGAACTCGGTACAAGACGAATTTAAGTTTAAAGTAGGGAAGCTTGAACCTAAAAGACTTCTGTCAAAACGAACTATCCTGTCAGAAATAGCGCAAATTTTTGATCCCTTAGGTTTAGTAGCTCCATCAATAGTTATAGCAAAGACTCTTCTGCAAAATATTTGGCAGAATAACATTGGATGGGATGAAGAGCTGCCGGTTGATTTAGGGCAAAAATGGCAAAAATTTCGCGAAGAACTTATGAATTTAAATTCTTTACATATTATCCGACAAGTTACTTGCAAATCTCCAGTAAGAGTAGAACTTCATGGTTTTGGCGATGCTAGCTGTACAGCATATGGCGCAGTGATCTACATTCGAACTATAGATAAATCAAAAAATATTAATATTAGCCTCCTTTGTGCTAAAAGTAAAGTTGCACCAATAAAAACGTTGACCATTCCGAAACTCGAACTATGTGGTGCCTTGTTGTTAGCTCAATTATCCAGGAAAGTACAAGATAGTCTTATGATTAATATTGATAAAATTTCTTTATGGTTAGATTCCACTGTGGTCTTAAGTTGGATCAAATCCACAGCAAATCAATATCAAATATTTGTAGCTAACAGAATTTCTCAGATTCAGAGCTTAACGTCTCTCGAAAATTGGTTTTACATAAAAACTACTGAAAACCCTGCAGATCTGGTGTCTCGCGGAGTGTGGCCCAACCAACTAATTACCAACCACTTATGGTTTAAAGGCCCTGATTGGCTCAGGAAAGACTATGAATCATGGCCAATGTGCCAATTTGTATTAGAAAATGAACTTCCAGAACGAAAAAGGCAGGTACTATCTATGGTAATCGCACAATCAGAAAACTTCTGTAAAAATAAAATGTTTGAAAAATTTACTTCATTTACTCATTTACAGAGAGTATGTGCATATATTTTACGATTTATTTATAACGCTCAAAGGGTTAATCTCAACAATAGATTTAACGGTCCTTTAAATTCATATGAATTAAAGGAAGCTAGAGAATGTTTGGTCAGGTTCTCACAACAAGAAACCTTTTCTGTCGAATTAACTTATCTCCAGAAAAATGCTTCTTTGCCTAAATCATCAAATTTGTTAAAATTAAACCCATTTCTTGATAGCAAGAATATTCTGAGAGTAGGGGGACGATTGCAGTTATCAAACTTTTCATTCGACAAGAAACATCCCATGCTTCTTTCAAGCAAACATTACATTTCTAAATTAATCGTAAAAACAGAACATTTAAGACTTTTACATGCTGGTCCAAAATTATTAATGTCCTCTTTAAGAGAACATTTTTAGATAATTTCAGGAATTAATTTAGTAAAAAAAGTAGTGCACTCGTGTATACCGTGTTTTAGAGTCAAACCACGTGAAATTACGCCCATTATGGGTATTTTACCCGAAAATCGTGTTATACCTCAGCCACCTTTCTTTATTACGGGTTGTGATTATGCAGGTCCAATTCTATTGAAAGAACGGTTAGGCCGAAAAGTTAGTTATATAAAGGCGTATATTTCAGTTTTTGTATGTTTTACCACTCATGCTATACATTTAGAGTTGGTTACGAGTTTATCTTCTGAAGCGTTTATAGCGATGTTTCGTCGTTTTGTCTCACGTAGAGGTAAACCCCAGAAGATATATTCTGATAATGGTAAAACCTTTATTGGTGCGCGATCTGAGCTTTCTGAATTAGGCAAATTTTTAATACAAAATGATCTAGTTATTAAAGAAAAAATTGCAAACGAAGGGGTTGAATGGAACTTCATTCCTCCTTATGCACCACATTTTGGCGGATTGTGGGAAAGCGCAGTCAAATCAACTAAATTTCATTTAAAAAGAGTACTGTTAAATGCAAAATTAAATTTTGAAGAAATGTCTACTTTAATCACACAGGTGGAAGCAGTTCGAAACTCTCGACCTTTAACTCCTTTATCTTCTGATCCTTCCGACTATTATGCATTAACACCCGCTCACTTTATTATTGGACGACGTCTTACATCCCTGCCTGACCCTGATGTAATCGACATTCCAGAAAGCAGATTATCTAGGTTTCAAAAAATACAGCAGTTTTATCAAACGTTCTGGCGTCGCTGGAAAACAGAATATATTCACGAACTTCAACAGCGAATTAAATGGACGATAAATCCACAACAATTACAAATCCACGATATGGTTTTAATAAAGGATGATCGAGCTCCACCTATGGCTTGGAAATTGGGGAGAGTCGAAATGTTACACTTTGGACCTGATGGTGTGGCGCGGGTAGCTACACTTCGTACTTCAACTGGTATTGTGAAAAGAACCTTTTCAAAGCTCTGTCCCCTACCGAACAATGTTTCTAATGAGTTTGAATCGTGAGTGACAAAGTGAAAATGTTATAAACTGTTGTAATTATGAAATTATATCTGTATTTTGTTAGGGTATTTCAACTATTAATTAGTACCTACTATGTTTTGAAAGGGATTCTTTCAAGGTGGGGAGCGATGTTTACATATTTTGTGTTGTTGATATTCATTTTTTAGATATATAATTTTGAGTTGTTTCTAACGTTACCAAAAAATATAATTGACATTAGCATTATAAAAAGTTTACATGTTTTGTCAAACCATTGAACAAGTTGTGAATAAATAGCCAAAGATATTATTTCGACTGGTTTTATTCCTCCACATACTTTTACCAATTTTCCAATTTCCAAACAAACGTCTTCTAGACTTGATCGTAACTTTCCTTTCTTCAGTTTATTTCCTTTACAACAGTTGTATGAGATTGTCCTGTTCTATTTTTAATTTAGAATTATACATGTTACCGTGGAATTATTTAATTTTATTCATTGTTAAATTTTTGCAGAAATACAGTTGTACGGGTCTTCTATCAAGACCACAAATTGCAAATGTTAAAAGTACTCGGGGTGCACCAAAATGAGATCAATAAAACGTGTCAATATACAACGAAATTTCTATGTTAACTACATATAAAAATATCGGTTCACTGCATGGTAACAAACCGCTTTAGTCAAGTGGGTTTCAGAATAGGGTGCCTATTGGTGGACGATCATTTAAATCCACTGTGAAAGCAAAGAAAGAGTTTTAAAATAACCTTCAAATTCGTACCAACTCATATATGAGAAAGAGACAGTTTTAAACGATTTTAACAATAATAATACATTCCTTATTTAAAATCATATGAATTTCGCGAAAAAAATGAATTTTGAATATTTTCTCGATTAAACACTTTTGCAAATAATAACGGCCTCATATATTATTGGTGCAACAACTTTTACGGAGAGGATACCAGTTTATTTTATTACTGCACAGAGGTGAAGTGTAGGTATATTGCGATATCTGGCTTGCATTCTTCTGTATGAAAGATAATAAAATTGTTTATTTGAACTAAGTTCCTTACGGCAGGCTTAGAGGAGATAGGGATTTTGCAGCGTGACCGAACTGAAAAAAATGTAATAGTAAAAAACCGTAACGAAAAGTCCGTGGAATGAAACCGTTAAATGAGCCGGGTTCGATTCCCAGCCGATGCAATTTTTTTAGATCTAAGTTCTTTACGGCAGGCTTGGAGAAGATAGGGATTTTGCTGCGCTATCGAACTTAAAAAAATGTAATAGTAAAAAACCGTAACGAAAAGTCCGTGGAAAAAGTCCGTGGAATAAAACTGTTAAATGAGCCAGGTTCGATTCCTGGCCGATGCAAATTTTTTTTGTATATATCTCTTAATATTTACCTTTATTGTTAAAGTAATATGAGATATAATTTTTAAAAATCTTGATAGTTGAAAGTAGTTAGGAAAGGTGAGAAAAAATAAATACATACATTACTCTTTAAAGCTCACCATGAATTTTAAAGAAGCTTCTTTCACTGATTTTGATATATTGACCATTAAATGAGACGTGCGCAGGCACTACAGTCCTATACACAAGCGAGTAGTGTTACAAGTGTTATGTGTCGATTCTACATTAGCCGAAGGAACCTGTGTCCCACGACACCATTTTAACTTGTTATTTATTTCAAATGGCTTCTATAATCAATATTAAATATTATAACAAATCAATAATCAATTTATAATTAACTAGCTGTTACCCGCGGCTTTGCCCGCGTGAAATTAGGATATTCGCAAATGATTTAATGACTATCTATTTTACATATAAAATTTTAATTTTAATCATTCTGTAAGTATATTCTTATTAAAATAAGTCTGGCCTAACTACTTTTAATTTTTTTTTATTTAAAATTTCATGTTTGTCAGTCATTCACGCTGCAACCAGTGAACAAATTTTGAGGATAATAAATCATACAACACCAGTTATGACTATCTTATAATATTGATCTATGACAGTTCTACATTAGACCGAATCATCTGTAGAATATAGTAATTTTTGAGTCATTTGTTTTAATAACCTCATAGCGCTATCTAGTTTCGAATATCAAAACTAAATTATAGCACGTATGTATGCATGTTGTGTATTATTTCAGTGGTATTTTTAAATGTATCAATGAGATACTTTCATACAAAATCTAAAACCCCTCTATTATCCCGTTAAAGGAAGGTGAGAAATTTTTATACACCAGATGTTAAGTTGAAAGAAGATAAATACATCTTTGAAAAACGGATTCGAATCGAATCAGTAGTTTTCATGTAATTCGCGCACAAAAATACAGACAGACAGACAGACAAAAAAATCTAACCACATTTTTGGGTTCCAAATCGATGTATCCGCGATGTCGTTCGCGTGGTGTGTTGATTGTTGTATAAAAAGTAGCTTATGTCACTCTTCATTCTTTCAACTATCCCGATACAAAAATCATGCCAAAATTTTTATGCACCAAATGTTAAGTTGAAAGATGACAAATACATCTGTGAAAAACGCATTCAAATCGAATTAGTAGTTTTCATGTGATGCGCGTCCAAACATACAGACAGACAGAAAGATAAACAAAAAAAATCTAACCGGATTTTTGGGTTCCAAACCGATGTACCCGCGATGTTCGCGTTGAGTGTTGATTGTTGTATAAAAAGTATCCGATCCCCGTTCAAATCTTATGAAGGGGGTTGATTTCTAGAAATACAATGTAAGTACATCTCCACAACCTCTAAATTGCACACATTTTAATTTTCTAGTCCCTTACTTCAGAAACATAGGAATTTCATACAAATTTCTAACCCCTGTTTTACCCCCTTAGGGGTAGAGTTTCGTAAAATCCTTTCTTAGCGAACGTCTAGACCCTATAAGGAACCTACCTACCAAACTTCAAGTTTGTAGATCATATAGTTTCTGAGTGATGAGTGACCTGTCGCTTTTATATATATAGATAATCAAAAGTATTCATTTATATATTCGCGCCAAAGTGACGGTCGGGAATGTCACCAGTAAAACCTCACAAATTTATTGTTTACCTACTGATACCTGCCGGAAGTATGATTCATTGTTGTTAAAGTTTTTTCAAGTTCGTCGAATTTTTAAGTAGCTATAAATGACCCAAAAAAACTTATACAGATACTATACAAATGTTGTAAAAGGCATTTGGAGACGATTGTATGGGCACAACAAATAAAAAAATTGTATAGATAACCATTGATTCCCGTTCTTGTCGATCTTCGACGGGAAAAACATCGGATAATTTTATGCGTGTCTAAGCAACAATTAAACAAGATCTTTGTTTGGGAACAAGATGTCTTTGCAATACCATAAAGCCATAAAGTACAGTTTACCGAATTTTAAGCGAGAATTTAAGCAAGACTCATGTGTTTGCTAAATTCATCCCAAAACTGCTCTCAGAACAACAAAAAAGCCTTCGATAAGACATCGCTCAGGACAATCTAGAAATGATCAATAGGGATTAAAATTTGTTTAAAAAAGTGATAACTGCTGATGAATCATGGGTTTACGGTTATGATTTTGAAACAACAGTCTTCGCAGTGGAAGCATGCTTCTTTGCACCGAAGAAAAAAAGAACGTCAAAGTCGAGCAAAATCAAGTCAATGTTAATTGATTTTTACAATTATGAAGGCGGCGTGCAATATGCTTCCGCAGGTCAAATTTTTAACAAAAAATACCTTGTTAAAATTTAAAAAAGGTTTTGAGTTGCAATTAGAAGAAAACGACTACAATTTTGGCAAAGCGGTAACTGGCTTCATTACCACGATAGTGTTCGAGTGAATGCATCAAACCTTTTACAGCAAAATTTCTCAAGGCACAGTGTTGTACAGTTTTGGTAGCCTTCATACAGTCACGACATAGCTCCTTGCGACTATTGGCTGTTTCCTAAATTGAAAATGCCGCTTAAAGGGCACCGATTCTATGAAAAGAAGACTGTTGACACCAATGCCACAAGTGCACTAACGACGATTCCGATTTAAACATTTCTTTGGAAAGTAATAAAGCATCGATATGAGTGTCTTGTTTAATCAAATGGGGACTACTTCGAAGGATGCCACAAACGAGATGACGAAAAATAAGCCATGAGTGGAAAAATAGGAGCAGGTCGGATACTTTTGGGAAAAACTTCCTATGATAGTCCTCGTTAGACCACTGTTTAATAACAATTGCTTTCCAAAAATTATAAATATTTTTTAAGTTTTAATTTTTTTTCTAATATTCAATTTAACAAAAAAAATGTGTTTTGCAAAATTTAGGTACTACATAATTTGATGTAGTAGAAAAAGCATAGTGTGCAACTTATGTGTTATATTCTAGTTGGTATAAAAAATATATATTTTTACGAATGGTAAACCATTATTTTAAAATATCTCTTATGGCATTTTAGAAAGTATACAAACAAGAATATATATTAAATGACATTAAGGAGAAATTGAAAAAAATGTCGCATCCAGCAGGACTCGCACCCCTCAACCTTATCCTACGTGGTACTATCCACTAAGATAGAGCTGCTTAGTAAATGATCAACTTTCTGATCTCCTAACGGAATAAAAATATAAGACAGAGCAAAAAAGAATTGACTTAGAAGTTTTATGTTTCAATTGACGATTTGATAAATTATCTCTCTTATTTACGTCATGTATACATGTCCTTAAGGAGGAACTAAGAGTTACATGTGACATGAGTTAAATCTAAAAAAACCTAAATAATTACTAAGCATCTGTAGCTTAGTGTTTAGAGCGTTACCGCGTAGAGATAAAGATGCGGGTTTAAGTTTTGCTGGATGTTATTTAATAAATCCTTGTGTGCGTACTTTTTGAAATAAAAAAAATACTAATCGTTATAGAAATAAAGAACCACTTACTACTCGTTTTACGCCCTAAAATTTTCCTTTATCCAAAATGAAACGTAATATTTTTATAGTGTATAAAATATGATTTAATTAAATACTAAAAAATCATACTGCTTAATAAATATAAAGGTTTTAAAAAAATTCAAGTCATAGAAAATTCACTGATACCTAAATGAAAACGTAATATTTTAATTTTTTCTAATATAAACTTAATGCCATATGTATCTTTCTAATTTTGTTTTATACTCAGATTCGTCATATATTCTGAAATGTAGATTCAGAGTAGTTTCCGTTTAAATACATTCGCGAGACCAGGAATTAGTGAAAGCAAGCACTATTTCCATTTCAAAGTAGATCCCACTATTTTACACGTTATTTGCTGTCAAGACTTTCCATAGAAAGTTCCGGTGAATTTTCCCAAACAACCATCTAATAAATATTTGCTAACAAGCTAGAAAACTTATACACAGCATATTCCGGACATGTTTATGTTGTATCCGCCATTAAAGTTTGTGTTGTAGTCGACAGAGGTAGGGTGGATAGTGGGAAAAGTTTGATTTTTCAGGTCGTATATCGAGGACAAAGCTGGTTCTTTGGAGGCCTTTCAAACTGAAAACAACCTAAGGTCCCTTGAGTATATATATGCAAAAGGTACATAGGCGCAGATCGGAAAATTTAACTTATTGTATAGAAATAAAAATTAAAACGCATTTGGTCTACTGTAAAAAAATTCTTGTTTGATACATTTTTAATTAGAACAATTAAAAGCCAATCGGTTATTAGAAAAAAGTTCACAGTTTTCTTATTTTGCTAAAAAGATCTTTGCTTAAATAACAGATTAACAGTTTTATTTATACAAATTTTAAACTCTTTGATTAATAAAAGAGTTAAAAAAATCATTCTTTTAGGCTTGTTTATTCCATAAATCTTCTACTATTGTAAGGTATTAAAAACTTTTGATTTTCTTATAAAATTAGCGTATATTTGCCACGGTTTTTTTGCTAACTACTTAACTCAAAGGATTAAGGATTATTCAAGAATAAATAAATCTGATATCAACAATTAAATAAATTGTGCAAGGTTTGTTAGTGGTCACTCTACTGGCAAATTATGCCCGAGCTCAGCCGTAGAGGGATGATAAATAAGTGAGCCGCGCCACCGACTTAGACGGTACAAACCCCTAGATATAATAGGCACTAACAACCCTTACACAATCCAACAAAATGAAATAAAGTGAGCTAAATAAAACAAATCAGTTTCATAGACTAGACCCTCCTTTAATATAAAAAAAAATATTTGATATAATCTGATTACCGGAAATTACAATCTTTAAGTTATAACTAACCGCATACACTAGCGCCTTAGGATTAAAACAAATAAAATGATAATGAGTTTCAGTGTGATCACACTTACGAATTACAACTAAATTACAATCAGTAAAACAAGCAAAAGGTAGTATAAATACGAGGTATTATATTAGGCTTATCTGTTCTGGTGGTAGTGGCTTCCAATTACCACTGTTAGTTGACCTTGCACCACTACAGGTCGGTTCCAGCCTCCAGTAATCCAATGTTGCTTGTGCCAGAACAAAATAAGGAATTGCTAGTACCAAAAATAGATACCAGTTCCAGAGATAAATGCCGGTACCAAGGATAAATTCCGGTACCAAGGACCCTAGATAGAGTAGGGTACTATAACTCGGTGGTATTTAATAACCTGGGACGTTGATTTTTGACCCAAAAGCCGTCTTATAGTGTGTTGATGTTAAATCGACAGAAAATCTCGTAACAAATCCCACAATGTGGTTTTTCCCACTGGACGCGAAGAAAAATCAAAAATAACAACCAAACGTAAATTGATTCGATGGCCCAGTCTGAAATAGGGGTTTGGTTTTAAAACCCACACTTAAGTGTCGCAGATGCACCACGATTAACAAAACCAACCCAACGAATTTCTTCGATAAGACAACAGTACTTTTCAACGAGGCGGTAGCTATAAAAAAAATGAAAGCTGACAGCTTCCTCACGCTGTCATAAGACAACCTGCGCAGAAGAGGCCTTTTACTATTCTACTATTGGAATTAATTACGGCATTAACCATAGAACGACTTAATCTTTGACCGAATTCAGGAGAAAGAAAAGAAGACGAATTGACGTACTAGATATTGTTATCACTATTAATGAACGAAATATTTACATTTAAACGGTAATATAAATATACGAAAACAACAAAAGCTCTGACGCTAGTTAAAAGTTAGACAAAATGAAATTAGGGAAAAATTAGATAAAATGAAGTTATGGAAAAATGATAAAATGAAATTATGGGAAAATAAAAGGCTCAACCCGATTAATTTCCGGGATAATGTTTAGATAAACACTATGAATTTTCCAAGTAGGTAAAAAAACAGTTTGTATTCCTTGTGCAAAAATTTTTATTCAAAACAAGCAGAGCGCTTTCGACATAATGTCATCATCAGTGCTTCACTGAAAAGTATGGTTGAATGATAACGAATAAAGAAAATTAAGAAAAATTACATACTTGTCAGTTAACAACGGCAATCCATGTATAAAAACTTTGGTTAAGTTCACAAAATTTAAAATCCATAAGATTAAGATAAATTTACACGTTCCACATTAAACAATAATGTCACAAACATATAAAATTATTGATTAAATCATATAAAATCAACGATGTAATATAAATTAAAAAATTAAAGTCACATTTTTAAAGTATTCAATGAAATGAAGTGACCTTCTAAAGTGAGAAATGACATTACTGAAAAGTGACATGAACAAACATTGACAGAGCTGCGTTCCGCTATTTAAAATTAAATAATTTATTAAGAAATAAAGTTTAAGAAATGTTGAAAATTTGAAATCACTCAATTAGGATAACGGATGTGAAATTCAAGCACAAGTAGGTCAAAAGAAGGGACACCCCACGGAAGGTGCAGTATAGCCCACTTACCAGTACTTTAAAAGTAACTGATAGTCCCGAAGGTGAGCTCCTACTACACCCCCCCTGAGAGATCCCACCCTCATGGAAAGAAATAAACAAAGACAATACATAAAAATTAGGTTCGAAACCTAGACTAAGAGGTCAATGTTCACACACCAAGCATCTAATGGTTGCCCATCGTCCCTAAGGATACTCTGGTGTATAAACCTCAACGCCCTTAAGACGAGAGAGGTGAGTTGGAAAACCCCCCGGCCAGATCCTCAGACTGGTCAAACCCCGTGTATCATCATTGAAGGCTCCATAAGAAGTCTGTGAAGGGGCGTGTAAGCCCTACCTAAATCTGTTTGAATGTTAAGACAGTTAGAGTTGTTGTAACTCAAAATTAATTTCGATGTCTTCGAGAAAATCAAGTAAAGTAATATTTTTAGAGGTAACAGCTTTCAAAAGAACAGAGTTTGTACCTGGATCAAAATTATGGTTATTAAATTTAATATGGTGGCCAAATGCTGATTTATCAGGGCGTTTGAGGTGCTCACCTATACGGACTCCCAGAGCTCTACAAGTCCTTCCAATGTATGTAGCATCACAATCGCTGCAACTCAATTTGTATACACCACTTTTGGCTAGTTTATCAATTTTGTCTTTAGAATTAACAAGTAAGTTTCTTAAGTTATGGGTGGATTTAAATGAAATTTTAATGTTGTCAAGTTGATTATAGAGGATTTTAGAGATATTATTAGCTAGTGATTGATTAACAAAAGGAATCGAAATGTTAAAGGTGTCCAAATTAGAATTAGTAGGGAAGGCTAAATTTCTAAGTTGTTTAAATTTAATTTTGTTGATAAGTTTGTCAATAAGAGAATGATGAAAGCCGTTATTGGTAGCAATTTGTTTAATAAAGTTGAGTTCATTGTTATAATCAATAACTGAAAGAGGGGTGTTGAGTAAGCGATGAATGTAACAATAAAAAGCTGACATTTTGTGTTGATATGGATGGTTGGAAGAGGAATGGATAGCATGATCAGTTTGGGTAGGTTTATGAAAGATGTTAAATGTAAAATCCGAAGCAGTCCTCCTGACTGTGAGATCCAAAAAGTGCAGAGCCCCACCGTTTTCTACCTCTAAAGTAAACTTAATGTTAGGATGGATATTATTAATATTATTCAAAATAGCATGAGCTGTGTTAACATCCCCATTAATGAGGCAAAAAATATCATCAACGTATCTGAAATATAACAGAATATCCGGATTCTGAGGAAGGATGAAGTTCCTTTCGATATGATCCATGAATATATCAGCAGAGAGCCCGCAACCCATTGCTAACCCATCAGGTTGTTCATAATATGAATTATTAAAAATGAAGAAATTTTGAGATAAACAGAGTGATAGCAGTTGAATAATAGTATTGGTATGAGACGGTGAAACCCCTGAACTCTCCAAAACCGCACGAGCCAGTGGAATGGTTTCAAGTCTAGGGACTACAGTAAATAAGTTGGTTACGTCATAAGAAACTAATATAGAGTTCGGTGGAATTTTAAAGTCTTTAATACTGTGAATTAGTTCTAAACTATTCTTAACTGTGTTGATAGGTTTGAAGTTAGTAAGAGAATGTATGAGACTATTAACAAAAGTTGTAAGAGTAGAAACTGGAGTATTAACACAACTCACCACTGGTCTAATTGGTATCCCTACCTTCCAAATTTTAATTTACTATGAATTTTGTTAACAGACAGCAAGTGGGTTTTATACAATGTAGAATTTTAATAATAACGTTAAGTGAAAATACGCCTGTTACATATTAACTGCCAAAAGTAAAACGGGTAATTAAGAGGTCTGTTGCCAAGTAAACAAGATTTTTAAGAAATATCCGTTACTAGTGGCGCCATCTGTTTAATAGGTATATCTTTTATTGGTGTTCTTTCAAAATTTCATGACATTTGTTCACTTCACCTCAAGTTATCTCGCTCAAAGTAACAGTTACTTTTTAGCATTGCTCGAATATTAAACTTGATAAAGTACTTACTGAAACGCATCTATTGTTAAAACAAGTTTATGGTGATGATTGTTTCTCTCGTAGTCGCGTCCACGAGTGGATTACACTCTGTAAGATGACGAGCATGTTGGCCAGCAACAATTTGTATTTACGCCAGAAACAGTCAAAAATGTGCGTGTGTTTGACCAGAATATTACGAAGAAAGAAGCTGGTGCTTGTTGCACGATAATGCACTATCACATCGATCGACACTTGTGTCCAACTTTTTGAAAAAAAAAATTGTATTTTAACCAGCAACGTATTCCTCGTGCGACTTTTATCTGTTCAGTAGAGTACGCTTGCTCATGAACGGTTAGCGGTATGCCGACATAGATGCCATTCAAAAAGCGTCGATATCATTTTAAAGAACATCCCAGTTAATGAGCGAAAATCCTCATTTGAAAAACTTTGATAGCGCATAAATCGCTGTATTAACTTTTAACGGGACTGTTTTGAAAAAAAGAAATTCCATTTGCCAAAAAAAAATTCTTTGTCTTTGCGCCGTTTTCTTAAAGCTTAACACCTGTGTTGGACTTTTACTGATTTACTCTGTGCGGTTTTAGTGACATCCTCCTTGGTTAAGTTGTCACCTATTTTAGGTTAAGTATTTTGATCATCTGTAGACTTTCATCGCGACAATATCCATCCAAATTGGTCATTTTGTATTTTCTTGCTAAATCCGGTTATAGTTACATCATAGGCAGTTTAACAGTCCGTCAACATTTTATTTCTCTACATGAAAGGGAAGTACTTCAATACGCCATGTTTCACGTCCAAAACAGGTTCAAGTTTCTTAAGGAGATCCATTTCCTAGATGAATTGGTCAGAAATTTGTGCTATTAGCAATTGGTGGTTAATTGTGTTTTATTCAATGGTAATAAAATTTTTTGTTTCTCAATGTGTCTTTATTATCTTCCCAGTTGCTATTTTAAATTTTACTTTTGTGGATTTAAGAATGTTATTTAAGCAATTTTGGTTATGCAATAGTTCTTGTTGCACTTATATCTATTATCAGTGACCTGTCTTCTTCATTAACTTGATGTATAGGCTCAAAACTTCTCCAGATGACGTAACGTTTGGGGCTTTGTTTGATTTGATTTGATTTTGAAACCTCCTCTCCGATGATCCGTATGCGGTGACTTCAAAATATTTGGGTTGCCGTCTCGTGGTCCAAGCTTAATAGCTTTAAGCCCATTAATAATTATTTCTACTACTGTTTCCTCTAAGAAATAATCAGCAGCAGTAGGGTATGCTTATTTCACAATATGAGAAATCTCTACTTCGAATTCTTAAAGAGTTTCATTAGCACGCTGTATTCATTATAAAAGTTTTATAGTTGTTCTAAATAGGAATCTCTATATCAATTATTTATTCGAGTATACAGGGCCTGATAAGAATTTTTTTGATATTTGTGAATCGCATTAAAATATATCCGGTAAAGTGGCTGTCAATGAAACGTTTTTTTGTCTATCCGTCCACTGTATGATTAAAGCTATTGCTTGAAACTGTCGAGACAGAATTCTAACCATCAAAACTAAGTTTCATACACCAATGTATTTTTTTTTTGAACCATTCTTCTTTTACAATTTGTTCATTTATGATGCCATTCTGGATAAAAAATTCTTTATTATTTTCTTATATGGATCTCGTGGAGCAATTCTTAACAAATATTTCAAATTATTTTATCTTTTCTTAAAGTGTGTGCATGTTTTTGTTAACGTCTGTAAATTTCTGTAAACTTCTGTAATTTTCCAATTTACTAGCTCGTTTTTTTTTTTAATTTTTTAAAATATTTTTCCAGTTTTAGAAATTTCTCTTCAATTTTTTTAGTATTTTCTTTAGTAACTTCTTCCCATTTTTCTAGACTGTTTTTTTCAATTTCCTAGAATTTTCTTTAAAATAGCGTTTCATAACTAAGTCCTGTGTCAATTGAAATTCCTTTATTTCTGGATCCTCTGCATGATTTATTCAATCTTTCTTTAATCGATTTAAAAGGACTGCTTTCACACCATCAGTCCGTAAATCAAGATCATCCATCCGCTATCTGATGTGCTTAAAAGTTGCTTCTGACAACTTAATGATCAATTATTTATTTATGTTGACCAAACACCGAAGATAACAAAACTAATAAAAAAAGGTAAAGTCCCGATGCACTGAATGTTCGGTAGTGTCCCAATTCATTAAATTTTTGGTAAGGTCCTATATACTAAGCACTTTATAATGACAACTTTCATATTTATTTCACGAGAATTTTTTCCCCTTTAAATAATTTTCTATCATTGTGAAGAATTCCAAAATAATGAAATAAAACTGAAACAAGTTTTAAAAAGTTTAATTTTTTATTTAATATTTTTACCTTATCTTAAATAGATTTATCCATTTACATAAAAGAAGATATTACCACTAACTCAGGTATAGATGCACGCACAGCCGTAACCGATGATGGTAAAAATTTCGACAGATGTTTATTTTCATAATGTAAACACCCACGAAAAAAGGATTTTGAAC
This sequence comes from Altica lythri, assembly GCA_964028335.1. Classification (NCBI taxonomy): domain Eukaryota; kingdom Metazoa; phylum Arthropoda; class Insecta; order Coleoptera; family Chrysomelidae; genus Altica; species Altica lythri. Next base: position 56,572,028 of record OZ034803.1, on the reverse strand, counting down.
AATGTTAATCCTGAAAAGGTGAAATAAGGGTTGAAAATTTATATGGAAAAATCATTAAATCGTCACCGATTTTTATAGATAGATAGATAGATAGATACTTTATTAACTGTTAAAACATAAGTTTTTTTAGCATCGTCATACAAAAAATAAAGATAAAGATAATACAATAAAATATAAACAGTAAACAATAAAATGTTAAAGACAAATACAACATATTATGAATTTACATCTCAGTTAAAAAAACATTAGAGGAACTGAAATTATATTTTGCTATATAAAATGTCACTAGAACACATAAAAAAATAATAAATAAAAAATAAAACCGTTTTAATACTTGCACTGACTCATTGTGACAACTACGCGGGGATATAAGTGCATAGTGGATATGTACTTGGTTTATTAAGATTAGATTTATTCAGATTAGAAGCCAGCAGGAGAAACTCTTCATGCTCGTAGAAACAATTTTCTAAAAGAAAATTTTTTACAATTCTTTTAAATTTAAAATTGGGCAAATTTCTAATGTCTTTTGATAAAGCATTATATAGAGTGAAATTTAATGAGTTTCGTTTACTGGACTCCAATCTGAATCTAGGAGGTCGGAGCATGGATGAATTTCGGGTATCATAATGGTGAATGTCCGATTGAGAAGATTAATGGTTCTGGCTGTGTAGTTCAATTAAAGTATGAAAAATATATAACGTTGGCAATGGCAGAATACCAAGTTTCTTGAATAAGGGTCTACAATGATCACGATACCCTACTTCAGATATGATTCTCACTGCTTTCTTTTGACATCTGAACACTTTCATTGCATCAGTGCAATTTTTCCAAAGGAGAATGCCATATGAAGCAATAGAGTGGAATAGGGAGAAATACATCACTTTTCTAGTTTCAATACTAGTTATATCCACAGTTTGTCTCAAAAGGAATAATACACTGGAGAGCTTTCCCATCAGGTAGTTTACATGTTTATCCCATTTCAATTTGGTGTCAATGACTATCCCAAGAAATTTGGCATGTGCACTGTTGATGTAGGAAGAATTTTTAGAAAACACAAGTTTCTGAGTTTTTTGAGTATTTAATATTAAGTTATGTTTCGTTAACCACACATCTACCAACCTAACAAGCCTTTCTTGGTCAGTTATTAGTTGATTGAAACAGTTGTGCTTATTAATTGTGGATGTGTCATCAGCAAATAAAACGCAAATTTCTGGTGCAAGGAAAGCAATAAGGTCGTTTATGTATATAATAAACAATAGATGCCCAAGGATTGAACAAGTATTTTCATGGTATATTAGATTTCACACCATGAAGGGGTGAAATATGGGTTGAAAGTTTGTTTGAGAAAATCTTTATAAAAATTGAAATTCGGACTCTTTAAAATATTTCATTAAATACGTGTTTCATGGTTTATTATTTATCATATCACTCCCTAAGGATGCAAATAAGGAGTTAAAACTTTGTAGGTATGGATAATATTTAAAAACAGCTCTTTTTTATGAACATTATTATACAGACTTCTACGAATACAATGTAAAAATTTGTAAAAAAAAATTGTTGGGAATCTTGAAAAAACGTTAAAAATTGTAAAAAGTTACAGAATATCACAAAAAAATGTAAAAAATGTTGAAATAGTATATTATATTATAAGGATTAAAAGTGCATATTTTTTTTACCAGCAATATTTGCAGTTGCAAGGCGGAGCGCAGCGCAGCCGAGCGAATGCAAAATTGCGAGTAAAAATAGGCACTTTTAGTCCGTATGATATATACTATTTTTTCTCCAACCAAGGCAAAATTAAAATAAATTTAGTTTTATTCAAAAATCGTTAATAATTTGGTAATAAATTTGAACACCTATTAATTATAACAGCGATTGCAAGTCGGTAGTCATGGATATCTGGTATTGTTGGTAAATATTGATTGTCACGTAGACGTCAGTAGACGTACTAATCATATAATTTTTGTAGTAGTTTTTACGCTGCTTTTAAAATGAATCCCGAACACAATGAAAATATACCTGCGGATATATTGGAAAGTGCCGAAGCAGTATATCTAAATCTTTTGCCACCCAAGTCTCGCCAAGTTTATGAACTTGCATATCAGCGATTCATGGATTGGTGTAAAGAAAAAAATGTGCAAAACTATGCGGAGAGTGTTCTTATGGTGTAATATAGTTGCCCAATTAGTTTGTTTCACTAAGTTTGTAAGAGACAATGTTTTTTTCTTCAAATTTTAATTAGAGAGCTCAAATGCAATTACTTTTAGTCCTAGGATTAAAAGTAGCGTTTTTAATCCTAGGATTAAAAGTGTTGCTAAGCAACGAGCAAATTTTTGTACGGTAAGGGAATTGATGGCTTTTGAACCTCAAAATAGTACAAAAATGTCAACATTTTTTGATGGTTGGAGAAAAATATATTTTTTTAAATGGTGAAAAAATGTCGAATTTCATAAAGAAATCTTTAAAAACGTGAAGAATTGTAACAAATTCTTGAAAATCTTGTAAAATCGATGAAATGTTGAAAAAGCTGCCAAAAAAACAAAAATTACCAGTACGACTGTTGTAAATCGTAAAAAAAACCGTTGAAAATTGTGAGAGTTGTTAATAATCTTAAAACTTTTTTAAAAATATTTCAAAATATTAATATCATGTTAAAATGCATTAAAAACTTTGCAAATCGTAAAAAGTTTATTAAAATCGTGAAAAATTGTTGGAATCTTGAAAAATGGATTAATAGATTGCCCAAATATTCTGTCCAAAATTGGAATAAATATTTCTAAAAAGTCAATAAGACTGAAAACTTAACTAATTATGTATGAAATAATTCTTTAATTAAAGCTGCTCAATTTATTAATAAGCATGATATTGATTAAGATGCTCTTTTACTTTACAAATTCAATAGTATTTTACATAAATTTATTTAAAAGTACCTTTATTATTATAGATTTTCTCATATTTTTATACTGTTATTTTATATATTTGCAAAATTTGATTGATATCTTTTTGTGTTATTTTGTTAAATGTATCTAGTATTTCATAATGTATTCTTATAGTTTAACAAATATTATTGTGAAAAGACAACCACGCCTTCTAACCCCAACAAAGGAACCGACTTTCGAATCTAGGTTGCCAGATATATTTCCGAATATTCCTAAGTTTATATATTTTGAAAATTTTTTCTCTACTTTACTATTGAATTGTTCTTCAATGACTCTTAGAAAGATAATATAAAAATATTCTTACAAAATATATACTTAAATTAATTAACTAGGTTCTTCATATTTGAACAGTTTTCACTTCTAATGATATCAATTTTGTATATATTAATTATACTTAAAGATATTTTTGAGTAATGGCAACATTGTGTATATAGTTTCCCATTTTCAAGTCGGTTCGCACCCTTTTGATATTAATGTAAGAAATGCATCAAACGAAACATCAAAGAGGAAAATTGCAAAATGCGACATGATTTAAATACCCTGCATAGTCTTGTGTCCCATTACAGTACACAGTAGCGTGATTGATTTTTATTGATTTTTGATATTAGATATATATTACGGTACTTAATATAGTAAGAATTTCTCGTTTAAATATATAAGATAATAACTGCGCCACCTTACGGTGGCGTTATATTATTTGATTTAGAAAGGTATTTTTTTTAGACTTTATTTTTTTCGCATTTTTTCTGTTTTTAATTTTCCACTTTCTTTTAGTTTTTCGTTTATTTATTTACTTATGAATCGGAATTCAACACTATCTATTGGGTTTTCTTACAATTCAGTATTTGTTATGGACAATGCGTCGTATCATTTCCGCATATTAAACAAAATACCTAATAATAATACAAAAAAGAATGAAATTTTAAGATTTATGGCAACCAAAAATATCGATGTTCCTAAAAAGGTTCCAGTAAAGAAGGAATTAATAAGAATGATCAAAAATTCGGATTTTTAAAAATGAATACGTCATTGACACCATTTGCAGCAGGCATGGTCATACCCTTTTGCGTTTACCTCCATACTACTGTATTTTTAATCCAATCGAAATGGTTTGGAGTACTGTAAAGAAACGTTTACGAAAATATAATCAGTCACCAACCTTAAGCGCAGTTGTTCTTGATAATATTCGAGAGGTAATTAGTGGCATTAATGGCGATGTATGGAAAAATTGCGAAGCACATGTTATAAAAATAGAAAAGGAATATCCTGTTTTACCGCCAATAGCACCATTAGTTATTCAACCTGCGAACGATTCTACTTCAGAAGACTCTGACAATTCTTGTTAGTCATTCTAACCAATTTCCTTTACAACTATCGTGATGTATCTTGAAAACTTGTTTTCAAAAACAAACTAATTTTATATTCTTACTAACATACCCAACCCTTTTCTTTCCAGGCAAGAAAGGCTCATACCTCCTCGTGTTCCTTGCTGGACAGACAATCTTTTAAGATTGTCTGACAAAATGAGTATTATTTGTAGACAATTGTTATAAAAATATTATGAGTTATGTACTATTTGAATAATGAGTCAAATGTTCTTATTAATAACTAAAATTAACAAGTTTTAATTAGAAAGAATTAATTTGTTATTTGACAATTTTCAAATTAATACCAAATTTACAAATATACAAAAACCGTTTTTCTTTCGAAATTTAAAACAAAAATTAATAAAAATTTTAAACCCTTTTTATTTAATTCCACGTCAATGGTCGGCATTGCTATCAAAGGCAATCAAATTCCGACAAAGAGCAAAAAATTTTACATTCACTTTGGAACAACTATACTTATAATGGAGATTTCCGTAAATAAACTATTTATTTAAAATTTGTGAAAAACTGTCGAAAATCGTACACAAATGTTAAAAAACAGAAGAAATTGTTGAGAATTATAAAAAAAATGATAATCTTAAAAAATTGTTGAAAATGGTTATAAAATGTTGAAAGTCATATATAGAAATCTTGACAAACGTAAAAATTGTGAATAATTATAAGAAATTCTTGACAATCTTAAAAAATTAATGAAAATGGATAATAAAATAGTTATTTCTTACAAAAAATTAAAAGCAACTATGCATCTGTATTCGATTTCCTTGATGTCGATTGAAAAAGTTTATATCTTTGTAAAAGATTTAAGTAACTAGCATTTTAAATTTAAATTTAATAGCTAGGATTAAAGCAGCGAGTAATTTGCCATTGGAGTCGACTTCAAGGCAATCGAAATGAGATGACCAGTTGCTTAAGAATTTTTTCAAGAAATAAAGATTTTAAGTGTTGCTTTTTAGTGCATTTTTTTTTAAAGTTGCTACTTGGCTTTGTTAGATTTGGGCTAAAATTTATGATGAACTATCTTTCGAATCTTCCGAATACAATGCAATCACCAACCCGCAGTGAGCGACCTTTCAGTGGGACAGTCACGGGCTAATTATTATGTTTTTATGTGATACACCAATATTAACATATTAACTTAACTGCAGAGCTTATTCTGTTGATTTTTTAAGTGTTCTCTGGAATATCTTCCTTGATGACCAGACCATAACCAAATTTCTATGGGACCACACGGATTGTAAAAATAATTTTTCAAAACGGATTATAAAAAAATTTAAAAGTTGTGAAAAATTGTGAAAAATGTAAAAAAACATTAAAAAAGAAATTACTTAAAAAACAAGAAAAACCCGAAAAAACTCATTAATTGTTAGGCGATACGAAGTCCTAAATAGAATACATAAATTTTTATAACATTTGCGCAATTTAAAGGATACATTTTACATTAAAAATGATTTAAAATCTATTTTTAAATTTAAAAAATTTAAAAATAAAAAATTAAAATTAAGTAGTGCTCCTAGTCAATAAAACTAAAAACATCGCTTATACAATTTTTCATAACTCTGTATTCCAAAACTTAACAAATAATTCCATTATGTTGTGTAAAATATGTATGTTGATTTTAAACCAAATCTAATTTGTCAAGCGAAATCGATTGTACTGTTTGATTCGGAAGCACTGTATTAAAATTTATTATTATGTTTTGCTTATAAATTTATTTTCTATGCAAAATAATTGATTAAACCCCTTTTTTCAATGAATAATAAATCGGAAATACATAAAAAAAAACGAAATTAAATTAAAAACAATAATGAATAAACTAAACAGGACAAAGAAAAAAATGTTTTTTTGGCAAAAAGAATTTTTTATTCAAAATAGTCCCCTTTAGAATTTATACAGCGATTTGCACGGTCCACAAGATTTTCAAATGTGAATTTCAGATCATTGACAGGGATGATCTTCAAAATGCTCAACATATCGCTGTCCCTTGATGGGCAAATCTGGTTTACCGAACAGAAAAAAGAAGCTCGGTTCCATATCCGGAGAATATGGGGAGTAGTTGATAGTAAAAATACCATTTTTGTCAAAAAATCAGAAATAAGTGTTGACCGATGTGATGGTGCATTATCGTGCAACAAGCGAGTTATGTTACCCATTCTACCTTACTATAAAATAAATTAATGCTTAATATTGTATTTAGCTGATATTGTAAAATTTACTTTTAAACTTTATATCTTTGAAAATAGTTAGTCTGATGTTAGATTCTACACTATAAAGTTGTATTTAAAATAAAATAAAAATTTTTAAAAACGTTTTCGTTAATCCGAAAAACGTAAGTGGCGCAGTCAGTAGGATCATTCCTCGAAGGTTTCTATCGCAGAAAATCGTGAGTTTACTCTTTATCGGGAATAACCTAACAAGAAAAAACGAAATAAAGAAGAAATAAATGAAAATATCAAGTGGTATCCAGAATCGATCTAGTGCCATGAAGACAAGTTTCCAATGGTAAGTTACTCATTGTAATTTCCTATATTTTTCATGTCAGACTCCTATCCCAATATTTCCTTCAGTGAAAATAATTTGGATAGTACAAATCAATTAGTAGAATCTTTAGAACGTTTAACGTTAGAACAAAATAGAATTAAATAATATTTTGGCATCTTCATCTAGAACCATGCCAAATCCTCCAGTTTTTGATATAAAATTTTTGCAAACGGTACCCACTTTTGATGGAAATCCGACTAGATTATATAGATATATTTCTACCGCTACTGATTTGTTAAATGAATTTTGGAATCATGAAAATGCGGGTTGTACACAAAATAAACTTTTAGTTAATAGTATATTATCAAAACTATCTGGCTCTGCAGAAGAAGTTTTTAATCTTAGCGGATCCAATGATTGGAATGTTATTAAAGGGTTGTTAATTACTCATTTTGGCGACCAAAGAAATGAAAGTAGTTTGTTAGCAGATATGAGTGCATTAAGGCAGAATGCAAATGAAAATTCTTTGCAGTTTTATGCAAGGGTTCTTTCAACTTTAAATTTATTACATAATTATATTAATATACACGAAAATAATGAAGTTATAGTAACTAGTAAGAAAGCTTTATACGATGCTCATGCATTGCATACTTTATTAGTAGGACTAAAAGAACCACAAAGTTCGATGATTAGGGCTATGAAACCAACTAATTTGGCTGAAGCACAAAAATATATAATTGAAGATAATAATATTCGCTATTTACAAAAATATAATCATCCCCAATCAAATTCAGCAAAACCTCCTAATAAGACACCAAATTTTTCTTCTCAAACTTCATTTCAACCAAAACCAATGACTTATTAAACTCAAAACCAGTTTCCACGAGGACCAATTCAATTACCGCCTCGAGTGAACACTCAACCTCAAAGATTTCCAACAAATTCACAAGTATTCGGAAATCGAAATGTCTGGAAAAATCCCCCTCAAAATACTTTGCCTAAACCAACACCAATGAGCGTGGTAACGAAAGTTACAAATCGTCCTTATAATTCTCAAAATCAAATTCGACCTTATAATTTCCAAAATCAAAATCGATTTCAGTCCAATCCTAATCAAAGACCAGATGTTATCATGGAAGAACTACACAACGTAGAAAGTTCTGAGAATCATGACAGTTTATTTTCAGAAAATGGTGAATCAATTTATTATGAACAATCTAATCAGGACACAGAAAATTTCGAGTTAGATCAGATTCCTTTTGTAGACTCTGAAAGTTCCGACCAAAATTTTCAGGAAACCCCTTTCCAAATAGAGAAAACGTAATAGAAATCAACTCTATTTATGACAAAACCGAACTACCCTACATACAAATACAAAATCCCCCTTTGAAACTTTTAATTGATACTGGTGCAACTAAATCATTTTTAAATCCAGAAATAGCTTCTAAATTCTTTTCCGAAAATATCTATAAGGAACCATTTACAGTTTGTTCCATATTTCAAAAATCACAGAGAGATCATTGTGTATCTATTCCCTCTTTTCCTGAATTTAATAGTAACGAACTAATTAAATTTTGTTTATTTAAATTTCATAGATATTTTGATGGTTTAATCGGATTAGATATTTAAAAAAAATTAAATGCACAAATTAATTTTAATGATTCAATATTAATTACACCCAATTCACAAAATGCAATTCATTATTTTGATTCAAAACAAAAGGTATTATTTTATACAGAAATTATGCCTCATACTATAAGTAAAGTAAAAATTCCTGTCACACAAAAAAATGGTAATATAATAGTTCCTTGTACTAAAATAAATGATTGTTTTATAAAACCATCCTTGACAACGGCTAAAAATAATTATGCTTGGGTAGAAATAGAAAATCCTAGTGATACTGTTGCCGACATTGAATTTTATAGACCGATAAGAACAGATAAATTTATTGACAATGACTTTGAGATATACCATGCTGACATTGTTCCTGTACCTAACGAAGTTCATGACATTTGTAATTTAATTCGTACAGACCATATGAATGAGGAAGAAAGATATCAAATTATGCGATTATGTCAATCTTACTCAGATATTTTTCATTACGAAGGACAAAAATTAACGTTTACAAACAAATTAAAACATAATATAAAAACTAAGGATGAAATTCCTGTATATACCAAATCATACCGATATCCCTATATCCATAAAGAGGAAGTACGGAAACAAATTAATAGTATGTTGGACCAAGACATAATTCGTCCTAGTAATAGTCCATGGTCCTCTCCTATTTGGATAGTCCCGAAGAAGGCAGACGCAAGCGGCAAAAAGAAATGGAGAATTGTTGTGGATTATAGAAAAGTTAATGAGAAGACTATTGACGATCGATATCCCTTGCCAAATATTACCGATATTTTGGACAAACTTGGCAGATGTCAATATTTTTCGACTTTAGACTTGGCGAGTGGCTTCCACCAAATTGAGATGGCTCCAGAAGACATTCAGAAAACAGCCTTTAATGTCGAAAACGGTCATTACGAATACATTCGTATGCCAATGGGATTGAAGAACGCACCAGCTACATTACAGCGAGTTATGGATGAAATACTCAAAGGTTTGCAGCACGAAATTTGTTTTGTTTATATGGATGACATAATTGTGTATTCAACATCACTACAAGAGCATATAGTCAATTTGAAAAAAGTATTCCAACGATTAAGGGAAACTAATTTAAAAATTCAGTTAGATAAATCTGAATTCCTACGCAAGGAAGCTGCATTTTTAGGTCATATTGTAACCCCAGTCGGCGTTAAACCAAACCCGGAAAAAATTAAAGCGATACTCGAATATCCTATACCTAAAACTATTACAGAAATTAGAAGATTTTTAGGACTTTTGGGTTATTATAGAAAATTTATTAAAGATTTTGCAGCCATAACAAAACCTTTCACTCAATGCTTGAAAAAAGGAGCAGAAATCAAAATTGACGATACTTACAGAAAAAGTTTTGACCATTGTAGATCACTTTTAACTAACGATCCAATTTTAAGTCATCCAGATTTTTCTAAACCTTTCAATTTAACAACAGACGCAAGTAAATTTGCGATAAGTGGAATTCTTTCACAAGGACCCCTTGGATCTGACAAACCTATTGCTTACGCCTCCAGAACGCTTAATAGCAGTGAGCAGAACTACAGCACAATCGAACGAGAATTATTAGCAGTCCATTGGGCTACTAAATATTTTCGTCCGTATCTGTTTGGCAGAACAATCAACATCTATTCTGACCATAAACCATTACAATGGTTAATGTCCTTAAAAGAACCTAACTCAAGGTTAGTGCGTTGGAGACTACAGCTAGAAGAGTATGATTATAAAGTACATTATGTTAAAGGATCAAAAATAAGTCATGCAGACGCTCTGTCCAGAATTGAAATACATCCAAATGAAACAGAAACGAATCCTTTAGAAGAGATCGACTCCCTTATAGGAAATCCTGGAGACATAGACAACGAAATAGAGGAATATATAAGAAATACAAGACCGAATTTAACTACAAGAGAAATTGAGACAATTGACGACATTATTCCACCTGAGTTCTTATCTGAACCTATAGAAACAAACCCCGAACAAGTTACTGATGAAGTTACAGTACATAGTAGTGCAGAAAACCCTGTACTAGGTATACACCCAACTGAAAATCCAATAAATGTTTTTAAACACCAATTACACATACATAAATCTTCCTTACCACGAAAACTTTCCAAGAAAACTATATTTCATAATAAAAAACAAATATGGACTATTTATATTGTAAATAATGATTTATCCCCAATCATACAGTTTTTAAAAGACTTTGGAAAACCTAAAAATACTTATGCATTTTTCATAAAAGATGACGACAATGACGAAATTTACAAAAGTTTAAGTAATCTAATGATAGAAACATTTAGTGACTCAGCATTTAAATTTATAAAATGCAATAAAAAATTAGAAGATGTAATTGATAACGAAAAACAAAGAGATTTAATTGTGTATAATCATAGAATCAAAACAAATCACCGTGGAATTCAAGAAACAATTAAAACATTAAAAAGAAAGTATTATTGGCCAAATCTAGATAACGACGTAAGGTCTTATGTAAATGATTGTGATATTTGTCAGCGTACCAAATATGACCGAAATCCACCAAAAATTAAATATCAGTTGACACCCACTCCTAAATGTCCTTTTGAAATTTTACATCTAGACGTTTTTCAAGCCGACAATACAAAATTTTTGACAATACTTGACAATTTTTCAAAATACGGACAAGCTTTTCAAATAAGATCAGCAGATGCCATTTCCATAATAGAGGCATTAATAAAGTTTATGTCATTTCATGGTTTGCCCTTACAAATTATTGCTGATAGTGGCACGGAGTTCAAAAACTCTACAGTAATTGATTTTTGTAAATAACACAAAATCGATATTCATTTTACAACTCCCAAAAATTCCAACAGTAATGCTTGTATAGAACGATTTCATTCTACAATTCTTGAGCATTTACGGGCACTCAAATTAGAATACCCAGAAAAACCTACCGTTGACCTTATGATTTATGCAATTTTTGGATACAATCATTCCATACATTCAGTAACAAAACATAAACCTATTGACATTATATCTGGACATTTAAATACCAAAGATCCATTTGACATTGACATTCAACAAGAATTGGTAAATAATTACATTGAAGAGCATAAACAAAAGACCCAAATACTATACAATAATATTTATAAAAGCTCTCAGCAACAAAAGGAAAAAGTAATTTCAAAATTAAACGAAAATAGAGAAGTACCACCTGACTATTCTAAACAAACAACTGCTTACAGACACAATGTAAAAACGCGAGGAAAGAAATTAAATCCTCCATTCATTCGTGAAAATATAGTCGCTGATAAGGGTTTAAAATTACAAACAGATCGTAGTATATATCATAAAAATATTTTTAAAAGGCCTACAACTAAAACAAAGGAATTGTTGCAGGATCCTGTTGACAATGTCAATGACTCTAACGATGACGATGACTCAAACAGTGACGGTGAAGAACCTGAAGAACAACCCCGGGATCTTACCCTTTAAGTTAGGGGAAGCAAAAATTAAAGTTGGCACACACACATTTTTACATTACATTGACATCAAACCAATTTACTTAGAAATCAGAAATCTAGAAGATAATCTTTGTAGAATATTTAAAGTAAACAAAACCGCAGTAGAAAATAATACTTACGGAGATTTCCTAAAAACAATGGAAAACCATGTGAAATACGAATTGCAAAGTGTTAAATCAACATTTTATTCAATATTCCCTTTTAATATTAGACAAAAACGTGGTTTAATAAATGGATTAGGTAATATTATCAAGGCAATCACTGGTAATTTAGATCAGGAAGATGCTATTAAGTATGATCAAATGATTGAACAGCTGCAGGAAAATCAGAATCAAGTAATTAAAAACGTAAATCAGCAAATATCTATTACAAAAGAAATTATTAAAAATAATAATAAAACATTCTCTCTAATTATTCACAATCAGGATATTTTACGAAAATCTTTTGAGAAACTGCTTAAGGATGATTTGCATTATTATGCCTTATCGGATATACTATCACAAATAAAATTTAGCCTTGACACCTTACTCTCATTTCTTATTAATATCGAAAATGCCATATCTTTTGCAAAGCTAGGAAGTTTACATCATAGCATTGTCTCTGTTCAAGAAATGAAATCAATATTATTATATCTTTTAAAACACCATGCAGTCAAACAACTAGTATATTCAAAAATTAATGATATCCACAAATTTTATGATATTATTAAAGTAGAAGCATATTTTTCAAATAATAGGTTGGTTTTTGCTTTACATGTTCCTATTGTACATCCAGATATTTTTATTCACTATCATCTGTACTCTATACCTACCCAAAATTTCTCCGTAATAATCCCTACAAATTCCTAGTTCACAATGAGTAACGAGATGTTCCAATATAATGCTTAATGTTGCCAATATTTGGACCCAATTTATTTGTGTCAGGACAATAAACTTTTACATGGAAAAATCGAAGATGATTGTGTGTTTTCCATTCTTAAATTGGGAAATAATACCCCACATTGCAAAATAGCGTCGGTTACAATTGCGACAACTTTAATTGAAGAAGTGAGCAAATCACAGTACATTGGTATCTTTCCAAAAGAAGAAAAGTTACAAATTCACTGTGACAGAAATGACTTCATCGTACTACAAGGTACCTATTTAATAGAAGTTCCATACCAATGCAGCATAAAAACATCATTGTTCGAATATACAAATGACAAGAAAGAAGTCAAAGCAACACCACTGCTGCTTCCAGATAACAAGACTCATGAAATCAATGACTCTGCGACGAAGCTCCGTTTAGAAACTGTACCGTTAGATGAACTTTACAAATTACAATCAAAAATAGAGCAACTACAACCAATACAGCCTGAGGTTATTTCAAATCATCACCCTTGGACCATACCCCTTTATATTTTCTTGTTATTTTTATTAATATGGTTTATTTTTAAGAAAATTCGAAAGTCCAAGAATACCATCCACCTAAAGGAAAATTCAGAAGAAAATGCAGTTACAACTCCTACCGAGAGAACTCACCCCAGCAACAACCAGAAGTTTTGTTTGTTCCACCCAAAACTTCATTCTAAGGAGGGAGGAGTTATGTGACCCATTCTACCTTACTATAAAATAAATTAATGCTTAATATTGTATTTAGCTGATATTGTCAAATTTACTTTTAAACTTTATATCTTTGAAAATAGTTAGTCTGATGTTAGATTCTACACTATAAAGTTGTATTTAAAATAAAATAAAAATTTTTAAAAACGTTTTCGTTAATCCGAAAAACGTAAGTAGCGCGAGCTTCTTTCTTCGTGATATTGTGGCCGAACACGACGAATACGCGAAAGTAAACGTTTCATACAAAGCATTAACTCTTTTGCCAACGGGAACGAATTCTTTGTAATTAATTCCCTTCAAATCCTAGAAAAAAAAACAATTTGGTCTTAACTTTTGACTTTTGCAAACAGCCTTATTTCAAATTTGGCTCGCTTGCTTGCTTCCATGCGGAACTTTGACGCTTGGTTTGTGGATCGTATTGAAAACACCTTGTTTTATTAGCAGTTACAAAGCTGTACTCAAAGTTTTTATCTTTCTTGTCTCGTGAATTTAATTTCATTTGCATGTATCTCAATAATAAACAGACAGTTTCTGGTTGAATCGCAAATTTCAGCTGATCATCATGTTCGTCGTTTTCCAGCAACTCACGACCCACTTTAAACCGTGTAAACCACTAGTAGACTTGGCTACGAGATAAACAATTATAACCACAAACTTGTTTCAAGAGTAGATGCGTTTAGGTTAATGTTCTACCAAGTTTAAAACAGAACTTAATATTGGCTCTTAGTGCGATGCTCATTTTTCGACCGTACTGTAATTTTGTGCGTGGTAACTCGGAGTGAAGTGGTTCGATTGTCATGAAATTTTGACAGAACATCCATGAAAGAACAGAACCCTATCAAAAGAAAGGAAATTTTCCTTCTAATCTACAAAGGCAACTAATTTTTTCATAGCTTCTGTAGTTTTCAATATACGTGAGAATTACAAATTTAAAAAAAGATTTTGTAATTCCCTTCTATATTAAAAACTACAAAAGAATAAAATATTTAAAAAAATAATTGCAATTTGAGATTCCGAAAAAAATTCTTCCGTAGGTCGAAATTTAAATATAGCAACTAAAAATAGGACAAAAGCGTAATACTAAAAAACTACAACGAAAAAAAATCGACAAAAACAGTAATAAAATCATGAAACTCAATCGAAAAAAAAACAAGAAAAACCCGTAAAAATTGTAAAATATGGAAAATAAAAAAAATTATTCGCCGGGTAAGCTGGTTCAGGATAAAAAGCATTCAATTTATTGGCGCAACCAGTCTAAAGATAAAGATTTTAAGTAATAAATACAAAAAATTAGTTTTTTTAGTAATTTACAATTTAGCAATCATATTGAAACACTTATAAGGACTTTAAAACAAACTCAGCTGGATAAGGTCTAAACTGAATTACAATGAACTATTAGAATTATTTGAACTACCCTTAACTGCCCATACAACCCCTTATATAGAACAAATGAACATTCTATAATGCACGCGAAACATAAATCGAACCTAATCAGTACACACTAGAAAGAGAGAGAACATTTTAGAATAACATTCTTTCATGTAAAGGTCCTTTCCTTATTCGGATATCTTGTTCCACTGCCCCTTCAGTAAATTCATTCCTCCTGGAATGTTATTTCCTAAATCGAGATCCCGCACACTCCTTGAGCCAGCCAAACCATCTTCTTGGAGCTGCTGCACAACTCCACTGATGTTTCCTTGGTAAGGCACCAACCGATCATAATGGACCACGACGGGTTTCCCTCTGGGAATTTTCACGATCCGATAAATAACATCGTTAATCTTTTTCTTGATGGTGTATGGACCTTCCCAGTTCTTATGTAATTTGGGACAAATGCCTAATCTTTGGCAAACTTTTAGAAACAGCTTGCTCTCAAAATTTCTCCCTTGGTCTAAATGTAATTCTAGTGGTACCCCAAAACGGCTTATAAATTCTTCAACTAGTATACCTGCTAAAGTGGTGGCTTCCTGATTAGGAACTGCGTAGGCTTCAACCCATTTAGTAAAGTAGTCCATTACAACAAAGGTGTACTTATTTCCCACATTGCTCTGTGGAAGTAGCCCCAATAATCTACTGCGATTCTTTCAAAACAACTTCCGACTAGGTATTTCTGCATTTCCGCCTTCGGTTTTCGATGCGGACCATTACTGGCAGTACATGTGGTGCATTTACGACACCAATCTTTAACATCGTTAGTGCAATTTACCCAGTAAAATCTATCTCGGACCTTTTGCAGCGTTTTCGTGATACCCAGATGTCCTCCGGAACTATCATTATGTATCCGTTTTAAAATTTCTGGTACAGCATTTCTTGGGACCAATATTTGTTTTCTTGTTTCTGTGCCGTCGGAATTTTCCAGAACTCTTTGAAGGAGCACACTGTCCAAAATTAAAGAGTTCCATTGGGCCCAATATGCTTTTAAAGCAGGAGAGGATGAGGATATCTCTCTCCACAACGGACGAAAGTCCATTCTTTTCCAGTCCCGAATCTTTTTCAGAACAGGATCGTTTTCTTGTTGCTCCTCCCGCATGGAGCTCTCGTCTTCTGGCACAACCTTAACTAATGCAAGTTTTTCCTCATTCTGCTCCATGCGGGTACAATGGGGAAAATCAGGTCGGCATGGCCTTCTGGAAAGTGTATCTTGCTATCTGTCCTTCTGGGTTCCTAAAGCTAAGTAACCACTTTAAACTAGCATGGTCTGTTCTGATCAGGAATTTTCTGCCATACAGATATTTATAAAAGTGCTCGACTGATTTTACAATTGCTAATAGTTCCCACCGAGTTACACAGTAGTTCTTTTCAGCTTTCGATAAAGTTTCACTGAAGTATCCAACCACTCTTTCTTTACCATCTTGTAGGTGTGACAAGACGGCTTCAATTCCCACATTGTTGGCGTCGGTGTCCAGAATAAGCTTACCCTCAGGAAGTGGATAAGCAAGAATAAGGGCCGACGTTAGCTGTTTCTTTAATAGGTTTATAACGGTAAAGTAGCTCTTACCTGTTTCTTTTCTAATTTTGACAAAGAGGGATCTAATTTTGTCATTAATTATTCGATTCCGCTGGTCTCATCTGTTTCCATAACGTTTACCTTGTGAATAACGGCTGTTACCGGTTCTAAAGTTCTCATTTCTGTGTCCTTTCGGAGAATAACTGGATAATCGTTCAAATTGATGACTCATTTGGGTACCTTTTTGGCAGATCTAACAAAAGTCTTTCCAACAAGAAGTCCTTTTCCCAATTCATGGTCATGGTTCTTTGGCTCTATCATGTCTGGGGCTCCATCTGGCTCCAGACCATTCAACCGCGCTGTTACGAAACATTTGCAGCTCGCCAGAAGTTCAATATCATTGATTAGCTTAATCGAGGCATCGTCAACTTGTTTTCGATGCAGGAATATTTGTTCATTACCAGTACGAAGGATACGTCGTTGAAGATCCAAATGGAAACCACAGTGGAGCATAATGTCCATACCCAGATTAATTTGAAATACTTATGGGGACACAATTTATTCACACAGAACTCTGCTGGATAACGTCTTAACTGATTGACAATACAATGAACTACTCAAATTATTTGAACTCCCCTTAACTGCACTTACATCCTCTTATATAGAACAAATAAACATTCTAGATTGTATGCGAAACATAAATCAGTACACACTAGAAAGACGAAAAACATTCTCGAATAACCTAGAAACAGTCTTTCATGTAAAGGTCCTTTTCTTATTCGGATATCCCGTTACACTATTTTTTTTTTTTCATTTTTTTTCTTATTTTCCAGTTTTACTAATTTTTACTGTTTTTCATTTTTTTCTACATTTTGTAGCCATTATTTTTATACTTTTTTTATTTTCCAAAATTCTGGACGAACCCAAATAAAACAAACTTTTTTATCTATTTTGTTTAGCAATCGAAATACAACGCCATCTTCAATTTTTCTAATTTATTACATTTTTCCGTTTTTTTACAAAAGGGTGCAATTTTTTTAATTTTATTTTGTTTTTATTTTTTGTTTTGTCGCTTGTTTTCAGTTTCTTACCCATTTTATAATGATTCATCTTTTTTTTTAGATTTTTCCTATCTTTATCCTTTATTCTTAAGTTTTAAGATTTATTTTCGTTATTTATTTGTTAGCAGTTCTTTAACCGATATTAAACCATTTTTCCTGTTTTTCGGTATCTCCTGTTTAAATTATTCACATTTTTCCTTTTTTTTTATTTATGTTTTTTTCTATTTTTCCATACATTATATTTTATTATAGTTTCTTTCTTTATTTATTTTTTCGCCTTTTGTTTCTTTTTTTAGTTTTGTCGTTTATTTTCTTTAGTTTTTCATATTTACTGATTTTTACTGTTTTTTCAATTGATTCCCATTTTTTTAAAAGATTTTATTTCATTTTTACGATTTTTATCATTTTTTCGATTTTCCCAATTTTTCCAAATTTCTTTATATTTATATTGCCATTTTTTGTCATATTTTAATATTATTTAATCAGAACGAATTCCAATCCATTTTTGTTAATTGTATTATTTATAAATCGAAAAACAAAGACATATATTAAGTATCTCCGGAACCTAGATGTCAAATGATGAAATAGATTTATATCAATAAATTAACACTCAAAAAACTAAATAATAAATACAAAATGTATTAAAAAATTAATTTGTCGTTTTTTAGTATTTTCGTTCATTATTATTTTTTTTGCCGTTTAAACCTTTTCTGAACTTCCACAAATAATTCAAAAACAAAATTAGCCAGATCGGTTCAATAGTTCTCAAATTTTAGCGACACTAACAAACAGCAATTCATTTTTATGTGCATAAATTAACATGAGTCTCTTTGAATAAAAAAAGTTTCTAAAGAAAAAAAAGAAAACGAGTAGGGATATATTATAATAGAATTTATTACTAATGATAAAAAATAATTAAATAAAGATGTCTCAAGAATTCTAAATCAATTTTTGCCAGTGTTTGCCCATTGCTTTACGTCATTCCATGTCGGATTGGTTAGGTAAGTACAAGATCGATGCTCATATGTTTCAGGATAATCCCAAACGGATCGAACAACACACCTTTTTCTTTATCTAGCATTGGTGCACGCTCGAAAAAGAGGATATAAACGAATCATAAGCGGATTTTATTGAGGAACTATAAAAATACAAAAAAAACTTATTTAATAAAATATTTTTTAAATTAAGGATGTTTCCAAAAAAAAAAAAATAGTTATCTTAGAATTTTTTCGAAACACATACTTTAATATAAAAACTTTACCTAATAATCCTTGCGGCGTTCAATTCAATCAAAGAAGATTCACAAAAATCTTCAAAACTACAAGGGCTAGTTACTGTCAAAATATTATAATATCTTCAAATAAAAACTGCTTGGAATATAATAAATGACTTTACAAAAGCACATTTAAAAACATATTATTGTGGGAAATGAGATTGTAGTCAATAATCCCTTGGAAGTAGCCAATAAGTTTAATGAATTTTTTAAAAATGTACTAATTGAAGTAATATCGAACATACCTTCTATTGTAAATAATAATGACCTTAATGAAAGTTTTAAATGAATTTTTTTTATTAAATTCTTTTACTTAAGAAGAACTGCAAGATCTTTTATTAAATCAGTTAAAAATTACGAATTCATCTGGGTTTCATGAAACACCTGCATTTTTAGTGAAAAAATTGATACATTTGATTATATCTCCCCTAACATACTTTCTGAACCTCTCGTTTTGCAATAGTAACTTTCCAAATTATTTAAAAATTAGTAAAGTTGTACCCCCATAAAGGTGGCTGACCCAAAGTGAAAAAATTTGTCGAAATTAATGTCAAAATTAGGTGCTTTTTAGGTGCTATTTAGGTGCGCAAAACAAAAATTAGGTGCACTAACCGTTTTTTTAAATATTTACGAAAAACCATGGGACCGCCAGCCTTTAACAACCTAGCTGACCCATAATAAAAAAAAACAGAAAACTAGGATTGAATAATCTTTAAATTAAGTGCTAATTAAGTGCTTTTTAAAACACGAAACATAAAATAAAAAATTTAAAAATTAAACTTATTAAAATTGAATATATTGATTGTGTATGGCAAAATGTCACATTTCTTCTTGCACTTTGAACCAAAATGGACATCGCCAGTTTAAGAACAGCAAGAAATCGGTAAAAATTTTTTGTCCCGTAATTTTTTTAATGGATAATTCGGAAGGTCACCACTAAAAATTTTTTTTATTTTTTTTAACTCGGACCGCTGAGCTGAGACTTGCAACCGGTCATTTCCGGAAATGATGAATAACATAAAATTCACTTTGTCAGAGATTTAAGTGCTCATTAAGTGCAATAGTTTCACAAACAAAATAAACTGCTAATGAGCAATTTCAACTGAAAATATTTGGCCAAAGTTTTCTTGTGTCTCAAATAAGAGTATCAATCTGCACTTTTTAAGCACACATATTATTAAAATTTTCTTGTAATTTTATTACTTAATAATTCTCTCGTACGAAATGAAATAAATTGTTTAATTTTTTGACCTGGGATCACTGAGCTAATACTTCTTACCGGTCACTTCCAAATATAATAATTATTATAAAAAACTTTTTGTCAAATATATAAGTGCTCAGTAAGGGCAACAGACTCAATAGCAGAACAAACCACTGATGAGCCAAGTCAACTAGAAATTCTTAAGTCTTTAACAAACTGTGTCATTCTGCACTTTCTAAGCACTTAAAAACTGTTACAAATACCTACGAAATAATCCCATAAAATTTCCTTAGTTTTTTTGCGCGTAGTTCCGGTAATTAATTGACTTTTATCTCGACTCAAAACTTCTCTGCCGTTTTTTATCTCTACTTAAAATGAAGCGCACCTATCTGAATTACTCAAAAATTATTTATACCATTACTTTTCTACTCCAAGACATTTCAACCAAAAAATTCGAACAAGTAAAAAACGTCTCAATAGGTAATTATTTTTTTTATTTAAATTTTTGCTAGAAATGTTCTATCTAAGAGAAAAATTAAAGTAGTAAAACAAAGGAATCAACGAATGTTAAACTAACCTATTTAGCCTTGCTCATTTTAGAGTAGAGATGAAAAACTATCATTATTTTCAACAATTATCTCTAATTGTTATTTCCACTAGTAACAATTTTCAAAAAATTATCAATTTTTCTATTAAACAATATTTATTTTAAACACTTTTTGTACATCAAATTTAGTTGTACTTCATAGTTAACATTTTTTTATAACTGACCGGTTGCAAGTCTCAGCTCAGCGGTCCGAGTTAAAAAAAAAATAAAAAAAAAATTTTAGTGGTGACCTTCCGAATTATATCCTTTAAAAAAATTACGGGACAAATTTTTTTTACCGATTTCTAACTGTTCTTAAACTGCCGATGTCCATTTTGGTTTAAAGTGTAAGAAGAAATGTGACATTTTGCCATACACAATCAATATATTCAATTTTAAAACGTTTAATTTTTAAATTTTTTATTTTATGTTTCGTGTTTTAAAAAGCACTTAATTAGCACTTAATTTAAAGATTATTTATTCCTAGTTTTTTGTTTTTTTTTTATTATGGGTCAGCTGGGTTGTTAAAGGCTGGCGGTCCCATGGTTTTTCGTAAATATTTAAAAAACGGTTTTAGTGCACCTAATTTTTGATTTGCGCACCTAAATAGCACCTAAAAAGCACCTAATTTTGATATAAATTTCGATAAATTTCTCCACTTTGGGTCAGCCACCTTTATGGGGGTTAAAGTTGTACCGATATTACAAAAAGATGATCCACAGCAGATTTAAAATTACCGTCCTGTAACTGTTCGATCAATCTTCTCAAAAATTTTTGATAATGGTTTTTTGTGTAGATTAAATGCATACTCAGAAACAAAAAATATTATTATACCCAATAAACATGTCTTTTTAGCATCCAAATCGAATAATAATGGAATCCATTCATTTTATAAAAAATTAACAACCCTAATTGATTGGGTGTCCGGTTGGTATATTTTGTGGTTTTAGCAGGGTGTTTGACTGCGTCGATCTCAAAAATAAACAAAGATTTATAGGAATTCGTCATAATGCTCTTTACTGGCTATAATCATTTTTGCTTACTGGTTATAATTATTAGTGCTCACAATAATATAAATTTTTGCAAATCATAATTTTAAAATACCGACATTAGCGTCCCGCAAGGGTCGGTTTTCGGACCCATACTTTTTCTTGTATATGTAAATGATATTGTAAAAATTAATACTTTTAGACATTTTACATTATATGCAGATGACATATCTTTTTTACATTTAAAAAAATCTCCTGGAGGACAGATGTAATGATGTCTTACCTGACCTCTTATGTTTGTTCTGCAAATACATTTTTTTAATGCAGAAAAGACCCAGATAGTACATTTTCATAACAGACAAAGACAATTGACAAATATTAACTTATATCTAATAAATCATTAATATTCAGGCTTTAATGATATTTTTATTACACAAAAGAAATAGATCCGTTGTATTGCTGGTGTGTATCATATCACTAGTTGCAACAATTAAATTTAAATCTTACCACGTTTTAACTTGTTTGAAGTGTGTGTTTTTATATATTCTAATTTGTGGTCTTATAAAATTTTTTTATTCAAAGATGTCCTCGTAGGTATAGACCTAAATACAAATGTACCGAGAACATCTATTGGAGCAGAAGAGGCAATTTATTAATTTGGGAAGTTAGGACGAGTGGGGAAGACGTGGGAATGTAAGGAGTTCCACAATCTGGAAAAATACCAGAATTATATGATAGTTAAAATAGCTTAGTGAAAACTGGTGCTAGTTCAGGTTTAAGAGTAAAGCAGGTATTTCATCAAGGCACCTTGCTTTGTTGGTACTTAGAGTAGCAAAGACTTTCTACACACGCATAACCCGAAATGTGATACATATTTATAATTGTGTGGGAAGCCCGACGAATGTAAGGTAACTCCATGTTGTCCGGTGGGTTTACTTTCGAGTTCGAAAAGAACATTTTCCTGTGCAGGACGTAACTATTAAACCGTCATCTGCTCTAAGTACAGAGAACGAACTATTTGTAAAATTTTTATTAATATGTTTGGCAAGAGTTTAAAAGGATCGGCTTTTATTAGGGTTTGACATTACCTTCTGTTTCATTCGAGCATCAAAGAGACTTTTGAAATTGAAATAATGGAGTTTTATCTTGTGTGTTTCTTCTGATGGATTTTGCAGAAACATTCTGTGGGACTTGATCTTGGCTTTTCGAGCTACATCACAATCTTTATGGCTTCTGTTTGTCTTTCAGGCTTTTGGTAAAGTGAGTAATGTATGCTTTCACATAACATTGAATGATTTAAGTTATACTGTTGCAAAGTGCCGATGGATCTTCGTTGATAAAGCAGACGGGGTTTCAGGGAAAAGTTGCAAAGTAGTCTCGGAGGCCTTCCCAAGCTGCCTTTTTTAAGTTCCAAAAAGTTCTTTTGAGCGGTAACTCGAATGGATGAGGTTCGATTGGACATTTGACTTTTACTACAGCATAATCAAAATTACCCAGAGGAGACAAAAAATTTAAATTCAGGGTGAGTTGTCAGAAAAAGATCCAGAGTATTAGAAGTGTGATTGGCAGCTTTGGGAAAGTAAGTGGGCTCGTCGGTTAGTTGGGACAGCCCATGGCTGATTGCAAACTCTTCAGTTCTATGTCCGTTTTGTGTGACTTAAGCCAAATTAGAAATTTATCATTTTAATACAAGTCAGAAAAATTATCTTCAAAAATTAATATACCTTAAATTGCCCATGTTCATTGTAAGCATTTTTTTTTTAAATAAATGACCTAATACCGAATAGTTTAAAATCTTGTAGCACGATTAATTCATTTAAAAGAGCTCTGTCGATTTATTTTGTTTAATGTTGTTTTTATTCTGTGAAACAATTATAAAATTTTAACTTTTAATGTTAAATGCTTCCAATATTTAAATTAATTAGGCTAGTTTTAAGTTTTCCTTTGTATTCTATACGAACTCTGTCTAAAGAAAATAAAAATATTTTATTATTTATTATTATTAATTTGGAAATATGAACTATAAAAATTGGCATATTTAACAGGGTTTGAGAGTTCTTTCATAGCATTCTATCACCTTCTATTGAAATTGGGCCACAACGACCTCCTGTAAAATAATAAATAATTATATCTATACCTACTTTTCTCTTGAAAGAACATCAGTACCTATGCCACTGGAAGAGACTGATTTTGGCAGAGCCGTCACCATTTTTTCCAAGAATTTAGTGCCTACAATTTTTGAACTTAAGTATACTTTTTCTAGCTAATTTGATAATTATCGGAATATCTCTTTTATTTCGGGAACAATTAGTTTATAGATAACATGCTGCGAGGGTCGTGTGCGGAACTCTACTTTATTTAGGGTCAAGACTGATAGGCATACTGACCGCCGGCCGTGCGGAACACCGTATCTAACTAACCGAACTGACACTTTTGTGACAATAATAAACAATAATAAACAAACAATGTCAAGAAAACGGTTTCATAAAAAATAAGATGATCAAAAACAGTTATGCATTTATAAAACTTTCTTAATTTAAGATTATATTAAATTTGATTTCAGCAAAAATAGTATGTGTATCTCGTAGTAAAAGCACATTTCCAGACTTTAACGTTTGTCGTCCGGAAATGTATCGCTTTTCCTACTAGATACATAATATACTATTAAGTGTGAGCTACTTTTGACACTTTTCAATTTTTCTGACATCTCGTGAAAAGTGAGAAATAACGATTTGGTACAAAATAGTTTTTCTCGCCATAACTCTGGAACGAAATAAGTTATCGAATTGTGGTAAATACGTTTTTGTTGCCAATTTAATTTACTTTTCTGCTATATCAAACATATAGCGAATGATTGAAATTTTTGGAGGAAAATTAAAAAAAAAAAACAACTGTTATTATGACAAACTAGCTTAACCGGCGAACCTCACATCGTCTAACAATTAATGTTTTTTTTATTTTCCGTTTTTTCCAGTTTTTCTTGTTTTTTTGATTGATTTCCATGATTTTATTATTTCTTTTTAGATTTTTACATTTTTCTTCTATTAACAAGTTTTGTGATATACTTAGTTCGTTTTTTTTATGTTTTTCTGCCATTTCAATTTTTATCCATTTTGCATTTTTATCTACTTCTTTTTAATTTTTTTGGCTTTCCGATTTTTTAACTATTTGCTATTTGGCATTCCGTGGAATTTT
Organism: Altica lythri; assembly: GCA_964028335.1. Lineage (NCBI taxonomy): Eukaryota > Metazoa > Arthropoda > Insecta > Coleoptera > Chrysomelidae > Altica > Altica lythri. Next base: position 56,547,220 of record OZ034803.1, on the reverse strand, counting down.
GTAATCGAATTTAAACCTATTCCCCGACTACCTAGAGCTCTGAAATTTTTAGGATAACTAAGAACTGGATGACAATGCATGTTTCAAGTATGTTTAGGCATATACATAGATTTCGAAATTAATACTAAATTGTTATTAAATATGATATAAGTTGTGTATAGATATTATTATTTTGAAAGTTTTTAAATAAGTTGTTTATAGCTCATTTTGATAAGCGTCCAATTGTGACAGTTCTGTTATGTTATCATAATAGGATCGATTACGCGGGAGAGGAAGTTTTTTTTCTGTTTTTTTTTTGTTCTACAACAGTAATTATTAATTTAACTGTTAATAAAATAAACTAATTTACAAAAGTTTTTTTAGACTGTACTATGCCGTAATTTATCTCGGTAAAGCCCTATTTGCCAAGGGACAGGTTGCACTTAGTAATAATTTAAAATAATTTAATAATAGAAATATGACTTATAAATCAGCAAAAAAGCTTTCTCCTATAAAAAGTTTTTTTATAATTGTGATTACTCAATAATTTTTTTCAGGATATTCAAAATTTTATGGTTTTACGCGTTTTTTAGGATTTCTAACCATTTCACAATTGTCAACAATTTTCTAAACATTTTTATCAATTTTTCAAGATTATCAAGAATTTCTTATACCTAATTTTTAACAATTTTTTAAGTTTTCCATTTCTGTACGATTTTCGACATTTTTTTACCATTTTAACAATTTTAAGAACATTTTTTACTATTTTCATAAACTTCTTTAAATTTGTAATTTTTTTTTTTAAAGTTTTTGTATATTTTTAAAGATTTTGAACCTTGTAACCTCTTTTTTTCTAGTAATGTTAAATGCTCGTTTATAGAGGTTAACCAATGCGAACGGCACTCAGGGGGTAGGAGGAGAGCGAGCGTGGATTCGAACGAGCTAGATGATACAGTATTGGAAAGATATAAAGGGATATATTTACTAGAAAAATAAAAGATAAAAGAATTTAAAACGGACTAAAGAGAAAATGAGAGAAATGATGGAAAAGGGAAAGGAAAATGGGCAAAAAATGTTAAATATATATGTTGGATAAAATGAGTTATCAGATGTTGTAGATAAAGTTAAAATAAGAAAGATATAAGAGATATAAGATAAGATAAGGTAAAATTAGGTAACCCGGCCGATGTTCTTGCTAAATTTTAAATTACACACTCTTATTTAAGATATTAAAAAAAAATTATACTTACACTTTTCTTTTACTCATCCTTATGGTTGTCAATCTAATCGGTAAGATAAAGATAGATTTAAAAAAGCACAATCTATTGCTTTAATAAAATAATATATGCTTAAGAAACGAAATCTATTACTTTGGTAAAGTATAGATTAGAGAAACTGAAGGTATTGATCAGAGTAGCAGGCTCTAGCTAGGAAAAGAAAATCTATTTAAACACTAAACAGACTTTATTATCTGGTTTGATAATAAATAAGAGATACAATAAACAAAATAGAATAAAGAAAATATCAGTGTTATAAACAGTAAATCATATTATCAAACACATTTGTGTTTAAATTCAAAAACATAACTATTACTATTATAAAACAACAGCTAAGTAAATTCTATTGTTATTTTTGGTGTACTGAAAACTAAAAGTGAAAAAAAAATTAGATAAAAAATAAAAAATATCATTTTTGGTTTTGCAATTATCTCGAGTTAAAACGTACTCATATAGAAAAGTGTAGGTAGATCTTAATTAAATAAGGCGAGAAAATAATTAACAGAAAAAAAAATATATGTAAAACAGTTTACAGATAGTAGGTACAAAAAATACGAGTAAAAAAATTTCAGATAAGCAAAAACACAAAAACACACCCCGATTCTTTTATTACGGCACTACACACTTAATTACAGGTGAATACAATTAAGGTAAGATATTCCATAGAAATAAATAGTACGTTATTGCTCGATACAGGTATAAAAAAATATTGTTAAAAACTTACATTGTCTTCCAAATGTTTCTGAGATATATTTCTAGTATATGGCTTCTTTGTCTCGGTAATTGGTCTTAACGGTACGATATAATCTAAACCCATTCTTGTTTAGATTTATAGATAATTAGAGAAAACCATAAACTCACTTTTCGAAGCGAGGGTTTCGAAAAAGATGCGGTAAACGTAACCATGGCAAGCTTGCTGTTGTTACATAGAAAACCCAGGAAGTCTAAAGAAAGCACTGTCTGGAATCCTTTATGTGGTTCCTCGGTACGATAGCGGTAAATGATAATAGAAACACTTAATAGCAAGTAATTTTTAAATATCTCAGGAAAATTTGCCGGAAAAACTGAAACTAGCGGCTGTACGAAAGATCTTCATCGTACAAAAGCGCAAGCTAGAATGCCAAAAAGTCGTTAGAACTGGGTTGAAGTGCTGTCTTTTTCGCGCCTCGTATCTCCTGACCTTCAACGCTAAACCTTATTGGTCAGTTAAGGGATCGATATTGCTGCTTAGAGATAGTCGTTAAATTTTATTATTCGAGAAGGTTCTGTGTGATGTACTAAGCGTACAGGGACGGCATAGTTAAGAAAGAATTATAAAAAAGGATTTTTATTATTAAAGTTTTTTAAACACGCTACACAGCCCCCTCCGAAGAGAAAAAACTGGATGGAAAACAGTTTTTTAAAAAAAGATAAGCTATGGTTGGAACAACAGTATTGTGTTTTAAAAAACCGAAGCCGATAAAGGTAGAGAACATCGAGATGCAGAAAAGCGATCTTATGGGAGCGGTATCTATTTAGGTAAAACTAGATATCAGAGTGAGTTACTGAAAACGATATACTATTTGCACTATTCATCAGCACGTTAAGATACAAGTGAAACTACGCGAGGTTTTGAAGAATCACAAGGTAGGTAAAATGTATCAGATCAACAGATCTTTGATACTACGTGACAAGATTTCTAAAAACGGTACCGGCCAACCGGAATAACTTAACTAAAAGTCGTTAAAAATTCCATCATGGAAACGTTAGTAGGTAATAGAGATATCATTGAAACCTCGGTAAGGAAAAGTGATAAACGGTATATACATGAGGTATGATTCTCATAGAAAGCGTAATTAACAGATAATAAAGGTATTAGGTCGCATTATGACAATAACAGAAATCAGACAAATCTTAAAACCAAATTATCCTAACAATCTTCAATCTTAGCTAAAAAAAAAAAAAAATATAGAGAGAGTAATAGAGGAAAGAAAGAGAGGAGAAAGAATATTTATCCGTCTTTCTTATAATCTCAACAGACCCACTGCCGGAAAGAAATCCCTACGGCTTTCCTAGGCTTATCTTTCGTGACAAATTACAAGGTTAAAATAAAATTCCAAAAGAAATAGTTAAGATTAAATTATGTTAGTCAAAAAAGTAAAGTGATTCCAAAAGTAGTCACGTTGCGGACCAGAGTTCCTTAAATCAACGATATGTGAAGGTATAAAATTATATGAAAGAACGAAAAAAATTAAAAAAAAAATATAAAAAAAATTTCAAAAAAATTTTCAAAAAAATTTTCCCCAAAAATTTTTTTTATGTGTCTTCCACTAATGTACGATAAGCGTCTCATATCCATATCAAAGATAAAAAGTAGTTTATGGATGATAAACGAGGAATAAGGTAACTAAAAAATGTTTTCAAAACATAAAAACAGTAATAAATATTACTGAACGATACGATAAAAATCACAAGTGCTGAAGCACCTATACGGTAAGTTAACGGTAGACAAAGGAAAAAAATAATTTTACCTTCAAGAGAATAAATACAAGTGTCGATGCACTCATACGATAGGTAAGCGGTAGTTAAGAGAAAAGTATTTCCTCTTTCGAGACGATATATGTAAGTGTTTACACACTTAAGCGATAAATAAATGATAAGTAAGGGGAAGTAAACTTTCTCCTTCAAAACGATAAGTATAAGTGTTAATACACTTAAACGAAAAAAAATAAAAGTTGGACATAGAGAAACATATAGCTAAGGAAGTTAACAAGACATATAGAAATTGAACGAAAGAGAAAAGGGAAAAAGGTTGCACTTAGTCACCTCTTACGACAAGCAGTTTATCGCTTTGGGGGTATTCTACATAATCCCGCCTCCCAAACGGGGAGGAGATTAACGAGAAGTATGAAGTTTGAACGAAAAAGAAAAGGGAAAGGGGTTCCATTTAGTCGCCTCTTACGACAAGCAGTTTAACACTTTGGGGGTATTCTTTATATTTCCGCCTCCCAAACGGGGAGGAGATAAACGAGAAATATGGAATTTGAACGAAAAAGAAAAAGGAAAGGTTTCATTTAGTCGCCTCTTACGACAAGCAGTTTAACACTTTGGGGGAATTCTTTATATTCCCGCCTCCCAAACGGGGAGGAGATAACGAAACATATTTACAGTTGAGTCAGGGTGAGATGTTAAAAAGAGAAAAGGGTAGTAAAACAGGAGAGATAAAAAAAGAACTGCCTATACAGATACTTCAAAGAAGAAAGAGAAACAAACGTTCCTTATTCAGAGAGTTCGTCTTCAGAAGAATCGTCGGAATCAGAGACATAAGGCTTAACGTCTTTGATGTGTCAATTTCCAGCTTAATGAATAAAACTAGGGGGGATAACGAGACATATAAAAAGTAATGAATATAACTGAACTTTACGGTAGTTAAGTGAAGTGTGTTCTCACTTACCAAACGATAATATCAAGTGCTAATTCACTTGAGCTGGTAAACTATATTTAAGTGAAATATGTTTTCACTTACGATAAGATAATTTCAAGTGAGAATTCACTTGAACGGTAGGTAAACGATATTTAAGTGAAATATGTTTTCACTTACGGTAAGATAATTTCAAGTGTTAATACACTTGAACGGTAGATAAACGATAATTAAGTGAAATGTATTTTCACTTACGGTAAGATAATATCAAGTGATAATTCACTTGAGCGGTAAATAAACGATAGTTAAGTGAAATAAGTATTCCCTTACGATACGATAGTTCAAATAAAGACAAATTTTCCACGCTGGGACAATACAGAGATATTTGTCATGTGGATTCCACTTTTATAACCGTACAGAGAAACATTGGTGAAGTAGATGGATAAAGATAGATAAACGGTAAGCAAAAGTTTAATAAAACGTATTGCCCCTAAGATAGGATGCAGAAATAAAACTAGAGAAATGAAATATATTCTCCTTTAGATAAACTACGGTAGAAAGTAGAAAAATAAGAAATATTTTTCTTTCGATAAGATACGGTAGAAAGTAGAAAAAAATAAAAAATTATCTTCATTTAGATAAAATACGGTAGAGAATAGGAAAATGAAGAATATTTTTCTTTAGATAAAATACGAAAAAGATATAGAAAAATAAAAATTATTTTCCTTTAGACAGGATACGGTAGAAACCGGAAAAAAAAAATATTTTCCTTTAGATAAAATACGAGGAAGAAGGAAAAATAAAAAAATATTTTCTTTTAGAAAAAATACGAAACTATAGATAAAGAAACAAAGAAGAAAATGGTCGAAAGAAAAGATATGCCGACATAGTTAGTTCCATATTGAAGCGAGTCTTTTAATTTAAGTTTGTTAACGATACGAAAAAGATAGACGAAAAAAAAATATTTACTGAAGTTACTGTACCATTTGTTTCTTTAGCTAACAAACGTTTAAGAAATTTTCTTTTCTCTTTGTTTTCCGGCTAGTGGTTGTTTCTCTGATCTTAGTTACCTAAATAATTTCTTCCGCAGTTAAGAAATTTACTTCAAAATTAACCATTTTGGATAAGTAAAAGTAACGGAATTTTCGATATTAGAAAAAGTGTGTAATTTTATTGTCGGTAAATAAAATTTTTATCATCAAGCTAATGTGTATCATCAGGCAATTATGTGTATCATCGAGCCCCACGTCGTGGGCGTCATAAAATAGTGTAATGTCAGGCCCTACACGCTGGGCGCCATAAAATAGTGTAACCTCTTTTTTTGTAGTAATGTTAAATGCTCGTTTTATAGAGGTTAACCAATGCGAACAGCACTCAGGGGGTAGGAGGAGAGCGAGCGTGGATTCGAACGAGCTAGATGATACAGTATTGGAAAGATATAAAGGGATATATTTACTAGAAAAATAAAAGATAAAAGAATTTAAAAGGGACTAAAGAGAAAATGAGAGAAATGATGGAAAAGGGAAAGGAAAATGGGCGCCACTTATTTTTTTTATCATAAGGATGGGAAAATATAAGAAACCCAGATGGAAAAAATATTAAATATATATGTTGGATAAAATGAGTTATCAGATGTTGTAGATAAAGTTAAAATAAGAAAGATATAAGAGATATAAGATAAGATAAGGTAAAATTAGGTAACCGGCCGATGTTCTTGCTAAATTTTAAATTACACACTCTTATTTAAGATACTAAAAAAAATTATACTTACACTTTTCTTTTACTCATCCTTATGGTTGTCAATCTAATCGGTAAGATAAAGATAGATTCAAAAAAGCACAATCTATTGCTTTAATAAAATAATATATGCTTAAAAAACGAAATCTATTACTTTGGTAAAGTATAGATTAGAGAAACTGAAGGTATTGATCAGAGTAGCACGTTCTAGCTAGGAAAAGAAAATCTATTTAAACACTAAACAGACTTTATTATCTGGTTTGATAATAAATAAGAGATACAATAAACAAATTAGAATAAAGAAAATATCAGTGTTATAAACAGTAAATCATATATCGGTATCATAAACAGTAAATCATATTATTAAACACATTCGTGTTTAAATTCAAAAACATAACTATTACTACCATAAAACAACAGCTAATTAAATTCTATTGTTATTTTTGGTGTACTGAAAACTAAAAATGAAAAAAAAATTATATAAAAAATAAAAAATAAGTATTACTTTTGGTTTTGCAATTATCTCGAGATAAAACGTACTCATATAGAAAAGTGTAGGTAGATCTTAATTAAATAAGGCGAGATAATAATTAACAGAAAAAAAAATATATGTAAAACAGTTTACAGATAGTAGGTACAAAAAATACGAGTAAAAAAATTTCAGATAAGCAAAAACACAAAAACACACCCCGATTCTTTTATTACGGCACTGCACACTTAATTGCAGGTAATACAATTAAGGTAAGATATTCCATAGAAATAAATGGTACGTTATTGCTCGATACAGGTATAAAAAAATATGGCTTCTTTCTCTCGGTAATTGGTCTTAACGGTACGATATAATCTAAACCCATTCTTGTTTAGATTTATAGATAATTAGAGAAAACCATAAACTCACTTTTCGAAGCGTGGGTTTCGAAAAAGATGCGGTAAACGTAACAATGGCGAGCTTGCTGTTGTTACATAGAAAACCCAGGAAGTCTAAAGGAAGCACTGTCTGGAATCCTTTATGTGGTTCCTCGGTACGATAGCGGTAAATGATAACAGAAACACTTAATAGCAAGTAATTTTTAAATATCTTAAGAAAATTTGCCGGGAACTGAAACTAGCGGCTGTACGAAAGATCTTCATCGTACAAAAGCCCAAGCTAGAATGCCAAAAAGTCGTTAGAACTGGGGTGAAGTGCTGTCTTTTTCGCGCCTCGTATCTCCTGACCTTCAACGCTAAACCTCATTGGTCAGTTAAGGGATCGATATTGCTGCTTAGAGATAGTCGTTAAATTTTATTATTCGAGAAGGTTCTGTGTGATGTACTAAGCGTACAGGGACGGCATAGTTAAGAAAGAATTATATAAAAGGATTTTTATTATTAAAGTTTTTGATGTGAAACATCTATAGCGGCACGTAAATCAGATTTCTCGCGTGGCGACGGTGACGTATTACGTAAAAAACCTAACGCATCGATAATATATAATAAAGAGATGTACTGATATCTTATATGAAATTGGTCTCATGTTTTGAGCGACGCGACGGTGGCGCGCCAACAATAGGGGGAAGAAGCTCATCGATTCAAAAATTTGACGGGACAGGGTATGAATTGTTTCATATAGAAGTACACTTTTAAAGCTCATATTTTAATTTTTAATATTTTTACTGATGTGTAAAAATATTAAAAATTGAAATATAGACTTAAGTGCATATTATCTTATAATATGTAGGTAAATAAATATAAAAACTAAACAAGTTAAAATGGTTTCGTGGGACACCAGGTAGAAACTATGTTCCTTCGGCTAATGAAGAATCGACACATAACACTACTCGCTTGTGTATACGACTGTAACGCCTGCGCACGTTTCATTTAACGGTCAATATATCAAAATCAGTGAAATCTTGGCGTTAAGAAAGAAGTTTCTTTAAAATTCAAGGTGAGCTTTAAAGAGTAATGTATACATTTATTTTTTCTCACCTTTCCTAACTACTTTCAACTATCAAGATTTTTAAAAATTATATCTAATATTATCTACTTTAACAAAAAAAGGTAAAAGTTAAGATATATACAAAAAAAAATTGCATCGGCCGGGAATCGAACCCGAGCCTCCCGCGTGGCAGGCGAGCATTCTACGTCTCGTTACGGGTTTTTCGTTACGGTTTTTACTATTACATTTTTTTCAGTTCAGTCACACAGCAAAATCCCTATCTTCTCCAAGCCTGCCGTAAGAAACATAGTTCCAATAGTTCCAATAATAAACAAATTATAGCCGCACGTAAATCAGATTTCTGGCGTGGCGACGGTGACGCAAAAACCTAACACGACTCCGCATACTATCTTTTCTATAAAAATGAATGTTTGTCTATATGTTATCCATGAACTCAAAAACTACTGGACCGATTATTATGAAAATTGGTATATATATATATATGTATATATATATATGTATATATATATATATGTATATATATATATGTATATATATATATATATAAATGTATTTTTTCACGGAAAAGGTATTTTCACAATTTTGAAAATTTTCAAAATTTTGAAAATTATCAAATGTTTCAAATTTTTCAAAATATTTTAAAATTTTCAAAATTGTGAAGATTTTTAGAATTTTTAAATTTTCAAAATTTTCAAAGTTTTGAAATTTTTCAATGTTTACTTTAATCGCGCGTGAAGGTTACACGCACACTCTTTTTTTTATTGAATACTGCATATACTTTTACAAAATAATGTTGATGTTTCACATCTGCCAGGCGTCCCGTGACGGCTCACATTTTTTTTAAACACGCTACAACCTTAATCAAGATTTTCAGATGTTTTTTATAATATTCAGCAATTTTTTAATATTATTAACGATTTTCACAATTTTTAACGTTTTTTTTGTGATCTGGATTTTTAACACTTTTTTAAGATTTTCGTTAAATTTTCACTATTATCAATTTTTTTACAAATTTTTATAATATTTTAAAGTTTTTTTACCATTTTCATAAATTTTTCTTGAAGCTCAAGAATTGCTTACAATTATTCACGTTTTGAAGATTTCTTTATAACCTTCAACATTTTTTCACCATTTTCAATATTTTCATTTTCAAGATTCTTACAATATTTTACGATTCTTCACAATTTTCACGATTTTCAACGTTTTTCAAGATGCTCAACAACATTTTTCACAATTATAACATTTTATCAGTAGGAGTCCACACAATAATTTTCATATAAATTTTAAAATATTATTTGCACCCATAGCTAAAGAGAATATTTAAATATATCTGTCAAATGTTATAATGGACAGATGTCAAATTATATCGTATTCATGATAAAATTTTCGGGATTATTACATCATATTTTCTAAGATTGTCAACAATTTGTTACGATTTTCATTTCATTGTGTTTAATGTTTTTTTAAGATCATTAACAATTTTTACGATTTTCAACGTCTTATTTACAATACTTCTGAATTTTCAACATTTTTTAAAGATTTTTTTAATTTTCACGATTTTCAATAATTTTTCACCCATTACAAATTTTTTTTCAGGTACTACTTTACTACTTTACACAGATTTATACACAAATTTTATTCATTCATACATCCTTTTAAATCTAAATTAGTCCTTAGAATATTAATTAGTGTTTATTTAAATAAAATTTGAATACCCAAATGTTCAAAGAAGGTGAATTTTCAGATAATTTAAGAATAACGATCCTTTTTTCGTATTATATCATATGAGCAAACGGTCGAACGATGCATGGCAGAGGGGACAGACTTGCCGTAGACATCTCAAGGAAAGAACGCTGGCTCGCCGAGTTTTAAATTTTTCGCTTCTAATTACTTTTAACGACGATATTTCAAAACATATTTATTTAATCTGCATTAAATGCCTTAGCTAACTAATATATCCATTTGGATAAGGTGTATACTGAACTAAAGGAAATAGCTTTTAAAATAACATAAAGGTTTAAATTAAAAATTTCAGCATAAAAGTGTTTATTGTAAGTTAACCGTAAGAGATAGAGATAATAATATGCTATCTAGGACTTTTTTGTAGCATTTCTAAAGATTTTGATTTCGCTAGTACATTTTTGCTAGTTTACGCAGCGTTCGCGTGGAAAGCTCTCACTTGTAAAGATTTTTTGCGACCTTTTCAACATTTATCACCGTATTTTTGCTAGTTTACCTAAACTTTCCTCAAACATCACTGTTTCTATAGTTGAAAACCGTATAAAATCCGTTTGGTAGTTTTCGAGTTTATCGCTTTCAGACAGACAGGAGGACAGAAAGACATGGCCGGGAGACTTCTTTTTTTCGGAAAATTTCCAGTAGTTTTTGAGATATGCCGATAGCCAAACTTAATGAAATACCCTATATTAAGAGGACCTAGTCCCACACAGAGCAGAGCAAATAATTTCTAATACCCGTATTACATTATAATTTTAACGTGAACTTCTTCACGAATAAATTCAAGGTCACTATTTCATATGGTTTCGTCCATATACCTACGGGTATAATCAAGAAGCCGGGATGGCTGTAGAAATTTCATTCCAAATCCATTCCATCTATCCATTACAATATACTAACTGAAATTGTATTTGTGTTTTCAGCAAGACGATTTTTAATTCGGAACTCGTAGAAAATGATAAACGTTATTTAGTGTCTGCTGGGAAAAGATCCTTGCCCAGTCAGCTTTAGCAAAACGAAGCATGATGTGATCGTAACTCTAAATTAGTGTTGTAATTAGATAAAATTATAACGTCGAGTTTTACACTTAATTGGTTTACGTTTTATTAGCGTATAGTGCTCTAGGATATGTACATATTATTTTTAGGGACAGGCATAGAATATATGTTTGGTATTTCTCTAAAACCGAATTTCTCCTAAAGCGCTGGACCGAATGTCATGAAATGTTTTGTATGTGTTCAACTGGATTCGAGAATGGTTTAGATTTATTATTTGGACAAATATGAAATTATTTTTTCATTTATTTGCATATTTCGACGGTAAAGTGACAATAATTCTTAAGTGAAATTTATTGTTTAGTTCTACAAATTCCTAATTAATGGCAGTTTAAGTTAATTGATGTAACTCCATAAGCTAATGACATCTAGGTTGGATAGACACCTGGTAGATGGCCCAATTTTTGTTATTTTTATGTAAAATCTCAAGGCGGTTCACAGAATACACAGTGGGGGTGTGCAGCAGCTCCAAGAAGATGCTTTGTCTGGTTCAAGAAGTGTGCGGGATCCCGATTTAGGAATTAACATTCCAGGAGGAGGCAGTGTAAAGGGATAACCGAATAAGGAAAGGTCCTTAACTTGAAAGACTGTTTTTAGGTTATTCTAGCAATCTCAAGCCATAGTGACTAGAATAAATCATGTTCTTAGCAAATTCTAGAATGTTTATTTGTTGCAAATTTGTTGTATATAAGGGGATGCATAAGCAGTTAAGAGGAGTTCAAATAGTTCGAATAGTTCATTTTCAATGATTAAACCTGTTAAGAAGTTATCCAGCAGAGTCCTTGTTACAAGTTTGTTGAATAAATTGGGTTAAAGTCACCATAAGTGTTTCAATATTTATTGCCAATATCGAATCCTAAAAGAAAGCGACGATATTTAAGAAGTTGATTAACTGAAGAGCTTTATAAAAAGAAATTTCGCAATGCCGCAAATAACGAATCAACGTCGAGCTTTTAACGTAATAAAATACTTTTCGCTTGTAGTCAAATTACTTTTAAAAAAGAAAACGAGGAATTCAATTTCGACGAGACAAAGCGCCACTCTTTGTGGCTGGCTTTAGTAAAAAACTCAAAACTGTGCGATTAAATGCTATACACATTGTTTTATTAATCTTTTCTGGGATGTTTAGAGTGTTCTGAATAGAATTAATTATGTTGCGAATCTAAGATATGCAGATGAGAATGCAGATCTTCAAATGAATGATCAAGAAAGTTAACGAAGTTCTTAAAGTTTTTAAAACTATAATTTACTTAACACTTAATGAACAGTACGTTGTTGTAAAAGCTAATTTAACTTTATATCCCAATTTTTCACTATTGATAAATTCAAATTTCTTTTACGTTAAACGTTTTTATTAAACTGTTTAAAATACTTATCGAGGATTAGTGGGAATAAGACAGAACAATTGACAAAAAAAAACAAAAACAAGTTTCATTTTTCTGATTGCTAACGTTTCTGCGTATATTTGGCGTCTTTTACAAAGCTAAAGAACACATATGGATTTAAAATCTAATAAAATAATATAATACCTATGTATAACTTATAAAAACACAGATAATGAATTAATAACATGATTGGCAATATAATCAAAATTATAAATTAATTACTGTTAACACATACCTCTTAGAGGACAACTTCCAAATTTTATGGTCATGATATATACAGTACATACGAATATACATTTAAAATACATAAAGATCAAAACTATCTACTACTTAATATCACAACAAGAATGTTAAAATACTGAAACACTTATGGGGACTTTAACACAATTTTATTTACAAAATTGTTAAGATACACAGAACTCTGCTGGATAACGTCTAAACTGCTTGACAATACAATAAACTATTTAAACTTGAACTGACGTTAACTGCCCATACATCCCCTTATATACAACTTTATTTAATCTAGTCAGTGTGTTTAGATCATTCTAGAATTTTCTAGAAACATTATTTAATCTAGTCAGTGTGTTTAGAAGTTTCTAGAATTTTCTAGAAACATTATTTAATCTAGTCAGTGTTTTAAGAAGTTTCTAAAAATCAACTGTCAATAACAATCTTTCAAATTAAGGTCCCTTCACGGTTATCCCGTTACACTGCCCCATCCTTAGATTCATTCCTCCTGGAATGTTATTTCCTACACCGGAATCCCGCATACTCCCTGAGCCAGCCAAACCATCTTATTGGAGCTGCTGCGCATCTCCACTGTGGTTTCCCTGGTAAGGCGCCAAACGATCATAATGGACCACGACGGGTTTCCCTCTGGGAATTTTCACGATCCGATAAATGACATCGTTAATCTTCTTCTTGATGGTGTAAGGACCTTCCCAGTTCTTCTGTAATTTGGGACAAATATAGAGCCAGACTAAATCTCCAACTTGGTAACTCTTTTCCATTGTCTGTGTGTCATAGTACCTCTTCAACCGATCACTAGATCATTGTAGTTTTCCACGCACCAGGTTGTGTATATTCTCCATTCGATTCTGAAGGTCGGCGACATATTGTTCACGGGCCATTTCTTCACCAGGTTTACAACCAAACACCAAGTCACATGGTAGCCTTATTTCTCTACCGAACAGGACCTTCGCAGGCGTTTGGCCAGTTGATTCGTTGATGGCCGATCGAATTGCCATTAGAAATAGTGAAATATGTCGATCCCAATCCCTCTGACAATCTGACACCACTTTTGACAGATAGTTGGTTATAGTCCGGTTCATTCGTTCCACCATTCCATCAGACTGAGGGTGCATCGCTGTGGTTCTCGTTTTGTGGATGCCTAACCTTTGGCAAACTTCTTGAAACAGCTTGCTCTCAAAATTTCTCCCTTGGTCTGAATGTAATTCTAGTGGTACCCAAAATCTGCTTACGAATTCTTCAACTAATATATCTGCTAAAGCAGTGGCTTCCTGATTGGGAACGACATAGGCTTCAACCCATTTAGTGAAGTAGTCCATGACAACAAAGATGTACTTGTTTCCTACATCGGTCTGTGGAACTGGCCCCAATACATCTACTGCGATTTTTTTAAAAGGACTTCCCACCAGGTATTGCTGCATTTCCGCCTTCGGTTTTCGGTGTGGACCGTTACTGGCAGCACATGTAGTGCATTTACGACACCAATCTTTAACATCATTAGTGCAATTTACCCAGTAAAATCTATCTCGGATCTTTTGCAGCGTTTTCGTGATACCCAGATGTCCTCCAGAACTATCATTATGCATCTGTTTTATAATTTCTGGTACAGCATTTCTTGGGACCACTATTTGTTTCCTTGTTTCTGTGCCCTCGGAATTTTTTACAAGTCTTTTAACGAGCCCACCGTCCAAAATTAAAGAGTTCCATTAAGACCAGTATGCTTTTAAAGCAGGAGAGGATGAGGATATCTCTCTCCACAACGGACGACGGTCCATTCTCTTCCACTCCAGAATCTTTCTCAGAACGGGATCGTTTTCTTGTTGCTCCTCCAGCATAGAGCTCTCGTCTTCTGGCACAACCTTAACTAAGGCAAGTTTTTCCTCGCTGTGACAAGACGGCTCCAATTCCCACATTGCTGGCGTCGGTGTCCTGTCACGGGTTTAAATTTACTATAGTTATAACTAATTGCTTACCTTATAATTCTTTATCATTGTAGGGTTTATTCGAGTTAGGAACCGGTTGATTTAAGTTCGATTATAGTTAATCGCCAACTATTGTTTGTTATTCTGGCCATAAATTATTCCTAATGTTGCTAATATTGTTTTGGAAGTGAATTTATTTAATTCAGGTTATGATTTCATGTAGTTGTTTATTTTTTGAAATTACTGTCACTTTAGCTTTCATCTTACTGAAGTACTACCTCTTTCTTTTTGTCGAAAACTATTGATATTGCGGTTCTACAGCCAGCTGTTTCGTGGAATAGTTACTTGCGTAATAAGATTTAAAATAAACGAGGAAATTAAGTAATGTTGAGATTTTTGATGATATCTTGATAAATAATAAGATTAGTCGTATCAAACGACCACTGTTTGTTAGTAAATTGGTAGCTGAAGATCCTACGGGTATTGTCCTTATAGTAGTAGAGGCCATTTATTTTGAGGTGTGTCAATCTCATGAATTGTGAAACGTAGAAACTTCCTTTTGACTGTCAACCTTAGTCTCGAGCAGATGCTTCTGAAGATTTTTTGGGTTTAAGTTGTAATCTCTGTTCATCGGAGACAATTAATTTTGGATTTACGAAATTAAACCTCAGTTTTTCCTATCGAATAGTATTGGAGTGAGATTTTCCGTTATTTTGGTGGATTCGTTGAAAAAATTCCTCGTTAGTAAAATCTTCAGTGGTGAGCAACACGTTTATTTATTCATGTGGTTGTTCGATTCTTATGGTTCTTTCGTTCCCTATGAGTGTAGGTAGCCCATAGAGCAGACAGTAGGGAAATTTGGTAATTTAAAACCGTTCAGACAGCAAATTGTCGTCAGAATTCCCCATTGTTGCAGTTAGCAACGAGGAGATTGTTTTACCCGTCTACCAGCTAGGGTGTCACGAGCTTAACGAAAGAAACCCTATCTTAATAGGTGAGTTACGATATTTTAATTTTTAATAGATTAATAACGCCATATAGTCGCAATTTTAGTTTTATAATCTTGATTTTACATGTTTATTTCTTTGTGTCTTGTATGTAGGTTTATTTATGTGAAACTAGACTCCTTTTTGTTTTGTTTTTACTATTATAAATTAATTTTATGTTAAATCTTGATTTAATTTATTGTTATAATTTTGTCGTGACTAGCAAGTCAAATTTAAGTTTGTTAAGCACATTTAAATCATTAGTTTTGATCATTAATTGTAAATTCAGAGAAGTCAGCTTCTAAATGTTGTATTATTCATTTAAATTCATTGTTATTCTTTCATTGTCGTACAAATTTAAATTAATGTGTTCAAATTGTATTAAAGTCAGTAAGTCAATTAATTCGAGGACTCATTTAAATTTGTTTGAGCTATTATTAATTCCAAATTACGATTTTAGGGTCCTAGTTATAGGCTGAAATCCTAGTTATAGGCTGAAATCATAGATACAGGTGTAAATCCTAGTTAAGGGTTTAAGTCCTAGTTATTGGTTGAGTTTTGATTGCTGACCTGATACTTAGTCGAGCTTAAGTTAGTTGTGCTTGGTGCAAGCCTATTGATTTTGGGAACAGGCTTGAATTTGTTACCGGCCTAAGTATTGGAGAAGCCTAGGACGACGAGGAATTGTACCTAGTATATCAGATAAGCTAATTAGATTTAAGACTACTATAGTTTTAGTTAAAAATCTATTTTTCTAGTTTTTTATATATATATATATATATATATATATATATATATATATATATATATTGCGTGTGATCACACATTCTGGATAAAATTCTCTTTTTTTTAAATATTATTCATATATGTTTTTTTATATAAATATCGATTGCGTTGTCAAGCACGAGGCTTTGTAATTCTTAATAATATTCTTAATAATATATTTATTAAAGAAGGGTCTAGTTGAGATTTTGTTTTATTTAGTTCACTTTATCGTCATTTTCTTTTATTGTGTAAGTCAATTAGAACTGTTTAATATTCAAAATTTATTTAATTATCTCCAGTGGGTGAGGTAGTGCCTGGAACATCAGGGGTTTCCGATTTTAACCGTACAAATCGGTGGCGCACTCACTTTATTTTGGTACTTACCCTCTACGGCTGAGCTGGGCACAATTTGCCAGTAGAGAAACCACTACCGATCTCAGCTGGAGTTGGATTTCGATTAGAGTAAATTGATTAAGCTTTTTATTAACTTTTCAAACTTTGATCTTATCCTCATTAAAAGTACGTGGCAAATTTTTGGCGCCCAACGTGGGACCCATATTTGTTTAATTGGGCGAATATTTAAGTAATTGTTAGTATTTTTTTTAACTATTTGCATTTACATAAAGTAAGCTAAGTAGTAACTGTATTTTTTTATTAATATTTTTAATCTTTGGCGTTATTAACACCTGATCACACCAATCGTGAAACGATTTACATAGTGTGCATATTATTTTATATATATATATATATTTTTGGTAAGTTATTTATCATTATTATTCATCGTTGCCAATTGGTACTGAACCACAAGTTGTTGTCTATTTGTTGAAAAGTTGTAGTAGTCTCTTATTCGTTTTTTTTTGTTGAATTTTCGTTATTTTAATCACATATTATGGAGTACAAGATGGACATTTCGTATCTTAAGAAGGACATGTTGGTCCATGAACTTTTAGTTAGGGGAATTTTAGTGGATTCAAGGCAGACGGTTGACCAGATGAGGACGGCCCTGCGGCCGATCCTAAAAATGGAGAAATCAGGTACTTTTACGTTACCCTCTTATACCGTAGCAGATTTTAAAGGCGAGATAGAGTTAATTCGTAAGAGGAAACGGTTCTTACTTTTGAGGGTGAAAATGTTGAGAGGAAATATAATTCTTTAATGTCGAAATTAGTTCACATTTACCATCGTACCCAACGTATTCGGGAGGCCGGATTAACAACTGAAGAGAAATTGGAGAGGGGCAAATTGTTGATGGAGGCGTTAGCTGCCTTAGATTCTCTTGATACCGCTGCTAAACGCAACCCGGAACTTAGTAATATTGTCCAGGATCTCGATGAGGAATCTCCACCAGTTCATAATAGTTCTCGCGTTTCTGCACCTTCGAACTCCCCTAATATCACTCGGACGTTACATTATACTCAAATGAAACCGTTGAATTTAGAAAAATGGAATGTCAAGTTCGCTGGGGATGCAAAGTCTTCCGTACATAATTTTTTGGATAGGGTTCAAGAACTTAGATTAGCTCGCAATATCACTGAGGAACAGTTATTTTCCAGTGCCATAGATCTTTTCTCCGGCAAAGCATTAACCTGGTATAGAGCCAACGTCGATAGGTTTAGGGATTGGCAGAGTTTGTCAGAGTTGCTGTTACGACATTTTGAGCCACCTGATTATCGCGCCAGGCTATTTAAAGAGATTTTAGAGAGGACCCAAGACACTACGGAAGGAATAATCGATTATTTGTCTTGCATAAAAGCCTTGTTTCGGCGTCATGGTAGTCTTACTTCTGAAATGCAATTGGATTTATTAGTTCGGAACCTTTCACCTTTTTATGCTACCCAATTACCGGTCGTACGTTCTATTGAAGAATTAGAAGAAGAATGTATGAAGTTAGAAACCAAGAAATACAGGGTAGAAAATTACGTGCCCCCTTCTCGTAAGAGGAATCAATTTGTGGAGCCTGATTTCGCTTTTGTTGAGGCACAACCCCACCGGAAGGACCCCGATCTTCAACAGTCGGGAATAAATAAAGTAGACGCGAATCCTGGTAGTTCTAGTCGTCCTTCCAGCGCTCCGATCTGTTGGAATTGTCGAAATACCGGACATGTCAGTAGGAATTGTCCCAACCCCAGGAAGGTCTATTGCTATCGCTGTGGTACCCCTAACGTCACCAGGAAAGACTGTATGAAATGTAGGCAGCAGGGAAACGGATCTCGGGAGAATCGTTAGGTCGTGACCTTATCTCCCAGTGCAGTATTAGCACGACCAATACGTTAGATAGTTCTCATTAATTGCTTCTAGATTATGTCATCTCCCATGCACAGGCAGATCAACGGCCTTATCTTCAAATAAATGTGCTAGGTTATTCCTTGTTAGGTTTACTGGATTCCGGCGCCAGTCGCACGATAGTAGGGTTACCTGGTTTTGAAATTCTACTCAGTTTAGGCCTTAAGTTAATAAAAGATCCGAGCTCTTGTACAGTAGCAAATGGCGAGGTTTGTCAGAGTAGTGGGTACGTTCAGACTCCTCTCACACTAATGGGAAAAACACGATTAATTAACGTCCTCGTATTACCCGCGTTGTCCCACACTATCATCTTAGGAATCGATTTTTGGAAGGCCATGGAGATTATTCCGGATCTGAACCAGGATGTTTGGCATTTCTCTGAATCGCCAAATTTGGAACTGGCCAGCGTTCAGAGTATTGACAAATTAATCGCGACGGAAAGGAATACACTAACTGAATTAGTACGACAGAAATTCGATGATATGGGAACAGGTCTTGGTTGTTGTAGGGTAGCAGAGAACGAAATTGTGATGGAACCTGGAATGAGACCCATTAAACAACGTTATTATCCGGTGTCTCCCCATAAACAGAAAGTCATCGATGATGAGGTAGAGGAGATGTTGAAACTAGGAGTAATAGAGAGGTCAAAGAGTCCCTGGTCTAGTCCAGTGTGTTTAGTAAGGAAAAAGGACGGATCGTATAGGTTTTGTGTAGACTACCGCAAGGTGAACTCATGCACCAAGAAGGATGCTTACCCGATCCCATATATTTCGACCATCTTAGACCGGTTGCGAGATACGCGATTTATCAGCTCCATCGATATAAAATCCGCGTTTTGGCAGGTACCACTAAAAGAATCGTCACGTGAGTTTACTGCATTTACAGTACCTGGTAGGGAATTGTTCCAATTTTGCCGAATGCCGTTCGGATTATCGAATGCACCAGCTACTTGGCAGAGGATTGTGGATGCCCTAGGTTCCGAATTGGAGCCCAACGTAATGGTTTACCTGGACGACATTATTGTAATCACCAACTTCTTCTCCGAACATCTGCGACTACTCGAAGAGGTTTTTGATCGTTTACGCCTTGCTGGTCTGATAGTCTCTCAAGAGAAGTGTCACTTTTGTACACCTCAGTTGCAGTATTTAGGTTACGTAGTCGATGATAAAGGGTTGCGCCCAGATCCAGAGAAAGTGGAAGTCATCGTGAATATTCTACCTCCGAGAAACGTCAGTGAGGTTCGTAGGTTTGTAGGTACTGCTTCGTAGTATAGGCGGTTTGTCCCTAACTTCTCCTCTGTATTAGCTCCCATTTTGAAATTAACTAAAAAGAATGCAACCTGGAACTGGACTCTAGATTGTCAACGCTCATTCACTGAACTTAAAGAGCGATTGGTTACGGCACCAATTTTAACGGCCCCAGATTTTGAAAAGACGTTTTATCTACAAACTGACGCGTCAAATTATGGACTCGGTGCAGTGTTGATACAGCAATATGAGGAAGGCGAAAAGGTTATTTGCTATCTATCTAGATCTTTGACTAAGCAGGAGATGAAACTGTCAGTTACCGAGAAGGAATGTTTGGCAGTCATTTGGGCAGTTGAGAAACTAAGGCATTATTTAGATCATGTCCACTTTATCGTCATCACAGACCATGCATCCTTATTGTGGCTACATCGGCTGAAAGATCCCCAAGGTCGTCTCGCTCGTTGGCAATTACGTCTTCAACAATTTGATTTCAAACTCATTCATCGTAAGGGTAAAGATCACGTAGTTCCGGATTTCCTTTCTAGAGCCGTGCCGGAGTCGGCTGACTCGCTGAATACGATAGACTCCTGTCTTGTTTCACCGGGAACCACCAAAGATAAATGGTACGCGAGAATGTTAGCTAATGTGCAGAGTAATCCCTTAAAATATCCGTTGTGGCGTGTACAAAACGGTGCCCTGTATAAGTTCGTGAAGCCTGATATTCTTAATGTGTCGCCGCTCTCAGACGATTGGAAATTAGTGGTGCCTAAAGACCAACGCGTCCCCATCCTACAACGCCGTCATGATTTACCATCTGCTGGACACGTAGGCGTATATAAAACCTTTGGGAAAATCTGTCAGAACTTTTACTGGCCCAAAATGAAAATTGACGTGTCTAGGTATGTTCGTTGTTGCAAGAGTTGTGCCCAGAATCAAGTTGAGCAAAAAGCACCAGCAGGGTTGATGGGCGATCGTCCTGTAATATCCGAACCCTTCCAGGCAATAAGTCTAGATTACATTGGACCTCTCCCTAGATCAAAAAAGGGTTACCAGTATATCCTAGTTGTTTCTGATAATTTCAGTAAGGCAGCCTTCTTATATCCGTGCCGAACTGCTACTGTCAAAAACTTGACGGAAATTATGGAAGGTTTCTTTTTGTTGTATGGAGCACCCATGACTTGCGATAATGGTGTTCAAATGAAATCAAAAGAATTCCGGAAACTGTGTGAGAAATATAACACCCGAATGTTCTTTACCGCACATTACAATCCACGCGCTAATCCTACCGAACGACACAATAGGGTTATTAAGACCATGTTACGTACATTTGTGAAGCAAGACAACCACAGGACCTGGGATGAGCATCTTAATGAAATCGGTTGTGCAATCAGGACAACGCCGAGTGAAACCACCAAATACAGTCCATATTTTGTTCTTTTTGGTAGGAAACATAAACTTTACGGAACGGATTACGAGAATAAACTTCGGACGGACCCAATAGAAATTAACGACTAAAAACCGTCGTGAGAGCTTTGCGAAGCTATATCTGCAAGTTCGACAGCGTATAGAGTCTGCAAGAGTGCAAAATGCAAATCGTTATAATCTGCGTCGTCGACCTCTATCTTTTAGTTGTGGGGATAAAGTTTGGAGAAAGAATAAAGTCCTGTCGGATGCTCTAAAATTCTATTTGGCGAAGTTAGCACCAGCGTATCTTGGTCCTTTTGTTGTTAAACGTAGGTGTGGTTCTTGGTCCTATGAACTCCAGGATGAATTAGGAAATTCGAAAGGTATTTGGCATGTCCAGGATTTGAAGCCTTTTTGTGAATCACTCGCTTCAGACGACAATTCTCTATAGTATACTTGAATCTTTGGTTGATTTTCCTTTGTGACTTTCGTTATTTCTCTTATTGTTCTTACTTTTCTGTTTAGTGTTTTGTGGCGCCTTGTGGCTGGAGGCGTAAGAATTTCACCACCCGAGGATATTTCAGACGGAGTGGGTAAAAGTCCCCTAACCTTAACACTGCTAGCCCCTAATCCATATCGGTTACTTTCACACTCCATTCTCGGAAAGCTTCTTGATATTTATTGCTTCTTTTGCCGACTGTTTTAGTGGTTAACCATATCGGTTACCTTTCCACTCTGTCCTCAAGAAGTTCCTTGATATTAATAGGTTCTTTTACAGTTATTCTTATTGACGATAATCGTGTGATTTATGAAAGTCTTTCATTGCCAACTTAAAATGCAGATGCAGATTTTAGAGGTAATGTCTTTACAGTAAGCCTCTTATCGTACCAGATTTCCATAACCTTTGCGGTCTTTCCATACCCTTGTCTCTTCTATACCGGTTACCGTCCTCTTGGTCTTCTTTTCACTTTCAATTAAGTTGTTGCGGAATCAGACATTTTTGGTAACTCACTGCAAATACTAGCAGAATTTATCTTTAGCTTTTCTTTGGGAAATGCAGAATTTGGTCATCTTTTAGAAGCAATTATTTCAAATGGTTGACCTTGCTTGGGAATTACTGCCCGCTACTTAGAAATTCATGAATTTTAAAAGATTTTCTTATGTTCCTGAACATCTTCAGAACCATGGAAAGCACAACCAATTCCCTAATAAAAAAAATCATATTAGAATTCACACTGAGTTAATAGAGTTTCGTTGTAATATTAGAATCCGCATTGGGCTATATTACTGTACCATTGGGTTGGTTTTCCAACCTGACCACTTTCTGGATCCAAGTTTCGTTCTACCCTTAGTGAACTTATCTTTACCTTATCTATATTTAGTTACATCGTTTTCCTGCTTCGTTGGCTTTAGAATGAACTCATGGTTTTGGTTTCATTCGTAGTGGATCTACGACACATTTTGTGGATTTCGAGGTCAAACCTTTGATTTTCCGACCGGGCTATTGGTTGTTGAGTGTCCGGTGGAAAAACCACATAGTGGGATTTGTAGAGGAATTTTTCGGGGTCTATTTAGTAGGAACTTAGGTATTGTTCACTTATGGTATCTTTCGTTGCTTGGATTCAGACCCTTTTTCAACATAACCAACGTTGACTCTTTCGTGCCTTGTGGCTGGAGGCCTAAGAATTTCACCACCCGAGGATATTCCAGGCGGGGTAGGTAAAAGTCCTCCAACCTTAACACACAGGATTCGGGACTTTCTGTGTCCCTTTCTTCATTTTACCT
Organism: Altica lythri; assembly: GCA_964028335.1. NCBI lineage: Eukaryota > Metazoa > Arthropoda > Insecta > Coleoptera > Chrysomelidae > Altica > Altica lythri. Next base: position 56,524,073 of record OZ034803.1, on the reverse strand, counting down.
TGTCTCTGGTTCCCGAATCTATATTATCTTACGTTATCTCCATCAGTAATTGTATTACGTTGCTTCCATCAGCATTTTCTAGTATGCTTTCGTCTCTTTCCTCCTTCCAAATTTTTTTTTATTGTTGATTATTGCGTTACCCTATTTGTGTCTGGAGCGAGGATTAGGCTTACTTTACCTGCATTTTGTACCATTTGAGTTTAGAGTTTAGGAGTTTATAGTTTAGTGGTAATAATGTTGTGGGTTTGTAGTTGTGGATATTAGTCCGGTTTAGTTTGGATATTGGTCCGGTTTAGGTTCAAAAATGTTCTTTTGTGGCTTTCTACTAGGAGTACGTTAGGACTGTTTATTTTGTCAGTCCCTAGGTTGCTAGGGAATTATGTTAGTTGGGGGGGTTTCTTTTTAACTTTATAACTCGAAAGGGTACCTCATTGACGGATCTAACAGGAGTCTTACCCACAAGGAGTCCTTTTCCCAATTCATGGTCATGGTTCTTCGGCTCTATCATGGCTGGGGCACGATCTGGCTCCAATCCATCCAACCGCGCTGTTACGACACATTCGCAGCTCGCCGGAAGTTCGATATCATCGATTAGCTTAATCGAGGCATTGTAAACTTGTTTTCGGTGCAGGAATATTTCCTCATTATCAGTACGAAGGATACGTCGGCGAAGATCCAAATGAAAACCACACTGGAGCATAACGTCCATACCCAGAACAACATATTCATCAACGTCAGCCACCAGCACTGAGTGAACAAGAGAGGTTGAACCAAACTGTAGCGTCGCTTGTATCTCACCGTAGACTCTAGCAGATTCTCCGGTAGCGGTACACAGTCTCCAACTGGTAGGCAACATCTTATTTTGCAAAATGATGGTTGGTCGGACGATAGTTTTCGTAGCTCCAGTGTCTACCAGCATGCTTATATTCTTCCCATCAATTAGTCCATCTACATATAATCTACATGTCGACGTGATGTCGCAGAGTTGCCAATTTAATGGTGTGAGGGGCCCCGGGAATGTTTGGGATCGATGTCGCCCTCCAGGAGTCGACCCGTTTAAAGTTTTCCTGCTGCTGGGGTACTTCAGCAGAAGATTTTTCTTTTTTGGGGCAAGTATTTCTTATATGGCCTAGTTCTATGCAGTACCAGCATCTCACTGGGCGCCTTCTTTTTAGAGATAACTTCATTAACCTCTCTACTACCGCTTCGACGTCGCTAACGGAATGAACGGCATAGTCGCAGTTACCGGTGACTTCCCTTAGTCGAGCAACTCCACGTGAGGCCTCGGTCGCCGCCTCAAACTCCAGGGCAATGGTCAAGGCGTCCACAAGAGTCTTCAGCCGCACCAACCGTACAGCGCGCTGCAACTCGAGGTCTCGAAGACCATCGGTAAAGGTTTGGACTGCTAGGCACTCCAGGAAATCCTCCGCTGCATTGGAATACGCAAGCCGTACCATTCTTGCCACTTCCGCCTCAAATTTTTTGGATAGTCTCTCCATTTTTCTGCTTTCGGCTCTTTAACTGCATTTGGTACACCGTTTGTAGATTAGTTTGACCATAACGCATCTCTAGACGATTCACCAATAACTCGAAGTTGTTAGCTTCATCCGGTGTCAATGATTGCAAGACGTCTAAAGCTTCGCCTCGCTAAGCTACGGTTAGGGACAATGCCTTCTCCTGGGATGACCATCCATTCGCTCTGGCCGCTGCGTCGAATTTCTTTAGGTAATTTGGCCAGGAAGTCTTTCCATCGAAGGTCGAGGGTTTCATCGTAGTTCGTACCTGGGTCGCCCCCCCGTTTCCTCGTCGGTCGATGTCTATGTGGCAGGTTTCCATCGTTTCTGCATCTCCGTCGCCGTGGTGGATGGGCTGGTTTCGACAACCAGCTTCCTGTTCTCGTTGAAGCTTCCTTATTTGGGACTGCATTTGTTGGTGATTCTGCTCGTCTCGCAAGTTGGCCCCTTGGTGATTCTGCTCGTCTCGCATGTTGGCTACTTGCTGGTTCAAGTCGTCCACTTGCTGATTCAAGTTGGTCACTTGTTGCATATTTCGGAGCGCAAATGCGATATTTGCTGGGAGAAGGAACTGGATAACTCTTCTGGTAGGGTAGACATCCGTTATGATAGCTGGGACACCTTTTCGCGCTGGCTTCTTATCTGACTGGATAGCTCCTCTTGTTGGTTTGTCATTCGTCCTGATAGCTCCTTTTGCAGCTGGGAAAGTTGTTGAGTTTGTTCTTCTTATTGGCTCGTTATTCGTTGGGACAGCTGGGACATATCTTCGCGCTGGCTCTTCATCTGACTGGAAAGCTCCTCTTGTTGGCTCGTCATTCGTTGCGACAGCTGGGACATATCTTCGCGCTGGCTCTTCATCTGACTGGAAAGCTCCTCTTGCTGGCTCTTCATCTGACTGGATAATTGGGCCAGTTGTTGGGCTAGTTCAGAATTCGCTTTTTGATTTGGGTCTTCAAACTCCACAGAGTCTAAATTATTAGCTAGGTAGTATTCACGGAGACTACTCAACAATACGGATTTAGTCCCAGTAGTTTCCAATTCCAAATCTTCGAGCTCTTTTCTGAGCTCAGCCACCAATAGTTCATTTATTTTCTTTCCAGGCATTCTTGTATCTTCACCCCACACCTGACACCAATTTGAAACACTTATGGGGACTTTAACACAATTTTATTTACAAAATTGTTAAGATACACAAAACTCTGCTGGATAACGTCTAAACTGCTTGACAATACAATGAACTTTTGTGAATATTTGAACTTGAACTTTGAACTGACGTTAACTGCCCATACATCCCCTTATATACAACATTATTTAATCTAGTCAGTGTGTTTAGAACTTTCTAGAATCTTCTAGAAACATTATTTAATCTAGTCAGTGTGTTTAGAACTTTCTAGAATCTTCTAGAAACATTATTTAATCTAGTCAGTGTTTTTAGAAGTTTCTAAAAATCAACTGTCAATAACAATCTTTTAAATTAAGGTTTCTTCACGGTTATCCCGTTACAATACTAATGAAATTTTCTTCGTAGCTGGGTATAGTTTCGTTTTAAGTTAATTTTTGTTTTTTTTTGCATTCACAAAAAATGCTGACAGGAGAAAGAAAACTAATAAATACAAAATAGTAGTCGCCATATGTAATCTGAAACAGAACACACAGAAAATGTGACTCTTATATTAAACACTACTTGGTTAGATTAGATGTTTATTGGGTTGGCTGTTAGCCTGTATCACTGCGACCTTTGCAGATCTATTGTGACCATACCCATTATTATGGCACTATAAACATAGGTATTATCGTCAGCCATGTTTTGTCCAATGTCAACCACAAAACCAGAGATATTAGAACAGATGTGTTGATGCCTAATATAAAGTTGGCAACAAGTTCTGACATCGGCGCACCATGTTTAAAACTTTACTTTTACATCCATTTTGTGCTTAAAGTACCTTAAGTTTATTTTAATCTAAAACCACTAGTACTTACTCTGTCACTATACCGTTATAAGTACTTTTTCGCTTTTCGAGATACCAGCTGGTTTAGTTCTCATTTTCACCACTACAAAATACGATTCCACGTCTCTTTAATTTGTCTATGATCTGACACGTAAATTGAATGACATTGAAAAAAAAATGGCTGATGATAATACCTATATCTATAGAGCCTTACCATTATCTCAAAACACTACTTAGTAGTTTTACACCTATAATACTTAGAATTAATTAATGCTTGGCAACATTGCTTTTGTTCATCATTCGTTGCGGAAAAATTCTTATAGCCGCTAGACTGGTAAAAAATCGCAATTTTTATTGGAGACTTTGTCTAGTTACTTATTACGATTGGTTGATAATAAGTGTAATTATAGTCAACCAATAAACCAATAATTTTAATTAATTTTTAGTCTTATATAAAAACTTACTGGTGTCCGGCACGTGCCACAGTATTCTCAAAGCCTTGTGTTGTTTACTTGGTTTTTTTATGGCTCTCGTAAATATCGAGTATCTGAATAATACAAGTGACCGAGGATTTATACAGCAAATAAGATAAAATAAGAAATATCATAAGAAATAAGACAAAAATTGATTCGTTTATACAGTCAATTAAGAAATAAGAATCAACCAATGAAATCACGGCTTTTTTTGACATTGACGTTCATGTCTACTGACAACTTCATGTTTATTATATCTTTGTGCGCCAAAACTTGTAACCTCTTAATTTTCATGTATGGTCGTTTCACATTTCACTGGGAACTCATTTGTTTATTAAATTATTATTTTTGTTTCTTCGCGACATAATGGATGACAGACTCTTGATTGAGCAGGTATCTTCATTTCCACAACTGTATGTGAAGTCAGATCCACGTTACAAAAATGTGAGGATGAAAGAAAACGCCTGGAAAACAATTGCGGTAATTGTACAGGAAACACGTAAGCAATGTATTCGGATTGTTGGACATTTCCCTAACTATTCATTTTACAGCTGAAGCATGTGAACATAGGTGAAAACTTCTAAGAAATAAGTACACTGCATTAAAGAGGGATTATAAAAATACAGCTTCAGGTTCTGGGGCCTCTGAAGTTACCTGGCCCTATTTTGAGGTGATGCGATTCTTGGACCCTTATCTGTTAACTAGAAAGTGAGTTTATTCGTTTGAAATCGATTTCATGTTAGTAAAATATCATAATATATATTTATTCTCAGATCATATTCAAACTTGAGTGTAAAGAGGAAGCCTGAAGCTACAGAGTGGGACTCATCAATGTCCACAATTTTTGAAGAGGACCTCTCTCAAGAATCTCAAGATTTCGAGACAAAAAATTCTCCAGCTAGAAGAGTTGAAAGTGAAGCCAGTCCTTCTTGCCAAACCCCTACACAAAATACACAAAAAAGTAATACCACTCCTGGTAAAAGTAGCCAAGGTTCCCAATCATCTCAATCTTCTTCAAATAACAACAGAAAAAGAATTTTGTTTGCTAATATTCCCAGGGCATACCATTCCTGCCAAAAAATCACAACCGGATATATTAGCAGACAAATTGACAGGATGCTTTGAAGCTTTTCAGAAAGCTGTAGACAATACTTCCAATCAGTCTGGACAAACTGAAGATGAACACTTTGTGAAAAGTTTAGTCCAAGACATGAAAGTGTTCTCTCCAAGAGAGAGAATAGTCATAAAAAAAGAAATTTACTCTGTTTTAGTAAAACATCTAGAAGATTCAGACTGATAAATTTTTCTAATGTTGTTTTTTTTTTTAATATTCATTAGGAATGTGTTTTTATTTATTTTCTGTTATTGATGTGTAATGTTATTTTTTGTTTTAAACATGGTTTTTTCCTTTTTTTATTTATTGAGAATGTATTTTTATTTTTTTTTGTTAGTGATCTGTGATTTTATTTTTGTTGTGAACATGTTCCTCTTTTTAATATTTATTAAGAATGTATTTTTATTTTTATCCTTGGATTTTTTGATGAGAATATATTTTTATTTTGTTTATATGACTATTTATTTTCATAATCTTCTGTGATATTTGTCTACTCTGTAATGAAAGTAAGGGGTGCAGTTTTATTTTATTTTCTTTGAATCTTATGAACTTCACTTGTTAATGATTTAACAGGGTGAGTTTGGTGGATTGGAACCTTGCATCAATATTACTAGGTTTATACCTAATTGATGTAAATTAAATAAAATTAGGTGACTAGTTTGAAAGAATTTATTTTAGAAAAAATATAAAGTAAAAAATCACACACACAAACTCTCAAACAAAATAGTCTGGAGCACCTTCCTTATACAGGGTCATTCAAAATGGGCGGAACACCTGATTTATGGCTTAACTATGAATTATACGATAATTTGACTTAGGTAAAAGTTTTTGTACATTTAATTTACTATTTATTGATCTTTTCACATTTTCCGAAAAAGTAAAAGTTTTCAAGATATGATGTCAAAGGACAATATTTTAAATGGATCACCCTGTATTTATATTTTTTTTCAAATTGGTAGGACCTGTCTAAATTCATTAATGGTACATTTAGTGGGTCTGAGACTTATGGTTTTATAAATATCAATTAATTAAAAAAATTATTTGACACCATATGAACCATAGGTAATAATCTAAACTTAAATAAAACACATTTATTTGAAGTAGGCGTTGTTCAAATTATTATGGTTCATTTGGTGTAAAATAATTTTTTTAATTAATTGATATTTATAAAACCATAAGTCTTAGACCCACTAAATGTACCATTAATGAATTTAGACAGGTCCTACCAACTCGAAAAAAAATATAAATACAGGGTGATCCATTTAAAATATTGGCCTTTGACGTCATATCTCGAAAACTATTACTTTTTCGGAAAATGTGAAAAGATCACTAAATAGTACATTAAATGTACAAAAACTTTTATCTAAGTCAAATTATCGTATAATTCATAGTTAAGCCATAAATCAGGTGTTCCGCTCATTTTGAATGACCCTGTATATTTTGTTCCACTGATTTGGAAGTGCTCCTTGGGCTGAAATTAAATAGTCAGCCAGTGTATCTTTCTGTTCAAGATTCCTCCCAAGTGATTTGAGGATGCATGGCCAATGGATGGCAGCTGGATTCCTGGTTCAGATCCATTCAGAATACCTGTAGGACAGTATCTTCTTTGGTTGAGTGGAAAATCCTCCTCTCCTTTCTGGATGTAATTATGAAGAACTATACAGGCCATTACAATTTTATCACAGAGTGCCTCATTGGCAATAATTGGGTTCCTTAGACGCCGCCACCTTTGGGCCAAGATGCCAAAAGTTATTTCTATAACAATTCTGGCCCTTGATAATCGTAGGTTGAAAATTCCTTTTGTATCATTCAAAAATTTACCTGGGTATGGTCTCATAATATTTTTATGAAGTGGAAACGCTTTATCTGCCACAAAAAAGTGGGGAAACAAAATATTTGTACCAGATAATGCTTTTGGTGGAGGTATATCTAGTACACCATTCAGCAATGCATTGCCAAAGTCAGATTGAATGAATATGTAGCTATCATGATTAGCTCCTTCTCTACCAATATCTACATATGTGAACTTGTAAAATGGGTCACAGGCAGCCATTAATACAGAACTGAAAATAAAAATAGTTGAACCAAACTTGATTGTATTCAAGAGAATATTTTATTACCTGAAATTTTTTTTATAAGAGAAAAATGTTGACCCTCAATTACTTGGGCATTGAATAGCAATATGTCAATGGCACCAATGCAATTAGGCATATTCCAACGTTTATAAAAAGATTCAAAGATGTCACACAGGTCTTCTTTCCTTGGAGGTGCCAAAACTATTGGTGTCAGAACATCCCACAATCCTTGGCAGACCTCTTCTATAATGAAATGGACAGTGGTTTTTCCAATGAAATGATTCCATGCGATTTCTTGCATAGAACATCCTTCAGCTAGGTAGCTGAAAAAGGTTTCAAAATGGAATGAATATTGTATTGTTGGTTTCTCCAGTACTCACTGTAATGTGATAGCAAGCCGATGACCTGGTTCTATGGGAAGTTTGCTAGGGTCCCTTCTCAAGTGGGATTCTACTAAATCCAGAATGTGTTGGAACATTTCTGGTGACATCCTCGTGTATTTAAAGAATTGCTCCATGTCATGCCTTTCAGCATATAATAGAAGTTTGTGATAGACGCCATTATTTCTATTCACCTGATTCATAGGCCGCACTTTGAATCTCCTTCGAGATCTAAAGAGCTTCTTCCTCATTAATAGAATAGCCGTTAATGAAAGCATGACGAACATACCAATCATCATGGTATTTTTATCCATTTTTTTCACAAATACAACGTGGAAGATTTCAATTAAAGTAGGTACGATGATATGATTAAGATAAGATAAACAAAGGACTATCGAATATACAAAAAAAAATTGGAAACAGTAAACAAAAACAAAGAACGAAAAAATGTTGAAGGTTAGGAATGAAACAATTCTGTCATTTCTGTCTGCAGTCTGCACATACGTACTTCAATTTTCGAACTAAAATAAGATAAGAATGAAAAATAAGTCCATTCTTATTTAATTCCTTATTTCTTATTTTATATCAGTACATGTATAAACGCTCTCATTGAATTACGTATGTTCTATTTTCTAATCTTATTCCTTCCCAGCAAACACTTAACCGCAGCCGCTATGCAAAAACTGTACACCGTTTACTGTACTAAATGCAGTAATGATGGTGCAAGAACTGTATCGAAACGGACCATATACGTCCCGCTGATTTGCAAACTTGCGGTACAGTTCAAACTGCGTTTGAACTTCGGTTGAAGTGCGGTCACTGTGCGGCAGTTGTGCCAATTGATTTTTGCAGCTTCTATGCAGCAATAATACAGTATCTTCACAGAAGTTGTACACAAATGTTTTACAGTAAATATGCCGTCAATATACAGTATATGTGCAGCTACTGTGCTACTTAATGCAGCTTGTACACAGTAGAACCATTATTAGTTTATATACAGAGTGTAAACGAGATTGGTTACAAATTTTTACAGGACAGGAACGTCCCTTAAATAGTTTTAAATTTTTTTCTTGAAAAAACAAGATCTCAATGAACTTTATGCTTTATAAAAAAATCTGAGTCTTTCAAAAGACACCCCAAAAATGTGTTAACAAACATTTTATTTAAATCGTTCACCGCATTTAGAATAGAGATAAAATTTAATTGTATTTTTTTACACCATGTATCTTAAAAACGCAGTTTTGGACATGTTATTAAAAAAAAAATGTTTATGAAAACATGCACCTGTGTAGAACTGCATAAGATTTCAAATGTAATTTAAATCACCCTTCTATGTAAAAACTTATGCTTATTAAATGTTTTAAGTTCTTATTACATTTTCAAATATTTAGTACATTAATTAAGTTCCAAAAATAACTTAGCAATCTTTATTCTGTTATAAAGTGTGTTTTGAGGGGCAAAATTATTTAATCTAATGAAAGTCAGTTTAATCAATCAAACTGTTAATAATATTGTGCCAAATTGTCAATTCAATTTAAAACTTTTTATAAGTTTTTAGGGTATAGGTATTGTGAAAATAAACAAAAGTTTGGAAAATAACAAAAAATATAATATGAAAAAAAAAATATTTCCAAACAAACGACATAAATAAAACAAATAATAAACATAAAAAAAAAATTTAAAAAATTTAGCGAGTTATTCTGCCATCCTCTCTCTTTTATTTTTCCTCTCATACATGTTTCTCAACCATATTTTTACTGTGGTCTCAACTTCTGCTTGTGACGAATTTTCGCTACACCTATTTTTTCTTACAGCAACTAAACAAAAAGAAAAAATAGTTAGGCGTTTTAATTTTAATAAATATGTATGTATACAGGGTGTTTCAAGAGGCATGGTACAATCTGAAAGGGTTAAAAACTTATTCACCTTTTTGTATTTTTTAACAATAAAAAAAGTTATGGAAAATAAACGCAGCATTCTACTGTTTTGTTTTAAGTTATGTTTAATTCTTAGAGGTGTCCTAAGATCTTTAAAATAGTTTCAAAAACTCTGTTATCTTAGAGCCAAGGAAAAAAAAAGCCTTTAAAATAAGTTTTAATTAAAAAAAATATAACTAAGTTCTTTAAAATTGGATGCTCAAACAATTAAATTAATCTTTGATCCACTCTTAGAAAATAGTAAAACCAAAAACAAAACAGTAGAATACCCCGTCTATTTGCACAAATGCTTTTGTTGTTCACAATATTCAATATTATTAAACAATACAAAAAGTTAAATAAGTTTTTAACCGTCAACAATAATTAGATAACCGCATATATGGCTTTTTTGATTTTTTGAAACACCCTGTATACTTACCTAAAATTGCTTGGTTAATGTTCACAAATTTTGGAAAAGCTGTTTTTTGGTGACGCCCCGACCAGTTCAACTGCAGGCTCATATTTTTTGATAACATCTTTGTTAAGATGTTTCTGCAAATCTCTTCCTTGTTTTTGCCACCGAGCATTCCAAGAAAATTAACCTAAAAAAATGAAATGCAACCAACTTGTTATATAATAAAAAAAAAACAGATTTAAAATCTAAAATAAACATTGAAACACGTATGGGGGCTTTTTACACAATTTATTTACAAAATTGTTAAGATACACTGAACTCTGCTGGATAACGTCTAACTACTTGACAATACAATGAACTCTTGTGAACACTTGACTCGAACTGACGTTAAGTGCCCATGCATCCCCTTATATACAATAAATTAAACAAATGAACATTCTGGAACTTTCTAGAATTTTCTAGAAACATTATTTAATCTAGTCAGTGTTATTTTTAGAAGTTTCTAAAAATCAACTGTCAATAACAATCTTTCAACTTAAGGTCCCTTCACGGTTATCCCGTTACACTGCCCTCTCCTTAGATTCATTCCTCCTGGAATGTTATTTCCTACATCGGAATCCCGCACACTCCCTGAGCCAGCCAAACCATCTTCTTGGGGTTGCTGCGCATCTCCACTGTGGTTTCCCTGGTAAGGCGCCAAACGATCATGATGGACCACGACGGGTTTCCCTCTGGGAATTTTCACGATCCGATAAATGACATCGTTAATCTTCTTTTTGATGGTGTAAGGACCTTCCCAGTTCTTCTGTAATTTGGGACAAATACCTCGACGCCGTCGGGGGTTATAGAGCCAGACTAAATCTCCAACTTGGTAACTCTTTTCCATTGTCCGCGTGTCATAGTACCTCTTCATCCGATCACTAGATAATTGTAGTTTTCCACGCACCAGGTTGTGTATATTCTCCATTCGATTCTGAAGGTCGGCGACATATTGTTCACGGGCCATTTCTTCACCAGGTTTACAACCAAACACCAAGTCACATGGTAGCCTCATTTCTCTACCGAACAGGACCTTCGCAGGCGTTTGGCCAGTTGATTCGTTGATGGCCGATCGAATTGCCATTAGAAATAGTGGAATATGTCGATCCCAATCCCTCTGACAATCTGACACCCCTTTTGACAGATAGTTAGTTATAGTCCGGTTCATTCGTTCCACCATTCCATCAGACTGAGGGTGCATCGCTGTGGTTCTCGTTTTGTGGATACCTAATCTTTGGCAAACTTCTTGAAACAGCTTGCTCTCAAAATTTCTTCCTTGATCTGAATGTAATTCTAGTGGTACCCCAAATCGGCTTACGAATTCTTCAACCAATATATCTGCTAAAGTGGTGGCTTCCTGATTGGGCACTGCATATGCTTCAACCCATTTAGTGAAGTAGTCCATTACAACAAAGATGTACTTGTTTCCTACATCGGTCTGTGGAAGTGGCCCCAATACATCTACTGCGATTCTTTCAAAAGGACTTCCAACCAGGTATTGCTGCATCTCCGCCTTCGGTTTTCGGTGCGGACCGTTACTGGCAGCACATGTAGTGCATTTACGACACCAATCTTTAACATCATTAGTGCAATTTACCCAGTAAAATCTATCTCGGATCTTTTGCAGCGTTTTCGTGATACCCAGATGTCCTCCAGAACTATCATTATGCATCTGTTTTAAAATTTCCGGTACAGAATTTCTTGGGACCACTATTTGTTTCCTTGTTTCTGTGCCCTCGGAATTTTCTACAAGTCTTTTAACGAGTCCTCCGTCCAAAATTAAAGAGTTCCATTGGGACCAGTATGCTTTTAAAGCAGGAGAGGATGAGGATATCTCTCTCCACAACGGACGACGGTCCATTCTCTTCCATTCCCGAATCTTTCTCAGAACGGGATCGTTTTCTTGTTGCTCCTCCAGCATAGAGCTCTCGTCTTCTGGCACAACCTTAACTAAGGCAAGTTTTTCCTCGTTCTGCTCCATACGGGTACAATGGGGGCAATCAGGTCGACATGGTCTTCTGGAAAGTGCATCAGCATTACGATGTTTTGTTCTAGGTCTGTGCTCGATTTCAACATCATATTCCTGCAGTTTTTCGAGCCATCTTGCTATCTGTCCTTCTGGGTTTCTAAAGCTAAGTAACCACTTTAAACTAGCATGGTCTGTTCTGATCAGGACTTTTCTACCATACAGATATTTATAAAAGTGTTCGACGGATTTTACAACTGCTAACAGTTCCCTCCGAGTTACACAGTAGTTCTTTTCAGCTTTCGATAAAGTTTTGCTGAAGTAACCAACCACTCTTTCCTTACCATGTTGTAGCTGTGACAAGACGGCTCCAATTCCCACATTGCTGGCGTCGGTGTCCAGAATAAGCTTACCATCAGGAAGTGGATAAGCAAGAACAGGTGCTGACGTAAGCTGTTTCTTCAATATTTCAAACGCCTCTTGACATTCCTGATCCCAACAGAAGGACTTATCTTGTTCTGTCAAACGTGTCAAGGGTTTGGCGATGTCTCCAAAATTCTTGACATATCGTCGGTAATAGGAACAAAGACCCAAGAAACTCCGGAGCTGATGTTTGTCTATAGGGATTGGCTATTCCTGAACGGCTTGTATCTTAGCGGGGTCAACAGCAACGCCATCCTTGCTTACGTTATGTCCTAAATAGTTGACCTGTCTCTGGAACAAGTGGCATTTCTTAACATTCAATGTTAGATTAGCGTTCTGTAATCTTTTAAAAACTTCTTCCAGGTTAGATAAATGTTCCTTAAAGGTCTTACCCATTATAATGATGTCGTCTAGATAAACTAGACAAGTTTCCCATGACAAACCCCGCAGGATGTTCTCCATTAGCCGTTCAAACGTCGCAGGAGCATTACAGAGGCCAAATGGAAGGACCGTGAATTGCCATAACCCTGATCCACTGGTAAAGGCAGTCTTTTCTTTGTCTGCAGGATTCATTTTAACATGCCAGTATCCGCTTTTAAGGTCTAAGGTAGAAAACAAAGTAGAACCCGCCAAAGCGTCGAGGGCATCATCAATCCTTGGTAGAGGATAACTGTCCTTCTTAGTGACATCATTTAGCTTTCGATAGTCGACACAAAACCGCATTGATCCGTCTTTCTTTCTCACTAATACCACAGGAGAAGCCCACGGACTACTGGATGGTTCGACTATGCCATTTTGGATCATTTCTTTAAGAGCTCTGTCTGCTTCTTCCTTCTTAACTTGAGGCATCCTTCGGGGTACCTGTCGAATCGGACGTGCATCACCAGTGTCAATTCTATGTTGTACAACATCAGTTCTTCCCAGTTTACTTTTAGAACCAAATACAGGTTTATAACGATAAAGTAGATCTCTTACCTGTTTCTTTTCTAATTTTGACAAAGAGGGGTCTAATTTTGTCATTAATTGTTCAATTTCGTTGGTCTCATCTGTTTCCGTAACGTTTACCTTGTGAATTATGGCCATTACCGGTTCTAAACTTCCCATTTCCGTGTCCTTTCGGAGAAGAACTGGATGATCGTTCAAGTTGATAACTCGGATGGGTACCTCTTTGGCGGATCTAACAAGAGTCTTACCCACAAGGAGTCCTTTTCCCAATTCATGGTCATGGTTCTTCGGCTCTATCATGGCTGGGGCACCATCTAGCTCCAGTCCATCCAACCGCGCTGTGACGACACATTCGCAGCTTGCCGGAAGTTCGATATCATCGATTAGCTTAATCGAGGCATTGTCAACTTGTTTTCGGTGCAGGAATATTTCTTCATTACCAGTACGAAGGATACGTTGGCGAAGATCCAAATGAAAACCACAGTGGAGCATAACATCCATGCCCAGAACAACATCTTCATCAACGTCAGCCACCAGCACTGAGTGAACAAGAGAGGTTGAACCAAACTGTAGCGTCACCTGTATCTCACCGTAGACTCTAGCAAAATCTCCGGTAGCGGTACGCAGTCTCCAACTGGTAGGCCAAATCTTCTTTCGCATAATAATGTATGGTCGAACAATAGTTTTTGTAGCTCCAGTGTCTACCAGCATGCTAAAGTTCTTCCCATCAATGAGGCCATCTACATATAAGCTGTCCACGTGATGTCGCAGAGTTGCCAATTTAATGGTGTGAGGGGCTTCGGGAATGTTTGGGGTCGATTTCGCCCTCCAGGAGTCGACCCGTTCTAGTTTTCCTGCTGCTGGGGTACTTCAGCAGAAGATTTTTCTTTTTGGGGGCAAGTATTTCTTATATGGCCTAGTTCTCCGCAGTTCCAGCATCTCACTGGGCGCCTTCTTTTTGGAGATAACTTCATTAATCTCTCTACTACCGCTTCAACGTCGCTAACGGAATGAACGGCATGGTCGTAGTTACCGGTGATTTCCCTTAGTCGAGCAACTCCACGTGAGGCCTCCGTCGCCGCCTCAAACTCCAGGGCAATGGTCAAGGCGTCCACAAGAGTCTTCGGCCGCGCCAACCGTACAGCGCGCTGCAACTTGACGTCTCGAAGACCATCGGTGAAGGTTTGGACTGCTAGGCACTCCAGGAAATCCTCCGCTGCATTTCAATACGCAAGTCGTACCATTCTTGCTACATCCGCTTCAAATTCCTGGATAGTTTCTCCATTTTTCTGTTTTCGGCTCTTTAACTGCATTCGGTGCATTCGGTTGTAGATAAGTTTGACCATAACGCATCTCTAGACGATTCACCAATAACTCGAAGTTGTCAGCTTCATCCGGTGTCAATGATTGCAAGACGTCTAAAGCTTCGCCTCGCAGAGCTACGGTTAGGGACAATGCTTTCTCCTGGGATGACCATCCATTAGCTCTGGCCGCTGCGTCGAATTGTTTCAGGTAATTTGGCCAGGAAGTCTTCCCGTCGAAGGTCGGGGGTTTCATCGTCGTTCATACATGGGTCGACTCCTCGCTTCTTTGTCGTTCGACGTCTGCGTGGCAGGTTTTCATCCTTCTTGCATCTCCGTCGCCGTGGTGGATGGTTTGGTTTCGGCGGCTAGCTTCCTGTTCTTGTTGAAGCTTCCTTATCTCGGACTGCATTTGCTGGTTGATCTGGTTTTGCTCGTCTCGCAAGTTGGACCCTTGCTGATTTTGTTCGTCTCGCATGTTGGTCACTTGCTGATTCATGTTGTCCACTTGCTGATTCAAGTTGTCTACTTGCTGATTCAAGTTGGCAACTTGCTGATTTTGCTCGTCACGGAGATGTGATATTTGCTGGGAGAAGGAACTGGATAACTCTTCTGGTAGGGTAGACATCCGTTGTGATAGCTGGGACACCTCTTTGCGCTGGCTTCTTATCTGACTGGATAGCTCCTCTTGTTGGTTCGTCATTCGCTGTGATAGCTCCTCTTGTTGGCTCTTCATCTGACTGGACAACTGGGAAAGTTGTTGAGTTTGTTCTTCTTGTTGGCTAGTCATTCGTTGCGACAACTGGGACATATCTTCGCGCTGGCTCTTCATCTGACTGGAAAGCTCCTCTTGCTGGCTCTTCATCTGACTGGATAGCTCCTCTTGCTGGCTCGTCATTCGTCCTGATAGCTCCTCGTGCAGCCGGGAAAGTTGTTGAGCTTGTTCTTCTTGCAGCCGGGAAAGTTGTTGAGCTAGTTCAGAATTTGCTTTTTGAACTGGGTCTTCGAACTCCACAGCGTCAGGGTCCAAATCATTATTTACATAGTATTCACGGAGCCTTCTTAACAATACGGATTTGCTTCCAGTAGTTTCCAACTCCAATTCGTCGAGCTCTCTTCTGAGCTCAGCCACCAATAGTTCATTTATCTTTTTTTCCAGGCATTCTTGTATCTTCACCCCACAACTGACACCAATTTGAAACACGTATGGGGGCTTTTTTTACAATTTATTTACAAAATTGTTAAGATACACTGAACTCTGCTGGATAACGTCTAACTACTTGACAATACAATGAACTCTTGTGAACACTTGACTTGAACTGACGTTAACTGCCCATGCATCCCCTTATATACAATAAATTAAACAAATGAACATTCTGGAACTTTCTAGAATTTTCTAGAAACATAATTTAATCTAGTCAGTGGTATTTTTAGAAGTTTCTAAAAATCAACTGTCAATAACAATCTTTCAACTTAAGGTCCCTTCACGGTTATCCCGTTACAATATAAACAGATTTAAAATTTATAAAAACAAATATATACGACTAGATGGTTGAATTATTGTTGTAAGAATTATGTTTTTGAAATAAATTAACGACTTCGTTTTGCAAGTGCATTAGTTTAAATTTATATACAAGGTGCTCCAAATTCAAGAACAACCATCAGCATTTCGAAAACGGTAAAAGATAAATTGGTAATTTTTACATACCTATTTCGAGCAAGAAAGAAAAGTAGATACTTCTATGAGGAAAACATGAAAAACTTACTGGATACCGGATATGCAAATGTGATGCCACATTACAAACGTAATTTAAAAAGCTTTTAAAAACTGTAACAATCGAATATGGCTGCCATATAAAAAAAAGGTTTTGGTGATGGTGGAAAATAGCTGAAACGTCAAATTATAGAAATTATTTTTGTTTTGTTTTTAAATAAACTTAGAAAAACGCAAAAAATTGAAAAAAATCGGATTTTTCCGAAAAACCCTGGAATATTTCAAGTTTCTCAACAACATCTATCAAAAAATAAATAAAACTTTGCCAATAATTTTAACTCCTAATACATCTTTTACCGTTTTCGAGATCCTTATGGTTGCCTTAGAATTTGGACCACCCTGTATACAGGTGAGTATATATTTTTTATGCACATCCGGGCGTTAAAGTGCAGCTTAACGTCCGCCTTTTAAAGCTAAAAGTGCCACTTTAACGCCCGTGGGGTCATTTAAAGCCCGCGGGCGTTAAAACCTATTTCAAGGCCTGCATGTGGATTTTTTAATTATTTTTATGAACACTCTTTCGAATACTCAAATATTTGTCAACTGGCCGGTGTTTATTATTAACACAAAAAAAAATTGTGACACCAATTTTCCAAAAATCATGCGGTTGTGCCCTGTGTGTAATATTATTTTCAATATTATTTTCTAATGCCCAACTAGCTAAAAATTGTTTGGGATTTTTTTTTGACCCTGATGGAATATTTAAAAAATCATTTGTGTGGGTTGAACCGAGGGTTGAGTCATATTCAGGATTGTCATCAGAATCACTGCTTAATACTTTATCGATGGTAATATCCCTTTCACTTTCTCCCTCGCTTTCTCCCCCAGTTTCATAATTGTCCACTTCTAAGTCTCCTTCGTGAAGAGAAATACTACTTTTTGGGGAATTATCAACAATACTATCGCTACTAGAGTGATCATTAGCGACTAAGTTGGTTCTTAAGAAATTTTGTTCACGATTTACAACACCAGAAGAAGTTGAAGGTAAAGAGTCACTGTTAGTCTGATAAGGTAATACTTTTGATTCAATTTCACAAACTTTTAACACATTTTCAACATTTTTTTAGTATTCGGTTTAAGTGCCGCTTGCTTTTTGATTTCAAATCCATTTTATGATGCTATAACTATTTAATTCTAACCATGAACTTAAGGGACGAATGTATATAAGGGAGGAGTTATAAACATATCCAAATAGGGGGAGCAATAAGCTTGTATATGTATTAGAAATACTAGAAATATATTCAACTAGTAGTTTTATACAATACATACCTTATTTTGCTTTTATTATCCATTATATCGATTTACAACGTTAACTGAAGACAAGAGATCAGTTTTAATAGTCTCAATAGCGCACAACACACAGTCTACTACACCTCACAAACAGTCAAACACCAAAATGCATCAAAAAACCAAAATCCAAACTACTATAAGCAAAAACAACATGGCGACGCTGAGAAGGAAGAACGATGACGATGACGTATTTTCGACGGTGTACGGGGTCGGCAATGTCCGATGTCGACCACGAGATCGATCGATAACATACTTCGCGCAGCCGCCAAATGTCGGTATTGAACGAAGTGTTACTGCACATTTACTGCATAGCCGCTGCACGTACGAAATAGTTCCTTTTTGTTCAAGTTCTGGTTGTACAAAAAATGTACAGCAGCTGTAAATTAAATACTGCATTTTTTAAGTGCAGGACTATCAATACAAGAACTGCGCAGTTTGAATTCAACAATTTATGTGCTGCACTTATGTGGCACTTGTAATACAGCAACTGTGGAGTTGCTGTATTTTGTGTTTGTTGGGTTATTTTATCTTATTCGCTGTGTAAACCCACGGTGAAGTCCGATCCTTTACCATACAATTTAGTAAATTGTTTCTTGTTGCCAAAAAGCAAAATTTATCTTTCAACGAAACTATAAAAAGAAACAAAAAATTATATAAAGAAACTGGTTCCCTCCAGTTTGACCGTGCAGATTTCTACAGTAAACTGTACTTTTTATGATTTAAGGTCATTTATTTAATACTAGTTGTACTCGCAACGTCGTTCGCGTGGCGTGTGATTGTTGTATAAAAATTTCTTACCCCACCCCATTTAAGGACTGGGTGAAAAGTTTTTATACACCAAAAGTTAAGTTGAAAGAAGACAAATATGTACATCTGTGAAAACCGCATTCGAATCGGATCAGTAGTTTTCATGTGATGCGCGCACAAACATACAGACAGACAGACAAAAAAATCTAACCACATTTTTGGGTTCTATTTCGATGTACCCGCGGCGTCGTTCGCGTCGCGTGTTGATTTTTGTATAAAAATTTCTTTCCCCACCCCGTTAAAGGGGTGGGGGGAGAAAGTTTTATACACCAGATGTTAAGTTAAAAAGAAGACAATTGTACTCGCAATGTCGTTCGCGTGAAGTGTGATTGTTGTATAAAAATTTCTTACCCCACCCCATTTAAGGAATGGGAGAGAATTTTTTATACACCAGATGTTAACTTAAAAGAAGACAAATACATCTGTGAAAACCGCATTCGAATCGGATCAGTAGTTTTTATGTGATGCACGCACAAACATACAGACAGATAGACAAAAAAATCTAACCACATTTTTGGGTTCTTATTCGATGTACCCGCGACGCCGTTGGCGTGGCGTGTTGATTTTTATATAAAAATTTCTTTCTTCACCCCGTTAAAGGGGTGTAGGGGAGAAAGTTTTATACACCAGATGTTAAGTTGAAAGAAAACAAATACGTCTTTGAAAACCGCATTCGAATAGGATCAGTAGTTTTCATGTGATGCGCGCACAAACATATACATTTCTACAGTTTTATTATATGTATAGATAAGTACTGTGATCATGGAATTTTTTTAAAATAAACGTATAACAGTTGTTTAGGTGTAAAGTATCTGTGCGCATTTGTGGATCATCTCACTCATACATCGTTTATAATAATTCTTCTTTTTATCCACAATTCAGGTATTTTCAAAATCAAAATCGTGATTTTGTTCGAAGTGATGTTTTCGAATCGGTTGGAATCGATTAGCTAATCAGAAACCGTAATTTTAAATTTTGTAAAACTAATAATGCAATCTTGACATCTTTAAAACAATTCATACTAACGGTAGGTATCTCAAAAATGTAAATCTGGTTGCATATGGTGAAGAGAGTTGTGAAATACAATATTCTGAATCTTTTACTAAAGTTGTTATGGAAACATTACTCCATATGGGAATGCTAAATTTTAGCCCTGTTTTGATTTAATCCGGTAATAATTGCCATCATATCTGGGCAACACACTTTACTATGCAAATTTAGTTCGTCACAATTGTAATTTAAATTTATTGGGCAGTCTTGGACAAAGTATAGTATTTTACTCCTGTGTAATGGCTAATATTTACTTAGATAATTTACAACACTCGCTCGTTAAATAATATTATATTATCCTTTAAGAAATACAATAGCGATCTAACTATACGCCTCTCAGGCACCTCTAGTGGCGCAACCAAGCGGACTGCCTCGACATGCGGTTGGGTCAATCGGCTGTCATAAGTGTCATATGCTATGTAATTCCAATGGAGTGTGTGCTTTTTTAAATTTAAAATTTTAATCGATTGTCGTGAAATGTCCGCGAAAAAAGTTAGTGGTCACACTTGTTGTGTTGTTGGGTGTAATTCCCGGGGTTATACTATCCCAGGAATAAGTTATTATAGATTTCCCTCGAAATCGTGGGAAGTAGCTCGTTGCAAGGATTGGATTGTCGCAGTCCGTCGAGTCGAGTATGTACCAATAATAATAATGTTTATCAAATAAAATGTTATGGAGTGACAAAGTTTTTTTATTTCTGTTTTTTTTTCCTTGGACATTTAGTTAGACACAGAAGCATTCAAATTTATTGTTAAGTTTGAAAAGAAAAACTTATTGTGAGAAAAATACCAATTTTCCCATTAGAACCTATGTAATATTATGTGCTTAATTACTCTAAAAGTAGCTAACTATTTTCTAACTATTCACAATCGAGAATTAGCGGTTTTTCAACTAAAGTTTTTAAATAACGATCATTACAGAAGAGTGATGTTGCATGATAAACAATAGGCAAGACACAGCACCTGACTCAACAATAAATTTTATAAACAAACATTTGGTACCCCTATGGGTAATAAGATTTCACCGATCCTCGCAGATTATGTAATGAATTACATTTTAGATTTTGTGATCCAAGTGTTACCTTTTGAGTTATTCTTTATTAAAAAATATGTTGACGATATACTAATAAGCTTCCCTGCCATTGAATTAGAAAATGTTTTATATTATTTTAATAATTTTAATGACTATATCCAGTTTACTTTACAAAAAGAAGATTCAAATAACTCTGTACGTTTTCTTGATACTCGAATAATAATATGTTATTAGTTGATTGGTATATGAAACCATTCAGTTCTGGAAGGTACCTACATTATAATTCCTACCACAAATATTCAATGAAAATTAATTTAATCAAAGAAATGAAAAATCGTGTTCTAAAACTTAGTGATATTTCTTTTCATAATAAAAACCTGAAAATATTATTAAAACTCTTTATTGAGAATGGTTATCCTGTGTCATTGTTAAAAAAAATTCTATTTAATACAATGTCTACTTCCTTAATAAATACACATAATACTAATAATAATACCCAGATAAATTCCTCAAATGATGTAACATTATATATTTCTTTACCATATATTAGAGACCTCACACCTAAATTAGCCCGTGTTTTACTACCTATTGAACATACAAAAGTAGCGTATAAAACAATATTCACTATAAATGAAATCTTTACAAAATTAAAAGACAAAACTCCAATTTTATCTATGACAAATGTTGTCTATAATCTGCCTTGTAAAGACTGTAATTTAACTTATATTGGTCAAACATCGCGTCGCCTTAAAGACCGTCTTACTTCACATAAATCTGATTGCAGACTACATCCCGAACGTAGCGCCTTAGGTGAACATGTCTTCTCAAAAGATCATCGTATAGATTATAATAATGTTGGCATCTTATGTAAGGAAAATAATAATTCTAGAAGGCTTTTCATGGAGATGGTTTTTATTAATAGACAACCTGAATCAATGAATCATAGATCAGATATAGGTCACCTGAATGAAATGTTTTCTTATCTCCTATTTTTAGATAAAAAGCATGCAATTTGATATAGTTTATATTTGGAAATTACTAATTAACTTATTATTTAAGAATGTTTTATTGTAAATTCTGAACTTTCATGACTTTCGACCACAACCATTTAGTCTAGTCGAGAAGTTGATTTCCTGCGAAAAATAATTACCAGTCTCTTAAAAATATGAGTAATAGCTCAAACGATCCAGAATGGCATTTAGAGAAAGACCATTTTTCGATTTTTTTCTGAAGATAAAAATTACAATTGTTATTAACAAAAAACTGAAAAAATAAATAGTCCTTTCGGTTTTTGTTAATATCTTAAAAAGTATAAGTGATAGCTAAAATATTAAAAACGTTTCTGAAAGAGCAGAAAATTTCAGCTGGGATGTTCTGGATTCTCGGAATTGTAGCACCAATATTTATAATTTTAATTTAACGTTGAAAATCGGCTTCCGCGCGGCAATTTTGGCATGCGCGCGTGGCCTCTGTAATGACCGCAACTTTTCAATAATTTTTTTATGCCACTAAATAATATTATAAAAATTAGAAAAAATTCAGATGTCATCTAAACACTTCAAATAAAATGGTCACGCGATAAAAATTGTTGTATCATCATTTTTTAAACAGTTATTTAATTGTTAATTAACAATTTTTTACGAATTTCTGTTATTATAAAAGGCGGTATAAAAGTTTTATTAATTGTTCTAAAAATTTTTCCTTTCTTGGAGCCTTTATTATCAATGTTCTTAACAAGATGACATCATAAAAGTTTTAAAAATTTCCTTAATTCATTAATTATTAATTTGATAATTGAAAAAAACAATTAAAAATGAAAATAATGTTGTTTAAATATATAGTTTTTTAATTTAAAGCTATTGCTGGTTTTATGTTCACGCTGGACATTATATAAATTACCTTTATAATTTTTTCATGCCATTTGTTTATAAATTTTTTATAAACAAATGGATTAATTAAATATTTTCGAAAAATTTTTTTTCACCTTATTATTAGCGTAAAAAAATAATGATTTTTAAATAAAAAAATTTTCTTAATAACAATATTTAATTGTTTATAATCGTTTTTTTAGATATTTAATGTTTAAATTAATTATTAAGAAATCGTTTTTTTTAATCATTATTTATACTTCTAAATATACCTAATTGCT
The DNA here is from genome assembly GCA_964028335.1 of Altica lythri. Classification (NCBI taxonomy): domain Eukaryota; kingdom Metazoa; phylum Arthropoda; class Insecta; order Coleoptera; family Chrysomelidae; genus Altica; species Altica lythri. Next base: position 56,501,461 of record OZ034803.1, on the reverse strand, counting down.
AAAAAAAATTTTTTTTGTTAACAATTTAGTTATTTATTTATATACCAATTTGTTATAAACAATTTTTTTTATTTGCAATAATTTTTTTCTAGAACATAAAAAAATAACAAAAACAGCTATCTACAACAAAATGCCAAAAAAAAAAATTTAATTTTTTACGGAACTTTGTATTTTTATATATATATATATATATATATATATATATATATATATATTTAATCCTCTAAGACCTTAATAATTATTAACAAAATAAATTTATTTAAAACCCAAAAATACTATTTATTTCATCAAAACTTAACATTCGCTCTTTCTGTCTATCTCCATACTAAATAAACCTCGACCTATTAAGTTCACCTTAACAAATCAATAATATTAACTTACTTTCCTGGCTTTGTTCTTATATTTTTTATAAAAAAAATCGAAGTAGTTACGTCTCTATTTTATGTTAATCCAACATAACGATGTCGTCTAACTCAAAATCTGTTTTTCAACAGTTGTAGAGTGTTTCTAATTGCATTTTCTTCTGAAAAGTTTTATTAATAGTTTTTAATATTTTATTTTCATCAAATATACGTCCTTCCAATTCCATCATTGACTTCATCCTCATAAGAGTAAGTAAAACATTATCAGAACATAACTAGTTATTATTTTAATCGAATTGTAACATTTGTAGTAACTTCCTGAAGATGTTAAAAGTTTCTAAACTTTTTTCATTTTAATTTCGTTAAGATGTTCTGGTGACGTTAAAAGAATGGCCACTTTCTTGGAACGCTTTTGCACCATTTCAGTCAGTTTTGGTGCGGGTGAAATTTCTGAAATGATTTTTGTAAGTGGTGACACGATCTCAGCAGATTGATCCGATGTGCTTGCTTGTGGATCTGTATTTTCGATGTGCTGTTGATTTTCATCATTCGAACTTGTTTGTCTGGTTTCGTTTTCCAGGGATCTTGCATTATTATCTGCTACAGAGCAGGCGTAGTCAGGAATCGCATTGGGATTGAAAGGATAAATTCCTGTTGCTTTAAATCCGGCGATAGCGTTTTCAGGAGTGGCGGATTTTCCTCAGCATGATTGTAAAAGTTCACCAAACTGGTGGCAAGTGATCCGCTTTCCAGGATGCGCTTTCATCCAAAGTTGGCAGGCAGCATAGAAGTGATTCTTCACAGACTTAAATACAGCCCTGTCAAGCGGTTGGAGGTAGTGAGTTGTGTGGCTGGGAAGGCACAGCAAAATAATATCATGTTGATCCGCAAATTCAAGCATTTCAACAGAACTTGAATGAGATGCGTGGCCGTCCAATATTAAAAGAACTTTGCCATCAGGTTTTCTTGGAAGAAAATGGTCTTTTAGCCAATCAAGAAAAATAATGTTATTCACGTATGCTGATTTTGTTGACATGTAGAGAGCAGACCCAGGAGGCATGTTGTCGGTATACTCGTCTTTCTTTATTTTACCGTTCATCACGCAGGCTGGTGGCAAAAAATTTCCCTCCGCATTACAACAAGTTATGAGTGTAATAGTTTTACCTCTTTCCGTTGAAGTAATGTTGGACACATTTTTTGAACCTTTTGCAGCTAATACAACTCCTGGACAAGTATTGAGCTGAAGCCCTGACTCGTCCATGTTAAAAATATGCCCGGGTTTGTTATAAAGATCATAATCTTCCAAACATTTTTCCAATAATTCGAAACTGTGCGTTTAGTGCTTCTTGCGCACTTACGCGATATAGGGCACTCGCTTCGCTCGTGCTCTAAACATCGCGTGCGTGCGCAAAAAGCATACTTCACGAACTGTTTCATAAATAACTATTTTTCACTTGTGTTAGTTTAACTTACTAATCGTGAAGTTAGAAAATAAGCAACAAATTCCGTTTAACAACATTACACTAATTATACAATTTAAAATTAAGGTACGTCATTTTTTTTGAAATTCATAAAACTATATAAATTTTAAGACATAAAACTAATTATTTTTGTCTTTCTAGTGTGGAGTGGTAATTAATTTTTAATGTGTCTTCAGTTTTTTTTTATATATATTTTACATGTATGTATTTTTTAACACAGTAGGAGAGCAAAACATTTTATTGATTTATTGATTTATGATTTTATTATTATTTCAAGTAAAATTGTGTTGTCATGAGAGATTATTAGATAATTTTTTTTTTATATATGTAATGTTATGTAAAAGTTGTTCGTTTTGTATTTTTTTTATATTTATTTTTGAAAAGACAGAATGTAACAATAAATATTGCTCAGCCCTTCTATATCAGATTTTCTATTAATACATTTTTCCCTTCTGTCAATGTGTGTCACTTCCAAAAATAACCGTTTCTTCAGGTTCCTTTCCCTTTCTAAAATTTTAGTTTTGTCAATCTTAAAATTATGGTAATATTTAATTGCATGTTCTGTTAGTGCGCATGCTTTATATTTATTATTTTTAATATCACTTTTGTGCGAAATGTTTCTGCTGTGTACCTACGGTCCGGCATGTTTCCCCAATATACACCCTTTCACAATCCGAACAAGGGATTTCATACACAACATTTGAACTTTCTAAAGTACTTAACGGATCTTTAGTTCTGGTGTATAATTTAGATATGGTTTTAATATTTTTAGTGCCTATTTTAAAGTTCTTATAATTTTTAAATAATTTTAAGAGTTTAGGAGTGAGTTGTGGGATATAAGGTAACGACTCAAAAATTGGCTGCAAAGTTATATTAGATAAGACACCTCTCTCAATGTCAACTGTTTGGTTTTGATTTAAGTTACTGCCATGTTACTGCTGTCACTTAATCTCGAAATACACGTGGTACTGAAAATTAGTTTGTTTAATAATCCCAAAAATTATGAGTTATTTAACAGTATTCCTTTTAATTTTTGTAAACCTTGGTTTTTAAAGCTTGGATGTGATAGTTTTGAAACTCTGTTTTTTAATCCCAGAATTAGGTTAAGCTTAGTTCTTGGAGGATGTTCAGAATAAAAATTGATCAATCAATTTTTTTTTCAATTTTTATTTATTTTACATTTTTATCCATTTCTTTTTTATTTTTGGTTTTGGTTTCTCAATTTTTTCCAATTTTTGCTAGTTTTTTATATCTTTCTCTTTTTCCAATTTTTTTATTTATACTCGTTTTTTTTAATTTACCAATTTTTTTATTATTTTCAACATTGTTCAGGATATCTGTACTAATATTATAAAGAGGAAGTGGATAGGCTCCGAAACTACTGGACCGATTTCAAAAATTTTTTCACCGTTGGCAAACTACACTATTCCCTAGTGACATAGGCTATGTTTCATTTAAAAAATGGCCTTTTTGGTAAACCAGGCGCATCAGTAGATTTATATTAATTGAATATATTAAAATTCAGAAAAAAAAATTTTAAATAAAAGTTGTAGGTATCTTTAAGACAAACAAAAAAGTCTGCTAACATATTTTTGTACAGGGTGAAGTAAAAAAGTGAATTTTTTTCCATTTTGATTTGATGTCACGCCCAAACGGCCGTACCGATTTGGCCCATTAAAGAACTCGACGGAGATTTTGGAACGATTGATTTTTGTACCAAATTTCATTTCGATCCGTTAAGAAATGCGACGGCTATCGTGTCCACAGATTTCGTAATATCGGATCTATACATACATATCATAATCACGACAGATATCACAAATTTAGCATGTGCAATGGGGCGAGGCTACTTATAAAGGATTAAAGGACAATTAAGTTGTAGCAACCAATATAACTGAACCACCAGCTGGTTAACCAGCTCATACACTGAGGATACCGATGATCCCAACTCATCTATCAAATCTATTTAAACGGCTTCAATTTCCTATCAAAACATCATTCGGTTTTACTAATAATAAGTCTTAAGGTCAAACCTTCCAAATAGTAAGGATCGGTTTTCCTCATGGCCAACCGCCTAAGGCGGGTCGAATGACCTGAAAATCAATTTATTTTACTGCCAGAAAATAAACCAACATGTAATATTGTTTACAGGGAAGCGTTCACCCAATAAATTTAATGGCTTTTGTTATTTTTCTTTAATCCCCGTGCAAAGCCGGGGCGAACTGCTAGTTCAATAATATTTTTCGTTTTTTTTTTGGAATCTACAATTATTTTTCGAAACTGTCAACATTGTTTTACAATTTTCATTATTTTTTATAATTTTTGTCATTTTCTAACCATTTTCCAAAATTTTACAATATTATCAAAAATTTCTTAATTTTTAAAAATGTTGACAGTTTTTTTAACCGTTTTTATCAAATTTTTAGAATCAACAAAATTTTTTAGGTTTTTTAAGATATCTGTATGACTTTTGACATTTTATTAACCATTTTCCACAATATTCTCATATTGTTAGTAATTTCTTATGATTTTTAACAAATTTTAAAGTTTTTTAACAGTTTTGTACGTTTTTTAACAATTTTGTACGTCTTTCGACATTTTTTCATTATTTTCAATAATTTTTTAAGATGCCAACAGCTTTTACGATTTTTATCAACTTTTTACAATTGATAAAGTTTTTTCAAGATATAATTTTTGACGATTTTTAACGTTATAATTTTTCACGATTGTCAATTTGTTTAAAATTTTATTAATTTTTGTTTATGATTTTTGACAGGTTTTTAACATTGTTACCAATTTTTTTAATGGACAAAATTTTTTTACAATTATTCACGTTTTTAAAGATTTCTTTATAATCTTCCAGATTTTTTCACCATTTAAGAATTCAACAACTTTTCACTAGTTTCTACGTTTTTTTCAAGATTTTCAACAATTTTTTTCCCGATTTTTAACATTTTAGTCCGCATAATAACATAGAAAACCGAGTAATTTTTAAATATTTTCCATATAAAGTTTCAACCCCTTATTTGCACCCTTAGAGAATAAATCTAATAAACCATGAAACACGTGTTCGATAAAATATTTTTAAGCGCTGAATTTGAATTTTTATTAAAATCGGTGCCGATTTCATGATTTTTCCATACACACTTTCAACCCCTATTTCATCCCTTTAGGGTTAAAATTTTTCACAATCCCTTCTTAGTAGGTGTTTACATTATATTATCATCAACGGTTACGGGTATATATATATATATATATATATATATATATATATATATATATATATATATATAGGGTAAGTGGGGGAGAGATGACCAGTAGGAGAGACGGACTTTATGTTTAAAAATTGTCCTTCAGCGCCGCTTCGTTAGCATGCGCTAGTGTGTGTCGTTGCGGTGTAAGTAACGTTCGCATGACGAAATTCAACTATTTTTAATTAAGAAATCGTCATTTAATGCCATAAAGTGTTGCTAAAATTATTGTTAATATAATTAAAAAGTGAATAAAAGACAGTTAGGTAAGTTTGAATGAAGTTTTCATATATTTTTCTTGAAACCACATGTAATCAAATGAACATAACCTAAAAAGCTCAGTTCTATTTGTATTGGTTGAGTAGAAAATGAGTGGTCCATCTCACCTCTGCATTGAGGACAAAATAGATGGACTTTTCATATTGAGGAGAGACAGACCACTGGTTTTCATATTTTATTTCGTTATAGATATGCCTACAGTTTATATAAGGAAGAAAAATACTACGATCAGCGGAGCATGGAGTGCAGTAAATCTGCAAAATGCTATTAATGCAATAAAAACAAATATGATGGGGGTTAATGAAGCAGCAAGAACGTTTCAACTTCCGAAATCCACTTTAATAAGGAGATTACGAACTAATAATGCAGTCAAAAATGACCGTCTTGGTCCTCCGTCATTATCAGGAGAAGAAGCCGAGAGAAAATTAGTAATACACATAAAAAAATTACAAAAAGCTGGATTCGCACCTACCAGAGATAAAGTGCGAATTATGGCTTTTAATTTAGCTGAAAGATTAGGCATAAGTCATAAATTTGACAAGGAAGAAGGTAATGACAAAATTAAATATAGAAGGTATTGCTAAAATTTAAATTATTTTCTTTTCTCAGGTAAAGCGGGATACAAGTGGTTGCAGTCTTTTCTGCGTAGGTACACTGACATAGCAATACGCCAATCAGAAAATATTTCAGTGGCTCGTTCAGCGGCAATGTCAAGGGTAACTGTAACGGAATATTTTTCTTTGCTGGATCAAATTTTGACTGATAATGAATTGCATGATAAACCCGGTAATATTTAAAATTGTGACGAGACAGGCTTACAACTAAATACTAGAGCTGGTGCAGTCTTAGCAGAGAAGGGATCAAAAAGTGTGGCATCCATCAGTTCCGGTGAAAAAGGAGAGACGATTAGTGTTCTGACTTGCTGTAATGCAGAAGGTGTGTTCCTTCCTCCTTACTGTATCTTTAAAGGAAAAAACAGGAAAGATGAACTATTAGACGGAATGCCACCTGAAACCGCAATAAGAATGTCAGAAAAATCCGCATACGTTAATGCAGACATTTTCTTTGACTGGCTAAGAAACCATTTTCTGCCTAGAAAGATGCCCGGAAAAAAATCTCTTAATACTCGACGGTCACACGTCCCATACTTCTAATTTGGAGATGCTGGAATTTGCTGAGGAAAACGATATTCTTTTATTTTGTTTGCCTGCACACACAACTCACTACCTACAGTCGTTAGATCGAGCTTTTTTTAAGTCGCTCACGACTTTCTATTATCAAGCATGTCATCGCTTTGTGAGGTCAAATACAAATCGTACTTTAAAGAGATTACAGTTTGGTAAACTTTTAGGAGAATCGTGGAATAAGTCTGCTACAGTAGAAAATGCAGTCGCAGCATTTCGTGCTACCGGTATCGTTCCATTCGATCCTACTGCTATTCCGGATTATGCATACATAAATAATGTACAGGTTAATAATACCATTCAAGAGGCAAATACAGTGCATGAAGAAACACAGACTCACTCACCACAAAGAAACGAAGATTCTATTGAAGAAGTAGAACAAGCAGAATGAAGTTTTGAAGAGGAAGCAACACCGGGTAAGCTTTTAGAATTAATTTCGCCAACACCATCAACTTCTGTGGTAAACGCACGTAAGCGCGGAAGAAATATTGCGATTCTCCTTACCTCAGAAGAAAATATTATTAAGAGAAGAAACATTACCAAAAAAAACTTTGTGCCAAAAAGAAAAAAGTGCCAGCTAATACCGAGATACATTGTAAAGAAAAAGGGAAAAAAATCAGAACAAACAAGAGAAAATATTCTTCTTCTACGACGACTTCTGAAGAAATGGTTTTAAATGATTTGTCAGATGATGAGAATACTGCGGAAGAAGCGGAAGACTATGAAAATGAATGTGCAGGCTGCAAACAGGACTACAGGAAAACAAAAAAGACTGAAGATTGGATAAAATGTACCATATGCGGTCGCTGGTTACACGAGAATTGCACCACTTATGCCAATTTGTGCCAGCAGTGTGGTAAGCATGGTATAAGAAATTAAAATAAGTTAAACATTGTCTTTTTTTTGAGTGTCCATCTCTCCTCCTTAAGCGGTCCATCTCACCTTCTCTGTGGAGGAGAAATGAACTTTTAGATACCATTATGTATGTTATTTTTTGTAAAAATCTCAAAGTTGTGTTTAAGTTTTAATATAAATATAATGTTCCTAAATATGTGTTAAGTTACCAATAAAATATTTGTTAAGAAATGTTCTTAATAAAAAGAGTTATTACAAATTTTATAAATTATGGTCCATCTCTCCCCCACTTACCCTATATATATATATATATATATATATATATATATATATATATATATATATATATATGTATATATATATATATATATATATATATATATATATATATATATATAAACAAAGTGCCAATTTTCCCCTTTTGTTTATATATATATATATATATATATATATATATAGATTGTAAAAAAATACTATAAAAGCAATATTTCTTTTCTCATATGAGATCATTCTTCTCAGAGGTGTTTGTTCGATTCATCCTCTTCTAGTTGTGCTTTATTATTGGTTTCTAAGATCTTGTTTTTTAAAGTAACTTCTAAAGTGCGTATTTAAGTCTTTATCTTTATCTTTATTGCTGGAGCTTGAGATGACTATTACATTAAAACTAAAACATTTTTAATGTTAGAAAAGGCATAGTAAGATTTGTTAACAAAAATAAATACAAAGTTGCTAGAAAGTAGATAAATTTTAGAATATATATATATTTTTAGAAAGCTTTTTATATTTTCGCCGTGTTCTGTGTCTCTGTGTCATTCCGTGGAATTTGCAATCGAATTTAAACCTATTTCCCGACTACCTAGAGCTCTGAAATTTTCAGGATAGCTAAGAACTGGATGACAATGCATGTTTCAAGTGTGTTTAGGCATATACACAGATTTCGAAATTTATACTGAATTGTTATTAAATTAAATATGTATACATATTATCATTTTGAAAGACTTCATATAAGTTTGCGGTGGCCTGTTTGGATAAGGGGTGAAGCGGTAGATTGTGACAATTCTGTTGGGTTATTGTAATAGGATCGAACTCGCGAGAGAGAAGTTTTTTTTCTTTTTTTTTTGTTTATACATGTGAAAACAGTAATTATTATTTTAACTGGTAATAAAATAAACTGTTTTAGAAAGTTTTTAGATACAACTACCCTTGATTTTGTTAACAAGGAAACAATCTTCTCTATGATCAATCACAGCGTTGTATGACTTAATCTTTTTACAATGTCAGGGATGCTGTGCATTGTTGAGATGACACAAAATATGACCTATAAATCAGTAAAAAACTTTCTATTATAAAAAGTTCTTTTTGTAAATTGTGCTTATTTAAATTTGTAGTAAAAAAATATATTTAAGGATCTCATCTAAACATAAACTGTTGATTTTTATCATAATTACATTCTTCATCAATACGTCGGTACTGGTTCGTCATTTTATTTTAATCTAGCTAACCCAGCGAATTTCATACTTCAATTAATCAATGATTTTTTTACCGTTTTCGTTTTATTTTGTCTTTTGCTAAGTATTTCTTTTGTTTTTTTTTTCAGTTTTTTTTCAATTATCACTTTACTTTAGATTTTCGTTTGTTATGAATTTTGTACCCAGTTGTATCCATTTTTTTCTATCCTTTTTGTTTTTTTATGCTTCCATTTTATCCGTTTTTTTACTGTCTTGTATTTTCCTATTTTTTTGTTTTTTGTTTTTTTTGGAATTTATCGTTTTTTGCTAGTTTTTCTTTTTTTTTTCATTATTTTCTTTTATTACCGACGAAGACAAATCCAATAAGCTTGTTAACGCAGTTATTTAGAAATCGAAATACAAGCCATCTACGGGATGTTTTCGCAACCGAAATTCTTTACTAATCTTTTCTGATTTATTGTTCTTTTTTTCTTTATTTATCGTTTTTTGGTTTTTTCGTGTTTAATCGGTTCATCACGTGTTTCCAGTTTTATACCTATCTTTTAAATTAATCATTTTTGTTTTCTTTAAGTTTTCATATTTGTTTATTTTTTTGAATTATCCGTTTTTTTATTATTTTATCATATTTTTTCGATTTTTTACATTTATGGTTAATTTGTCGTGTTTTTTACCGGTTTGTATAATTTTTTTAAATCCTTCATGTTTTTTTGATTCGAATCTATATATATATATATATATATATATATATATATATATATATATATATATATATATATATATATATATATATATATATATATATATAAGCGAAAGGTCACTCATGACCATATCTCAGAAACTGTAAGACCTACAATCTTGAAATTTGGCAGGGAGGTTTCTCATAGGGTCTAGACGTCCGCTAAGAAAGGATTTTACGAAACTTTATTCCTAAGGGGGTAAAACGCGGGTTGGAAATTTGTATGAAAGTCCTATGTTTTTGAAGTACGGGACTAGAAAATTAAAATGTGTGCACTTTTGGAGTACTTATATTGTATTTTTAGAAATCAACCCCCTTTATAAAGGTTGAATGGGGTCGCATACTTTTTATACAACAATCAACACGCCACGCGAACGACGTCGCGGGTACATCGATTTAGAACCCAAAAATGTGGTTAGATTTTTTTTGTCTGTCTGTCTGTATGTTTGTGCACGCATCACATGAAAACTACTGATCCGATTCGAATGCGGCTTTCACAGATGTATTTGTCTTCTTTTAATTTAACATCCGGCATATAAATATTTTGGCATGATTTTTGTTTCGGGATAGTTGAAAGCATGAAGAGTGACATAGGCTACTTTTTATACAACAATCAACACGCCACGCGAACGACGTCGCGGGTACCTAAATGGATATAGAACCCAAAAATGTAGTTAGATTTTTTTGTCTGTCTGTCTGTATATTTGTACGCGCATCACATGAAAACTTTTGATTAGATTCGAATGCCGTTTTTACAGATGTATTTGTCTTCTTTCAGCTTAACAACTGGTGTATAAAAATTTCTCCCCCTACCCCTTTCACGAGACAATAGAAGGGGTCAGATTTTGTATGAAAGTATCTCATTGATATATTTAAAAATATCAATACAATAATACACAACATGCATATATACGTGCTATAATTTAGTTTTGATATTCGAAACTAGATGGCGCTATGAGGTTATTAAAACGCGCTATCGCTTTTTTATTGCAAGTACATATAAAATGACTTACAAATTACTATTTCTTACAGATGATTAGGTCCAATGTAGAACTGTCATAGATCAATATTATAAAATAGTCATAATCGGTGTTGTATGATTTATTATATAAATCTGTTCAGTGATTAACTGACAAACATGAAATTTTAAATCAAAAAAATTAAAAGTGGTTAGGCCAGTCCTATTTTACTAAAGATATACCCACAGAATGATTAAAATTAAATTTTTATATGTAAAATAGACAGTCATTAAATCATTTGTGAATGTCCCAATTCCACGCGGGCAAAGCCGCGGGTAAAAGCTAGTTTCTATATATGTGAAGGAATTCGATCTTAATAATTAGGATGACGCTACTTGTTGTACAAGGAGGATTGGATGACGTGGGTTTTTGAAAAGGTGACATGTCACTGACAAGAATATTGTAAATTTGTAAAATAGATTATTATGTTGATTGTAAAATGTAATTATAAACTTTAAATGGTAAATGTGCAGTTTATAGTGAATCCGCGTATTACTAAAATTTTTAGTTTGTATGGAAGTATATGTCTCAGGAAGTTTAAAAATAAAAATAAAAACTTGGCGGTCACTTATTTTAATGAAATTAATCACTTTTAAAATTTTCATTTGTATGATATACATAACAATGATTTTTGATTAGTGGTTTTGGCACAACTATAGACGGTGGCCCATGTAGATATCAAGTTGAGACATACCTCGTTTGAAAGCTTATGATGAGTGCTTTTCAACATACCACACATTCTAATCCTCAGATATTGATGAAATTTTGTAGAGTAATTTCGTGAAATTACAATGTTAAAGTAGGATACATTGACATAACCTATCCAAAACCCAACCTAATCTAACCTAGGTTAAATTACCTAACCTAGGTTAGATTAGGTGGAACGTTGAAATAAAAATAGCTAGAGATGAATATGTATTGGCGAGAAGAGGATACACAAGGTGTAATATTGATACTGAAAGAAATGTATTATATCAAGAGATGAAAATTAAAAAGAAAAACCTTCGTAAGGAAATTAATAAATCAAAAAGTTTACATTGGATTGAACTTATAAATAAACTTGTAACCCCTTTTTTTGATGTTAAAGGCTCACAAAGGGTTAGTCAAATGCGGACGGCACTCAGGGGGTAGGGGGAGAGCGAGTCGTGGGTCGAAGGAGCAATTGGGCGAGTATCTAGGAAAAAGGAAACATAGAAGATATTTACAAATCGGTAAAGGACGCCACTTATTTTTTTTTATAGTGAAATAGGAAAGAAAATAAGAAACCTATTGAGAAATAGTTTATTAAATCTGAAATGGTTAGGGAACACACTTTAATTGAGTTATATCCTTAAGTCAATAATTATTTTAAACTTACCTTATTGATTCTACAATTCCTTGAATCCTTTTGTCTTATTAAAATCTAAATCTTTATTAAACAAGAGGTTTGAATCAGATCAGTTACTGGGAAGGTATAGGAAATAAATACTCAACGATATCAATAAAAACAATAAAACAATGTATTAAAAAAATAAAACAAAAATCACCAGTATTAGTGAGAACGGTTATCACCAAAAAACTAACACTTCTGTTTATACAGTGAGAGATATTAACCGGTATTTGACAATACGGTTATTAAAAAACTAATATTCCTGTACATATAATATTACAGATCTTATCTAAATTGCATAACCTATTTTCAATAAACGAAAGTATGTAGAGAACTCAATTAAAACAAAATATATACTGAAGGTATATTTCCTTTCTTTAAAACAAAATTCAGTTCTCTAAAGAGTGCACACTCTGAGTGTTCTAAATATCTAAAAATTACCATATACATGAATACAAATATGAAATTTAGCAATACAAGTACCATAGAGGTAATAATCATGTAAGATTACGATTGAACACCAACACTTTGAAGAAAGTTAAAAAACAAAATTTAAAAACACTACATATTTATCATTCAATCATAGTTCCATAGATTTGAATAGTAACTAATGTTATTAACTGATTTAATACCGCTAAAAGCTTATAACAATTTAAGTTTAAATAGAATCACTATAAAAAGTTTCCAAAAGCATATTCTTCCGAATAAGCACTAAAATTGTGACTGTTTCTTAGAATATTCGCAGTTCAACTAAGTATCGAACATAGAGAAATTACAGAAAGAATAGTCGAAAGTTTACCTTGTAATCCGGAACCAAAAATCATACTTCGTGACCGGGTAGTCACACTTCTACTATAATAAAGCTTCTTTAAACATACCATAATTAACCAAAAACCATGTAGAATTAAACATCAGCACATAGGAAATCATCTATAAAACCATCCATAAGGTTTTTAGATCACTAGCTATCCATTTACCTCGGCACCATATAATTTTATAAAAATTTCAAAATGGAGTCTTCCAACAGACAGCACGTAGCACCATGAATTTTATTGATACCATAAATCAAACAGATTGTACTTCCAATTTAAGCACATCTATATCCAAATTGAAATGCAGTATTTTTTCAAACACTTCCGATACGGAATAAACCAAGAACAAACGGTAATCTTAATGCTGTGAATTAACCGGCAGCCATTAATTTTCGCAAACGAGGGAATTAACTTCCTTTCGCTTGCTACGTAAAATCGTAAGTAAGTTCAAAGCTTGTTCTCTTTCACCGGTCTGCTTCTCTCGGTTCTCTTCGAGTATTTTCGATATGTATCGGTCTTAGTAAAAATGTAAAGTTGGTTGCATACCGACAAAAGTGTAAACGAGAAGATAATATTATTTAAATGTAACTGTCTTCGGAATAGGTAAAGTTGGTTGCCTACCGACAAAAGTGTAAACGAGAATATAATATTATTTAAGGTGGTTTTTTTTGGAATGCTACACAGCCCCCTACGAAGAGAGGAAACTGGGGTCCATTGAAAACCACAGTTTTCGAGAAGAAACTACTAGGGTGGGAACCACAGTAGCATTATTCTAATGATCTTACTCATTACAAGGGTAAACTTTACCAGCTAAAGGAAAATGTCAAAAGGTGACTCAACAGAAACTAAATAAAAAAACATGCGGAGTTCAATAGGATTGTACCCTACAGTAATAATAACTACCTTGGTAGTCATTTGTCCACACAGACAAAACTAACAATAAACATATGTCGTACAAGTTAAACTAAACGTTGTTCTGAAGGAACAAACGATAGGTATAAATGAATCCTAGTTGTTCAAACTAGAGATTCTCGTGACCAGATTTCTATAAGCGGTACCGGCCAACCGAAAGATCACAGAGTAATCAGGAACGACCTACGCCGAAGTTTCTGTACGGAAACACACACCGGTGTACAGCTCGACCTAGATGGGTAGCACTAAACGTTGGTTTAAATAACCATCATATTGCAAAGCAAAAAATATTCGCCCAAAAGGCGTTTATACTGTCCCTTGATATAAAATATCAGGACCACATAACATTTACTCACACACTTAAGAAGAGAGAAAAAAGAAGGCTATGTTCCTATAAAGTAAAATTTCCCATAGGCGGCACAACGCGTCATTCCATTTTAGGAAACACCCATGAAGAAAGAAAGGTGAAGTTAAACCAAACTGTTAATAGTAATTTTGAAAAGCAAGAAAGAAACACGGTACGATAGATATAATTAGTAATTTAATAAGTCTATTGACTCCATTAAATCCAACAGTCACGGTAAATACGAGATACGTAAAGTCTAAATTAATAGTAGCTACTAGCACGATTTTAGATCGAACTCAAAGGTAGTAAGAATTGGAAATGACGTACACAATTATGGTTTTCAACTAGAAATAGGAAATATAAGAAAAGAAAAAAATATTTTATGGTTGTCTGTGGTTTTGATAGCTGCGCGTATCATACGTCTAAAAATAATTTAGAGACAAAATCGGTAAGTCAACATCGGTATGAAGTAACCAATAGTATGGAACTCCAAAGTCATAGTAGGTATACTCTAACAAGACAACTATAATTAATAAAGAATCAAAAGGAGATAGAGATAGGATTAATGGTTACTTGTCTTCCTTAAAAGCTCAACAGACCACTACCGGGAAGAATTCCCTACGGCTTCCCTAGGCTTATCTCTCGTGACAACTGATAAGGTCAAAGTAATCATAATCTGGGAGAAGAAAAGAAATAACATCTAGCTGAGAACGTGTTCATTAAAACTTACAGGTGGTGATTGAATTCATCAATATTCGCCAGACAAATCAAAATCGTAGACTAGCTATTAAATACTCTTAGGTCAAATAAAGCGAGGTTAAACACAACGGCTCTAAACAAATCCTCACATAACGATATACTAAATTCCACTTAAGGAAATAGTGCTAAAACTATCTAGTACTGATCATACTAAACCAAAATGTGTAAAAATACACCATACGGAAATACAACATCTAATGTCGTCGAAAAACAAGCAGTGATTAAACACTTCAAGATACGGTAAATATAACGAGAGAATAATTCTTCTGAACGTTATCGGTAGGGTAATGAATGTCTTCTTCATTAAACGGTACGGTAGAATTAAGTGACTATTTTCACTAAACGGTGAGATAAGGACAAAATTAACAGGAAGTAATTTCCAATTATACAAAGACGGTAAGGTAGGTACTTTAAGTGATACATTCACTTAAAGGTAAAGTTCTCAAAAGAAATCGTATCACTAAGCTGAAAGCAAAGAATAAGATCAGGGATGTGATAACGATGAAATGATTTAGGTGAGTTTCCACCTTATGGACGATAACAAATCTAACAAAGGAAAAATTCCCAGAAAGTACATGAAATACTCAAAC
Organism: Altica lythri; assembly: GCA_964028335.1. Lineage (NCBI taxonomy): Eukaryota > Metazoa > Arthropoda > Insecta > Coleoptera > Chrysomelidae > Altica > Altica lythri. Next base: position 56,486,037 of record OZ034803.1, on the reverse strand, counting down.
AGAGAGGGGAAAGGTTTCATTTAGTCGCCTCGTACGACAAGCAGTTTAACACTTTGGGGGTTATTCTATTCCCGCCGCCCAAACGGGGTTAAAAACTAAAAACAGCAGAAAAAGGAAACGGAAAGTATACAAGGGTATGGTAAGTTCATATCAAATGAGAACTACTCATGACAAGATTCATCTTCGGACGAGTTATCCGAGTCTGAATAGTAGGGTTTTAAATCTTTGATGTGCCAATTACCAGCTCGAGAACCATCAGCATTTTTCAAGGTATACACAAGGGGAGATAACTTCTTGACGACTGTACATAACACAAATTTTGGAGCTAACTTGGACATAAACTTGTCGGCAGCTTTGGAGAGTACTTTATTTTTTCTCCAGACTTTGTCTCTTACTTGAAACTGTATGTCACGCCTACGTAAGTTATAGGTTTTAGAGTTACGCTGGTATCCCTGGTGAAGATTACGTTGGATTTCTTCAAAAACTAGATTTAAACCTTCTATTTCGGAAACATATTGATCATGTTGATCACAACTTTTTAAGGAAGTGGGACTATCCACTGAAGATGAAGAATAATAATTTCCCGCTACAGGAACGTATCGAGCAAAATTTAAAAACGATGGGGGATACTTGGTAACCTCATGTTTAGCGGTATTGATGGCTTGGCGAATTTTAGAAAGTTCTCTATCCCAATCAGAATGTTCTTGAATATAACATCGGATAGCAGTTCCAATGGTTTTGTTGCTTCGTTCAACAAAATTGCACTGAGGCGAATAGACAGCATTAAACCATATTTTCTGCACTTTATATTTACTACAGAGATTTTTTAACGTAGAATTGTTGAGATTTCTAGCGTTATCACAAATAACAAATTGAGGAACACCAAACATCAGGAAAACGTCGTTTTCCAAATAATTCACAATATTTTGAGTGGTAGCTTTCCTTAAGGGACATAAAAGAGTGAACTTTGAAAACCAGTCGGTAACAACAAGAAGCCAGGTATATCCTTTCTTAGAGCGAGGAAGGGGACCAACAAGGTCTAAAGCGATAATTTGCCACGGAAATTTAGCAGATTTTTCTTTTCCCATCAATCCCATCGGGGCTGAAGTTGACATTTTTTGAGCACCACAAGTTTGGCAGGATTTAACAAAACGAAGAACATCTCGCCGCATCTTGGGCCAATAGTAACGTTCTTGGATTCGACTAAGAGTCTTATAATAACCTAGATGGGCACACGTAGGAGGGTCGTGACAAGAAGAGATTACACTATGTCTTTGTGGTTTAGGTACTAAAATTTTCCACTCAATATTATTAGTGGCAAAAGGTAAAGTAGAAGGGATCAATTTAAACACCAATTCATTCTCAACTTTCCATTGTGGAAAATCCTTTGGGCTTTTACGAATCTTAGTGCGAAGATCATCATACCAAGGGTCAATCTGGTCGGTAGTTACATCAAGATAAGAGAGTTGGGTTTTTTCGAAATCTGTTTCATCAGTAAACATTCTGCTTAAAGCATCCGGAACGATATTTGCAGATCCTTTGCGATGAATGAGGTCAAAATTATGTTGGCGAAGTCTCATTGCCCAACGAGCGAGTTTTCCAGAGGGGTTATTAATATTTTTTAACCAAAGCAAAGAATGATGATCAGTGATTACTTGGAATTTTACACCTTCGACATAAGGTCGGAATTTCTCTATAGCGAAGATAACTGCTAGGCACTCTCTTTCGGTTACTGAATAATTTCTCTCCGGACGAGATAAGGATCGACTAGCATAAGCTATAACTACATCAGAATTATCCACGGATTGAGTAAGGACACCACCAAGACCAGTGTCACTCGCGTCACATTGAATCACGAAGGGTTTAGAAAAATCAGGTTGGGTTAATACGGGAGCAGAAACAAGGGCTTCTTTAATCTTAATAAACGCATCCTCGGCTTGATCATTCCAATCAACAGATTGTTTCTTTCTTTTTCCTTTAAGGAGATCATTGATTGGAGAAACTAGAGATGAAAAGTTCTTAATAAAACGTCTGTACCATGAACACATACCAATGAAACGCTTAACCTCAGTAAAAGTTTTGGGACGGGGATAGTTAATCATGGCTGACACTTTTTCAGGATCTGTTCGGAGTGTATTATCACCAACTACATAACCTAAGAATTTGAGCTCAGACTTAAAAAATTCACATTTCTTGACATTAATAGTCAAACCAGCTTCCTTAAGTTTATCTTTAACCTCAGTTAAAAGGGCTATATGTTCTTCGAAGGAGTTTGAACATATAATAATATCATCGAGATAACAAAAAATGTTTGGCTCATATTTTGGTCCAAAAATTGCGTCAACTAATCGTTGTTAAGTTTGTGCGGAATTACATAAACCAAAGGGCATAACGTTAAATTGGAAAGATCCTCTTCCAATGATACTGAAAGCAGTTTTTTCTTTAGACTGGGGGTCTAACGGGATTTGCCAAAAAGCTTTTCTCAAATCAACGGAACTAATAAATTTTGTGCCTTTTAACAGGGAAAGAATCCTATCTATATTTGGTAGTGGATAGGTGTCATGTTTAGTCACCTCATTAAGTGACCTACCATCAAAACAAAAACGATATTCGTCATTGGATTTCTTAACAAGAAGAACAGGGGAACACCATGGACTGTTTGAGGGCTCAACGACTCCTAAACGAAGCATCTCATCAAGTTCATCATTTAAAATTTTTGACATATATGGAGACATAGGAAAAGGTCTTTTCTTAAAGGGTTTGGCATCACCAGTATCGATACTCATTTGGATCTTATGGGTCCGACCCAAACCTTTAGTATTACTAACTTCGGAAAATGAATCGATAACTTTTTGGGCTAAAGATTTCTGATAAGGTTCCAAATTGTCGATGGTACATAAAGAAATAGTCGTCAAATCAGAATCTGTCATAGAAATAGATTGGGAATTTGTGTTATAACCGGAGGACCAAGTGTTAGAAGAGAAATCTAATATTAGAGAAAAGGTTTTCACGAAATTGCTACCTAAGATAAAGGTATAATCTAGAGAAGGGACTACTAAAGCTTTAACAAGGTGACAATGATTATTCGCAACTATTGGGAGATCTACCACACCAGACACAGATTGGTTGGTTCCATCAGCCAATGAAACATTTTGATGTTTTGAAGGACTAATATTTATCTTATTGTATTCTAAAAACTTTAATGCTTTGTTCCCAACAATTGTTATGGAACACCCGGTATCGAGAAGTACGGTAAAATTGCGAGAAAAAATCTCAATGGATATATAGGGCCGATAATCAGTAGTTTTGTTTATTATCATTGGAGCTACTCTTTTCGGGGGATACGACAAATAAAAATTTCGGACATAACATAACCATTTTGACCAGTGGTCTTGTTTCATTTTGTCGGATTTACTAAAACGGCAAGGGGTAGAGACTGTACCGACATGACAACCTCTGGAATTTAGTTTTTTGTACAATTCGGACAAGTTGCGACGGTAAAGTTTGGTGAACCACAACGATAACAGAATCGACCATTTTTAGGTTTACGGCACGAAGAATGAAAATGTCCTGTCTTCTGACAGTTCCAACAAATGATTTCGGTAGATTTTTTCGTTCTATCATCAGAAGTCGAAGATTGGTTGGGTTTCTTAACTGACGAGGGTTTTTCTGCTGAGGGAATATTTTGCCGGGATTGGTTAGTAGAAGACGAAGGACTAGGCTCTACTGCAGATACTTTAGAGGGAGGGGAAAACCTTGCTTGAAGAGACGGATTAGCATCCTCTAGTTTCTTAACAATCGTTATCAAATCTTTAACAGTGTTAACGTCACTTAAGATAACGTGAGGAATGTGTTCTGCCAAGATATTTTTTTGAATAATTCTTAGCTTAGTGGATTCAGCAGGTTCACGAGAAAGACGACTAAGAAGAGAAAGCATATAGGCAACGAAAATGACGATAGGTTCATTTCGTCGTTGTTTACGGGATTTAATTTCTTCCCAGAGACTATCATCAAAGTTGGGAGGAAGGAAATTAGCCTTCAGGGCTTGAATAAGTTCTTCCCAGGAGGTCAAAGAGGACTTAACGGTACGAAACCATACCGCGGCATCACCCGAGAAAAGTTCTATAGCTGACTGGAACAAAACTTCTGTCTTAACATTACGGGATTCTGCCAATTCAGTTACTCTTTCAATAAAGTTAAACACAGACTTAGGGTCGCCATTAAATTTGACATCCCATTTCGAAAGCTTAATAGAATGAGAGTCGGGGTTTGTAATATTAATAACGGGAGGAGGTCTATCTTCAGTTTTAGTTGAACTAGAAGAAGATATTTGGGTAGTTGGGGTAGCTTTCTCTATTAAATCTTGCTCTAAGAGTAGGCAAGTGGCTCTAGATTCATTTCGGAAAGTAACCTGATCAGCAGTAGGGGATTCGGAAAGGGGAACTCGTTGAATTCTACCTAATAGATGTGCTATCCTAGACTTAACACGACGGAAACATGAGTCGGTTGAAGAACCTTCAAATTCTTCAACTAATTTCGAAATACTATCAATGGAGTTCTGTATTGCCAGACTCTCGTCATTAAAGTTTAAATCATCTAGAGTTAAGTTACTATTTGAATCTTTAGCTAACAATTTTTTTAAAATCTTACGTTTCTCATCAATTTTCCTTCCAGTAATTGTTCCTCTTATTTTCAATTCATAGTTAACTTCTTCAGTAGTTAGAAAGTTTACTTCAAAAACAGACATGTTTAAAAGGATTCAAGTTTTTTAATTCGCTAACAACAAAAAAGTTTTAAAGTGTGTTTAGAAGTAACGATAGACAAATTGGGGTGAATAATTAAAACTAAAAGTTTATTAAGATTTAATGACAAAAAAGTTTCTAAAGAAAAGATACTCAGGCCCCACACGCTGGGCGCTATTTTTGTGTAACCCCTTTTTTTGATGTTAAAGGCTCACAAAGGGTTAGTCAAATGCGGACGGCACTCAGGGGGTAGGGGGAGAGCGAGTCGTGGGTCGAAGGAGCAATTGGGCGAGTATCTAGGAAAAAGGAAACATAGAAGATATTTACAAATCGGTAAAGGACGCCACTTATTTTTTTTTATAGTGAAATAGGAAAGAAAATAAGAAACCTATTGAGAAATAGTTTATTAAATCTGAAATGGTTAGGGAACACACTTTAATTGAGTTATATCCTTAAGTCAATAATTATTTTAAACTTACCTTATTGATTCTACAATTCCTTGAATCCTTTTGTCTTATTAAAATCTAAATCTTTATTAAACAAGAGGTTTGAATCAGATCAGTTACTGGGAAGGTATAGGAAATAAATACTCAACGATATCAATAAAAACAATAAAACAATGTATTAAAAAAATAAAACAAAAATCACCAGTATTAGTGAGAACGGTTATCACCAAAAAACTAACACTTCTGTTTATACAGTGAGAGATATTAACCGGTATTTGACAATACGGTTATTAAAAAACTAATATTCCTGTACATATAATATTACAGATCTTATCTAAATTGCATAACCTATTTTCAATAAACGAAAGTATGTAGAGAACTCAATTAAAACAAAATATATACTGAAGGTATATTTCCTTTCTTTAAAACAAAATTCAGTTCTCTAAAGAGTGCACACTCTGAGTGTTCTAAATATCTAAAAATTACCATATACATGAATACAAATATGAAATTTAGCAATACAAGTACCATAGAGGTAATAATCATGTAAGATTACGATTGAACACCAACACTTTGAAGAAAGTTAAAAAACAAAATTTAAAAACACTACATATTTATCATTCAATTATAGTTCCATAGATTTGAATAGTAACTAATGTTATTAACTGATTTAATACTGCTAAAAGCTTATAACAATTTAAGTTTAAATAGAATCACTATAAAAAGTTTCCAAAAGCATATTCTTCCGAATAAGCACTAAAATTGTGACTGTTTCTTAGAATATTCGCAGTTCAACTAAGTATCGAACATAGAGAAATAACAGAAAGAATAGTCGAAAGTTAACCTTGTAATCCGGAACCAAAAATCATACTTCGTGACCGGGTAGTCACACTTCTACTATAATAAAGCTTCTTTAAACATACCATAATTAACCAAAAACCATGTAGAATTAAACATCAGCACATAGGAAATCATCTATAAAACCATCCATAAGGTTTTTAGATCACTAGCTATCCATTTACCTCGGTACCATATAATTTTATAAAAATTTCAAAATGGAGTCTTCCAACAGACAGCACGTAGCACCATGAATTTTATTGATACCATAAATCAAACAGATTGTACTTCCAATTTAAGCACATCTATATCCAAATTGAAATGCAGTATTTTTTCAAACACTTCCGATACGGAATAAACCAAGAACAAACGGTAATCTTAATGCTGTGAATTAACCGGCAGCCATTAATTTTCGCAAACGAGGGAATTAACTTCCTTTCGCTTGCTACGTAAAATCGTAAGTAAGTTTAAAGCTTGTTCTCTTTCACCGGTCTGCTTCTCTCGGTTCTCTTCGAGTATTTTCGATATGTATCGGTCTTAGTAAAAATGTAAAGTTGGTTGCATACCGACAAAAGTGTAAACGAGAAGATAATATTATTTAAATGTAACTGTCTTCGGAATAGGTAAAGTTGGTTGCCTACCGACAAAAGTGTAAACGAGAATATAATATTATTTAAGGTGGTTTTTTTTGGAATGCTACAAACTTGATCAAGATATCTGGGGAACGGGATATAAAATAGTTACGGGGAAACTAGCTATAAGCATTTCATATAAAATAACTACAGAAAAAAAAAATAGAAATAACTAAATTTCTCTTTCCAACCGTAGAAAAAATTAACTGGATTAAAAATACAGTAAATTTATCGGAAGATAACCTATTTACTGATAAAGAAATTGAAGACGCAATAAGCCAAGTCAAAACTGGCAAAGCCTTCGGCCCAGATAAAATTCCTCCAGAAATTATAAAAGAATTAGGAAAACATAATTCTGTTTTAATAAAATGGCTAATGAATAAAGCACTTAGCATGCAAACATTTCCGAAAGAATGGAAAAAGGCTAAACTAACAATAATACCAAAAAAAGACAAACCGGCTAATGACCCAAGATCGTATAGACCATTATGCCTATTAGACGTTATTGCTAAATTACTAGAATATTTAATTAAAGAACGTTTAGTAACTGAAATTGAACAAAATAACGGATTTGCTTCAAATCAATATGGATTTATAAAAGGTCGATCAACAATTGATGCAGTAAAAACCGTTCTAAGGGAAAGGGAAGAAATTGAATATAAATGGTTAGCTATGATAACACTAGATATTAAAAATGCATTTAACACAGCAAGATGGGATATAATTATTAAAAAATTAAAAAATAAAAGAATATCACAATACTTAATTAATATGATCACAAGTTACTTTGAAGATAGAATTATTATCATTGATAAAGACGTAACATATAACATGACTATGGGTGTTCCACAGGGTTCGGTCCTTGGACCGACTCTGTGGACTTATGATGACTTATGATGACTTATTAAAATTAGACCTGGGGAGAGAAGTTCGAACCGTTGCCTTTGCTGATGACTTGGCTGTCTTAATAAACTCAAAAGATTCTTGTTCTCTTATAAATAGGACTAATTATACATTAGAAAAAATTAACAGTTGGATGAGTGAACACAAGTTAGAACTTGCCCCTGAAAAAACAGAAGCTATTATACTAAGAGGACATGGCTGGAGAAAAGTACGAGCAGAATTAAAATTCAGTATCAATGGAATCGAAATTAAACCAAAAGAAACAATAATTTACCTAGGCATAACAATTTCAGATACAGGATCTTTTGGTAACCACATTAAAAAAGTATGTACTAAGGCCGAAGACCGTTTATCAAAATTATCTCGTATAATGCCTAACTTAAACGGACCAACTAGTAGAAAACGAGAAGTCCTAGCTGGTGTAGTTAACTCCATTCTTTTATATGGTGCTCCAATTTGGAAACAAGATCTCGAAATTCAATTTTATAAATCCATGTTTGAAAAAGTACAAAGAAAATCAGCCATCAGAATAGCAAGTGCATATAGAACAGTATCTACTGAAGCAATACAAGTTGTAGCGGGCACTATCCCTATCCACTTACTGGCTGATGAAAGATTTAGAATATATAATGGAAATAGAAATAGACTGGAAGAAACAAGAAAAATAGAAAGAAACAAAACTCTTGAAAATTGGCAAAGAAATTGGATAGATCCATTAAATACAAAAGGATCATGGACCAAAAGTTTAATTTCAGATGTAGTTAAATGGTACAAATGTAAACATAGAACTACTAATTATTTTCTATCACAATTCCTTACAGGACATGGTTGTTTCTTAACTTACCTTAAAAGATTTAAAAAACGCAACAAAGACATTTGCTTAAAATGTGGAGTTGAAGATGATCCAAACCATACAATTTTTATTTGTACAAAATACACTAGAGAAAGGAATGAATTAGAAATTGAAAATAATATAATAATTAACAAAAATAACATTATCCAATTAATGATTGAAAATAAAGCAAAATGGTTAATAATAGAAAAATTTATCGTTACAATATTAAAAAACAAAGAAGAAGAAGACAGAATCAATGGACATTAACCTAAATCAACTTCTGATGTATATCATATACATGATTTTCCGGAAGTTGATATATAGAAAAAAGAGAGGTTTTTAGAGGGTAAGCAGTTTTATGGCAGTCCCACACTACCACGAGTTTCTCTCGTGGTGTGCATAAAGCATTTTCCTCTATCCCAAAAAAAAAAAAAAAAAAAAAAAGTAGGTTAGGTTAACCTGAGTGGAGGGTTTTTGAGGTTTTTTTTTTTTTATTTTTTATTAAATTTCATGAGACCGCCGGGTTTTTTTTTTCATTTTTGTGTTTGGAAGGCTTGTTTACTTAAGAAAAACATAATTTTTGTTTTTTATGACGATTCACTATAAACTGCATTTTTTCCCTTTAAATGTTGTTTCTTTGGTTTCAGGTAGGCTATCTTTATAATTTTGTAATAGTAATTCTATGTTTTTATTGTAATATGAAAAATGGAACAAATAAAATACAACTTTGGTTTCAGAGCAACACATGGTTTATTTTTACACAATAAATTGAAGACATAACAAGTTAGTCTTATAAAACAACATTTTTAGTCAAAACAAGAAAAATGGAGAAACTAAGATTTACGTTCGTACTATTATCGGCATCCGATGGAAAAAGTAATGTCATGTGCATAACTTCAATTGAGACACCTGATGGACGTTTATATGATATACCAGATGAACTAAAACCGGCAAGTAAACATACAAGCATAACAGCATTAGATGTTTTTACGAAAATAAAAAATTCTATCAAGAAAAGACATCAAACACGAAAGATATGGATTCCAGTAACACCTGAATTGAGAAAAATTTACTTGGACGAAGGAGAAAATATACAATTTTCTGATCAATATCTCGATGAAATAATAAATGAAACCAAGCTTGAAAATAGTGTTAATACTGTAGAAACTGTAAGTAAAAATTTGGGAAAAATAGCCGAAAGATTTCTGCTGGAGAAATTTTCAGGAAAATCTTCAAACGTTAAGCAATGGATTAATGAATTCGAGAATGAATGTTTACGTTTTTAAATAATAAGAGATTCAGAAAAAATTGAGACTTTGAGATATCTACTTAAAAAACAGTGCTTAAATTGGTATACAAGTATGCTTATTAAAAATACAGTTAATGCAGAATGGTTCGTATGGAAAAGTGATTTTTGTGAGACGTACGAAAATCAAGGTTGGTCCCGAGTAAAGTATGCATTTATGTTTAAATTTCAAGGAGGATCGTTAATAGAGTATGCTACGAAAAAGAAAAGACTGCTGTTAGAAATAAATAAACAAATTGATTCACAGACTATGATAAATCTTATTGTAATGGGTTTACCTGATAATATAATGTACAAGATGGACAAGGAATCAATAAAGTCTACAACTTACCTTTACAGTGAAATTGGTAAACATGAGTACACAATAAATAAAAATAATTATAACAAATTCAGAAAAACTTCTGATGAAAACACTTCAAAAGTTGATAAAATAAAACCTTGCAAAGTATGTGAATCATTAAATAAAGGGAGCCGTTTCCATGCTGAGGATAAATGCTGGTTTAAAAAACCTGACAGTTATAACAATAAAAGAAATTATAGCAAAAATGTAAACAATACAGTATTGGACGTCGAATTAAGTGAAAATGATCAAAAAAACGAATAATAACACCATTAATAAGGGTCAAACTAACATTAGGTAAAGTAATAAATGTACTGGGTATTTATGATTCCGGCTCAAATGTGTCTTTGGTGAACTTAAAAATTAGTAAAACTAAAGGAAGCAAATAATGAAAAAAGTGCAAATTTATTAACAATTAATGGTGTTAAAAAAACAAAACGTTTGGCAACAATAAATATAAAAATTTTTGATATTGAGAAAAATATTGATGTTTACATTGTAGATGGAAAAGACTTTAAGTATGATTTCTTAATTGGATTAGATATGATTAAGGAGTTCAACTTAATTCAGAATGAAAATTTAGAAGTGTCACAAAAATTACAAGAAAGTGCAATTAATGAGGTAATAAAAAAATATCCTTATAAAAATGAAGAAAATATAAACTCGAAGTCGATAAACTTTAATGAACATATAAAAGAAGAAGAATTTAAAACAGAAAAAAATGAAATAAACAAACTCATTGAAAGGTATAAATCAAGCTTTGCAAAAGATAAATATGATATTGGAACAGTTAAAGATTACGAAGCACGTATTGATCTACTTGTGGACAGATACTGTATTAAAAGGCCTTACAAATGCTCAATAGAGGATAAATTAGAGATAGAACAACGGGTAGCAAAGTTACTTGAAAGAAATCTTATAGAAGAGTCATACAGTCCCTTTGCAGCACCCGTAATTTTGGTATTTAAAAAAGAAGACAACAGAAAGACCAGGCTGTGTATCGATTTCAGAGATTTAAATAAAATAGTGATACCACAGGCACAACCATTCCCTTTGATTGAGGATTTAGTTATAAGAACCAGAAACTGTAAGTACTTTTCAACATTAGATATTAACTCCGCATTTTGGTCCATCCCATTGCGAATTGAAGATAGAAAAAAAACTGCTTTTGTAACACAGGAGGGCCATTACCAATGGACATGTTTACCTTTTGGCTTAAAGACCTCTCCAGCCATATTTCAAAGAATACTTAGTAATATACTTAGAAAGTACAAATTAGCAGATTTTGCAGTAAATTTCATCGACGATATTTTAATATATTCTAAATCTTATTCCCAACATATAAACCATTTATCACAGTTATTAAAAGCTATACAAAAAGAAGGTTTCAGGCTGAAATTCACAAAATGTACATTTGCAACAAATACAGCAAAATATCTTGAACATATAATACAGAATAACACAGTAAGATCCCTAAGAGACAATTTAATTTCAATAAGAGATTTTCCAACACCAAACAGTCAAAAAAATATTAGACAGCTCCTAGGAAAGATAAATTTCTATCGCGAATATATACCAAATGCCTCAATCATATAAGAACCACTTCACAATTTACTAAGGAAAAATCAAAAATTTATATGGTCACCAGACTGTCAAGAAGCATTTGAAAGAATAAAACAGTTGCTATGTTCACAACCTATCTTAGAAATATTTGACAAGGACTTACCAATAAATTTATATACTGATGCATCCTTACAGGGCATTGGAGCAGTCTTAAAACAAATACAGCCAAATGGAAAAGAAAAACCTGTGGCATATTTCTCAAAAAAAAATAAACGAAGTTCAAAAGAAGAAGAAAGCTGTATATTTAGAATGTTTAGCCATTAAAGAAGCAATCAGATACTGGCAATTTTGGCTTATTGGTAAATCTTTCACAGTATTTACAGATCATAAGCTATTAGAAAATTTAAATATTAAGACTAGAACGGATGAAGAATTAGAGGAATTGGCTTATTATCTGTCACAATATGATTTTATAGTAAAATACGCTCCAGGGAGAGATAATTTGGAGGCAGATTGTTTAAGTAGAAACCCTGTATTGAAAGAAAGTAAAGATGTAGATGAACAATTAAAAATTGTAAACTTAATTACATTGGATGAAATAGTAACCGACCAAGAGAAAAATGAGGATATAAAAAAATATAAGAATTTAATACTTAAAGACAATATTTATTACAAGAGAGTTAAGAATCAAAAAAAAGTTTTACTGTCAGAAGAATTCAGTATAAAAATTATTTAACACGTACATGAAAATATGTGCCATATAGGTATAAAACAAATGCAGAAAAAATAGGAAAATTTAACTCTGCAAAGAATTTAACAAAAAATATTATTAATTTATGCAAAAAATGTGAAATATGTATAAAAAATAAGTCTAGAGGGCAAATGAAATATGGTTTATTATCGCAATTAGGTCCTGCCTCAAAACCATTTGTAATTGTCTCGATAGACACAATTGGAGGTTTCGGTGGCTCTCGATCCACGAAAAGATATCTACACCTTTTAGTGGACCACTTTACCCGTTATGCATTTATAGTGACCTCGAAGACACAGAGTGCCAAAGATTTCATAAAATTATTAAACAGTGTACCAAATTGTAAAGAAATTGACATGGTCCTTACGGATCAATATCCTGGGATAAACTCTAAAGAATTTAAAGATTATCTGAATATAAAATCAATTAAACTAGTTTTCACTGCAGTAAACTCGCCGTTTTCCAATGGACTCAACGTAAGATTGAACCAAACACTCGTTAATAAAATCAGATGCAAAATTAATGAAAACCCAAATACATCAGCGTGGACGAGTGTTGCCCATATTTGCGTGGATAGATACAATAACACGGAACATACTGTCACAGGTTTTACTCCAAAATATTTGTTGGATGGCACAGACGTTTCAATATTACCAAATGAACTGAATGTTGGGAAAACAGCAAATGACTGGATAAAAGACAGAAAAATAGCACTAGAAGGATCAAATAAGTCACATGAATAAGTATAACAAAATGCTTTATGATAAATACAGAATACACCATAATTTTAATACAGGTGAAATGGTATACGTGGAAAATGGGCACAAACTAAATAGAAAGAAATTGGATGAGCTAAGGATTGGGCCTTACAAAATTGAACAAAAGTTATCTCCATCTATCTACAAGATTAATACAGCTCATAAGAAAGTGGAATCAAATCTGTTCCATATTATGAAACTCATTCCTGTACCTAGTGAAATCTAATGAAGTGAAAATTTATATAAAAACTTTCTACAGTAAGGGGGGAGATGTGAACGAATTCGATCTTAATATTTAGGATGGCGCTACTAGTTGTACAAGAAGGATTGGATGACGTGGGTTTTTGAAAAGGTGACATGTCACTGACAAGAATATTGTAAATTTGTAAAATAGATTATTATGTTGATTGTAAAATGGAATTATAAACTTTAAATGTTGTTTCTTTGGTTTCAGGTAGTCTATCTTTATAATTTTGTAATAGTAATTCTATGTTTTTATTGTAATATGAAAAATGGAAAAAATAAAATACACTTTTGGTTTCAGAGCAACACATGGTTTATTTTTACACAATATGTAAATTGAAGACATAACAAGTTAGTCTTATATATATATGCCGTTTTTTTATTATTTTTAATTTTTTTGGATTTTTTCGTATATTGAATTTACTTTAGTTTCTAGTTTCTTTTTTTCTCGCTTTTTAATTCTTTTTTTAATTGTATAGTTTTTTTTTTCAATTTTTGTTCATTTCTTATGTTTACTGGTACCTATTAACTAAATAAAAATAACACAATTATTATTGAAAAATTCAATTTAATTTTTAGTAATTTTCGTTTATTATTATTTATGTTTTTTACCGTTTAAACCTTTCCTTAACTTTCACACATAATTCAACATCAAAATTAGCCAAATCGGTCCAGCTGTACTCGAGTTTTAGCGAGACTAAGGAACACCAATACATTTGTATTTATACGGATATAATTTATTTTTATTATTATAATTGTAAATAATTATCTGACCGCACATTCGCTTGTAGCGTATATTTCAAATATAATACAAATTTAATAATTGTATAATTAATTAAAAAGTGTGGATAAAGATTTCTTTTAAAATTAGGTATGTCTTAGTTTGGTCCTTATATGTCTACACAAGGTACATAAATTACTTAATTTTACTTTATTTCTTTTATAATTATATATAAGAATCGAATTTTTTGTAAGGTTAATTGAAAACTCTATTTCTTAAACAAATCTCTACTTAAACAAGCTACAGCTAAGTAACCGTATAAGGATATAGAAATTCTGTCAGAGTGTCTCTCTATTATTAATTTTCTTAAACTATTCAAAGAGCGTAAGTAGGGAATCGCTAAATGAGCTTAAACAGGAGAAATCTAACTTCCCGCTCTGATTTCTAAATTAATTTCAAACGAAATTAAATAGTGAAACCCCAAAATTTCGTTTCTCTACACCAGTGTTGGATCTATGGGTAAATCTGTTAAAAATATCACAACCAGTCTTTAAAACATTCAAATAAATTTTAAGACCACTTCAATGCGGTTTTAAAACTGGATTGACAAAAAAATTTTCAAATCCTGTTAACAATATCAACAACTGTTTGGAAAAATTTAATCGTTTGTGAATGATGCGGTTTTAAAACCACACGCAGCAAAAAAAAACAGATCGATACGAAATGGTTTAAACCCTGTTTAAAATGTCAAAAAAGTCTTGAAAACATTCAAAACGAACTTTAAGATCGTTTTTTTAAAACCACACGCGGAAAAAGATTGGATTGACAAAAAGTTGTTTAAATCCTGTTAAAAATGTCTAATACTGTTTGGACAACACCTCACTGGGCGCCTTCTTTTTGGGGATAACTTCATTAATCTCTCCACTACCGCCTCGACGTCGCTGGCGGAATGAACGGCATGGTCGTAGTTACCGGTGACTTCCCTTAGTCGAGCAACTCCACGTGAGGCCTTCGTCGCCGTATCGAATTCCAGGGCAATGGTCAAGGCGTCCACAAGGGACTTCGGCCGCGCCAACCGTACAGCCCGCTGCAACTCGACGTCTCGAATTTGAATACGCAAGCCGTACCATTCTTGCCACTTCCGCCTCAAAGTCCTGGATAGTCTCTCCATTTTTCTGCTTCCGGCTCTTTAACTGCATGCGGTATACCGGTTGTAAATGAGTTTGGCCATAACGCATCTCCAGACGATTCACCAATACCCCAAAATTGTCAGCCTCATCCAGTGTCAATGATTGCAGGACGTCTAAAGCCTCGCCCCGTAGAGATATGGTTAGGGACAATGCCTTCTCCTGGGATGACCATCCATTCGCTCTGGCCGCTGCGTCGAATTGTTTTAGGTAATTTGGGCTGAAAGTCTTCCCGTCGAAGGTCGGGGGTTTCATCGTCGTTCGTACCTGGGACGGCTCCCTGTTTCTTCGTCGGTCGATGTTTGCGTGGCAGGTTTCCATCCTTTCTGCAAATCCGTCGCCGTGGTGGATGGGCTGGTTTTGACGACAAGCTTTCTGTTCTCGTTAAAGCTTCCTTATTTCGAACTGCACTTGCTGGTTGATCTTGTCTCGCAAGTTGGCTACTTGGTGGTTCAAGTTGTCCACTTGCTGATTCAAGTTGGCCACTTGCTGGTTTTGCTCGTCTCGCAAGTTGGCGATTGTTGATTTTGTTCATCACGAAGAAAGCAGATTTCGGAGCGCAGATGCGACATTTGCTGCGGGAAGGAACTGGATAACCCTTCTGGTAGGGTAGACATCCGTTGTGATAGTTGAAACATCTCCTCTTGTTGGTTCGTCATTCGTTGTGATAGCTCCTCTTGCAGCCGGGAAAGTTGTGGCGATTGTTCTTCTTGCAGCCGGGAAAGTTGTTGAGTTTGTTCTTCTTGTTGGCTCGCCAATCGTTGTGATAGCTGGGACATATCTTCGCGTTGGCTCCTTATCTAAGTGGACAACTGGGACAGTTAAGAAATTGCTTTTTGAACCGGGTCTTCGAACTTCACAGCGTCAGGATCCAAATTATTATTTAGGTAGTATTCACGGAGCCTACTTAACAATACGGTATTGCTTCCAGTAGTTTCCAACTCTAATTCTTCGAGCTCTCTTCTAAGGTTAGCCACCAAAAGTTTATTTATCTTCTTTCCAGGCTTTTTTGTATCTTTACCCCACACCTGACAACAATTTGAAACGTTTAAACTGATTGACAAAACAATGAACTGTATAAATTATTTAAACTCTCCTTAACTGCCCACACATCTCCTTATATAGAACAAATGAATATTCTAAAACATAAATCGAACTTAATCAGTGCAACTAGAAAGAGAGAGAACATTCTCAAATAACCTAGAAATAGTCTTTCTCCACGTTCATTAATGAATGTAATAATTCCGACTTCATTTTTAATAATAGAAAGTGTTCATTCTCACTCTAGAGGTAGAATATTCATTCTGAAACACTTGCTTCTTATGTGTTTTGCATGTATTTCCATTCTATAACTAGTGACGGAATAACATTCTGTAATTGCTCAACAAAAAACATAGATTGCCCTGCGAATTTTAAAACTGTCACTCAGTTTGTCAGTGCGACGTTCTTATTGTTTTGCTACATATTTCAATTTAAATAAACAGAATTATTACATGGTTGTGGAGAAAATACAGTCTGTTACACGGTTAGAATAAAAATTCGATAACTCGTGGTTCCTCTCGCTCGCTACGCTCGCGTTCGGAATTCTCCACTCGTATCGAATTTTCGTTCTAACCTTGTTACAGAATATACTATTCATGTAAAGGTCCTTTCCTTATTTGCATATCCCGTTACAGTATCAACAGTTTTCTTGTCGTTGAATCGGTGTCCTTTAAGCGGCATTTTTTATCGAAGAAACAACCAAAGCAACTATATTGGGACTGTATGGAGGCTACCGAAGCTGTATAACATTGTGTTTTGATAAATATTGCCGTACAAAGCTTGGTGCATGTGCTGAAGCATTATCGTGGTGTAGAAGTCAGTCATCTGTTTGCCAAAAGTTTGGTCGTTTTCTTCTAATTGCATCTCGCAACCTTTTTTAAATTTCATTGTAGTACTCTTTGTTAATCGTCTAACCTGCAAGATTATATTTGTTATGCAGGAAGCCTTTGTACTAAAAAAACATTCAACATTGAATTGATTTTGCTCCGTGCTTTTTTTGATCGGGGCGAGAAAACATGCTTCCACTTCAAAGATTGTTGTTTTGTTTTATGATCATAACCGTAAACCCATGATTCATAACCACTAATAACTTTTTTGGGCAAATTTGTTTTGCTATTGATTTCTATTTCTGAAGCTTCTTTGCTATTCAGAGCCAGGCTTAAATTCTCTGTTAAAATTCGATAAACTGTACACTTTAAAAACAAACACGCTGCTCTTGAACTATATGTCCGGCAGGTACCAGCAAGTAAATAAGAAATTTGTGAGGCTTTACTGTCGACGTTCCTGTCCGGTAGGTGTCTCTCCAACACTTTGGCGCAAAGATATAAATTTAGTTTGGATAATTTTGGGACAAACCTCGTATTTCCACTTTAACTGATTTTGATATTCACACAGGAAAATATTTTAACCACAATATTATCAGACAAATCAAAACCTATTTATTTAGGAGTTTTATTAAAATAAAAAATTTGTTTAATAAAACGCACATCGTTATAACAACTTTATATAAACTAGTATATGCTTTTATGCACAATTTCTCAAATTCAAAATTTTTTTCAATAAATTGTTTTAAAATAAAATTATAAAACATACTTTAACCAGTATCCAAACCAGTATTTTGTATAAATGTACCTAAAACTCATTTTAACATAATTTTAGTTGAAACTTTTCCACTTTATAATATATTTTCGCTAAAGACCATTTAAACTGTTGCGATAAAGTTTTGCAAACATAAATATTTATTCACATATGAAATATATTTGTTATATTTTCACCGATTTTTTATAATAAATTGAATAATTGAAGTTTTTTAATTTATTAGCAAGTTACTAGAATATAATATATAACGGTAACGCATCTGGAGCAGAAATGCTCTACATTTCACAATCAATCTAGTTGTAGAGAAAGAGTTGTTTCCAGAGATTGTTCTTAGGAGACAAAACCCATTTCTGTCCCGATTATACGTTCCTACATGAATCCTGAGTAATAAAACCAGTTAAGATACCGACATTGTACGACTTCCAAATTTCATTACATTGCTCTGGCTGCCACCAGATTTGAGGGCGTATTTCTGTCGAGAGGAGTTTCCAGAAAGCGTTCTACATCTTCAAACATAATCACCTAAAATTACGCTCGAAATTTATGAAAATTTTATTCTATAAAATTGATTCGATATAAACAGATTACTCCAGATAGCAATTACATTTATTAGTCATATATCCAGAGGTTAAAATATTTAAACATTCGTATATTAGTTATATAATTTTAAGTAGTAAAAAATTAAAAATCATTGAAGAAATAATGTACTAAATTCGCCTAAACCTCTAATTAAATTTTAAAAACCATCTTCAACAAGTCTACTACCTCCCCCAAAACCCAAATTTCGACCACCAATTCTACTTGGAAATAGAACATATCACCCGATGCCTTTTACATCGAAAAACCCACCGCTCTCTTCCCGAACAATATATCTAACCCCGTTTACAACCACATGCTGTGACGGTCTGTTGGGGGGTGGGAAAAAAGTCTCATTTATTGGAATCTCACTGGGCCCAGGTAAAAAGTGACTTCAAAGACTTTTAACCATCAAAACTGGACGGTTGACGATTGGAAAAGAGTTTTGTTCTCAGATGAGACTAGGATTAACTTAATAAAAACTTCGGATAGACGTAGGCATGTTTGGCAAAGACCTAAAGAGAGATTTGCGAAATGCAATATTCTTTCCAAAATTTCATTTGGGGGAGGCACTGCGAAGTTTTGTGAAGGAATCTGTTTTAATGGCAGCACAGAGTTGGTGCCTATTCGCATAAGATCCATGAATGCGCGGTATTACCTTGGTTATTTTCTTCGATTTAAATTAACCAATAAAATGTAATAATTTTTTGAAATTGGACCAATCAGGATCAAATATCAGCGATTATTGCACTAGAACAATATCAGCGACTATTTCTCTAGAGAAATAGTCACGTCAAATATAAATGTCAAATATTTGTCTTCTCAAGAAATAATTTTCCTAAATATAACACGATCTTGAATAATAGTCTGCTATTTTTGTGTTGCTAAATTTCTCGAAAATTGTACAATTTGTTTCGACATAATTTGACATTAATAATCAAAGATTTAAGACCTCGAGCTAAAAGCTTAATCAGATTATTAATGTCAAATTATGTCTCAATAAATTGACTAAAATATTCTCGAAATTTAGATACCACAAAAATAGCCGACTATAATCAAGGTCTTGTTACATTACCCTTGAAAATATTGTTCTTGAACATTTTATGCCGTTTGCTTCCTTGATGGGGCCCAATTGAGTATTCATGCAAAATAATGCTTGGCAAAGCAATTGGTTAACTATCCAAATGTAATTGACCTTGAGTTAATGAAATGGCCATTAAACAGACCAGATCAGATAGCCTTAAAGGTAAAATTTTAAAGGTCTTCCGAAACCCGTGCATATATTCTTTTATTTTTAGTGTAAATTGATCTTTTTTCAAAATGGACGCATAACAAAGATCACATTTTTTCTTCTACTTAAGTTTGTATTTGTGAAAAACCTTTATCCACAAGAATATCACCAGACTCTAATAGATCAATTAGTCTGCAATTGTTAGTAATGCAGAAATCATCAACACGATCAACATACATTAATAAAAAATAGCTGATAAATCCTTTTGGAGTATACCAAGCAACTTTTTTAAAATTTGATGATGTTTATAATGTTCCATTGCAAATCCAACCTAGTGCAGGTTTTTTACAAATATAGGATGAACATTAAATAAAACATACACTACTTTAAATGTCAAGCCAATTTTTTATTTTATTAAAGTTATTAAAAATTTATTTCTTTTATCAGCTTTACTATCTAAAAAAAGGTTTAAGATCCATAAAGTCGAGTCAATACTACTCCAGTAAAACTGGTCATAACCTTATTACGAAAGAAATAACATAAAATCCTTGGTAGTTTACTGCGATCGATTTGATATTGATGAAATAACAAACAGAATTCTTGATATTTTACTTCAAAATTAAGATCTTGTTTTGAATGCTAGCTTACCCAGCAAATTTTTATCGCCTAAAAATTAATGTTTTTTTTTCCAATTTTTACAGGTTTTTCTTTGTTTTTTCCATTGATTTACATGATTTTATTACTGTTTTTATCGATTTTTGGAGTAAAACTTCTTTAGGCGCGACTAGGGGTAACTCAATAATTCTAACGGACGTGAAGTCATATTCTAACGTAACGCAGAAAACCTGATACAAAAAACCTAACACGATTCCGCCTATTATATTAAATAAAAGTTAAATCTGTAATTGTATATTATAGTAGGCAACATAATATACAATATTTTGCTAACCTGTCAAATTGACAGCTTGTCAACCAAATTACATTGTTGGTGAATAGTTTTACGCCTAAAATTTGTGTATAAAGTGTTTGTTTTAAATATGAATAAACAAAGTGGATTTATTAATGAGGAAAGTGATGAAAAAATATTAAATAAAAA
This sequence comes from Altica lythri, assembly GCA_964028335.1. Lineage (NCBI taxonomy): Eukaryota > Metazoa > Arthropoda > Insecta > Coleoptera > Chrysomelidae > Altica > Altica lythri. The sequence continues at coordinate 56,465,230 of OZ034803.1, read as the reverse complement.
TGAGTGAGTACTCTATATGCATACAATTTATTTTCCTGTGAATCGATTAAAAAAATCAATGTTGAAATCTCCACAAAGAATAAAATATAGGTATAAGTTATTTGTACAGAAAATTAATGCACTATAAAGTCTATCTATAAATGTATTGAAATTTCCAGATGGGGATCTTTAAACATTTAATATACAACAGTATTTTAAAAGAGATACTGGAGATTTCAATATTTACTTCAAGTGATAAAGTAGTCAAAAAATCGTGTTTCTTAATTTCTATGGAAGATTCTGTCAAAATTATTACACCGCCATGTGATTTATTAAATCTATTGAAGTAACAGTAACAGAGTAATTATTAAATCGTATGTAGCCGATATTGTCATTATTGGACCATGTTTCGGATAGACATAATATGTCTGGTTCATATTGCTTTAAGATTAGGTCTATTCTATTAGATTTGTTAGAAATTGTTTAACAGTTAACATTTAAAATACGGAAGAAATTATCAGATTTCTCATGATTTTCACACACACAGTTCTTTATGTTTCTACTGATTTCCTCGCGATACACGTACGTCAAAACTTTTGATTAGCTAACCTAACCGGTAATTTCTGTCAAAATTTTTTAAAACTTGAAAGTGAAATTAATGAATTTTAGATAAATTACAAAACAACATAGTTGTCACTTGAATAAAATGGCGGATTCTCAAGAATATTTTACTCTTTCATCAATAAATAATAATAATAAACGAAAAAATCAAAAACCTGTAGCTACTTGTTAATAAACATATTTTGAATTTGAATTTATTTTGCGACGATATGTACGTCGAATAAGTTTTACTTCAATCGCGCGTAAAGGTTACACGCATACTCTTTTTTTGTTAAACTTTGTAATTTTTTCGCCTTTGGTCTTTTTCAGTTGTTTTTTTTTTGAGTTTTTACATTTTCCTTTTATTTACAATTTTTCGTTTTTTTTCATTTTGACCTTTTTTTTTTGTTTTTGAATTTTTTCCAACTGTGCTAATTTGTAACTTTTTTTTTTAATATACAAGGAAATTACGAATTCAAAAAAAGATTTTGTAATTAACCTCATATATTGAAAACTATAAAAGATAAAAAAATAGTTAAATTTTGGGATGCCTAAGAAAAAAAATTTTTGTTTTTTGATAAATTATAACTTTTTGTCGGATTACAAATAATAAATTTACAAAATTGTAAAATTTTTCGCAACTTTGTAGTATTATTTAAATTCTTGATTTATTAATACAAATTTTAAAATATTTCGAAAACTATAAAGTTGCGAAAAATTCAAAATTCGGTACCGTTTTTATTTGTAGACTGACAAAAAGTAATAACATATCGAAAGAAAGAAAATTTTCTTCCGAATCTCAAATACAATTAATTTTTTTATGTCTGTGGTCGTTTTCAATATACGAGGGAATTACAAAATTATTTTTTTCATTTATAATTCCCTGTAATATCCAAAAGTACAAAATCTATAAAAAAATTACTTGAATTTTTAAAAACCTACGACAAAAACGAATAATAAATAAGAAAAAATAAGAAGAATACATAGTTGCGAAAATAACCGGTAGGTGGCGTTGTATTTCGGTTGCTAAATAATCGAGTTAAAGCTTATTTGGATTTGTCTTCGTTCGGAAAGTGGGAAAAACAACAAAAAATAAAAATCAAAAAACAAGAAAAACTAGCAAAACTGGGTAATGATAATAGAAATAGAAAAAACAACGAAAAATAAATTTAAATAGAAAAATAATAAAAACTGAGAAAGTAAATAAACAAAAAATCGTATGTGTTTGAATTTTGGAAATATTGTAGTTTTGCTACAAACATTCTTTAACAACTCTAACGTAAAAAATGTCAAATATCAAAAAAGTCAAATGTCAATAATTATCAAATATGTTCACAAAAATGTCTAATGTCGTAAATGTTAATTTTTCAAAATGTCATGTCAAAACATCAAAAATGTCACAAATTGAAAATGGGAAATACTAAATGAAAACAAAGTCAAATGCCAAAAAGGTTAATTGTCTAATGTCAAAAATGACATTTGTCAAAATGGTCGAAAATCAAAAATGAGAAATGTCGAAATGCCCAAATGTTAAAACTGTTAAATGTCGAAAATGCCAAATTGTAAAACTAATAAATGTAAAAAAGCTAAAATATCAAAAATGTCAAATATTAATAATTGTGAAAATACAATTTATTCATCAAAATTGTGACAGATTTAGAAGAACTTTGTTGGAAAACGTCTAAACAGTTTTACAATGAAAATAAAGTATTTAAACTCCCTTTAACTGCTAATACATTACCTTATATAGTACAAACGAATATTCTTGTATTCCCTAGAAACATGATCTAACCTAATTGCTACATTCTAGATAAACCAAGAATACTCTGGAAAACACTCTTTTAAGTAATAGATATCACAGTGTTAATATCGAAAATGTTAAATATTAAATATGTCAAAAATGATAAATATAAAAAAAAACAAATTTTCTTTAGTTGAAAATATTCTTTACCGTATTCTTTTTAAATAACATATATTCTTTACTTAAACTACCTTTTTCTTGGTCAAGATTTTAGCGACCACAACATATTATGAACCCCAGAAATTATGGGATGGTTTTTCCACTATGCCCTCTATTTTCAACCATAAATTCATTTTTTTATCGTAGCGTTTCCCAGTTAAATTAAAAGCAATGTTATCATAACAGTTCTAATATGGTTTACCGCAGCTGCAATCTACGGGAGGGTATATGAAAAGCTATAACTTTTATTTTCTCACTTACTATATGATAAAGTACCCAATGAAATGAAACGGGTTAAGAATTAAATTCTGTTTAAACTTTAAAGAAAGTAATGCGTTTTTAATAATTCATAAACTTTTAACTGATATTAATTACCCAAATGCTTCAAAAGTATATTTTATGTAATTGCACCAAAACTAAGAAAATTGATTAAATTTGGTGTATTACAAGTTATGTCAAATTTTTTAACTAATAAAAAAGTAAATTTTGTATCTTATTGAGTTTTTAAACATAAAGTCTGTATTTTGTTTATACTCTAATAATTTACCATCTGAGCCAACATAAAATTAGTAAATTTAACATAGAGCTTTTACGTTTCTTTGTTATACTAAGCGAGGAAATCGAGCTTTTAATCACCAAAATACAAATGTTAACCCTTTCTCTTACGATCTTTTTAAACTTAAATTTTAATTAATGTTTTTTTAATTTATTTAAAACTAGCTGCATCCGGTGCGCGTTGCTACACCAACAACCAATATAAATTTAAGAAAAATAAAAGAAAAAAAGAGATAAAAAAGGAAAAAAAGTTTATAATTTTATTTTACTTATCGCACCAAAAATATATTTTTCGAACTGATATTTATACGAGTTTGTATAAATATCTATTTATCAGTATTAAACTTGAGACATGGAAGCGCCACCTGGTGGTAACTTTTAATAATACGGATATCATATTCATCTTACCTATTAAAAATACATCATCATACTGATTTTCATGACAATCGGTTGAACGGGACAGAAGTTGCTACTCTGCAGCGCCATCAATGAGCATATCATACAAACCTTCTCCGTGGAAAAATACATATATATATATATATATATATATATATATATATATATATATATATATATATATATATATATATATATATATATATATATATATATATATATATATATACAAAATAGGAAAGTATTGACTAGTAGAGATAAACAGAACGATGTTGATCCACCACTGTATGCAACGAGTGACAAATCTGGGGATGTAGTCAACAGGCCGAAGGTGAGTAATAAAACTCTTTGTTAATAATCAAGCTTTCGATTTATTTCAAATCTTTATCAGGATTCTGATTGTATAAAAAATTATGGTTAGTATAAGCTCAAAAAATGAGTATAGAAAATGAACTTACTTAACTTGAGTCAAAGAAGCTTTTAAAGCATTAGCCACAAAAGATAAATACATAAAAACAAGTAGTGTAAACACGTAGACACGTACATAATAAAATTTGTTAAGATGATAAAAAAGTGTTAAGCAAACACTTATGTGCCAATACAACGTACTGTAGCGAAAATACACACAACAAGAAAAATTAAATAGAAAAATTTTTTCTTTGTACAGTTTAAACTAACGATCTTTACTGTTAATTTTGATAAAACGCTACCTTTTTTTTTTATACAAAATGGCGAGCAAGCGGCACCAAACGAAAATTCTAGACAAAATTGTGGTAGTTTTTTTTTTTTTTTGTTAAATTTGTTTAAACAAACCAATTACAGACTTTGGCTGGCTAACCTTCACTGATAGAGACACAAAGTTGAAGATTGAGATTGATGTTTGACTGACAAGCTAACATAACCTATTTCAAAAAAATATGTAAACAATTTGATTTTATTTAATATTAACTAATTTTGGTTTTATTTTTAGGTGTGCGCGACGTAACAATTTTCAAGAAGTCCCAAAAAAGACCCAGGAAAACAAGAGAAGTCAGAAACGAAAACAAACGGTGATACTTCGATGAGAAAACCCCGAGAAATGAGAAAACTTTTTTAAAAATTATAAAGTATGTTTATAACGTTGTGAAAAATATAGAATTAATTTAATTGTTATATAGAATTAATTTTTATTAATTAATCAAATATAGAATCAATTCCATTGTTGTTGTTATTTTCATTGTAAAGTTAAATAGAAATGTCGACGTCAGGAAAAGGTGTTGTTTTATTTTTGATACTGAGTAAATAGCTGTAAATTGAACTTAGATGCTGTACGTCCGTTCTTTTATTCATGTTGTTCGGAGTCTTATTAATGTGGACCATTTCTAGGAAATTACGCTTGATGTGGTTCTTTTCGTGTTCTAAGATCTTAACGTTTTGATAATCTACCGAATGTTTTGTGGTAGTTACATGTTCTGCCAACGCACAGGAGGGTTTTTTTAATTTTGCGTCACTTTTGTGGGAAGTTAATCTTGCAGACAGTTGACGACTGGTTTGTCCTATATATTTTTTGTGACAGTCATTGCAGGTAAGTTCATATACAACGTTAGAGTCTTCGAGTGTATTAATCTTAGTTTTAGTTTTACTGAAGATGCTACCCACTGTAAAGACGTTTTTGAGAGCAATCGTTTTATCCGGAAGGTGTTTTACGATGTTGATTAGTTTAGGAGTGAGATCATTGATGTGGGGCAGTGAGTAGAATTTCTTGACGTCTTGCTGTTGATCATTTGGTGGAGGGTCATTCGTTGGGAGATTGATACGGATTCTAAGCTGACTAGGACTATGGAAAATGCTGTTTAATATTTTCTTCTTAGTATATATAAATTACGTGTCACGTTGTTGTTCGCAATGGACTCTTAAACTACTTAACCGATTTTAATCAAATTTGCACACCGTGTGCAGTTTGATCCAACTTGAAAGATAGGATAGCTTACATTTTAATTTATAGTCGCAAATGCATATTATATGTTTATTGAATTGTTATTATATTAAATATGATATTATCATTTTGAAAGTATTCATGTAAGGTCTTAGTAGATAATTTGGATCAGCGGCTGATTATGACATTTCGGCTGGGTTATCGTAATGGGATCGATTACGCCAGAGGGAAGTTTTTTTTTTTTTTTTACATGTGAAAACAGTAATTATTATTTTAATTTTAACTGTTAAAACTAATTTGAAAAGTTTTTAGATACAAATACCGAACTACCCTTGATTTTTTAACAAGAAAACAATCCTCTCTATGATCAATCAAAGCGTTGTATGACTTAATATTTTTGCAATAGCAAGAATGCTGTGCATTGTTGAGATGACACTTAAATTCAGTTTTAATTATTGAAAAGTTTTAACATAAAAAATTGTCAACATGCGCGTTCGATTGCAAAATGATCCATCAGCACAAATATTTTCCGAACAATTTCTAGATATTGCGAACGGTAAAATAGAACTGCAACCAAATACGCAATTCATTAAACTGCCAGACAATTTCTACAGTGTTCTTCAGGAAAAAAAATGAACTGATCCAAAATATTATTCCGGATATACAGAATAATTACTTGAATCAGTCATACAGAATAATTACTGGCTCAGTCATCGGGCGATTTTGGCAGCCAAAAATGTTGATGTTGACGAAATTAATTTTCAGATACAACAGTTGTTACCAGACGATCTGATGTCTTTTAAATCAATCGATACAGTTGTTGATGAAAATCAAAGTGTAAATTTTTCAATTGAATTTTTAAATTCACTAGATATACCTGGAATGCCACCACATAATCTTCGATTAAAGATTGGTTCCCCTGTTATTCTCCTACGTAATTTGAACCCACCTCAATTATGCAACGGTACGCGTTTGGTCATCAAAAAGATTACTGTAAATATTCTTGAAGCAACCATTTTAACTGGAAAGTTTAAAGGAAAAGTGGTCCTGTTGCCACGTATTCCAATGATACCGTCAGATTTTACTATACCCTTTAGAAGGCTATAGTTTCCAATTCGTTTAGCTTTTGCCATGTCGATAAATAAGTCAAACAATGTCCGTTTGTGGTTTAGACTTGGACAATCCATGTTTTTCTCATGGGCAACTATATGTTGCATGTTCACGTGTAGGGAAACCGTCGAATCTGTTTGTGTTAGCTAAATACAGGTTAACCAAAAATATTGTGCACCGATTAGTGCTAAATTAAATTGAAAATAAAAAGTAATTATAATTTAAAATAATAAATATTATTGTTAAAGATTTAAGACTATCTGGAATACCTACCTCATTCATAAGTTAAAGTGTTACATGTTATTTACTTTGTAATGTCACATAGGTGATAGGGTAGTTTTGCCTTACATATTAATTTATTAGTTTATATTTGACTGTATTGTTATGTATTACATTTTACCAGGTAAAAGGCATTACGTTAGATCTTGGCACGTGTTTAGATAGTTTAATTTTTATTCTCAAGTAGAATATGCAGGTTGTTGAGGTCAGACACCAGGAGTTTGTAGTCTGAGGTTGTCTGTAAGGATCACCCTTTAAGGTGTTCCTAAAACATACCCTTGGGTCTGGGCCATTGTGACTCTTGACGTATTTTCGTGAGTAAGTGTGACATGCTTCCATGTAGTTAGTTTATTTGGTAAGATTAGTAAAGATTATTGTATTCAGTTATTCCCTATTCATAATGTTTATTACACATTCGTATTGCTTATTTATTGGTTAATATATTTGTTGTTTGTTTTCTGTTGTTTATCTTATCTTCCCCTTGGTTAGTTTTCTGCCTTCAGCAGGATACTCAACCGGGAGTGCCTTTAGTAAGCTACCCCTTATCATATAACACTAAGGCACATTCTCCCAAATCTCTCCAGGCGTGACAGTATTATACTCATTTGTTAGAAACTTGAATAAAAATAATAATAAATTTTAAAATTCTTTTGTATTGATTTTTGCTTAATATCAATCCAGTGAATTTTTATACCAGCTTTAACGTTTTCGTCTTCATTCGTAAATAATAATTTCATTGTATTAAGGGATTGCAGTATAAGAAAATCTGTCATGGAGGTCGCCATACTTTTTTACAAATGGCATCTATGTAAACAAGCATGGTGGTCTCCATGACTGATGTTCTCCTACTGTTCCTCTTAAATAGATTACGACAATGTAATATAACAAAAATCTTAGCCACAGCAACGCGTGGCCGGGTCAGCTAGTATATATATATATATATATATAAGTTTAGCAGCCGCAAAGGAAGCATCACTTGAAAATGCCAGCTGAGATGTTGGCGAAACGTCGTGAAGACACAAACAACCAACGGATTGAAACCCGGAACACCACTACTGTTCATATATATATATATATATATATATATATATATATATATATATATATATAATAAATAAAGTGCCAAGAAAATGCGTATTAATATAAACAAAAGGGGAAAATTATTGGGCATGTACGCAAAAAGGATCAATAAGGCCACGAGTAGGAATGGTAACCGCAGACATGCATGTTTCTGGCTCATTAGCCGTCATCAGTGCGGCATAACCAAGTAGGGTATTGCACTTAAGATATCAGTGATATCCCCAGAGACCCTACAAGTAGTATTCAACAAAAAGCTTGTAAAATAATTTCTAAATTAAAAAATTGCAAAGAGATATCAGAAGCAGTAGCTAAAAGGCATCAAATTTATAATTCGGTATGCCCAAAGTTTTATGCTTTACCTAAAATACACAAAGAACAACTAGCAATGCGACCGATTATTTCTTCAATTGATTCACCAACTTCAAAAATAGCAAAACTTGTCACTGATATCTTAAGTAAATCTTACAATCAAGAAAATGAATATTACATCACAGATTCCTTTGAATTTGCCAGAAAGTTCAATGATTATGAAATCCCTTTAGGTCACAAAATCATTAGTTTAGATGTTCAATCATTATTTACCAACATCTCTTGGCCTTTAGTAAATAAAAGCATTATTAAACATTGGGATTCTATAAAACAGAATTGTACTATTAGCAAAAAAAATTTTTTTACATTAATAGAATTTGTATTTAATAACACATATTTTTCCTTTAACCAAGAATATTAGAGACAAGGTTTTGGTTATCCCATGGGCTCAAAACTGTCACCTATTCTGGCACAGTATATAATGGATGATTAATAGATGACTGTTTACCTAAACTGTCTTTTAAAGTTCCTTTTTTAAAAAAATACGTACATGACATGGTCTCTGTCATTCCTGAAGAAAAAAGCACAGAATTGTTAGAAGTGTTTAATACCTATGACCAATATTTAAAATTTACCATCGAAGAAGAAGGGATAGACCAAAGTGTCCCCTTTCTTGATACGAAAGTTATTAGAAATAATGACAACAGAATAATATTGGACTGGTATAGAAAACCTTCTAGTTCTGGCAGATATATGAACTAACATTCATACCATCCACAAAAAATGAAAATTAACCTCATCCTTACCCTCAAGAACAGAATTACCCAAATTTGTCACCCATCCTTTAAACAAGACAGTTTAAAAAAATTTGAACATCTATTAATAGATAATTTATATCCACACCTATTAATAAAGAAGTTACTTTTCTCTACTACAACCAACCAAAATAGCAACAGTTTTGAACCAAATGAGGATAATAGTGTCTCCAGGAGTGAAATAAAAAGATATGTAGGTATCCCCTACATTAAAGAAATTACACCAAAAATTACAAAAATTCTAAAAAATGTCAAAGAAATCACAATCTATATATATAAAACTCAAAGGTGACTGACTGACTGATTGACTGACTGACATAGTGATCTATCAACGCAGAGCCCAAACCGCTGGACAGATGGGGCTGAAATTTTGCATGCAGGTAGATGTTATAACGTAGGCATCCGCTAAGAAAGGATTTTGATTAATTCCACCTCAACGGGATAAAATAGGGGATGAAAGTTTGTATGATCTATTAACGCACAGCTCAAACCGCTGAGCGGATGGGGCTGAAATTTGGCATGCAGGTAGATGTTATGACGTAGGCATCCGCTTAGAAAGGATTTTGATTAATTCCACCCCCAAGGGCATAAAATAGCGGATGAAAGTTTGTATGAAACTTTGTCAATTTTAAACCGTTCTGGCTGAAACTTTGCATGCTTATAGTTACTATGACGAAGGCATCCCCTAAGAAAGGATTTTGATTAATTCCACCCCTAAGGGTATAAAATAGGGGATGAAAGTTTGTATGAAACTTTGTAAATTTTAAACTGATCAGGCTGAGATTTTGCATGCATATAGATACTATGACGTAGGCATCCCCTAAAAAAAATTTTGATAAATTCCACCCCTAAGGGGATCAAATAGGGGATAAAAGTTTGTATGAAACTTTGTCAATTTTAAACCGATCGGGCTGAGATTTTGCATGCATATAGCCTACGATGACGTAGGCATCCCATAAGAAAGGATTTTGATAAATTCCACCCCTAAGGGGATCAAATAGGGGATTAAAGTTTGTATAAAACTTTGTTAATTTTAAACCGATTAGGTTGAGATTTTCCATGCATATAGCTACTATGACGTAGGCATCCCCTAAAGAAGAATTTTAATTATTTCCAGCCCTAAGGGGATAAAATAGGGGATAAAAGATTGTATGAAACTTTTTCAATTTTAAACCGATCGGGCTGAGATTTTGCATGCATATAGCTACTATGACGTAGGCATACCTTAAGAAAGAGTTTTAATAATTTCCACACCTACGGGGATACAAAACGGAATGAAAGTTTGTATGAAACTTTGTCAATTTTAAACCGATCGGGCTGAGATTTTGCATGCATATAGCTACTATAACTTAGGCATCTCCTAAGAAAGGATTTTGATAAACTCCACCCACCAGGGAATAAAATAGGGGATGAAAGTTGGTATGAAACTGTGTCAGTTTTAAACCGATCGGGCTGAGATTTTGGATGCATATAGCTACTATGACTTAGGCATCCCCTTAGAAAGGATTTTGATAAACTCCACCCCTAAGGGATAAAATAGGTATGAAAATTTGTATGAAATTTTGTCGATTTTAAACCGATCGGGCTGAGATTTTGCATGCATATAGCATGCACGTTTCTAAAGTTTTAAAATAATAATAGTCTAATACCATTCGCGCTTTACTGAGCGGGGTCTGAGGAGCGGTGAGATGGTAGCACGCTGCTGCTGGCCGACATGGCACTGTCGATAGACGCGTAGAGTCTTGAAAATTCGAGAATAAATTTGTTTTATTACGTAGTGGTGTACAAAGAAATAACTTTTTTAAATTCCATCCCTAAAGATTTAAAATAGGGGTTGCAAATTTGTATGAAACTCGGTGGCAAAAAACTAAAGTCCACGCGGATGAAGTCGCGGGCGGCCGCTAGTTGCTAATAAAACGGTAAAAACTGTAAATCAATTATTTAGCAAAGTTAAAGACAGAGTAAATGATGATTGGAAATCTAATGTAATTTATAAGATTGATTGTAATAATTGTGACAAAACATATATAGGTCAAACATCACGACCCCTCAAAGATAGAATCACTTCCCACAGAAGTGATATTAAGTTAAAAAAGGAGTCTTGTGCACTTGCTACTCATCATTTTGATACTGGCCATAATTTCAATTTCAATGAGGCTAAGGTGTTAACTAGTGAAAGAAATCTGTTCAAAAGAAATTTCTTAGAAATGGTTCATATTAACAATGAACCTCTAAGTATCAACAAAAGGTCTGACATAAAAAATTTAGGTATTATTTACTCCAACATCTTAGAAATTGACTTCACCAAAAGTATTCGAACAACCAACCTATCAGACACCCTCGAATAATAATAGAAGCTTGTCCTTTCCTGTCCTGTCGGTTGATGACAGTAATTGCCAGAACAAGTAAAGAAATTGACACGTTTTTATTAATTTTAATAATTTTTATCCTTGTTTGGTTTGGTTTTAGCAATGTTTCCTTTAATGAATCTGCTTAAGGAATAATCTCGCTTACTGTAAGTTTTTAAAATAACTATAAATTTTGATTAAATAATTGTGTTAGCCATTTTACATAGTGTTAAATATTTTTGTAGTAATTGACTGATGAAGAAATAAAATATTTCGAAAGCTCTCAAATAAAGTAAAAAGAGTTTACTTTTTTCCTACCAAGGCTGCTTCCCGATAACTTTTAATCATCATATATATATATATATATATATATATATATATATGTTCCTAAAACGCAAGAAACAGCGCCTGTTTTCGACCTAAATCGCATGAAAGCGCTGACGACTGCATGAAATTGCGACCGCCCATGCATGGGAGTGTGACCTTGTAGAAATATCTAGTGGTAGAAACAGCGACAGAGTCGGACCTCAAAATTAGTAAATTGGTGTGTGGTGTAAACCTGTCTTCTGTGATTAGATGCCGTGATCGTTTAGTTTCGTAATTCTTTTCATTCATAGATAGATGGTGCCAGCAGTATAATTCTTTATTTATGCCGAAACAGTCTTGGTGGTTGTCTACTGTACTGACTTTAATTACTATGAATAAAATTATTTAGCAACAGAAAAATAACTTAATTTCATATGTTAAAAAAATAAGTTTCATTTCTAAAGGATCCGGCAAAAGAAAAGTTAAAGTAGTTATTGAAAATACAAAAAAATAAAAACGGAAAAACAAATGTACTTACTAATTGCACATTTTATAATAAAAAAACAGTCAATTATACAGGGTGAGTTATAAAATATAAACAAATTTTACTGGTACTTATTTAAACATAAAAAGTAGCAATAAAATACAAATATGCATGTAATTTAAAATTAGCAATTAAAAATTTAACAATTTTTGTTCTAAAACAAAAGTAAAAAACATGGTGACCAACGCTAAGATTCTATCAGGGAACTCGAAATGCAAAAAATTTTCTTATGTAGTGAAAAACAACTTCTTAAAATTCTATTAATGACATGAAATTACAAATCTAAAATAGAACTGAATGTAGAACATTTAAAAATACGTTTTATTTATACAGGGTTTCCAACAATAGGAAAGTTAAAGTAGTTATAAAAAATTAAAAAAAAAACAAATATTCTTACTTATTGCATCTTATAAAGTAAAAAAAAATAATTTATACAGGGCAATTTATAAGTTCAAAAGATAGAATGATCACGTGAACAGCACGCACTCTTTGAATATTACTCTCCCCAACCAACGTCACAAGTTCGATTTGCACCACTCAACAAAAAAGTACCCACCCTCGATGGAGAGAAACTTGAATATTTAAGTTAACAGTTTATTTTTTGTTTTTCAAATAATAATAAAACTACGGTAGTTATAATATACTTATACCAGTTTTTACCCGCGGCTTTGCCCGCGTGGAATTGGGACATTCACAAATGATTTAGTGACTGTCGATTTTACACATAAAAATTTAATTTTAATCATTCTGTAGGTATATCTTTAGTAAAATAGGTCTGGCCTAACTACTTTTAATTTTTTTATTTAAAATTTAATAAAATATAATAATAGTCGAGGCAACGAAGCACTAAAAAGGTCAAATATAGGAAATCTTTTAGGATAGGACGGATCGGAATGCGGTTTTTTGCATGTGCTTTCTAAAATTATTTATACCATTCTTTCCTACTGTCTACTTAGTACAAACCAGAAGTTGCATTGCTGCAGCCAAAAATGCTTCCAAAAAAATGCATTTTTTGAGGAATTTTTGAACAAATTTAATAACTTTGTAAATAAGAGTCAGAATTAGCCCAAGTTAGGTAACCAGGTGGTTTTGAGGTCGCTGATCACGATTATGATGTGTTAATTGACCCCCCGAACACCTGGAGCTCAGGAACGTCGACGAACGTCATCTCCGGGGGACTATCCTGAACTTCATGCGAGGAAGGAGAGAAAATCGAGACCACGGGGTTTTTTGGGTCGCTAAATTTAAATATGGCTCCAGCAAACACCACACTGACACCTGGTTTGCCCTAGCCTGGATGCGGACGTCATCTTTAAGAATTTTTCTGGAAATAGTGACAAAAACGAACCGAAATTCATTATGGGGGCATTTTTTGTGCGCTGAATCCAAATTTCATGTGGAAAACGACTCCCCAAACACCTGGTGCGCCCTAACTTGGCTCTGAAAGTCATCCCCGAGGTTTTCCCATACACAACTGAAAAATAGGAACCGACAATCGTTACTGGGGGTTTCTTGGGGCGCTGAAGTCAAATATGTTTCTGGCGAACACACCACGGACACCTGGTGCGCCCTTACCTGGCTCTGGATGTCATCACCGAAGTTTTTCCAGACAAAATTGAAAAAGACTAACCGACAATCGTTACGTGAGGTTTCTTTGGGCGCTGAATTCAAATATGACATCGACGAACACTGAAAGATATTAAGTTGACAACGTTATTGTGGCAGAGACAGAGGCTTTAGATAAGGGAGATGTTACCCGTATGAGTACATTTGTCGATGACGAAAACAATGAGCAGACTATGGATGTGTCACTTGATAAAGAATTTGATATTTAGTTGCTTATTAGAAAATCGAAGTAATTGATTAATGTGGTTAGGGGCCATTCATTAATTACGTAAGGGTATTGAGGGGGAAGGGGGGGTTAAGAAAATCTCTACAAGTTCTTACGTTGGGGGAAGGGGAGGTAAAATTCAGTCTTACGTAATATTTCGTGAATCAAAATTCAAGATTAAAAATCTAATTCCATTTTGGATTCCAAATTGTTTTCTTAATTTTAAAGTGTATAGTCGATTTTTTATTTTATTTAAATAATTTTTGTTGTTTATTGAAAAAAATAAAAAATAACTTATTTTATGAACAATGTTATGAGTTTGTAGTTTTACTAATTTATGTTTGCTAGTACTATTTAAATTATTCCTTGTTAAAAAATAAAAATTATGGATCCACGTTGAACTGTAAGTTTTAGTGAAACTGATCCTTTCCTCACATAACAGTTTATTATTTAGAAGATAAAGATAGAATCTTACGTAAGAAAGGGGAAGGGGGTTCGAGAAACTTACGTATACTTACATGGGGGGAGAGGGGGGGCAAAATTGACAAAAATTGTCCTTACGTAATTAATGAATGGCCCCTTAGGTGAAGTAACGGTTGGATTTTATTTGATTTTAGTTCAAAAAAGTGTTTTAAAATATCAATTACATAAACTTTGACTTTTTATTCATTCTATTCCTTTCCTCCATACATATTTTAACTAGAATCAACACTTCCATATGTTATTGAAGTACATTGACGTCAGTCGCTAAAATATCAGGTTTAGTTGACGTTCATGCAATGCACCAGGTATAGGGAGGGCATGTTCGGCGTACAATTTTAATTTGGCGACTTAAAAAACGCCCCTAGCAATTTTGGGTTCGTCATTTTCACTTGTGTCTGGAAAAACTTCGGTAATGACGTCCAGAGCCAGGTTAGGGCGCACCAGGTGTCCGTGGGGTGTTCGCCAGTGCCATATTTGACTGCAGCGCCCCAAGAAACCCCCAGTAACGATTGTCGGTTCCTATTTTTCAGTTGTGTCCGGGAAAACCTCGGGAATGACTTTCAGAGCCAGGTTAGGGTGCACCAGGTGTTCTGGGAGTCGTTTTCCACATGAAATTCAGATTCAACGCACACAATATGCCCCCATAATGATTTTCGTTTCGTTTTCGTCGCTATTTCTAGAAAAATTCTTGAAGATGACGTCCGCATCCAGGTTAGGGCGCACCAGGTGTCCGTGGGGTGTTCGCCAGTGCCATATTTGACTGCAGCGCCCCAAGAAACCCCCAGTAACGATTGTCGGTTCCTATTTTTCAGTTGTGTCCGGGAAAACCTCGGGAGTGACTTTCAGAGCCAGGTTAGGGTGCACCAGGTGTTCTGGGAGTCGTTTTCCACATGAAATTCGGATTCAACGCACACAAAATGCCCCCATAATGATTTTCGTTTCGTTTTCGTCGCTATTTCCAGAAAAATTCTTGAAGATGACGTCCGCATCCAGGTTAGGGCGCACCAGGTGTTCGTGGGGTGTTCGCTGGAACCATATTTGAATTCAGTGACTCAAAAAACCCCGTGGTCTCGATTTTCTCTCCTTCCTCGCATGCAGTTCGGGATAGTCCCCCGGAGATGATGTTCGTCGACGTTCCTGAGCTCCAGGTGTTCGGGGGGTCAATTTACACATTATAATCGTGATCAGCGACCTCAAAACCCCCTGGTTACCTAACTTGGGCTAATTCTGACTCTTATTTACAAAGTTATTAAATTTGCCAAAAAATCTCTCAAAAAATGCATTTTTTGAAAGCATTTTTGGCTGCAGCAATGCAACTTCCGGTTTGTACTAAGTAGAAAGTAGGTAGGAATAGTATAAATAATTTTTAAAAGCAAATGCAAAAAACCGCATTCCGATCCGTCCTATCTTAAAAGATTTACTTTTAAAATGCTTCATTGCCTCGACTATAACGTAATTTCAACATTTTATTGGTCATATGCACCGATTTGTTTATAACTCCGACTCGACGTTATTTTTTCTTAAAACTGTACTTCATTTATTGCAGTTTAGAAGGCAAAGCATTCTTTCTACGATTGCGCCGTTAAGATATACAAAATACATATTTAGTGATCACGCATCCTTAAATTCTATCTTTGGCTTGAATATAGTTTTTCAAACATAAACAAATAGCAATAAAATAACAAATACATTAGTTAGTACGTTTAAAAACGACCATAAATTAGTCTTAAAATGCAGAATATGTTGAATGCTAGAAAAAATAAAAAAGTTTAAAATTCAATGTAACGCCCTAGTATTGTTATTTATTTTTTTTTAAGTCAGAGTCTGAGAGTTTTGTTTTTAAAATTAATTTTTGCTTTAGTCTTATAGTGCAGAAGTTTTCTTACATAATCAAATAAATCCAACCTACTTAAAATACTAATAATAAAATTATTTACAAACATAAAATTAACTGAATTTAGAAAAGTAAAAAATAAGTTTTATTTGTACAGGGTCCGGCAATATGAAAGTTAAAGTGTTTATTAAAAATTAAAAAAAACAGAAAACCGAATATTCCCACTTAATAAATATTATAAAATAAATAAAAACAACTAATTGTACAGGGTAAATTATTAAATATCCACGAACTTTATTGGTTATTTAACATAAAAAAAATATAATATGAGAAGGTAAAGTACCTACTTAATAAAAAACGAATTTAAACTACAGGGTTTTAAAATGCAGAATAATTTAAAAAATACAAAAATAAAAAAAGTGTAACGGCCTAGTTTTGTTATTTCTGCAAAAATTTGTTTTTAACTAGGAATCTAAAAGTTTTTGATCATGCTAAAAACATTATTTTTTGTCGTAATAAAAAAAAATCAAGATGGCTACCGAGTTTTGTTATTTAAATTAATATACCTAAGTTTTAAACTATGAGGTCAAAGGTTTTCTTATATAAAAAAACAGCCAAATTAAAAATCTAAAAAATAACTAAATTTAAAACTCTAAGTAATAAAACCAGCGTAAAGGACAGGGTCTTAAAATACGGACTAATTTAAATACTAAAAAAAGTTAAAAAATTTAAAATAACTTCTTATATTTTTTTATTTATGTATTTTTTTACGGTTACTATTGAAACCTGGCTGTTCCAATTTCAAATTACTAAAAGATAGTTGGCGTTTGCCACCATCTGTCACTTTCTTCTCAAGAGCGAAAATTGTTAAATTACACATTGCTTAATTTAATTTAAATAGCTTTTTGAATATTAAGAGCAGAAAGTGCTTCTTTGTCGATTAAAATAAAAAAAAATTATTAAAAGCCGCAAAGAACTTTCTGATCGAATTACAAATAAAAAAATTTCTACAATCATATGAAATTACAAAAAAAAGTAGCATATGTGTATTTTGTGTTGGCAGTCCAAAAAATTTGACCTTTTATTTACAGATATAATATTTTAATTTTTTAGCAGTTTTATTCTGGTATTTTTTTTGATTAGATAATCAAACAAAATATTCAGTAGTCTAAGTTTTATTGTAATATACTATAAGGGGTCCCTTTTTTATTTACTTATTTTAAATTTAAATAAGCAATTAGAAAATTAACAAATTCTCTGCTTCAGAGCAAAAAGAGACAGGTGGAGGCTGACGGCAACGGTAGGGTTAACTGATCCGTTTTGCCAAATCGATTTAACTACGAATGGCCATTTTTCTTATTACATATTTTGCTTTATTCTTCAGTGGGAAATGCCTCAATATCTTTTTTATCCTATGTTTTTAAATATTAAGATATAAGATAACAGTTATCCATATATTATTTTTTTTTAAAGAGTGTATATCATTTTTCCATTACATAGGGACCTTTTTGTCACTTACAATAAAATTTATATATAAATCAATATATAAAGTTTTATTTTTCATTAATATTATATATCACGGATCTACACCAACTATCGGCTAAATGTATTATTATTAGTATTATAAAATAAAACATTTGTTTAACTGTATTAATGAAACTATATTATACAGAAACTTTTTTTAGGATCAGTTTTAAAAGATTTATTAAACTTATTGCTTCATGCACCTCTGATATTGTTTTTGGCAGTGTAGAAAATTTTTTATTTTTCTTTCGGTTCATGTTTCGTATTTACTCCAAATCATAAATGGTCAACCCATTTTTATAAGAAGAAGTTGCTATTTCTTTATTAATAATTTTTGAGGGCTTTTTAAATATATCTTTTACAGCTTTCTCTTTGCACACATTGCTGACAATTTTTTTTTTCATCTGGCTCATGATTGTGGTTTAAGTTTTAATCAACTAGGATGCTAGTGTTTCCTAAAATTAAAGAATTTTTTTTTTCAAGTACATAAAAAATTAATCAAAAAAGTAGGTATAGTCCAGCACGAATCGGCGCATGAGTACCGAAAACTATTCCACCTCAATTTTTTTATGCGATCCTCTTCAAATTGCCCTAGTGATGATATAAAAGCATTTTGCCAGGGGGCAACCCCGGGCGATATTGTTTATACGGAAATTGTTTAAACAATTACATGCAATTGTTATTTTTCAACCGGACAATTTTTTTTTAGATGCTTTATTAAAATACAAATCAAAAAGGTCCCCTGAATTTTCACGATAAAGTTAATATTTTCAGAGATATGAATTTTTAAAAGTTCGAAAAATCTCAAATTTGGGAACTTTCGACCCATGAAAAATATATTTAAAAAATAACATATAAATAGTATACATTTTTTTAAATTTTTTATACAATAATTAATAATGTTATTAATAGAGATTTAAAAAAATTTAATTGTTTATACCTGTTTATTAATTGTTAATTTCGCGCGCTCTCAAATACCCGTCGCTTACCTTTTTGGGACTTGAATCGTTTTTAATCATTTATCTTAAAAACTATTAACTTTATTAAAATTGCTAATAGGAGCAATGTTATTAATAATTAAATTGTCTACAATTTCTTTCGTATAATTTTTTTTCTGAAATCAGTTTTTCAAATTTTATTTAGGTAAGCATAAATCGGAACATGTAATTTAAATAACTTTTTTATGAGTTTATATTACTTTTTAGTTATTAAAACAAAAAGTAAGGTAAAACTTCTGTTATTGACACTGGTTTAGTGTTTGGCAACTGCAATTCTAATTAGAAGAATAAAATGTTTTCAAATACATGACATAGATTTATTGCAACGAAAAACCACAAAAACTGAAAATATATCCATTTAAAGTGTTAATTATACACGAAATCACTGTAATGGGTGCAAAAACGTTTAACAATCTTGAAAGAATTTAAGACTGAATAACTTTAAGTAAAAAACAAAAAATAATCAGCTGAGAATTGACACGCACTAACCATGATACATATACATAAAATTATTTTTTATTTTATTTTTCAATTCATTTGAATGTTTTTTCTCAACATTTAAGTGGGTTCCCAATATATTTTTATAATGTATGTATAACTGTGAATTTAAAAAATGTTCAAATACCATTATATTTTATTATTACTAAGGTAGTAACAAAAAAGTAATATAAACTGATAAAAAAGAAATTTTAATTACATGTTCCGATTTATGCTTAAATAACATTTGAAAAACTGATTTCAGAATAAAATTATAGAGAAAAAATTGTAGACAATTTAATTATTAATAACATTGCTCTTATTAGCAATTTTAATAAAGTTAATAGTTTTTAAGATAAATGATCAAAAACGATTTAATACCCAGAAAGGTAAGCGACGGGTACTTGAGAGCGCGCGAAATTAACAATTAATAAACAGGTATAAACAATTAAATTTTTTAAATCTCTATTAATAACATTATTAATTATTGTATAAAAAATTTAAAAAATGTATACTATTTATATGTTATTTTTTTAAATATATTTTTTATGGGTCGAAAGTTCCCAAATTTGAGATTTTTCGAACTTTTAAAAATCCATATCTCTAAAAATATTAAGTTTATCGTGAAAATTCGTGGAACCTTTTTTATTTGTATTTTAATAAAGAATATAAAAAAAAATTGTCCGGTTAAAAAATAACAATTGCATGTAATTGTTTAAACAATTTCGGTATAAACAATATGGCCCGGGGTTGCCCCCTGGCAAAATGCATTTATATCACCAGTAGGGCAATTTGAAGGGGATCGCATAAAAAAATTAAGGTAGAATAGTTTTCGGTATTTACCACCCAATGAAATAGGAGTCATTGGGTGGTAAATATTGTAGCCCAAACACATAACTTAAAAATTTACCCACTTCAGTTTTCTTTTCTGTACTCTACAGCCAAACCAAGTTGTTGAATTTTACGCCACCACGCCTGGCTTAAAAAATTATATACAATTTTGCACCACAACCTTTCACTGTACAACGCCACTTTTTTTCGCTTGACGATTCTAAAATCTTCTTTTTATAAAACTTGTTGTTCTCAAACAAAATTAAAGTTTTAACACGTTCACTTATTACATACGAAATTTTATTTTTTTTAATATTTTAATGCACACCACAAACTGGGAAAAATATTAAGATGCTAACTGCATAGGAACTAGCCCAGAAATGTGTTAAGATTACATTACTTCTAATCCAGTCTTAAACACTAATTCATAGTTTTGTTGATTTATTATTGTTATGATAGTTGTCAATTGTTTTTAATTAATGAAAGTCATACAGGGTGTGTCACGACGAAGGGACAGTACAAATATCTCGAGATCTATGTTGATTTGAAATCTAAAATTTGTACTCGGCCATTTTCATTGATGGCCTATCTGCCTTAAATAATATCATTAATCTTACACTTCCGGTTATACCGGAAAGTCGCCATCAACTTCGTTATTTTAAATAGAACACCCTGTATATTATTACTACGCATAAAATTCTAGACTAATTTTATGTAAGGTAGTCTATATTTTAAATCGTTAGTTTTTGATTTATTCAACTTTTTTCAAAAATTTTGACAGATTCGACTGTATTTTGAAAAATCAATAACTGGACTATTTCAGAATCAAATGAAACAAAAGTTGCTACGCTTAAACGGTAAGTGATGTTCTTTAATGCCTTAAGGAACTAATTTAGTTTTACAACACAGGGTGTTCTTAAACGGTGTGCCATTTTTCAGAACTTTGAATCAGAATAAGTCAAAATTTTCAAATAGGACACCCTGTATATACTTACGTCGTCTTACGTGAAATTTATTTGGCTTTCAAATTGTATTAGGTTTCGCTTTACCTTAAATCAATAGTTTTCACATAAATCAGAAATTATATGAAAGTTAATTTGAGAAAATTTTTAAAAAACATAGCAAACTTTCTAAATTATGAGTTTATAATGCATTTATTACTGTCTTCCTAAAAATTAAGTCTCTATAAAACACCAAGCTTCCATTGAAAGAGGTAAAAAGGGTCTTACGAAAGAGATTACCTATTGAAATTATGTATGTACTTGATTTCAAAAAGTTAGCCATGGAAAAAAGTCGCTAACAATCCGTCAATCCGCATTGTGATTATTATTAGGTAGCATTTTTTGGTCATCACTCTGTGTTACAAAACTTAGTTACCCACTATTTTTAAAATCATGGCGCGTTTAGGCTATACTAACGAAAATTACTTAAATTTAGTGTTAATATACGGCAAGTGTCACAAAAATTTGGCCAGAACGTGTGAGACAGTTACCGAAAGATACCCAGACGTCCCACGCCCTAATAGGAAACTTGTAGGTACGATCAGTTATAAAAAATCTAACTATGGTTCATTTAAATCAAAAATTGAAAAGAACAAACCCATATTGAACAATGAAGACATTACTATTACAATACTGGGATACTTCACTGCCGATCCTAAATGATTCTCTACGAGATGCTCAAAGAGACTGTTGTAGAAACTGCTATGGCTATAATGCATGCAAGAGAAGGAATACCACAGACATTATGGGCTGAAATGATAATACAGCAGCTTACTTATTAAATAGAACAGGTGTATCAGGTGTAAAAGATAAATCTCCGTTTCAACTGTGGACAGGTAAGAAAACAGGTCTTAAGCACTTAATAATAATAGGATCTATTTGCACCGGTGTGAAGACAGAAAAGTTTCTGAAGACCCATGTAAACTATGTTCCAGAATATTATAAAAAAGTTCCGAGGGATATTTTTTCGACTTGTGTTTTATACTTTTTAAAACATAGAGCAATACCCTTTTAGCTTGTTCTTTTAAAATTTTCATATCTCATATTTTGTAACACAAGATTATACCCACTGGGCCCCCTTAAAATATAAAAAAAATCTATTTATCGTAAAGTATAAGACTTTTTAAAACTTTTTTTACGTAAGCCATACCCTTTTAGCTTATTCTTTCAAAATTTTTATATCCTATATTTTGTAACACAAGATTAACCCCACCGGTCCCCCTTAAAATATAAAAAACTCTATTTATCATAAAGTATAAGACTTTTAAAAAAAAATTCTCGTAAGCCATCCTTTAAGCTTGTTCTTTCAAAATTTTTATATCCCATATTTTGTAACACAAGATTAACCCCACCGGGCCCCCTTAAAATATAAAAAACTCTATTTATCATAAAGTATAAGACTTTTTAAAAAAAAATTCTCGTAAGCCATACCCTTTTAGTTTGTTCTTTCAAAATTTTTATATCCCATATTTTGTAACACAAGATTAACCCCACCGAGCTCCCGCTAAAATATAAAAAAATTATTTATCGTAAAGTATAAGACTTTTTAAAACTTTTTTACGTGGACTATACCCTTTTAGCTTGTTCTTTAAAAATTTTCATATCCCATATTTTGTAACACAAGATTAAACCCACTAGGCCCCCTTAAAATATAAAAAAATCTATTTATCGTAATGTATAACACTTTTTAAAAAAAAATATTTCGTAAACCATACTCTTTTAGCTTGTTCTTTCAAAAATTTTATATCCCATATTTTTAACACAAGATTAACCCCACCGGGCCCCCCTTAAAATATTATCTTGTGTTAAAAAATATAAGATATGAAAATTTTGAAAGAACAAGCTAAAAGGGGATGGTCTACGTAAAAAAAGCTTTCAAAAGTCCTATACTTTATGTAAAATAGAATTTTTTAAATTTTGAGGGAGGCCCGGTGGGGTTAATCTTGTGTTACAAAATATGAGATATGATAATTTTGAAAGAACCAGCTAAAAGGGTATGGCATACAAGAAAAATTTTTTAAAGAGTCTTTACTTTACGATAAATAGATTTTTTTATATTTTAAGGGGTCCCGGTGGGGTTAATCTTGTGTTACAAAATATGAGATATGATAATTTTGAAAAAATCAGCTAAAAGGGTATGGCTTACAAGTAAAAAGTTTTAAAGAGTACTATACTTTACGATAAATAGATTTTTTTATATTTTAAGGGGGCCCGGTGGGGTTAATCTTGTGTTACAAAATATGAGATATGAAAATTTTAAAAGAACAAGCTAAAAGTGTATGGCTTACGTAAAAAAAGTTTTAAAAAGTATTATACTTTACGATAAATAGATTTTTTATATTTTAAGGGGGCCCGGTGGGGTTAATCTTGTGTTACAAAATATGGGATATGAAAATTTTGAAAGAATAAGCTAAAGGCTTACGTAAAAAAAGTTTTAAAAAGTATTATACTTTACGATAAATATTTTTTTTCTATTTTAAAGGGGCTCGATGGGGTTAATCTTGTGTTACAAAATATGGGATATGAAAACTTTGAAAGAATAAGCTAAAAGGGTATGGCTTACGTGAAAAAAGTTTTAAAAAGTCTTATACTTTACGATAAATAGATTTTTTATATTTTAAGGGGGCCCAGTGGGTTTAATCTTGTGTTACAAAATATGAGATATGAAAATTTTAAACGAACAAGCTAAAAGGGTATTGCCCTACGTTTTAAAAAGTATAAAACACTTATAAAAGTCGAAAAAATATCACTCGGAACTTTTTTATAATATTCTGGGACATAGCTTACAGGGGTCTTCAGAAACGTTTCTGTCTTCACACTGGTTCTATTTGCTATGTACATATTCCAAAATTTCGCAGAAAGAAAATGGACAAAAAGGCTGTTAACGGAATCTTACTTGGTTACGATAACAATGACGAAATGATTTTATAATAAGTCAAGAAGAGTATAAAAAAGGAGGAAATGAAGGCGAAGATAATGTTAAGTTCCAGAGTACAGTTGAAAGTCAAGAAAATTTAGATCTGCAAAAAGTCTTATTTAAATCAAACTTTATTTGGACTTTAATAAACGTTCTGAGGTTTTACAATATTTTACTGTGAGTGACTGGACTATAAATAAAATCTGAAAAAACTTCCATTTTTTCTCTTCAAACATTAAAATAAATGATTTAAAACAATATATTTTTTCTACAACCGTGCGTAAAGTATTACCTTTACGCACGGTTTAAGGTTCGTAAAGTTTAACTTTTTTTCACTAGTGAAAAAAAAGCTTTTTTTTGACTAGTGAAAAAAAGTAAAATAAGCAATGTTTTGTATAAGATTATGCGAATAATCTTACGTGTCTTATTAGCCGAGATTGTAAGGTGTTAACCTTCTATCCAGATGACTCGGGTTCAATTCCGGGTAAGGAAACTTTTTTTTTATTATTTAATTGTGTAAATTTGTGTAAATATATTTAATTGTTAAATTATTGCAGTTTAATACATACAAAACTAGATATTATATTCAGTAATTTTTAGTTTGATTTTTAATATGACAGAAATATCAGTTCATGAATAAGGGTAAGTATTTTTATTTAAATGATGACTGATTGACATTTCAATTAATTTATAATTCAAGCATTTCGCGTTTTTACGTACCGGTATTATAAGGTGAGATTAATTTAAAAAATAAATATTTTGTTATTTAAAATATGTCTTAAATATAATTTTTTTTTTCGCAGTAAAGCGTAAAAAAAATCAGGCCTATACTTGTATTTCTTGTAAAAAAATTCGGTTGTAGAAAAAATATTGTATGCAACTCGTGCGTAAATGTTCCTTTTTTGACTCATGTGATTGTCGCATTCGCCTGCGGCTCATGCGACAACATTCACATTCGTCAAAAAAGTTCACTTTACGCACTAGTTGCATAAATAACTATTTTAATATTAACTTTCTAAAAACAATTCGTCACCCTAAAAAGAACTAATCATATTTTTGTATAGGTACGTTAACTCATATTGTTTATTATTTAAGATAAGGCATTAAATGTGTCATCACATTTCTGTTTCTGTAAACACTTTATCTTAATACGTAATAGATATTGGTTTGGGAACAGAAATCTGCGTTTAGTTTGTTTTGAAATAAAATTTAATTGAAAATGCAACCATCAGATATTATTTTTTTAAAGCAGTATACGAGGTTTGTCAAAAAATTCTAATTTTGTAAAGTATCTTTATTTTTTACAATTCAGAAAAATGTTATAAAGTAAGGGTGTTTTAAATTAAAAGTTATGTTTAAATATGCAATTGCAGCAATGCAAATTTAGGTTTTGTGATTATTTACTAATTATTCCGTATTAATTATTCTTGCAAAAAAAAATATTAAATTATTTTAATAGAATAAAAAATAATATACCTAGTAAAACAAGAGGTTATAAAAAAATGAAAAGTAAACGGAAATGCGATAGCAGGATTAATACATTAATTAGAAAAATTCAAATGGGTATTGTTTAATTTATAGAGAACTAGCTTTTAACCGCGGCTTTGCTAGCGTGAAATTGGGATATTCACAAATGATTTCATTTTATGTATAAAAGTTTAATCATACTGTAGGTATATTCTTAGTAAAATAAGTCTGGCCTAACTACTTTTAATTTTTTTTTATTTAAAATTTCATGTTTGTCAGTCAATCACGCTGAAACCAGTGAACAGATTTTGGTAAAAATCACAATTTATAAAAAGAACTTTTTATAGTCAAAAGTTTGTTTTGGTAATTTATGTCATATTACCATTGTTAGATTATTTTAAATGATTGCTAAGTGCAACCTGTTCCTTGGCCAATAGCGCTTTACCGAGATAGATTACGGCAGGGTCCACAGTACAGTCTAAAAAACTTACTAAAAATTTTCTAAATTTGTTTATTTTATTAACAGTTAAAATAATAATTACTGTTTTAACATGTAGAACAAAAAAAAAACAGAAAAAAAACTTCTCTCTCGCGTAATCGATTCCTTTATGATAACGTAACAGAACTGTCACAACTGGACTCATCCGCCGCTTAACCAAATAGCCTACGAACAACTTATTTAAAAACTTTCAAAATGATAATATCTAAACACAACTTATATCATATTTAATATCAATTTAGTATAAATTTCGAAATCTATGTATATGCCACACTTGAAACATGCATTGTCATCCAGTTCTTAGCTATCCTAAAAATTTCACAGCTCTAAGTAGTCGGGAATAAAGACAAATACATCTGTGAAAAACGCATTCGAATCGAATCAGTAGTTTTCATGTGATGCGTGCACAAACATACAGACAGACAGACAAAAAAAATCTAACTACATTTTTGGGTTCCAAATCGATGTACACGCGATGTCGTTCGCGTGGCGTGTTGATTGTTGTATAAAATGTAACCGACCCCCGTTTAATCCTTATGGAGGGAGTTGATTTCTAGAAATACAATATAAGTACACCTCTACAACCTCTAAAGAGCACACATTTTAATTTTCTAGTCCCTGACTTCAATAACATAGGACTTTCATATAAATTTTCAACCCCCGTTTTACCACCTTAGGTGTTGAGTTTCGTAAAATCCTTTCTTAGCGGACGTTTAGACCCTAATAGGGAATCTACTTACCAAATTTCAAGTTTGTAGGTTTTATAGTTTCCGAGATATGGTGATGAGTGAACTTTCACTTTTATATATATATATAGATAAAGAAATATATTTTAAAATGTATTATTTTTTTTATGATCACTATTGGCTTTTCCACAACCACATCCCTTATAGAAAGTTGGTAAATAGTCCAGTTAAAAAAGACATTTGACTTAGCCAGAATTTGCATAGAGTAATTGGCAAAGACATTAAATACATCATTATATATAAAAGGTAAAAAATCCACTTCGATCCTACTTCTTAATTTTTTTTTTATCTAAGGTTAAAAAGTTTTTTCCATTTATCTTGAAAACCCGTAAATTTTATCGTAAAAATAGGTCAGACAAAAGTTGTACATCGTTTTTCTTGTACGACTAACCATTCGTGAGATATCGCGGTTTTAAGAATTACAAAATTCATACTTTATATCCAAACGGACCAATAAAACATGCAATTTTTTACGAATTAACAGCGATAAAAAACTCTTCGTAATCCAAGTGTAAAGAAAAGCAATGTTATTAAGCATTAATTAATTCTAAGTATCATAGGTTTAGAAATAGTAACTAGTGTTTAATGGTTAATCTAACTGTTAGAATTTTATATGAAGAGTTAACAGGTTTAAGGAAATAATACTTTTGCTACTCAGTTCTCTAAATTTAAGGTAGGTAAATGTAGCCCCTAAATAATAAACTATCAGATGTATATTACTTGAAAAGATATATGACAAATACAAAATATTAATAAGTCAAACTTAACATTTTTACATAATTAGACTATGGCAACATTTTCAATATACAGTGTCATTTCCAATATATTCCCCTCTTTTCGACGAAGTTGAAAAATAAAAAATCGTCAGGTATATTGCAATTTTTTAGGACTCATGATCGGTCGTCCATATCTTGAAATTTTAACTGAAATTTCATTAGAATTGGACTTTTGGCCAACCAAGTCTTGATCTTTATCTATTTTTTATCTATATTCATCTTTACATCTCCGTTCTTCTCTACTTCGTCTTCTTCTGGCTCGATTTCAAGTAGATAAAGCCGCTGTAAAGGTCTAATAAGTTCCTTAGCTTATCTTACTTTAGCCACTCTTGTAATTCCATCTTTACCAATATACATTTCTTTTATCTGACCTAAGGGCTAGTTAGCTCTTTTGACATTATCACATTCCAAAAGTACAACATTTCCTACCTCTACTAAATTTCCTATGTACTCCTTCCGGAAACGACTTCTTAAATGATCTTTCATAGTTTGTAAATATTTATGACTTTTCTTCAAAGAGGCTTTATAAATGTGTTCTAAATCAGGTATGTTACTATAATAGTAATCTCGTTCTTACTCGAACCATGCCTTTTTCGTCCAAAAACTTTTAAATTTTTAATATTTTTAAGATTTAACGATCCAAAAGATTCCAGCTGAACAATTTTGAGAAGTGCTGTCTCTGCCTTCTCTATCTCAAGATATGATAGTTCTGCTATCTCTGTTTCTTCTATCTCTTGGAATGAGGGTTCTATCTCTCCTTTCTTTATGTCTGCAAATTTGTATTTCACTGATTTTTGAAATAATTAAAAAATCGAAAAATCCAGCCAAATATTCTCAAAATGTTGTGATATTTGGAAAAAAGAATTTAACCTTAAACTAAAACAATCTTTCAGAAAAGCAACAGAGGTTATGGCTGTTTTTCTTCTCTCAGCATTTGCTTCTGAGCAAAATACGATTGGTAAACTTGGCCACAATGTATCTATTTTCCTTAGCCAACTTTGCCCAACATTTACTGTTTAATAATTGCTTACCATTACAGCCTCTAGTGAGTGGATCTGCAGGATTTAATTCCCCAGGTACAGTTTTTAATATTGTGGTGTGGTTTGAGCAGGCAAAACAACAATTTTTGATTGTTTTGTTGCCTCGGTGCCCATGTTATTGATCCATCTTTTCGGGTAGTAAAACTATTTCTAATTAGTGATATTCTTGCTTCAGTATTTACTTCGCCTCTTAGAAAATCTAATAACATATTTAAATAATTACTAGTAGAATCAGAATAACCCTGTAAATTCTTGTCGTTCCTATAACGTTCCCAAACTTGTAAAGTTTTTGTTGGTAAAGATGATTCAACTAATGGGAAAAGCATTGCTGCGTACTCATCACTTGTGTTTCCTAATGTCACTAAAGCTCTTAATTGAGTTTCTAATTTACAGAATAGAGTTGAAAGTGACATAGTTGATTTACCTTTTATAGCCATTTTCAAAACCAAATTTAAAAGTTCTCTTACATAATATTCTACTAGAAATTCATTTCTAGAAAACCTTGATTTAAGTTGCTGGATAGCTATGTCATAGTTTGGTGCAGAGGGTGAAAAACTTTCAACAAGGTTTCTTGCAGCGGATCCTTCAATAGATGCCTGTATAAAATACTGGAATTTAACTTCTTTATCTATGTGTTCATCCTCATCAATTTTTTTGAACTATCCCCAGAATATTATCCAATTTTTCACCTTCCCATTAATTTTTTTTAGCTCAAATTTTGGTAATATGAAATTTCTTTTTGATCCTCCTTCGCTACTGGAAACACTAGCATTGTCTTCTTAGTGAGCTTAATCTTTTTTAGATTTGATTCTTAAAATTCTAGAATATTTAGTCTTGTATTTGATAAATTCTTCTATGTAAGTTTCTGCTGTTTCTACTTCACTCTCTATGTCTTCTTCTGTTACTTGGTCTTTTTTAAACAGCAGTTTTTTAATTTTCTTGTCTATTTGAATTAGTCTGTAGGCTTTACTTTCTAATCCATTCATCTTAATTGTCATTTTATCGATATCTACACTTTCTTCGTCTAGTAAGATGTCAAGTTCTCTGCAAGTCTTTGTGAACATTCTTTTTAAGAATATCTCTTTTCCTTCCAAACTTCTTATATTCTCCATAATTGAGTCCTGCCATGGTCGCCAAATGTTAAAATTTTATAATATAAAGAGTTAGCAGTTTTAAGGAAATAATACTTTGGCTACTCAGTTTTCTAAATTAAAGAAGGTAAATGTAGCCTCTAAATAATAAACTCTAAAGAACAAACTATTAGATGTATATTTCTTGAAAAGATATATGACAATTACAAAATATTAATAAGTCAAACTTAACATTTCTAAATAATAATAATAATAAGACCATGGCAACATTTTTAATATACAGGGACATTTCTAACATAAAATATACAGGGTCATTTTGAACACTAACAGTTCCATTTGTTTGTGTTCTGTTTAAGATTACATTTGGCAAGTACTATTTTGTATTTATTAATTGGTTCTCGTCTGTCGGAATTCTTTGCAGTACTGGAGTGTAAATGCAAAAAAAATTATTGGAATTTATTATGCCTGCCTTCTGTTAGGTTGTTAGTATATTATTTCAGGCCAATTGCAAGCCCTTTTGTCATAATAACGCGAATTATTTTTTCGTGACAGTTTTAAGCACTGTTCTCAAGTAATGAAAGGACAAACGGAAAATCCATTAGTTTGACGTGATCTGTTGACCCTTACTTGATTTACCGCACCTAAAATTAAGAACAACTTGTAAAAGACGCTTCGAATGTCCCATTGACAAACCAGATGATGCTTTTGAAAAGCTGCATCCCAATTTTTACGGCTAAAAAGATTATATTTTTCTGTCCAATTTTTATTATCATAGTCAATCGAATCATAAATATATAATATAATATATTAATAAGATATCTTGTTGTTCTCTAAGAATCATAAATCAGCCTTTCAACTACATAATTTGTGGTAAAATTATTATAAATTTATTTTTTAATTTAATTAATTAATTAATTAATTTAAAACTTTAAAATTTAAAACTATTAATATGCTATTTTTTTTCGATGTCGTTCATTTTCATATGTACTCGACTGTAAAAAATATGCAATGTCGATTAAAAAATAAATTGTCAAAATTAAAATGAAATTCTTGGGGTAAAAAAGATTATAGTTACGATATACGATTTATATTTGCTTTTCAAAAAAATTTTTAGAGCTTAATTCTTTATAGAGTAGTACACATTTTCAATTTTTCGTTAAAGAAATTATTTATTTTACTTTTTTTTTAATTTTGCTTGGGAAGTAGATCATTTTTTTTGTTTCTTAGGTTTGAAATTAGCAGTGTTAAACTGTAGCAAAAAATTTATAGGTACCTTATCACATTAAAACAGTAAAATTATTAAACATCGACTTAGTTAAAGTAATAAGTATAAATATAACTAAATAAACACGGTGAGCCATATAACTTTGAAGATGCTTATTAATAATTACAAACTAAAAAATTTAATTAAAAATAGAAAATCAATCGGACAAATAAAAATATTGATCGCACAATAAATAAAAAAAACGGAATCTTATCACATTAAAAACTCGACTAATAAGATTTTCTGCGAGTTCATCAGTTCCGTTATTTTTTAATAATTGTTTATTTACATTATATCTCTAATGCGTATATCGTGTTGTGTTGTGACGTTGTGTGTTCAGTGACTTCAGTGTTCGTTAGAGTTCAATGTTGAATTTTGAATTGATTTAGCCGAAACATGGCGTAGTGATATAATGTAGATATTAGATATGTGGATTTTATAATAAGTGTTTTGTTATCTACTTGTGCTTTTAAATAATTATGTTTGTTTTCGGTAAGTATTTATTTAATATTTTTTACAATAATGAAAACATTTAAAACTACAATTAAATGAAAAATCTTACTAAAAAAAAACGCAAAAATGCTTGATGCGCTTTATTCTGTTAGTCATAAAATAGATTGTGTATTGTTTTTTTTTTCTTTAAACAAACAGTTAAAACAAATTATTATTATTAGTTAAATAATACAAGATTAGTGGTGCGTCATTGTTTTTAACAGACTTGAAATTGCTCTATTAACAAATAATTTTATAGCAAATTTAACAGAATTCATTTTAAGTGTAAATTTTTTTTTAACATTACCAAAATTACTATTTATTTACTTATTTGTTAAAAAAAACAACTAGGTAATCTAGGTATCACTTTTTTGTATGATCCACCAAAAAAATATATCATTTTTTATCTTTATTAAGACTTTTTAACAATAAAAATAACGCTCAGTAATTTTCAAGATTTTTTGCTGACATATTTTACAATACTACAGTATTTTCATACATATTAAAATATAAAATATATCTCTTTTAGAAAAAATCCTTTAAAATGAAGAAACCTATAGAATATACTGACAACAAAAGCCTGGGTATTTGCAAAAACATAGAAGTGTTTAAATATGATACTTACACATTAGCAAAAAGAGAAGACGGTTATTATATGGGTAAAATATTATTCTCTTCCGATAATATTGAGCTTTTAAGGAGTCTACAGAAAAGTATAACCTTGGGTCTTCCTTTGATTGTTATTAAGCGTATGAGGGACGAAAAAATTCCAATAATTAAGGTATTTAATTTTAATTTTAATTCACACGCTAAAACCTGTTTATAGTATATTTTTATTGATTAAACTAAGTTTACCAAATTAATTACTAAATTTATAAGAAACTAATATTATATTCAGAATATTTTAAAAATACTCCTACAAATATTGAAATAAATAAATTAAAAATTGTTAAATCATCAGTTTATAATTTACAGGGTGATAAACTTAAAAAAAAAATTTAATGTATTTACTTTGGAATCAATTTAATTAATTTCCAATTTAATTGAGCAACAATTTTGATACTTTAAAATTATTTAATAATAATTTGGTTGCGTAACCCAAATTATTTTATTTCAATATTTTGGAAATAGTTTAATATTTTTTGAAAAATTAGAAACAACATATTTCCGTTTTTAGATTTAAAATTCTGTAAAAATATCCATGGACATCATGATAATAATATACCCACAAAACAGCTCCGTAAAAAAACATTCCTGTTTTTATTGTGGACAACATTTATTAATGAAACATTCTACCGAAGATATGGTCAAATCTGTTCTACACTTTAAAAAAGGTAATTATGCCTACAAATTTAAAATTGCCTTACGATACAAATATAATGTATTTGATATAAATTCTTTTAACGACAAAACCAATTTTAAACGGTCTAAAACAAATGCATATATTATTAGAAGAACAAAAATTGTTTACAATGTCATCAACTTTTTAATTTACGTAGAAAAACTACTTATGGTTAAGATTTTTTTATTTGTTTTTTAAAATATAATATAAAATTAATTTATTTCGAAAATAATTATTTTATTTAAACAGATCAATGCATTTTGTTATAAATTATTCGTCAATCTCTAAACTGATAACTCATCGACATTTTTCTTATTATAGCTTTTAATATTTCGCTTTTATATGTTGCTAATTGCCACAGCGTAAATATTGTAAAAATTTATTTAATGAATAATAAGCAACGTAATTTATTGTGAAAATTAATATAAAAACTTTTTTTTTGTTTTGATTTCCAAAAAACGTTTTTTTAATTATTATTTATAATTTTATTTACAGACTTATTTTTAAATTTTATTTAACGTTTTAGGATCTTTGGTCTACGCCGCAAAAAAATTTTACTGCGTGTATTTGAGGATTACTACCACGGAAAATATGCTCTTAATAAAGAAATGCATCAAACTATTTCAAACTATCCACAACTAAAAAAAAGACTACTCCTGTGATCAGAAGCTATCTGCAACATGATATTCAATACATTAAAAATCGTTTGTTAAAAAAAATTAGGTTTGTTTAATGTTTGTTTATAATACAAATATTTTTTTTTATTTCGTATTATTTTTTCTTTTAATATTTTCATTTTAAAAGTCAGTTTGTATAAATGGTTAGATTTTGTGCTTTTAGATATACATAACAAATAAATTTTAAATGTTTTTTTTTTGTAATTACCAGTATGTCAAAATGTATGTAAAACTCTTATTTTTATTTAACATTTAAAGCCACCATTTTAATTTTGATCATCCAGTTATATAATTCACATTATTATTTTTATTAGTAATATCAATTTTTTTTCTATTAATTGGGAACTTCTTAAAACTAGAAAACATTTAATTATTTCATTATGTTTTAATTTATAAATATTAACAAAAAAGCAAATATCTTCTTAAAACATATTAAAATATGTATATATTTTTTAAGTTGCAAGGAGTTCCTAGTTAATAGAAAAAATAATAATTAAGTTCCACATTGTTCATTCAATTGTTTTCTTCCCAGTTTATATTTTTGCTCCATTTGTTAATATCTGTTAAAAAACGTCATTGTTTGTGCTTTATGTTGGGTTTTTTGTAGTAAATGTTGTACATAAAATTTGGAGATGTCAATTTTGAGATTGGTGACTTTATATGATTATAATGTACCGATTGTGACCAATTTGCTACACTTATTTGCTACACTTATATTATGGCTAAATATGTCTTATTTTATTAGTATTATAAAATATAATATTTGTTTAACTATTTTTTTTTATTTAAGTCTTTTTTCCTGATCACCTTCTTTTAGTAAACCAGTATTTTAAGCATATTTTACATACTTCATGTATTTATATGTTTATATTATGATACATATTTTGTTAAAATATTTTAAAATATTTCAAAGAAAATAATTAATTTAATTGGTTTTTAAATACAAATACAAATAATCTATTTAATAATTTAAATGTAATTAAATAAGCTAACAAATTTATTTTTAGTTTCAAAAAACATTATTTTAATATGATTTTGCACAAATTTAAATTAAAATAGTTTTAGTTGTTTTAAAAATGTGACTAATTTAAATAAAATTTTAATTTAATTAAAAAAATCTCTCCAAGATAAAAATTTTGTGCACAATTTTTAATTAATTTAAAAAAAATCGGCACAACAATGGTTAGTTGAATTTTTTTACACCATTCTAAACAAAAAATTGATACGTTACTGTTTTTTTTTATTTTAATGTCATTAAAACACTGATTTTTTGCAAATTTTTGTCTCAAATATTGACATTTCAATCTTTATCATTATTTTTGTTTAATTTTATTGCCATTAAAAAAGTATGCACATTGTTTTTTTTTGCAAATTGACCGTTTTATTTTATTTTTTTTTTAATTGCCCTTAAAAAAATATGCACGACATTGCTTTTTCGCAAATTTTTGTAAAACTCCTTCGTATAAAACTTTGTCACGTCACTGCTTTTTTTTTAAATACAATAAAAAAAATCATTATTTTTAATACGATAATATCAGCGCCACCAGTAAAGAACTGTTTAAATTAAATAAAATTGTAAAAAAAAAATTGGCACAACACTGATTTTTTCACAAGTATTCACCGTTTAATCTTAACTTTTTGCAAATTTTTTATTACAAATATTGACCGTTTATCTTATTTTCTTTTTAATTGCCATTAAAAAATATAAACGACATTGTTTTTTTTTGCAAAATTTTGTAAAACTCCTGCGTATAAAACTTTGTCACGTCACTGATTTTTTTTTAAATACAATAAAAAAAATCATTATTTTTAATACGACAATATCAGCGCCACCAGTAAAGAACTGTTTAAATTAAATAAAAATGTAAAAAATTTGGCACAACACTGATTTTTTTCACAAATATTCACCGTTTAATCTTTACTTTTTGCAAATTTTTATTACAAATATTGACCGTTTATCTTATTTTTTTTGTTAATTGCCATTAAAAAAATATGCACGACATTGTTTTTTTGCAAATTTTTGTAAAACTCCTTGGTATAAAACTTTGTCACGTCACTGCTTTTTTTTAAATACAATAAAAAAAATCATTATTTCTAATACGACAATATCAGCGCCACCAGTAAAGAACTGTTTAAATTAAATAAAAATGTAAAAAAAATTGGCACAACACTGATTTTTTTCACAAATATTCACCGTTTAATCTTTACTTTTTGCAAATTTTTATTACAAATATTGACCGTTTATCTTATTTTTTTTGTTAATTGCCATTAAAAAAATATGCACGACATTGTTTTTTTGCAAATTTTTGTAAAACTCCTTCGTATAAAACTTTGTCACGTCACTGCTTTTTTTTTAAATACAATAAAAAAATCATTATTTTTAATAAGTACGACAATATCAGCGCCACCAGTAAAGAACTGTTTAAATTAAATAAAAATGTAAAAAAAATTGGCACAACACTGATTTTTTTCACAAATATTCACCGTTTAATCTTTACTTTTTGCAAATTTTTATTACAAATATTGACCGTTTATCTTATTTTTTTTGTTAATTGCCATTACAAAAATATGCACGACATTGTTTTTTTGCAAATTTTTGTAAAACTGCTTCGTATAAAACTTTGTCACGTCACTGCTTTTTTTTTAAATACAATAAAAAAAATCATTATTTTTAATACGACAATATCAGCGCCACCAGTAAAGAACTGTTTAAATTAAATAAAAATGTAAAAAAAATTGGCACAACACTGATTTTTTTCACAAATATTCACCGTTTAATCTTTACTTTTTGCAAATTTTTATTACAAATATTGACCGTTTATCTTATTTTTTTTGTTAATTGCCATTAAAAAAATATGCACGACATTGTTTTTTTGCAAATTTTTGTAAAACTCCTTGGTATAAAACTTTGTCACGTCACTGCTTTTTTTTTAAATACAATAAAAAAAATCATTATTTCTAATACGACAATATCAGCGCCACCAGTAAAGAACTGTTTAAATTAAATAAAAATGTAAAAAAAATTGGCACAACACTGATTTTTTTCACAAATATTCACCGTTTAATCTTTACTTTTTGCAAATTTTTATTACAAATATTGTCCGTTTATCTTATTTTTTTTGTTAATTGCCATTAAAAAAATATGCACGACATTGTTTTTTTGCAAATTTTTGTAAAACTCCTTCGTATAAAACTTTGTCACGTCACTGCTTTTTTCTTAAATACAATAAAAAAATCATTATTTTTAATAAGTACGACAATATCAGCGCCACCAGTAAAGAACTGTTTAAATTAAATAAAAATGTAAAAAAAATTGGCACAACACTGATTTTTTTCACAAATATTCACCGTTTAATCTTTACTTTTTGCAAATTTTTATTACAAATATTGACCGTTTATCTTATTTTTTTTGTTAATTGCCATTAAAAAAATATGCACGACATTGTTTTTTTGCAAATTTTTGTAAAACTCCTTGGTATAAAACTTTGTCACGTCACTGCTTTTTTTTTAAATACAATAAAAAAAATCATTATTTCTAATACGACAATATCAGCGCCACCAGTAAAGAACTGTTTAAATTAAATAAAAATGTAAAAAAAATTGGCACAACACTGATTTTTTTCACAAATATTCACCGTTTAATCTTTACTTTTTGCAAATTTTTATTACAAATATTGACCGTTTATCTTATTTTTTTTGTTAATTGCCATTAAAAAAATATGCACGACATTGTTTTTTTGCAAATTTTTGTAAAACTCCTTCGTATAAAACTTTGTCACGTCACTGCTTTTTTTTTAAATACAATAAAAACATCATTATTTTTAATAAGTACGACAATATCAGCGCCACCAGTAAAGAACTGTTTAAATTAAATAAAAATGTAAAAAAAATTGGCACAACACTGATTTTTTTCACAAATATTCACCGTTTAATCTTTACTTTTTGCAAATTTTTATTACAAATATTGACCGTTTATCTTATTTTTTTTGTTAATTGCCATTAAAAAAATATGCACGACATTGTTTTTTTGCAAATTTTTGTAAAACTGCCTCGTATAAAACTTTGTCACGTCACTGCTTTTTTTTTAAATACAATAAAAAAAATCATTATTTTTAATACGACAATATCAGCGCCACCAGTAAAGAACTGTTTAAATTAAATAAAAATGTAAAAAAAATTGGCACAACACTGATTTTTTTCACAAATATTCACCGTTTAATCTTTACTTTTTGCAAATTTTTATTACAAATATTGACCGTTTATCTTATTTTTTTTGTTAATTGCCATTAAAAAAATATGCACGACATTGTTTTTTTGCAAATTTTTGTAAAACTCCTTCGTATAAAACTTTGTCACGTCACTGCTTTTTTTTTTAAATACAATAAAAAAATCATTATTTTTAATAAGTACGACAATATCAGCGCCACCAGTAAAGAACTGTTTAAATTAAATAAAAATGTAAAAAAAATTGGCACAACACTGATTTTTTTCACAAATATTCACCGTTTAATCTTAACTTTTTGCA
Source organism: Altica lythri (assembly GCA_964028335.1). Taxonomy (NCBI): domain Eukaryota; kingdom Metazoa; phylum Arthropoda; class Insecta; order Coleoptera; family Chrysomelidae; genus Altica; species Altica lythri. Next base: position 56,427,219 of record OZ034803.1, on the reverse strand, counting down.
AATTTTTTATTACAAATATTGACCGTTTATCTTATTTTCTTTTTAATTGCCATTAAAAAATATAAACGACATTGTTTTTTTTTGCAAAATTTTGTAAAACTCCTGCGTATAAAACTTTGTCACGTCACTGATTTTTTTTTAAATACAATAAAAAAAATCATTATTTTTAATACGACAATATCACCGCCACCAGTAAAGAACTGTTTAAATTAAATAAAAATGTAAAAAATTTGGCACAACACTGATTTTTTTCACAAATATTCACCGTTTAATCTTTACTTTTTGCAAATTTTTATTACAAATATTGACCGTTTATCTTATTTTTTTTGTTAATTGCCATTAAAAAAATATGCACGACATTGTTTTTTTGCAAATTTTTGTAAAACTCCTTGGTATAAAACTTTGTCACGTCACTGCTTTTTTTTTAAATACAATAAAAAAAATCATTATTTCTAATACGACAATATCAGCGCCACCAGTAAAGAACTGTTTAAATTAAATAAAAATGTAAAAAAAATTGGCACAACACTGATTTTTTTCACAAATATTCACCGTTTAATCTTCACTTTTTGCAAATTTTTATTACAAATATTGACCGTTTATCTTATTTTTTTTTTGTTAATTGCCATTAAAAAAATATGCACGACATTGTTTTTTTGCAAATTTTTGTAAAACTCCTTGGTATAAAACTTTGTTACGTCACTGCTTTTTTTTTAAATACAATAAAAAAATCATTATTTTTAGTAAGTACGACAATATCAGCGCCACCAGTAAAGAACTGTTTAAATTAAATAAAAATGTAAAAAAAATTAGCACAACACTGATTTTTTTCACAAATATTCACCGTTTAATCTTTACTTTTTGCAAATTTTTATTACAAATATTGACCGTTTATCTTATTTTTTTTGTTAATTGCCATTAAAAAAATATGCACGACATTGTTTTTTTGCAAATTTTTGTAAAACTCCTTCGTATAAAACTTTGTCACGTCACTGGTTATTTTTAAATACAATCAAAAAAATCATTATTTTTAATACGATAATATCAGCGCCACCAGTAAAGAACTGTTTAAATTGAATAAAAATGTAAAAAAAAAATTGGCACAACACTGTTTTTTTTTCACAAATATTCACCGTTTAATCTTTACTTTACACGTCACTGCTGTTTTTATATACCGTTTGCAAAAATCATTATTTTCAATACGAACATATCAGCGCCACCACTTGAGAACTGTCTAAATCAGATAGAAATTTTAAGCAACTAAAATTATTAAAAATCCCATACCATAAATGTCGCGCTTTTAGCATCGAATGCAAGTCGCAGATTCTTGCGTTTTAGGAACATATATATATATATATATATGCATTTTGTCTTACAACCTTCAAAACGATATATGCGCCTCCAAAATCGGAGGCGAATTGGAAATTGCAGAGGCCAATACGTATTGACGTGTATGACATGTTTATTCGACGTGTGACGTATTAAAACACGTTTTCTGAATTTATTTGTCAGAGGCCAATTGGTCAGGTACACATCTTCAGTTATACAAATCAGTTCAGAGAATTTTTTATAAATGGCACTCTAATCTTATACACCTATAGGTACACACGTTCTGGTGTGGGTTTTACGATTTTACCTTCAGTCATTTTTAGTTCAATACGCCTCCGAAATTTTCAACGTTGCATGGAGGCCTATTGGATAATTTATATTAACTAATAAGTATATATATTTAAATATTCTCTGTAGCTTCTTTGTGGCATAATTGCATATATTTACTTCTTTAGTTGGGGAACTTTCGCAACTAAAATGAAACTAATAAAAAATATAAATCAATATTTTGAAAATGACCCTTGCTTATGAATCTTGATAAATATGTCAAATTTGTCAAGGGTCGTTTTTTAAAACTGAAAATGCCTAACAAAAAAATATTTTTTTTTTTAATTATTCTTAGCTTTCGACAACCAGATGGGTTGTCGTTTTCAAAGATGGTAAAAAATTCTAATGTACATATACTTCGTAATGCAATACGGTTTTAGTCTCATTTTTTATTAACACAAATACCATTGCTTATATCTAAAAAATCTTTTAATAAACGTCCTACAAAGCATAAAACCTATTTATTTTAAAAATTAAATTGAATTCAATCGATGAAATAGACTGTCCACGGTATTGTCACGTGCATAAATCGGCGTCAATATATTTAAAAGTTAAGTTAATGTTTCAACGCGATCGTTAGCCTTTTAACGGGTTCTGGTTCGTGTGGTAGGAATCTTATTGACCTGACCTGTGGAGAGAGTAGATAATTAGAATGTTAGGTCGAAAACATATCGGATTTTTACTGTTTAAGCTAATAGCTAAAATTTTAAATTAAGTAAATAAGTGCATCGATTCCTTTTGTTATTAATAATACATTTAGTTTAATGAATTCGATTTAATTTTAACATCATCTCGGAAATCAAATTAATATCTAGCAAAGCCGTTTTTGCACAACGGAACACACTATTTCCCCTTCTATACTCACAAGTGTCATTGCGGGAAGTGTATGCGTGGGTTATCGGATTCTTGGCTTCCTTTTGCATTTCAACAATTGTACGAACACATTAGTACTACTATCGAATTAAGCAACGCCATTTTGTGAAGTTGAAAGTTCTTCTGATAATATTCAAGCCATCCTTATGGGTTTTTGAATTTCACTTCGTTATTTTTATCTAAGCCTCATTTTTGTTTATTCCTATTGTGGTATTTTTGAGAAGGCGTTTAGATAACTCCATATTTTTGGGATTTAATTAAATGGTGCTTTTCTTCGGTAAGTTATACCTTATGCATAATTATATAATGCTTTTTTCTTGACACCGTCATTCGATTATAGTGTGATTACTAAGAGAGTTCGTTACGAAGAAGCGTGGACATCCGATTTTGAAACACGAAATTTGCTACAGGTTGTTAGCGAAATAACATCGCAGATTGACTGCTTAACCCCTGGTCTTAATATAAAAGGGTAAGTGTTTACCTGTGTTTATTCAATAAAATCGTAAATTATTATCCATATAATAGCTGCACGTACATACCTAAATATTACGTTAAATTTTGGTATTTTGTTAATATTAGATCTATCGTTTTCTTTTATGATTAAATTCATTTTGTGTAATTAAATTTATCAGTCATAAATAAACCCGACTAAATTACTAATTTTAAGTTTTAATGGTTATTATTAATTTTTATATACACTGTTGTAAATAATTTTGAAATCAGGTGCAATGAATTTTTTTTGTGATATGCTTAACCTGTTTTAACTATAATTTAATCTATAAATTTTGAATTTAAATATATTTCATTGTGTTCCTTTATTTTATATCGTATATTTTTTTTGTAAATTGGATTTCTAAATTGTAAATTGTATAATGACACACGTGCATCTGATATAATTGATTCATTTACTTATTAATTTCATCAATAATTCTGTTATTGTTTATTATTATGTTTGGTATACCTTTAGATTGTGTTATCAGTAATTTAATCTTTAAAATTGCTTTTTTTCTTCTTTTTATTAGGCAGAGTCGGTACTTGTAACTTTAATATATTTTCTTTCTTAAATAATTTAGTGTGTAATTTAATCTTTTAATTTTTTTTTTTTGTAATAAGTAGAGTCAACATTTGTAAATTTAACGTTTCTTTCTTAAATAATTTAACTTTGGAATTTTTGGCTAATGCGCTTTTTTCGACTAGGGTTTTTGGTCCTGGCTGAACTTGTTTTGGTTGTGGCTGAACTTTTTTTCATATTGGCTGAACTTTTTTTTTGGACCTGGCAAGTAAATTGTAAGATCAGCTTACTACTGAGGAATCAACACCGAGCCTCACCATCCACATAGCAGCAGGCTATTAACGAAAGCCTCACTACAGATCTGCAGATAAACAGATAAGCCAAAAATTTAATTTTAAGTTTAAGACATTGTAAAGAATTGGCCTAACCTTTGTCTAAGTTGTTTAAATATTGTTTATTTTATAGGATTTATTAATTTTGAATCTTTCTTATTGCGCTGGGTGATCACTCATTATTAAAACTGCCAAGTTCTTGGCATTATTTGCTGATATTATCATTTACTTACTTTCTTTGTTTAATTATATATTTGTATATATTGTAAACTACACTGTTGGGTTTATTTTCGTCAATATAAATGATAGATCTAACTTGTTGTCTTACTCAGCCAATCACCCACTCACCATATTTGTTATTCAATCAATTTTTTTTTTTTAATTAAGATTCTTAAATTCATTATTTCTCTCCAGTAAGATAGGTCAGTGCCTGGACCATCAGGGGTTTCCGATTTATACCGTAAAATCGGTGGCGCGACTCACATTATTTTGTTTTGTATTACCCTCTACGGCTGAGCTGGGCACAAATTTGCCAGTAGAGAAACCACTTACCGATCTTAGCTGGAGTAAATAACTTTTAAATTTTCTAAATCTAAATTTGAATTTATTTCATCGAAAGTTCGTGGCAAATTTTTGGCGCCCAACGTGGGGCCCTATTTTTTTAAATTGGGGCGTAATTTTTTTATTGTGCGTAATTATCACTTTTATCTTGTTTTAAAGTTGTTTTTAATTGGTGAGCTGAGTAAGACTGAGTAACTTGATAACTTTTGGGTATTTACAGCAGATATTTTTATTATTATTAACTTTTTTTTATGCTAAAACATATTTCGCATTTATTGAATTTCCGCTAACACCCTAGCGATCTTAAACAACTGTATCGTTACGCTTTCGTTGAAGAACGCATTAACTGTCGTGCAACTATTCGTAAATTTGTTCTTTCTTTGTATTTTTCTTCGGTTATTGTTATTTGAAGTCCATCGTCCCATACAGCGGGGAAAATTATCATATTAATCGGTTTAAATTATCGTTGTTACTGTTGAATTTTATCGTAATTGTAATAAACCATGGATTATAAAATGGACATTTCTTATCTAAAGTAGGACGTGTTAATGTATGAACTCGCGGTACGTGGAATAACTGCCGAATCAACACAAACAGTGGATCAGTTACGTGCTACCTTGCGACCCATCTTAAAGATGGAAAAAACGGGAACATTCACCGCTCCTCCGTACCCCTTTGCATTCGAAGATGAAATTAAGCAAATTCAAACCTGGAACAGGCAAAAAGGCAATGCCGACCGCTGGAAGCGAGGATTCCCAAACGAAGTACCACTCCACACTTTCCAAATTGGTGCACATCTACCACCGGATAAATCGGATACCGGAGATTGGATTGGACGAGGACGAACGGAAGGAGAGAAAGAAGTGGATCATGGAAGCACTAGCAGCCCTGGATACATTGGAATCGGTGAGCAGACAAAATCCGGAATTGAGCCACATCCTGCAAGAACCGGGGGATAACGTCACTTCCACACCCACCGCTTCACACTCAAGGCCACCAACGATGGCATTCAACGCCAAAAACGAAGCCTCATACCATCGATAAGTGGAACCTCAAATTTGACGGAGAAGGGAAAACATCCATTCATAACTTTCTTGAGCGAGTTCAGGAACTGCGAAGGGCTCGCAACATTTCAGAACGACAACTGTTCGACAGTGCCATCGACCTGTTTTCAGGCAAAGCTCTGCATTGGTATCGAGCCAACTCTCATAGGTTCGTCGATTGGACCAGCCTATCAGACCTGCTTCGACGCCATTTCGAGCCACCAGACTATCGAACTCGGTTATTCCGCGAGATGCTTGATAGAACGCAGGATACTTCAGAAAGTATAATCGACTACCTAACCTGCATGCAGATGTTGTTCCGACGTCATGGAGGACTAACGGAAGAAGTCCAGCTGGATATTATTTCACGAAACCTGTCACCGTTTTATACTACCCAACTTCCTGTGGTGACAACTCTTGAGGAGTTGGAGACCGAATGTTTAAAGCTGGAGACCAAGAAACATCGAGTCGACTCATATGTTCCACCGTCCAGGAGGAAGAACCAATTCGTAGAACCGGATTTCGCCTTCGTTGAGAGTAATCCCAGAACATCGGAACCAATACCTTCGATGGAGGAAATCAACCAAATCGACGCTCCACGTGATAGACCACCCAATAGGAATACGGTTTGTTGGAATTGTCAACAAAAGGGCCATACAAATCGGAATTGCCCAAATCCGCGGAAAATCCACTGTTACCGCTGCGGAACACCAAACGTGACCGTGAGAGCATGTCCCAAATGTTCGGGTTCGGGAAACGGATCAAGGGAGAACCGTTAGGTCGTGACCTTCCTCCCCATCCTTCATTAGCGACCAATCCGCGTGATTTAGCTCATAGAACCCTATTAGATTACGTAATTGCGCACGCGCAAGGTGACCAACGTCCTTATTTGAAAATAGAAATATCTGGGTACCCTATATTAGGATTACTTGATTCGGGTGCTAGTCGCACGATTGTGGGTTTACCAGGGTATGAGTTACTCTTGCGATTAGGGTTACGACTCATCAAGCAACCTACCACCTGTACTGTGGCAAATGGAGAATCATGTACCAGCATTGGGTATATTCAAACACCTGTGACGCTCATGGAAAAGACCCGCATGGTAGATATAATGGTATTACCTCAACTTTCCCACAAACTCATCTTAGGGATAGACTTTTGGAGAGCGATGGAGATCATCCCTGATCTAAAGCAAGATGTCTGGCGATTCTCGGACACTCCAGCCAACATGGATGTAGCCCTCGTCCAAGGGATGGAACACCTAACTCCCGAGGAAAAGGAAAAACTGGAGGTATTGGTAGAACAGAAGATAGCTGCAATGGGTATAGGACTCGGTTGCTGTAAGGTAGCTGAGCACGAGATTGTATTAGAGCCAGGAACCCGACCGATTAAACAACGTTATTATCCGGTCTCACCATACAAGCAGAAAATCATCGACGATGAAATTACCGAGATGCTGAGTTTAGGCGTGATAGAGAGATCTACTAGTCCCTGGTCCAGCCCCGTGTGCTTGGTACGAAAAAAAGATAACACCTTCCGGTTTTGTGTCGATTATCGGCAAGTAAATGCTGCGACTCGTAAAGACGCATACCCCATACCGTATATTTCCACCATACTCGATCGGTTGAGAGACACACGGTACATTAGTTCCATCGATATCAAATCTGCGTTCTGGCAAGTACCACTAAGCGAGGCGTCACGAGAATACACCGCTTTCACCGTACCTGGAAGAGGGTTGTTTCAATTCCGCCGAATGCCATTCGGGCTATCTAACGCCCCTGCCACCTGGCAACGAATTATAGACACTATATTGGGCCCAGAGCTGGAACCAAATGTTATGGTATACCTGGACGACATAATAATCATCTCTAACTCATTCGAGGATCATCTCAGACTGCTAGAGGAGGTATTCGACCGTCTAAGGAGAGCAGGCCTAGTAGTTTCCAAGGACAAGTGCAATTTCTGCAAGCCACAACTTAAGTACATGGGATATGTTGTGGACGACAAAGAATTACGACCAGACCCGGAGAAGGTAGAGGCCATCGTAAATATACCCCCGCCGCGGAATGTCAACGAAAGCCGACGGTTTGTTTGTAGGGACCGCTTCGTGGTACAGACGGTTTGTGCCAAATTTCTCTTTTCTTTTGGCCCCTTTATTGAAATTGATTAAGAAGAACGATAGATGGCATTGGACAAGTGATTGTCAGAAATCCTTTAACGCACTGAAGGAATGCCTGGTTACTGCCCCTATCTTGACAGCGCCAGATTTTGAGAAGACCTTTTACTTACATACTGACGCTTCCAACTACGGCCTTGGTGCTGTTCTATCACAGCAATTCGAAGAAGGAGAGAAGGTGATCTGCTATCTATCGAGATCATTGTCAAAACAGGAGATGAAGTTGTCTGTCACAGAGAAGGAGTGCCTAGCAGTTATTTGGGCAGTAGAGAAGTTAAGACACTATTTGGACCATGTTCGATTTGTAGTAATTACGGACCACGCATCCCTCTTGTGGTTACACCGCCTGAAAGACCCCCAGGGAAGGCTAGCTCGTTGGCAGTTGCGACTGCAGCAGTTCCACTACCAATTGATCCATCGGAAGGGTAAAGACCACATAGTCCTAGACTTTCTTTCTCGAGCTGTGCCAGAGCCCATTGACGCAATAGATTCAACGGACACCTGTTGTAGGATTACCTCGACTACGTCAGATAAATGGTATACTTCCATGCTAAAAAGGGTGCAAGACCATCCGCACAAGTATCTCCTGTGGCGTGTTCATGATAACGTACTGCTTAAGCTAATGAAACCCACTGTCCCGGATTTGTCTCCTACCATGGACAACTGGAAAACGGTAGTCCCGAAGGAAGAACGCTTGTTCATTTTGCAACGTTGCCATGATATTCCAGCTTCAGGACACATGGGCGTATTCAAGACCCTAGGGAAAGTTCGTCAAGGCTATTACTGGCCCAAAATGAGAGCCGACGTGGCTAGGTATGTGAAGACCTGTAAATGCTGTGCTAGAAACAAGGTTGAGCAGAAACAGCCAGCGGGATTGATGGGAGATCGACCGGAGATTACAGAGCCCTTCCAGGCTATCAGCTTAGACTACATCGGACCACTACCACGTTCGAAACGTGGCAATCAATACGTCTTAGTGGTTTCAGACTATTTCAGCAAGTCCGTCTTCCTGTATCCTTGTCGGAAGGCTACCGCAAGATCACTAGTTGAGACGGTGGAAGGTTTCTTCCTACTGTTTGGAACGCCAATGTCCGTGACGTGTGACAACGAGGTGCAGATGAAGTCCAATGAATTCCGTAAACTTTGCGAGACGTATAACACCAAGATCTTTTTCACTGCAGCTTACAATCCGCGGGCTAATCCGACTGAACGTCATAACAGGATAATAAAAACCATGCTGCGAACGTATGTAGACCAGGAAAATCATAGGACCTGGGACGAGCACCTGAATGAAATCGGCTGTGCCATAAGGACGTCTCCAAGCGAAACTACGAAGTACTACCTCATATTACCTCATATTTGGAAAAGAACATAAACTCTATGGGACAGATCATCGAGCGAAGACATCGATCGCAACACCTACTCTGGATACTTACGTTAAAAGTCGTCAAGATGGATTTGTTAAGTTGTACCAACAAGTGAAACAACGTATTGCGGCAACGAGAACTCATAACGCTAATCGCTATAACTTACGTAGGCGACCGGTATCTTTCAATTGCGGAGATCAGGTGTGGCGTCGGAATAAAGTTCTTTCGGACGCGCTAAAGTATTACAGCGCAAAATTAGCTCCCACTTATGTAGGTCCCTATATCATAAGAAGAAAGTGTGGCTCTTGGTCTTATAAACTACAGGACGAACAGGGTAATCAAAAAGGCGTCTGGCATGTCCAAGATCTCAAACCATTTTGTGATCCAAACTTGGAACCTTAGGTAAATAACGGTATATTTAGGATTTTTTTTTCTTTATCTCCCCTTCGCTGAATTATTTTCCCTCATCTTTACTTTTATTATTATTTTCAGTTAATGTCCTATTTCATTTAGTTTGATTTTGTTCACTTTTTTTTCTTCTTTTGTGTGCCTTGTGGCTGGAGGCCTAAGAATTTCACCACCCAAGGATATTCCAGGCGGAGTGGGTAAAAGTCCCCTAACCTAAACACTTTTTGGATTCAAGTTTCGTTATACTTTGGGTTGTTTTATTGTTATTCCATTTTACCTATCGTCACTTGAATCCAATCTTTTCAACAATCGCATCGTTGATTTCTCTTTTTGTGCCTTGTGGCTGGAGGCCTAAGAATTTCACCACCCGAGGATATTCCAGGCGGAGTGGGTAAAAGTCCCCTAACCTTAACACTTCTGGATCCAAGTTTCGTGGTTTATTTCGTCTTGCGTTGTAATGAATAACTTTTACGTTATCTTATATTTACCTTATGTTTAGTTATCTCATTTACCTGCTTCCGTACCAGTTATCACCGACTTTAGTAGTAACCTCATGGTTTTGGTTTCAATATTAGTGTATCTATGTCACTTAATTGTGGATTTTTGAGACCCTAACCTATATTTTCCGACTGGTCCATTGAATCCTTTTGCGTTTTGGCTTTTAGTTTGGGTTATTAAGTGTCCAGTGGGAAAAACCTAGTTGTGGGATTTGTAGAGGAATTCTCTGAGTCGGATTAGTAAAAAATCATATTATTGTCATATCTTATCTTTCGTACTTGGATCCAACACATTATTTTTTTTTTCAACATGACCATCGTTGACTTTAACACTTTAGGATTCAGTTTTGTCGTAACTTTTCTTACCTTATCTTGTCTTATCTTCCGTTCACTGAATCCTCTTCCGTTGTTCGTTTTCTTCGCTACTAATTCCTTTATTTCTCTTTTTTTTTTCACTCTCTCTGTATCTAATCCCAATTTTTTTTTTTCTTTCATCTCCATCAGGTAAATATATTTACTCCTTTCTTTTTCTACTCTTTGGTCCTTAATTGCTAGTTGTACTGGTTGTCCCGAGGTTGACTGGAGCCAGATGCCTTTTGGTTTTTTTTGTTTTTTTTTTTGGAAGTACTGTTCAACGTTAGGTGTAGGGTTTAATTTATTCTTGCTCTTATTTGTATTTAGCATGTACCCTTCAGGTACACTTCCAAATTGTGACCGGATCCTTCTGATTCGTTTTAGTCTGGTGTGGGCTTTATCACACTGGGTCCCTTCAGGTCCCGGGCTTCGGCCCAAAACTTCCCTCCGCGATTTCTTTGTTTACGGCCTTAGGCTCTGGTGGGTGCCGGGGCTGCACGGGGTGTCGCCTTTAGTGGAACTGCATTGCTTACGCTCCGTCAGTGGGAGGTGGATTGCTCGCCGGCAGGGACCCGAGGGAAAACTGTCACTATGCGGGGATTCACTACTGCTGTCAGAGTCAGATGACCTTGCAGGGCCTCCCGTGGAAGTCTCGGCAGTACCAGAATCTTTGATACCCTTTAACTTGTACCTTTTATTTTGTGATATACCGACGGAGGTTTAGAAGTGGAGGAGGCTTGTGAGCGTTGTTAACCGGGTGAGTGGACTTTGTACTCTGTAAGGTGTGAGGTCCAGGGGTGTGTAACCGCGACGCGATTGAACATCTTTTCGCGAGGTCGCCCCTAGAAGAGAGCATTGCCTCTGCCGCCTCGGGGAGCATCGCTCATGGTCCTCTGAAGCGGATAACCGAAGTTGTTTCAGTTTGGTGCAACTTTATTGCACTGGGTGCTTTTGTTCCCGAGCTTAGCTCGAAATCTGTGAAGGTACGTTTGGTTCTGCGACCTTCCTTTTAATTTTTTGTTTCTTTTACTTTTGTTGAGTCTTATATGAAGGTATGTATGGTAATTTTTAGGGTGTGCCTATTTCCGAATCCTTAATCTGTAAGTCATCGTCGAAAATCTTACGAGTAAGCTTTTCTCCTTTCTAAGAGAGGGGGATGTTGTCACGTGCATAAATCGGCGTCAATATATTTAAAAGTTAAGTTAATGTTTCAACGCGATCGTTAGCCTTTTAACGGGTTCTGGTTCGTGTGGTAGGAATCTTATTGACTTGACCCGTGGAGAGAGTAGATAATTAGAATGTTAGGTCGAAAACATATCGGCTTTTTACTGTTTACGCTAATAGCTAAAATTTTAAATTAAGTAAATAAGTGCATCGATTCCTTTTGTTATTAATAATACATTTAGTTTAATGAATTCGATTTAAATTTAACATCATCTCGGAAATCAAATTAATATCTAGCAAAGCCGTTTTTGCACAACAGAACACACTATTTCCCCTTCTAAATAATTTTGAAATCAGGTGCAATAAATTTTTTTTGTGATATGGTTAACCTGTTTTAACTATAATTTAATCTATAAATTTTGAATTTAAATATATTTCATTGTGTTCCTTTATTTTATATCGTATATTTTTTTTGTAAATTGGATTTCTAAATTGTAAATTGTATAATGACACACGTGCATCTGATATAATTGATTCATTTACTTATTAATTTCATCAATAATTCTGTTATTGTTTATTATTATGTTTGGTATACCTTTAGATTGTGTTATCAGTAATTTAATCTTTAAAATTGCTTTTTTTCTTTTTTTTATTAGGCAGAGTCGGTACTTGTAACTTTAATATATTTTCTTTCTTAAATAATTTAGTGTGTAATTTAATCTTTTAATTTTTTTTTTTTGTAATAAGTAGAGTCAACATTTGTAAATTTAACGTTTCTTTCTTAAATAATTTAACTTTGGAATTTTTGGCTAATGCGCTTTTTTCGACTAGGGTTTTTGGTCCTGGCTGAACTTGTTTTTGGTCCTGGCTGAACTTTTTTTGATATTGGCTGAACTTTTTTTTTGGACCTGGCAAGTAAATTGTAAGATCAGCCCACTACTGAGGAATCAACACCGAGCCTCACCATCCACAGAGCAGCAGGCTATTAACGAAAGCCTCACTACAGATCTGCAGATAAACAGATAAGCCAAAAATTTAATTTTAAGTTTAAGACATTGTAAAGAATTGGCCTAACCTTTGTCTAAGTTGTTTAAATATTGTTTATTTTATAGGATTTATTAATTTTGAATCTTTCTTATTGCGCTGGGTGATCACTCATTATTAAAATTGCCAAGTTCTTGACATTATTTGCTGATATTATCATTTACTTACTTTCTTTGTTTGATTATATATTTGTATATATTGTAAACTACACTGTTGGGTTTATTTTCGTCAATATAATTGATAGATCTAACTTGTTGTCTTACTCATTCAATCACCCACTCGCCATATTTGTTATTCAATCAATTTTTTTTTTAATTAAGATTCATAAATTCATTATTTTTCTCCAGTAAGATAGGTCAGTGCCTGGACTATCAGGGGTTTCCGATTTATACCGTAAAATCGGTGGCGCGACTCACATTATTTTGTTTTGTATTACCCTCTACGGCTGGGCTGGGCACAAATTTGCCAGTAGAGAAACCACTTACCGATCTTAGCTGAAGTAGTTAACTTTTAATTTTTCTAAATCTAAATTTGAATTTATTTCATCGAAAGTTCGTGGCAGTATTTAAACAAGCGGGCAAAGGAAGTGCTGAAATAGAACGACGATGATTCATCATTAACCGCTGGATTAGAAGACGTTATCACGATCAAATTGGGTACGCGAGTTATGTTGCGTACCCAATTTACATACATGTTAGTAAAGGGCTAGTGAGCCGCTCTATTGGAGTTATAGAGAAAATAAACTGGAATGTCGATAGAAACAATAGTGCACGTAAAATTATTATCAAATTCAATAATTTAACTAATGAACTACATAGAACGTGTCAAGACTAAGTCTCAGATATTAAATAATGTATATGTTCACCGGGAACAGTTCCCTATTTGCTTGGCTTACGCTATTACCATCCACAAATCACAAGGACTTAGTCTGGACAGCGCTCTTCTTGACATAGACACTTCGATTTTTATATAGCAGAGGACAGGCCTACGTTGCCCTTTCCAGAGTTAAAACACTAGATGGTGTACACCTTATTATTTTAGTCTCAATACCTGCCTAGTTTTCTTTACAAAAAGTAATGATATCCCACCAAAAACATAAATGTAAAAAAGGAGAGCCAAGTTTAATACAAAAATTATGCTTGGATGTGGGCTTCGCCGCAAAAAGAATGGATATATAAATGAGTGCCAAGTTATATACAAAATCCAAATATGTATTTATAGGAACAAAATAACATTATGAACAAATATTAAACTCTATTTCTTTGCTTTATTGAATACCTATAATAATTGTTGTTATTTAAAAATGTGAGATCTTAAAGAAGGTTAGATTGTACTCTGCCAGTTTTTATCAGAATTTAAAAAAATGTGTTGAATAACTTTATAAAATGACTAATTTAATGAAAACTGGCCAAGTCAAATCTAACCTTCTTTAAGATCTCACATTTTTAACTTCTAACCAAAAAAAAATTTAATTTTTTTTTTAAATCGGGAAGTTATTGGTTTTATCTCGTTTTTCGAAAATTGAGTTTTCATCGGATCTCAACGTTTTGAGGTATTTGGAACCTCCCCTGACTATTTTTACGAGGGTGTCTGTATGTCTGTATGTACGTGTGGATGTGTGTGTGTGTGTGTGTGGATGTATATAAACCTCTTATACCTGTTAAACGACTTGACCGATCGGAATGAAATAAAAAGCGTTCCAAAGAGTTCCATCTAACTTAGACTCCCTGTAAGTTTGAGCCGATTCGAACGGGTAGAAATTTCAAAATAACCGAAAAAAACAATTGGTAAAAATGATGTTTTTTGGGCATATCTTTTTAGCTATGACATCGATCAATTTCATAACCTAATCAGCTTTTAAGCTTAAAAAACCACGTCGAATGCCGTTTTGCAAATTAAAATCGGTTAATTCGTTCGTGAGAAATCGTTGTCGAAAAATTTCAAAAAAAGTGTTTTTTTTTTAACAACTTACAGGTTTTTTTACTAATCGATTTTGCACTCCTAGTAACATTTTTAGGTCTCAAAAAACTGCGTCGAATGCCATCTTGAACATCAAAATTGAATAACGCGTTAAAAAGTTATGGCTTTTTAAATATTTCAAAAAAAGTCAAAAGCGTCAAAATACATCACGTTACTATTGGTAAGTGTCACTTGGCGCTACGCGCTCTGGTGGTTAAAAATATTACTACTGCTAGGATGATAGATGTGATTTAATCATAGAGATATAAGATATAGAGCACGGGAGCCAGCCGATACGACCAGCACGAAATAGAAAGAGAGAGGACAACTAACAGGAGCCAGCCGATACAACCAGCATGAAATAGAAAGAGAGAGGACAACTAGTGCGTCGGTTTATCTTTGTCTAATCACATGCGCAACAGGCGAGTCTATAAAACTAGTAAGGTGAAAAAACAGACGCACTAGTTGCTCTCTCTCTTTCTATTCCGTGCTGGCTTTCACTTGTGTGCGTTCCTATGGCGCACGTGCTCTATATCTTATATCTCTATGGATTTAATTACCTAAAGTTATGTAGTTTTTATTTACAATTGAAATGTTTTTATCATTAAATCAAGTTCTTGACTTTATTGAGGCTACTGCTAAGTCTCGAAATTTTGTAGAAGGAGAGAAAATAATTAATGCAGGACATTTAATGTATAATGGGTTGGAAAATTAAAACAATGATCAATACGATATTTTGTCGTATTGTATACAATCACCAGCTTTTCGTGATAAACCCCATGAAATAAAAACAGTTATACAAAAAAATGGTCAAATTGTTTCATCAAAGTGTATAGCTGTACAGCTGGACTTAGTGAAAGATGTAAACACATCACAGCGGTGTTATTATATTGTACTCGGTAAGTGTAAATTTTAGTGACACTGAATATAGTTTACCTTTTTCATTGTTTTTCTTTTAACAAAAAACCGATTAGGTGTTGGAAAATGATGAAAACAAACGTCTGAATTTTGGGCTGCATTACTTGAACATCCTTAAACACAACAGTATTTTCTACTTTTGTTTTTTTTTTTTTGGAGAAAATCTAGCTCCACAATTATTTAATAAATCTAAGGCCATAGTTAAATGTTAATTTTCACTGATGTACACTTTTTTTATTATTAATAGACGAAATATAAAAAAACAAAATTTAACAGCATAGAAATTTGCCTTATTTTTATGTATGGCTAACTACCAGCTGTCACCCTAGCGCTAGTTTATAATGTGACCACCAGTCAGCGCACCATGTCCGGTGACACATACCAATAGCTTTGCGGTTAAAACTAGCGGGAAGTTGCAAGGATGGCTTTTAAGGTCAACCTCTTTTCGAATTTTTAAATAACAACAATTATTATAGGTATTCAATAAAGCAAAGAAATAGAGTTTAATATTTGTTCATAATGTTATTTTGTTCCTATAAATACATATTTGGATTTTGCATATAACTTGGCACTCATTTAGATATCCATTCTTTTTGCGGCGAAGCCCACATCCAAGCATAATTTTTGTATTGAACTTGGCTCTCCTTTTTTACATTTATGTTTTTGGTGGGATACATTATACACCAAGCTTTTTACTCAAAACAAATCATTGTTATGGAGTATTCGGGATATTTTCTACTTAATTAATTCCATGCATTCATTTTAGGTGTCCATTTTTTTCTAATGTAGGACTTAAAATGATGTTTTACTATTCGTGTATTTGTTCAGAAGTCAGAAAGAAGTCCAGGGTGTCCTCTTGATATTGTTTGTTTAGATAAAGGTCGACTTTTGTTGTTTTAATATACGGTATGGTCATTTACGTTCAAACTTCTACACAAATAGATATATTTACTGATCACTTTTAACACTTTTTACCTTCTTGATATGCCATACATTCAGCTTGATTGACCTCTAAGAAATCGTTCAGTTCATTATCTTTGTAGGGTAGACAACACACATGACTTAATGTAACATGGTTGTTTACCAGATTGTAATATATAAAATAAAGAATACGCAAGCGCGACAGCGATCATCAAATATCTGAAGAAGATTTTTCCGTGAAATCGTTGATTTTTTCACCGATAGACTGAGCTACATTTTCAATAGAAGTTTTGACATATTTTTTAATACACATCTTGTTGTGGCCTAGGAAATAAAGTACTTAAAGAAGGGAAAATACATGGAATATGCAACGCTAAATCAGACATTTCATTTTTTAATTTTTCTAATTTTTAAAAAATTTTTTGAGTATTAACCAAAAAATCCTTCCTGTTAAATTTTAAAAAATTTTCTGTCACGGATTCATAGGAATTCATAAGCTAATGATCTCGGTGGTCCATTGTATATTTAGAAGATCTCGAAATCTGTTTATATCTCCTTATGTCCCCAGGTATAACTTTGTGAGAAACTTTCGAGTAGAAATACTGGAAAGGGACTCATGGAACAATGGCTCCCCAATCCAAGGGGAGTCAATTTGGTATACCGATGGCTCAAAGACGGAGAAAGGCACAGGATCAGGTATATACAGTAGAGGACACAGGATAAAAGTCCAACTAAGTCTAGGTGCGTATGAAACAGTGTTTCAGGCTGAAGTAACGGCCATACAACACTGTGCAACGGAAATCGTAAGTCAGGGTATAACGGGTAAAACCGTAGTCATATACTCGGACAGACAAGCAGCTCTAAAGGCGATAGTCTCAGCACAAATAAGCTTACAGCTGGTGTGGGACTGCGTTGGGGCCCTGACACTTGCCGCAAGTCAACATTTTTTGACACTGGCATGGATACCAGGACACTCAGGGTTTCGAGGCAATGAAAAGGCTGATGAATTGGCCCGTGCGGGAGCTAATACCCCAATGATTGGCCCGGAACCATTCGGCGGAGTTGCTGACACATTTAGAAAGGCAGCCATTGAGAAATGGAGGCTAGAGAAGGACCAGGAGTGGTGGGAAAAATCACCGGACAAGCAACAAGCCAAAGTCTTCATAAAGGGACACTCGGCGAAGTTTACTGCAGAGCTGCTATCACAAAGGCGAAACGATGTCAGAATGATTGTTAGTCTCTTGTTAGGACATTGTAGGCTCAAGAAAGACATGAGTCAGTTGAACTTAGCAGATAAAGACATCTGTCGATACTGCCAAGAGGAGGAGGAAACCGCATTTCATGTTCTATGCCAATGCGAAGGACTTGCAAGGACCCGGTATCTAGTACTGGGTGAGGAGAAACCGGCTGCTCCAAGTTATGCGGGGTGGCCACTGTCAAGGCCATTAAGTCTCATTAAGAGGGCAGGGCGTGACCTAATAATAAGTGGTGTATAGTGTTAGTAGTAAATCCAATTTGTCATCACCTTCCATTGACAAATTGTAATTCTTTTGCCTATTTATTTCTTCTTTGTTTCGTCCCATCGGTGGGTTAGGTGGAAGAACAGACGCCTCTCTTTTTAGAGTGGTGAGCTGAATCTCGCCCTTATATTGTTAATATTATGTAATAGTTTCTAAATTATTTAATAAAGACCTTATTTATTTTATTTTATTTATTTATCGGTTACACTTGTCCATTGTCTCAATTCCTATATTATTTAATGGCATTATTACAGGTTTGTGGTTAATTATTTCTTTAACAGTACCACGTCCATGGGGTTTAATTATTTTATCAGCAAAGAAGCTGGAATGAAGTGCTCTAACTATCGAGGTATATCATTAATCAACACTATATACAATGCCCTATCATATATATACTCACAAGGCTAACACTGTTTGTCGAGAATTGACTGGGAGACTACCAAGCTGGTATTAGAAAAAACAGATGTACTATTATTGTCCAACTCTTCACACTAAGATCACTATTTGAAAAGGTATGGGAGGTCAATAGTACTGTACATAACCTTTTTATAGATTTCCGGCAGGCATATGACAGTGTTGAGAGAAACTATTTTCTGGATCATTTGGCACATCATTTGTAAGTCTTTTTCACTTTCAGTTTCCACCGAAAACGAATATAATTATAAGTTCTTTAAATTTCTTTAAAATAAAAACTTTTACCTTCCAAATATTCAAATTGTTGTTTTAAAATATTAAGGACATCTCCGTCGTCTGGCATGTATTTAATATCTGAGAGATTTTCATTAATATCAAGCAGTTCTTCATTGGTCAAAGGTCATTTTAGGTCCATTTTTGCTATTGAAAAATTGAAAATGTTTCTTTTAGCCAGCACTATGATCGAATTTAATTATATTTACCCACTCATGAAAAACCCGTTTCTTCACACACTCCACAAATGAGGACATTACTTTTCAGTCAAAATAAAACACCAAAAATCAAGTTATTGTACTTTCCAGTCAGTATTTCATAATATTACACCTTTTAAAACATATTATAAATTTTTTAAAGTGTGGGTGAATCACCAAGTCTTAGAATAAAGTACTAATCTGTGAGTTTACAGATAACAGCATGGTGGTTCAGAATCGTAGCAAAATGTATTAAACCATTTCTTCCACTTTCCAACAGATGGAGTCTTACGTATGAATACAGTATATTTAGAGGTCCTCAAAAGTGGACGACATGAGCAAACAGTCATAGTATCATAATTTCGTACCAATGAGAGCATAGAAATATATGTCCACATAAGGGTTTAAAATATTTATAGATTCGAATTTTACAGAGTAATGAAGGATAACTATAATGTAACAAATGAACCTATACCATAAATATTTGTTCTTCATACCTCGGTCGAAAGTACGTTCTTTCGTCCCTAATTGCAGGGAAGAAAGTTTAACATTTACTCCCTGTTTACGGCGGGACGAAAGTTGAATTTTCGGCCCTACGCGTCATGATGTTTTGTCGTCTTTAACAGTTACTCCCTGTTTACGGCGGGAGGAAAAATTTCTCATGTGTAGTTACTCTTGTAACTAGGGACTGTTTATTCTCGTGTCATTTCTATTTCTATCTATAACCTTAAAAATAATCATCAATGACAAAACTTGACTCTTCGAATGTATTTGATGCCTGTCCCACGACAAGCTGCACTCGCTTCGCTCGTTCGGCAAGTACTTTCGACCGAGGTATGAAGAAAAATAGTATACACTACACGGGCCAAAAGTTGAAATCTCGGTCCTGCGCGTCATGTTGCCCTCGGCTTTTTGCCTCGGGCATCATGACGCGCAGGGCCGAAAATTCAACTTTCGTCCCTTGTAGCGTAATATACTATTATGCGTGATTACCCTAAAATCTTAAGAACTCTATTCTAAAAAAATACCAAAATGTTTTAATATATTTATTATAAGTAGCCTTTTTTTTTGTTTGATTACGTTAAAATTTTTCCTATTTCAAATTAAACGAAATGGTGGTTATTTACGGCATTAAACTAGTTTTATTTTAGAACTGGTTTTTTATTATAAATTTCTGTTTATTGACAACACTAAAGTAGATTTATTTTATAGTTTTTAAAACTTGTGTGAATTCAGTTTATTATATCCCGGTTGTAAGTTCTGATCTTTCTTTATATTATCTTACCTAAGTGCAAGACGGATAAATTGTCGATAAAAATGAGTTTATAGATCGTATGTTGAGTGTAGACGTGTCCCTCGTTAAATCTCGAGCACAGTCGACGGTTTTGGAGCAAAACTTGAAGTAATTACATATTGTAGGTAATCCCTTTATAATAACGGTTGGCTGTGTGACAATGGCTGACTAGGCCAGTGTTGCTGGACGCCAGCCCATTTTCCCTCTACTGCTGGCTCTCCTCGTGTATGACGACATTCTGGAAACCACATAATGGAGGTGGAAACGGTCGTTCCTATAATTATTCACGTAATATTAACTTGGTTGGTTAAAGGCCCAAAGGGACTCATACATTTAACGTTTTTAGAGGAATTTCGCACACAATTCAGTGCTTTGCTAGTATAAGGTTAAATTTAAATACAGTGTGAGTGTCTACACTCTGTTCAAGAGAGTAAATTAACGGAGTTTTAATTCAGACTTTTAAAATGAAATTCGCTTGACCTACCAACACATACCTAACATGCGATTAACTACTTGTTTAAAAATTTTTAATCAACTTCTTGAATCCATTGCGCTATTTCTAAAGTTAAGAGGTCTGAGAATAACTTTTGCGTCATTTATAACCGATAAAGAAACAGATTTGTGGAATATTGTTATTTTTTCTGTACCTGTATCTATATATATAAAACTCAAAGGTGACTGACTGACTGATTGACTGACTGACATAGTGATCTATCAACGCAGAGCCCAAACCGCTGGACAGATGGGGCTGAAATTTTGCATGCAGGTAGATGTTATAACGTAGGCATCCGCTAAGAAAGGATTTTGATTAAGTCCACCTCAACGGGATAAAATAGGGGATGAAAGTTTGTATGATCTATTAACGCACAGCTCAAACCGCTGAGCGGATGGGGCTGAAATTTGGCATGCAGGTAGATGTTATGACGTAGGCATCCGCTTAGAAAGGATTTTGATTAATTCCACCCCCAAGGGCATAAAATAGCGGATGAAAGTTTGTATGAAACTTTGTCAATTTTAAACCGTTCTGGCTGAAACTTTGCATGCTTATAGTTACTATGACGAAGGCATCCCCTAAGAAAGGATTTTGATTAATTCCACCCCTAAGGGTATAAAATAGGGGATGAAAGTTTGTATGAAACTTTGTAAATTTTAAACTGATCAGGCTGAGATTTTGCATGCATATAGATACTATGACGTAGGCATCCCCTAAAAAAAATTTTGATAAATTCCACCCCTAAGGGGATCAAATAGGGGATAAAAGTTTGTATGAAACTTTGTCAATTTTAAACCGATCGGGCTGAGATTTTGCATGCATATAGCCTACGATGACGTAGGCATCCCATAAGAAAGGATTTTGATAAATTCCACCCCTAAGGGGATCAAATAGGGGATTAAAGTTTGTATAAAACTTTGTTAATTTTAAACCGATTAGGTTGAGATTTTCCATGCATATAGCTACTATGACGTAGGCATCCCCTAAAGAAGAATTTTAATTATTTCCAGCCCTAAGGGGATAAAATAGGGGATAAAAGATTGTATGAAACTTTTTCAATTTTAAACCGATCGGGCTGAGATTTTGCATGCATATAGCTACTATGACGTAGGCATACCTTAAGAAAGAGTTTTAATAATTTCCACACCTACGGGGATACAAAACGGAATGAAAGTTTGTATGAAACTTTGTCAATTTTAAACCGATCGGGCTGAGATTTTGCATGCATATAGCTACTATAACTTAGGCATCTCCTAAGAAAGGATTTTGATAAACTCCACCCACCAGGGAATAAAATAGGGGATGAAAGTTGGTATGAAACTGTGTCAGTTTTAAACCGATCGGGCTGAGATTTTGGATGCATATAGCTACTATGACTTAGGCATCCCCTTAGAAAGGATTTTGATAAACTCCACCCCTAAGGGATAAAATAGGTATGAAAATTTGTATGAAATTTTGTCGATTTTAAACCGATCGGGCTGAGATTTTGCATGCATATAGCATGCACGTTTCTAAAGTTTTAAAATAATAATAGTCTAATACCATTCGCGCTTTACTGAGCGGGGTCTGAGGAGCGGTGAGATGGTAGCACGCTGCTGCTGGCCGACATGGCACTGTCGATAGACGCGTAGAGTCTTGAAAATTCGAGAATAAATTTGTTTTATTACGTAGTGGTGTACAAAGAAATAACTTTTTTAAATTCCATCCCTAAAGATTTAAAATAGGGGTTGCAAATTTGTATGAAACTCGGTGGCAAAAAACTAAAGTCCACGCGGATGAAGTCGCGGGCGGCCGCTAGTATCTTATAATATTAAGCAAGCAACTGTCTGCTTGTATTTCCATAGGTTCTCGAAAACAGCTCCAACGATTTCGTTGAAATTTGAAATATAGGTGTATAAGGAGGCAAAAATCGATCTAGCTGGGTACCAGGTCTGGGAAAAATCGTTTTTTTTTTCATTTTTTCACCCAAAATCTTTTTACATAAGATGTAAAATACCGCATATAAGCTCGAGTAACATAGTCGCTAAAGCATTAGACTATTAATTTAAGGGTCTACAGTTCTAGTCCTTGTTTGGCAGTATTTTATAGTAAAAAGCTCTGATCAACCCAAAAAAGCAAAAAAGGTAGGTACCAAATCTTTCTAATTTTTATCCATATTAAAGAAAACGCTCATTTTTATTTAAAATAGCCTAACTTTTTTATCATTTCACCAAACAATATACTCCGACCACTTATTATATGGTAAAAAAGTCTCAAAAACAAAAAAAACTAACAAATTTATCCTATTTTGATCCATATTGGAGAAAACGCTAATTTTTGTTATTGTTAACCTAACTTTTTCATAATTACACCAAACAATATAATCCGATTACTTATTTTATAGTAAAAAAGTCTCAAAAACCCAAAAGGCTATCCACTCTTTATCCATATTACATAAAACGCTAAATTTTATTACAGTTAACTTACTTTTTAAATATAGCACCAAACTATATACTTCACCAACTCATTTTAGAGTAAAAAAGTCTTAATTAACTCAAAAAGTTATCAAATCTTTCTCATCCTAATCCATATAGGAGAAAACGCTTATTTTTATCGTAGATAACGTAACTTTTTAAAGTTATACTTCTATTCGTACACTCTGTAGAAAAAGATTGTGTAGAGTTAAATGGGAAAAATCATTACATATGTAATGGTGTGAGTAAGAGAGAGACAGAAACACTTATAAGGTAAATTGGTCGGTAAAAACAAAGATGAAATATTTACCACATGTTATTGGTCATAACTATAAGTCCTTTAAATACCGTTTCAACATTCAATACATTGAAAAGGGATAGATATACAAAAAATAGTCTGAACTAATGTATAAATATTATAATAGTGACGGACCACATGATTATTTGACAGATTATTTTATATTAACGATTCAACGTTTATTTATATCTAGCAGGCTATCTTTTTATTTATTCACGTTGGTATTGGTTTTTGTCATGTTGCCGTTTGAAAATTACCAAGTCACTGCAAGTCACAAACTGACAAGTTTGACAACAAATATCATAAATCTAATGGTTAAATGCATTAAAAAAATTAATATGCCGAAAAAAAAATGTGTAGAGACAAAAAAATGAATACAAAGATGATATTACATGTTTAGAAAAGACCAGAAAGTTTCAGAAGAAGGATTTATATAAAATCTCTTAGGTTTTTAATGTAAGTAGTAATTGTGTTTGTATATAAGATTATTCCAATATTTTCATCAGCAAATCGTTCCAAACATTTTTAATTTCATTAATAGTTGTATATGAAGTTATTTGTTACATTAAATACACTTTTACATTCTTATTACTTTCAACTTACTTATAATTTATTACGCATACCTAACCTCACATTTCTTCTGTCAGTCATTATTTTACCATGTTGCCAGATTACACACTATAGTAAAAGTTAAAATGTTTCAGAATAAAATATTTTTATTAATTTCTTTTATAACAATAATCCATAATGATAATTAAAATGTAATTTGATAGGACATGGACGAATCGATATTTCATTCATTAATCTATGAACAATCAAATATCATTTAAATTTTTATTTCATACATTTTTTAAATATTTCGAGTTTTTTTTTTAGGTTAGTGTTAAATATAAACAAAAAATCTTAAAAAAAGATTTAGTTAATGGTAAAGAAGCGGCAAATAAAAGAAAGAAAGATAAAGCAGATACATTTAAGAACTTCATTTAAAAAAAAATTGCAGTGGCAGATTTGGACGTACAATTATAAAAACGAATATTTTACTTCAGATAAACTTTTGACTGACGCAAAACAAAACTGAGATTTAAACGGTAAACGAACTTATTTATCTGGGGGCACGGTAGTGCCCCCGCCAAGACGAGCCAAGCGAAGCGCACGGGCACTACCTACCTTTTCTCGAAGCGCTTCGTCGTTTTTTTGAACCCTCATAACTTGGGTTTGGATTATGCTAGATCAACAAAATTTTCGGGATATATTGTCAATAGCGGACTTATTGAACATATTAAGTTTTAATTACATTAGCTTTTATACTTCAGATTTTATTCATATCTAAAAAACTCTGATTTCGTCACTGACTCACTGATGATCATCAAAATTATTAAGGTACTAGCGGCCGCCCGCGACTTCATCCGCGTGGACTTTAGTTTTTTGCCACCGAGTTTCATACAAATTTGCAACCCCTATTTCAAATCTTTAGGGATGGAATTTAAAAAAGTTATTTCTTTGTACACCACTACGTAATAAAACAAATTTATTCTCGAATTTTCAAGACTCTACGCGTCTATCGACAGTGCCATGTCGGCCAGCAGCAGCGTGCTACCATCTCACCGCTCCTCAGACCCCGCTCAGTAAAGCGCGAATGGTATTAGACTATTATTATTTTAAAACTTTAGAAACGTGCATGCTATATGCATGCAAAATCTCAGCCCGATCGGTTTAAAATCGACAAAATTTCATACAAATTTTCATACCTATTTTATCCCTTAGGGGTGGAGTTTATCAAAATCCTTTCTTAGGGGATGCCTAAGTCATAGTAGCTATATGCATCCAAAATCTCAGCCCGATCGGTTTAAAACTGACACAGTTTCATACCAACTTTCATCCCCTATTTTATTCCCTGGTGGGTGGAGTTTATCAAAATCCTTTCTTAGGAGATGCCTAAGTTATAGTAGCTATATGCATGCAAAATCTCAGCCCGATCGGTTTAAAATTGACAAAGTTTCATACAAACTTTCATTCCGTTTTGTATCCCCGTAGGTGTGGAAATTATTAAAACTCTTTCTTAAGGTATGCCTACGTCATAGTAGCTATATGCATGCAAAATCTCAGCCCGATCGGTTTAAAATTGAAAAAGTTTCATACAATCTTTTATCCCCTATTTTATCCCCTTAGGGCTGGAAATAATTAAAATTCTTTTTTAGGGGATGCCTACGTCATAGTAGCTATATGCATGGAAAATCTCAACCTAATCGGTTTAAAATTAACAAAGTTTTATACAAACTTTAATCCCCTATTTGATCCCCTTAGGGGTGGAATTTATCAAAATCCTTTCTTATGGGATGCCTACGTCATCGTAGGCTAT
The DNA here is from genome assembly GCA_964028335.1 of Altica lythri. Lineage (NCBI taxonomy): Eukaryota > Metazoa > Arthropoda > Insecta > Coleoptera > Chrysomelidae > Altica > Altica lythri. The sequence goes on along the minus strand of OZ034803.1, from coordinate 56,401,633 downwards.
ATGCATGCAAAATCTCAGCCCGATCGGTTTAAAATTGACAAAGTTTCATACAAACTTTTATCCCCTATTTGATCCCCTTAGGGGTGGAATTTATCAAAATTTTTTTTAGGGGATGCCTACATCATAGTATCTATATGCATGCAAAATCTCAGCCTGATCAGTTTAAAATTTACAAAGTTTCATACAAACTTTCATCCCCTATTTTATACCCTTAGGGGTGGAATTAATCAAAATCCTTTCTTAGGGGATGCCTTCGTCATAGTAACTATAAGCATGCAAAGTTTCAGCCAGAACGGTTTAAAATTGACAAAGTTTCATACAAACTTTCATCCGCTATTTTATGCCCTTGGGGGTGGAATTAATCAAAATCCTTTTTAAGCGGATGCCTACGTCATAACATCTACCTGCATGCCAAATTTCAGCCCCATCCGCTCAGCGGTTTGAGCTGTGCGTTAATAGATCATACAAACTTTCATCCCCTATTTTATCCCGTTGAGGTGGAATTAATCAAAATCCTTTCTTAGCGGATGCCTACGTTATAACATCTACCTGCATGCAAAATTTCAGCCCCATCTGTCCAGCGGTTTGGGCTCTGAGTTGATAGATCACTATGTCAGTCAGTCAATCAGTCAGTCAGTCACCTTTGAGTTTTATATATATATAGATTTCCTAATGTCCTAGAAAGCTGAAATTTTGTATGTAAGCTAGTATTAGCACACAAACAACAAAAAAATTATAAAACTTGTAACTTTCATCCCCCAACCCCTTAAACTAGGGGATGGGAGTTTGTATGAGACCTGTAATTTTAAATTAAATTTTGATGACGCTAGAGATCCAATCTAATAATCTAATCTAAAACTTGGTGCCCCCAGATATATATATGTATAGGTACTCCTTGTTAAAAAAAAAATAATCGACATATATTGAGACATATCGACATATATTGAGAGACATATACTTCAGATCAGATCATATAAATATGAATGAATAGAAGTGTGCGAACGTCTCCTGCCTCTTACGTCCACACAGTAGCTAAAAATAAAAAAAAATTGTCCTTGACAGCGAGCGCGTCGATTGTCTTGTTTTGTTGATTGTCGATTGTCTTAGACATAAATAAAAAAAAAAAAATTTGTTACAAACAACTTACAAAAAGAAATAAAATCCCACCAAAAACATTTTCATGTAAAATGTTGCTAAGACGAGCCCATATGACTCGCACTGTCAAAAAGTTATCAGATCTCATGTAGAGCCAAGCTTCTAACACTACACGCCCTAACTCTACAAGGCCCAACTTCACAAACTCTACACCTTAGTCAAAATATGTGGCTTGGCCGTTCGTTACTACAAGAACTATTGTATAACACAAAAGTAATGAACAGTGAATTGATTTTTCACCTTACGCCGATGTGAATGTAGCGAAATGGCCAAGCCACATATTTTGACTAAGGTGTAGAGTTTGTGAAGTTAGGCCTTGTAGAGTTAGGGCGTGTAGTGTTAGAAGCTTAGCTGTACATGAAATCTGATAACTTTTTGACAGTGCGAGTCATATGGGCTCGTCTTGGCAACATTTTACATGAAAATGTTTTTGGTGGGATACAAAATTAATGATATATAAACTTAAAAACGTGAACTAACGACAAATTTTAAGTGAGCGAAGAATAGCAAAATCTCTTTCCTTCAGAAATTTATGAAATTAAAAATGTGCAATGAAATCATCAGATTCGTGTACATAGACGTGGATATTAAAAAATGGTACTCCAACGCGTCGATGGAAACAGTAATCTGATTTAAAAAGTAATCCATTACATGTGTAATCCAAAGAAAAGCGATTTACAATTTTGCTCGCAGGAGCAAATGGTGGGTCAATAGAGGGATGTTATTTGTTATTAGACTCTTCAAATACTGACATTGATTATCACAAAACTATAAATGGTGATATTTTCAAAAACTGGATTGTTAATTAACTTATTCCTGCTTTATTTAATTTTCCAGAGAAATGTGTAGTAAACATGGATAATGCTTCATTTCATTCTGTACAACAAAACAGACCACCTACATTTTCAGCAACAAAATAGATATTACAGAGATAATTAAGCATCCATAACATGGAATTTGATAAAAAAATGAAAAAAAAGACAATTATACTTACAAAATACAGAAGCAACGATAAGACATATGTAGTACATAAAATAATAAACTAACATAGACATGATTTACTTCGATTACCTCTATTTTGCATTTTTATATTCGGACAAAACTTGGACAGAAGCTTTAAGACAATGTAAACCAGACATGTAAAAAAAAATTGTAGACACAGAAGAAATTATTTTGACTGATTGGACTTATTACATGAAAAACTGTTCACTTGACGATACTGGAGGTGAATTGAAAATACATAACGAATAGATGAACGTGACAATAGTTTTAACCAAATCTGTAACTCCAATTTTTGTTGTTTATATGTTTTTTTAATGTTGTATGTTTCATTTTTTTTTACTTTGCTTATTTTACCATTAGTGTATCTGCTTTTCTGCTGAATTATTGCACTGTAGCTATTGAACACATATTAAACGGATTTCCATTATTTGAAGCTTAACATTTTGTGGGAATATTTATCTTTGTTCTACTTATCAAAATAGCTGAAACCAATTGGTATGTCATAATACCGAACTACCTGGAAAGCCCCACGAAAATGAAGACTTTTTGTAAATGTTTTTATTGTTTGCTTTCATTTAATTAAGTACTATTATTTTGTAAATGCATTCATTATAGCTAAATATATATTTTTTAATTGACGATTTTCGTTTTTTGTGAAAGTACTAATTTTTAATGATTTTATGGAGCTGAAATGGAGTACACAATTATTATTTTATATATTGTCACTAACACTATGATTTTATTGAGGACGTGACAACAGCGCATTTACAACTGAGAATAAGATTAAATATACAGGGCGAAATTCATCACCCTAACAAGGCCTACTTTAATAAAAATAAGCTTTGAATGATGTATAATGCTGTCACGTAAGTGAAGTAAAGTTTAGCATTTTATATTAATACTACTATTTAGTAATGAGTATTGTATTGTAGTTTAAAGTACCGTCACATGGTTGCAGTATATTCTGCTCTATGCTTTTAAGGTTGTTGGCTACATAAACAGCGTTTTTACGCATAGTCGAGGAAATAAACTAAAACCCCTAAATTTTTGTAACGTAAGATGGATCGGAATGCGTTTTTTTGCATTGGATTCGTTAAAGTATCAGGAAATTTGTCGCTATATTTTATAATGTAAAAATGGGAAATTTCATTTCTGGATTCGAAAAGTGCATTCCGAACAGACCATAGAGAGAAAACTTTTCGGTAAGTATTGCTGAAAATGGGTTCAATTTATAAACTCGGGGTTTTTGGGGTCGCTGTACACGAATATCACGATTCCGAAAGTCTCCGCGGCAGTTGGTGCCTAGAGTATTTACCTCTTCTCCTAGGGTTTAATGTAAATTCTGTACGAAATCAGTGCACACCTGGTACTCGGTGGTTTTTTGAGTCGCTAACTACGATTATAATAATGACGATGGTCTTCGAAACACCTGCTGCTTAAGATGGACCTCGTTTCCAGGAATATTATGCAAATTAGATACAAAAAGAGTGTGCACTCGATTTTTGTGGAGGTGTTTGAGGACGCTAACCACGAATATCATATAATGATTTTGATAATTTATTCGCATACAAATTTATGAATCCGGGCGTGTGCATAGAAGTATAACTTCTGCCGGCAGTCCCACTGACTGCCACACTCATTTTTTTTATTACACGAAACTATCTACTCAACCACTAATTTTATGGTAAAAAATCACAAAAAACATAAGAGCAACGAAATCTTTCTAATCTTAATCCAGATCAATGCTAACCCAACTTTATATTATTAGTTTAAATTATACACTCTGATCACTCATTTTATAGTAAAAAAGTCTTAAAAACACAAAAAAGCGTCCAAATGTTTCCGATCTTTATCCATATTAAAGAAAATGCTCATTTTTATCATAGATAACCCAAATTTTTTAATATTGCAGCAAACAATATACTCGGACAACTCGAAATTTGAAATAAAGGTGCACAGAGGAGCAAAAAATCGATTTACCAAAATCATTTTCCCACATAAGATGGTTGTTAGATACGGTAATATGAAATAGTACTTTGGGAGAGCTCGTACTTAATGTGTGATCAAAAAAGTAGGTATGCCTTAACTCAATAAAGTTAAAAAGTTGTGAAAAATTTTAAAATTCTGTACCGTTTTTATTTATAAACGGACAAAACGTTATTACCTATCACCGATGAGAAACTAGCAAAATTGGAACAAATCGAAAAACAAAAAAAAAACATGATTAAAATGTAAAATGAATAAAAATTAAAAAATACTACGAAAAAAAAAATCGAGAAAAATCAATCAAAAAAACACAAAAAAAAATAAATAAAAAATAACAAAAAACCCGCCTGCATATGGATAGCTACAACTAAAAATCAACTGAAAAGACTGAAACAGGACGAAAATTCACTGACTAGGTATTTAAAAAAAATCAATGATTAGGTACTTAGAACCAGAAACATAAATTGAAACAGTACCACACCTACGTACCTACGTATTGTACAAATAGAAATATCAGCACGGTAGTCATTCAATTTTTTGCCACATTATAAACAGAATTGCAGTCGGAGGCATGAAAGTGTATGCTATGTTAAATTATTATCCTTTTGTACATGCCTCCGACTGTAATTCTGTTTATAATGTTGCAAAAAATTGAATGACGACCGTGCTGATATTTCTATTTGTACAATACGTAGGTACGTAGGTGTGGTACTGTTTCAATTTATGTTTCTGGTTCTAAGTACCTAATCATTGATTTTTTTAAATACCTAGTCATTGCATTTTCGTCCTGTTTCAGTCTTTTCAGTTGATTTTTAGTTGTAGCTATCCATGCAGGCGGGTCTTTTGTTATTTTTTAATTATTTTTTTATTTATTTTAGTTTAGAGTGCTTATTCTAAACTCGCTAAAGAGTTCGTGAAAAATCATTAATTTCTAAATGGTGCTACAGGACATCTTTGTTGGATTACTTAGATCGAAATACAAAAAAAAACCGATTTGCTTTGCAGAAAAAATATTCATTTCTTTTTTTATCGTTTTATTTAATATTAAAACTAAAAGTTATCTATATATTTAGAATTTGTGTTTAAAATCCTTCATTTTGATACCCCACTCGATATGCTTGGTACAATTTATTTTTTTATTACCTCACAATGTGGCGTCAAACATCCGCAATTTTGTTTTTTTTTTTAAATGTCACCTTTTTAAGAACACTTGGGCTATTAAGACAAATCTAACGATACCTCAAATGTGAAAATCCGTTTAGCGGTTCTGGAGATACAAGGTAAGGAAGAATATTACATAGATACAAGATACGCGCTGAAAAGATAACCCTCCGGCAGTCGGGTAAAAACGTAAAAATTGGAAAAATTAGCCAATCTACACTAATATTATAAAGAGTTTGTTTGTTTGTTTGTTTGAACGCGGTAATCTCAGGAACTACTGGTTCGAATTGAAAAATTCTTTTTGTGTTGAATAGACCATTTATCGAGAAAGGCTTTAGGCTATATAACATCACGATGCAATTATTAGGAGCGAAGAAGTAATGGAAAATGTGAAAAAAACGGGGAAAATTATTGATCCTTAAGGGCTTTCATTGCGTGCCCTGCGAAAACGGTTCAAGATACCAAAAATATATGTATGAAAGAATTATTTCTTGTAAAATGATCTAAAAAAATGTCCGCGACAGTATATATCTATCTTTTAAGATTAACTCACTAGAACCGTTTTTATGGTAATTAAATTTGGTCGAAATTAATGCATTATTTGTTAAGAGTTGTATCAACGAAATAATATTAATCTTTATCCAAATAAATGTGTTGTTGATTAAGAGTATTTAATTGTGAACAAAATTGTCTTTGACATCACTTAATTTCAATGAACATCTTAGAAGACACTAGCAAAATTGGAAATAATCGAAAACCCAATAAAAAATTAAAAAGAAATAGATACAAATGCAAAATGGATAAAAAATGGAAAAAACAACCAAACAGTATCACAACAAATATAAATAAAAATGTTAAAAAACAACGAAAAAGCAATAACAAAAGTGTAAAAATCACAACATCCAAAAAAACTAAAAACCTGTAAATAGACAAAAAAATATAATAAAATCGACAAAAACAGTAATAAAATCATGGATATCAACCAAAAAACAAAAAGATCATAAAAATTAGAAAAAACGAAATTTGAAAAAAAAAAAAAAAGTCAAGTGAGACGAAGTTCGCCGGTTCAGCTAGTGAAATATAAAATCATTAATTGTTAGTCAATTAAGTTCGCCAAGTAAGCTAGTTTTATAATCAAAAAGTAACTGAAAAATGTTTTTCAATTTTTATTTTTCTTTAGCTGCCGTCTCCTCAGTGGAGGTTGGCGATGACTTCTGCAAATTCTTTTCCATTTGGAGCTTTTCTTATCAAAATTTGGAGATCTAGACCTGTCCACATCTCTAAGCTTTCCAGGCGTCACAACGAACTGACAGTCAACGTCCAAGCCTCCATTTCGTATAACGTAACACTGTATATATACATAACATAAAGGTGTTTCTGGCCTGTTCTATTCTGCATTTGAATTTTTGTTCTGGGTCTAAAGTTTTATGTATCCGGCATCCTAGATATTTAAACTTCTCAACTTTTTCAATTTGTTTGTTGTATACTAAAACATTTAGAATTGGTGTATTTCTTTCGGATATCGCCATTGTTTTTGTTTTCTTTGCATTCACCGTAAGTCCGTATTGTTCACCTTCTTGTACTACTTTGTTTAAAAGTGTTTGCAGCTCGTGCAAATATTTCTTCTGAGTACAGGTTGAATAATAATGGTGATAGTACACAGACCTGTCTAACTCCTATTTGAATATTTATGGTTTCAGTGTTTCCCATTTCTGTTTTAACAAAGGCGTTTTGGTTCCAGTACAGTTTATGTATTATATTGATGTCGCTTGAGTTCAGGTTCTACCTTTGTAAGCAATCCATAAGTTTTTCATGTTTGACTCTATCAAATGCCTTTCCATAATCTATGAAACACAGATATACATCTTTCTGTTGATCCCGACATTTCTGCATAAGCACAATGAAACTGAACAGGGCTTCTCGGGTTCCCATACCGTTTCTGAAACCAAATTGTTCTGGTTTCATATCTTCTTTACATTTTCTATAGATTCTGTTGTGAATAATTTTTATAAATAGCTTCAGGATATGAGACATGAGACTTATCAATCGAAAATCGTTATATTTTCTGGTGTTGTTCGATTTAGGTAGAGGGATAAACGTAGAAGTTAGCCAGTCTTGTGAAATTTTTTTCGTTTCATATATATAGTGGTGAAGACTTTTGCTAGGAGATCTAAATTTTTTTCTTTCATTTGCTTTTAGTTTTGCTATGAATGTTTTTGGGACCAGGTACTTTTTCAGTTTTCATATGTTTTAATGCGTACTTTATTTTTGATGTTAGAATGGATAAATGATATTTTGTGCTTATTTGTCTGAGAATAAATTTTTTATAGATGTTTTCCATTTATCGTTTATTTCTTCTAATGTTATTACCATGTACCATATTGCCTATAGTTTCTCATTTCGAACATTTCTTTAATTTTTCTGTGTAGAAGTCTTTTTTTTTATTATAATGAACCATTACATTTCTCACATTAAACTGTTAACTTTATGACATCTATGTTATCTTTTTGATAAAATCTAAAAGACGCTCCCAGGCAGGTCATATCTCAGCTTTATGATAACTTAATGTTATAATAAGGATAATTATTTCGGATGTCAGATTATAAAAATGTTATCATTATAATATTTTTTGATCAAACGGGTTTCGTTTAATGTCGTTAATTTGAATGGTATGCATGTGTTGTCGAGTACATGTGGAATTAGAAGCTACATGATAATTTACGTAAACAAGATCAAAGAATTTCTAAATGTGTTTCGCTTGGAAAGCAGGTTGTAGTTATTGTTTGTCGCATTTAGTACATGATATTGCTGTTATATGCAACACGTTTTATCCACACATGATTAAGCGTCAGGTTTCTAGACAATTAAAACAATCAGTTCTTCTGCTATTCTTTCTTTTTTATTTATAGCATACGTGATCTTTAAGAAGTAAAGTTGTTGCCGAGTATCGATCTTAGCAGCTAGTTCGCGAGTGAAAGTGAAAGTGAGTCCCAGTGCCACAGTGAGAAGTCGGAGAGAGGTCCCTGCGTGCACACCAACCCCCGCCAGGCTTTTCGGTGCTAGATAAGTATTATTTTCATCTAAATTTACACATCCACACACAAATACATAAAACACAGACACAAAACTAACGAAAAACACAGGAAATCGGCTAGGGATTTCCCCAAACCGATTTCTACAGGACTTTAAACACTATTAACACAAAACCTCACACAAAACAACACCAAACACACCCCACAATGGGTCCCACAACACGAAACACCGGAGCTATCCGGAAAACCACCACAGCCACTACCTCCTCCACAAAAACCTCCACCAAGAGCAAATCTGCCACTCCACCTCCACAACCAACTACTCCTACCTCCCCTGCTGCCTCCTCCCCTACCCCTAGCACCCCCTGCTCATCCACAACCAACTCTCCTTCCTCCCAAACACCGAAATTTTCTCCTACCTCCCCCCTACCCGCACCTACTGCACCTACTGCTCCTACCCCCCCCACAACCAACCCCCCCACCAACAACAACACCACCACTGGCCTCCCTGCCCCCAAAACCCAAACCCTAAATATCCGACAAATCCCCTTAAGACACAACTCCCATGTAAACCTCTACAAAATCCTTAACACCTTTGAACTTCTCCACAATACCATTTCCCTCTGCAAGGTTAATGCTAACCAAACAGCATTAATCAAAACCTCTTCCCCAAAAACCCCAGAACTCATTCAATCCTCCCTAAGAGCTGCTCTTGGTGACCCCAACGTCCTTGTTATCCCCCTCAATAAAAAAAGTTCCTCCCCACGCCCCCCAACTGCTACTACCTCCCCAAAATTCTCCCTAGTTATTAAGGTAGTAGACCTATCCCTTTCCAACGAGGATTTCGCCGAGATCCTCCATGAGATCGACTTCCCATTCTATAAAACATGGAGAATCACCGCCATGTCCACCAACAAACCTACCTCCATGTTCAGAATTCTTACAACTTCTGAATCCCACTTCACCTCTGCCATAAACAGAGGTATAAACTTCTATGCAAAGGTTCATTCTTGCGAACCTTCCAATTCTATGCAAGTACCACCTCCAATCCCAAAATACTGCACTACGTGCACCAAAAATGGACATTCAGCTTTCGAATGTCCAAAACCAAAAATTACCTGCCCCTCTTGCGGTGATAATCATCGCAACGACGCCTGCCCCAAGGCAAATCAACCCAAATGCCCCAACTGTAATGGGGATCACCCCGCATTCTCCACCAAATGCCCCAAAAGGCAAGAGACTCCCCCCACTCCTAAACAAGTTGCCCCCATTCTTCCCCCAAAGCCTTCTGCCCCTATAGCTCTTTCAGAAGACATGAAATCCACATTCAGGACCTTTACATACGTCCTGTTAAACATGATCCCCCAAAATCGAGATCTCCGCATGGATCTCTTAAACACAATGACCACCATCTTGTTTAAACATAACATGACGGCGATTGGAGGCAATGGTGCGATCGTCGACATCATCATCTCTCCAAACTAACCAATAATTTATGGACAGTATTCTCGGTACCGTCAACTGCGCGGGACTCTCCCGCAAAAGACACCCCCTTAAACTTCTCCTTTTAAACAAATCTCCCGATATTATCTCTTTAACAGATACACTGTTAAAGAACCCTCCAAAATTCGCAGGCTACAACACCTTTTCGATCCAAAGATCCGCCACAAGTCGAGGCAATACCATACTCATTAAACATGGAATATCCGCATCCCTCCATCAACTCCCAAATGAACTTTCAGACCTCGACCTCATCGCAGTTGACATTATCTCTACAAATAACAGGAAAATTTCAATCTTCTCATACTACAATCATCCAAGCCAAACGTTGTCGATCCCAGCTCTCACTTACATTGCTTCTCTCCCCAAAGCTGTCCTGATGGGGGATCTGAACTCCAGACATACCCAGTTTGGAGATCATCACTCCAATCAGAATGGCAGAATTCTAGCCAATCAGCTCATTAATCTGCCATTATTTAGGATCAACAACAATAATCCTACTTTCTTCAACTATAATGGCTGGTCCATCCCGGATCACATCCTAGCTACGGATTCGTGCCGGGGTATGGTTGAAGACTTCTGCGAAATCGGTGACAGCATCACCTCAGACCACCTTCCTCTCTTGGTCAAAACAACTCTAATAAATCCCCCTCCCCCAAAACCAAATTTCTTCACCTTCAGAGACTACAACCGAGCTGATTGGAATCTCTTCAAAACCGAGATTACGAACCATATTCCCCCCAACCCCACGCTCGAGACTACAGAAGACATCGATTCGTTCGCTCTCCAACTTCAGAACTTAATTAAAACTGCTTCTGAACTTGCTAACCCCATTTCAACAAAAAATTCCGAATCTTCCAGACTTCCCCAACACATCTTGTCTATGATCAGACAAAAAAGACTCCTCTATAGACGCTTCATCCAAACTCATGATCCTGCTATCAAAACCGAATGGAACCGTCTCAATGCTCGGGTGAGGCTGTCGATCAACTCGCATAAAGCTTCGCTTTGGAGACAGGTCACAGCAACGCTGGATTATCGAGACGGAGCCAGTTTCTGGAAGAAATTTAAACTTCTAACAGGCCAAACTTACAAAACACACTCCCATCTTGAGGTAAACGGCCAATTTATCGAATCCCCTGAAGAAAAAGCCTCAACCTTCAAAAACCATTTACAGCAAGTTTACTCCCCACCTCAAAATCCAAATTTCGATCAACAATTCTTAATAGAGACGGAGCACATCACTCGTTGCCTCCTTCACCAACAAACCCCCCCTCCTGATAATATTCCATTTCTTACCCCATTTACTGAGGAAGACATTCTCTCTGCTTCCCAACAAGGCAAAAACTCTGCCCCTGGTCCAGACTCTATTTCTAGGCGCACCTTAAAACAACTTCCCCCTTCAATTATGCCTTCTCTTACTCTTCTCTTTAACTCTTGTCTCGGCAAATCCTACTTCCCCACCATCATGAAGACCTCAAACACCATCTTGATTCCTAAACCTGGCAAAAATCACACAAACCCTCACAACTATAGACCAATCTCTCTGCTCAACGTCATAGGCAAACTCTTTGAACTTCTACTCCTAAATAGAATCAGGGACTTTCTAGAAACCAACTCTATTATCCCCCCTTTTCAACATGGATTCAGACCAAACCACTCTACCCAAAACCCGATTCTAGAACTACAATCCTTCTCCACTTCAGCTATAAATCAGAGAAAAGTTGTCTCTGCTATATTTATGGATGTCCAAAAGGCCTTCGACAAGGTTTGGCACGCTGGCCTTATTAGAAAGCTAATCGACATCCAATTCCCCATCCAGGCCATCAAACTCATCCACTCATATCTTTCCAACAGAATTATTCATGTCAAGGTTGGAAACGCAATCTCCGAGCCATTCTCCCCCCTTTCAGGAGTTCCACAAGGATCAATCCTGGCCCCTACTCTATATACCATCTATGCTAGCGACATTCCTCCTCTGGAAAATATCCAGCTCTATGCTGATGACACGGCCTTGTACACCTCCGCATCGTCGACTGAAGCCCTTAATCGAAAAACTCAAAGACTGCTGGATCAGTTCTCCGACTGGTGCAGCAGATGGAGAGTAGCCCTAAATCCAAACAAAACCCAAACAATCATCTTCAGACATCCCAACCTCAGTCGACGAGAAAATCTCTCTTCCGACTACATCAACCTGTCACTTTGGGGAGAACGGCTCGTCCCTCAGGACCAGGTGACCTACCTGGGGGTTCAATTTACTCGAACACTCAGGTGGGATGCTGATGTTGAGCTTACACTCAACAAAATGAGAAGACGAGCGTCCCTCTTGGGTGCTCTGGGCGGTAGAATCGGAAGAACTGACACCAAAACCCTTCTCCACACTTATAAAACCTTCATCAGACCTCTTGTCGATTACAAGGCTGTCCCATACTCCGCTATTCCACAGAGACTTCTCCATGCCATCCATACCACAGAGAGAGCGATCTTACGGAAAGTGAGGAACCTACACCACCGCTATCCTAGCCACCTTGTCTACAATAACACCAATATACTGCCTCTGCCCTCTCGTTTTCAGACGCTTCAACATCGATACGTCGCCCGGACTCTGCAGGGTACTAACATCGTTGCCCAAAGGACCCTCCATACCCACTGGAATGGAGGACTTCGAAGAATATCCAGAGTACCGAAAAAGAAGATCCACCTCCCCAACCTAAGACTCCTCCAATCCGCTGTAGACTTGGACCTCCCTGAAGACCTCCAAAATCTACTAGATGAAACCCCAATCCCACCTAGGACACGAAAATTGAAAAAAATAGAAAAAATACAAAAAAAAAAAAAAAAAAAAAAAAAAAAAAAAAAAAAAAAAAAAAAAAAAACAAATGGGCCCTTGGCGAAGGTTTCTGTGGTTTCCTTCGTCCTTGCCAAATGGAAGGGATCCACGACGGAGGAGACACGCCACAGCGTCAATCTCCCGCCCCCACATTGCACCACGTGGGTCACACACCTACACACACACTTACACTGACACCAAAGGAAGAATCTCTTTTTGGGCACGTTCAAGAAACATGGATGGATCAAGAAAAACCAGAAGACCCAACTCCAGAAAAATTGCAAATGAAAAGGAATTTTGTAGGAGTAGGGCCGACGACAGACAGATACTAACTCCTTTCAAACTTCCTATCCACTCCCTGAAAAGGACATAAGTCCTACAACAGGGTCCTCTTACACTCCAAACTCCTTAAAATTTCCATATTTATCCTCCAAATTCTATTCTCATTCATTGATTCATTTAAGAAGTAACGATATTAATAGGATTGTTAAATACCACACTATCGGAAGAACTAAAATGTTGCTGAAAGAGAAAACTCAATATTGTAAATTTGTAAAGAATAAAATAAAAACTATTGTTTTTATTATTAAAGAGTAAAAACATGTTAAGGATGGTACTTACATAGTAGTGAGATTTATATCGTTAATTGGTGACATAGGATTTAATATGTGTACAATTTTATAAAAATCTAGGACATTTTAATATACGAAGTCGCTCCCAAAAGTATCCAACGTGCCCCTATTTTTTTACGCTTGGCTTATGGTTGTTGACATCCTTTGATTAAACAACACACTCATATTAATGATTCCACTTCCCGAAGCACTCTTGAAAGTCAGGTATTGGAATCGTCTTTATTGCAATTGTCGCATTTGTTTTAACAGTCTTCTTGTCGTCGAGTCGGTGTCCTTTAAGCGGCATTTTCAATCGAGGAAACAGTGGAAACTCGCAAGTAGCTATGTCGGGACTGTATGAAGGCTGCCGAAGCTGTACAACACTGTGTTTTGATAAATACTGCGTTACAAGGTTTGATGTGCCTTTATAATAAAAAAAGCATTAACTTGATTTTGACCTGACTTTAAAGTGCTTTTTTTGATAAGTGCGAACAACCATGCTTTCACTGTGAAGACTGTTGTTTTATTTTAGGTTCATAACCGTAAACCCATGTTTTATCACCATTGATAAACTTTTTAAGCAAATTTTCATAATTTCTTGTGTTGCGTACCAGCACTTACATATAAGCATTCTGTATTCTTTTTTTTTATTTGTTCTGTAGAATCGTTGTCCATGGTCAATTTTCTTCCGAGTCTTTTACTCTCTTAAAGTTATATTTATCTATCCTTACATCCTAACATCCTTACATGTGTTCTTGTAATGTACATATATTTTGTTTTATCTTCATTGATCTTTAAACCCATTTTTTCAGATTCCCTTTCTAGTTGTAAAAAATTTTCTTTCACATTGAGTGTAGTTGTTTCCAATAGGTATATGTCGTCTGCCTACGCCAGAAGGAGTCGTAGAGCCTGATTGCTTAACAGTTCTTTTTGTTATTTTGCTGCCCTTTTTCAATGCAATATTAAATAGTACCGGTGATGTCTCAAACCAGAGTTAACCAAGAAAGAGGTAGAGAGCAGTTGCCCACTTAAACTCTGCTGCTAGATCCGACTACACATGCTTTTGTTTTTTAAATTGATCAATTATTTAGGTATTCGTAGTTCTTACATCTTCTATAGTTGGGTCCTTAGCACGCTGTCGAATACTTGTTTAAAATCAATAAACAGCTAATGTAGTTCCTTATTGAATTCTCAACATTTCTCCATCAATTGACGAATTTTAAAAATATGATTCACTGTATACAGGTTTTTTCTAAATTCGCATTGGTAATCCCCGATGATGTCTTTAGTAAAAGCAATACGTCTGTCGAGGAACATATTGGCTGTATTAATGAGACTGATCCACACAAAGTGTTTTATCGCCCGTCATGTGTAGGTATAGGTATGACTATACTTTCAGACCAACAGGTTGTTTTTACCATATGACATTTATGAGTTTATGGATATCTTTTGCTTATTGTCTGCATCCCATTTTTTTTGCATTAAGCTGGGATCATATCTTTCACTCGCAGCCATCCGGTTTTAGCTTTTTTAATGGCAGTTATAGTTTCTTCTATTGTTGTATCTCTTACTTCAGCTTCTGCGCTCTAGAAATTGTGTTTATACATATTTACTAATAAAACAATATAAATTATTGTACACACAAATATTTAAAGTGGGTATGTTATAACAAAACTATATCAATACTTTAGTTTAAAGATTTAAAAAAATATTTGTTGTGAATTGTACGTAAAAGATAAATAAATAATACAAAACCCTCTCTGTTTGTAATCCGAATGTTTTGAGCCTCTCGAGAATTAATTTCTCACCACTTCTCTGTCATGAAATTCGCTACGCCCTGTGCCCTACACGTACGATCGAGTTTCATCTAAAATATCAATATTTACAGACAGTTACGGTTTTTCTTTGCTATACAAAATCAATCTACGTTATTAATAAATCTACCGGTTAGATCAAAAACAAGTCACTTTCTTCTGCTTCGAAAGGCGGTTTCCAATATGTAATTTTTGGAGAATGTCGAATTATATAAAATCAATTGTTTTTTGTGTTTATATTGCAAAGTCAGTTAGTTCTGTTATAAAGTAATAATCCTTATCTGTAGCTTTTCTAAAATTGGTCAATTTATAAACAGTTTATCATTTACAGAAAAGTTATTACAAAAATATAAAACAAGTTGTTGTAAAATGAATATTAATAACAAAAATCATGTTTCTAGGTTTGCAAACAACGGCTGTTTGTATCTAAATGGATGCCATTTAGCTATGCTGAAGTGTATTGCAAACGGTACGTTATGCTAGCTACCTGTTTCGACAGGATAAAACTTGAAACGAAAAGCAGAGCAGCGCGGTCGTAATCCTTTTCAGAAAACACTTGTAAACAGGAATAAGCCCGGGTTACTGCTCATGTAATCTCCTTAATGCAAACAGATAGTCTTTTGTACAAATTGAAGAATAGAAATTTGCTTTTGTTAAAAACGAAACCAGATAATCGAAAAATATAAAAAAAAATTGTGTAGCTAATCTGTTTAGTTTATAAAAAGTAGCGACATATAAGATATCATTCCCGATATTAACTTTGTAACTGTATATTAGAAAACTAAGTTATTTCTAAATTACTTTATAGATTTTAAAGGATTTGTTGGGTCAAGATGTAAATTTAAATTTCCAATTGGTTACACTTTACAAAAAATATCTAACATAGCCCTACTCCGAATTGGCCGGCTTCGGTACCTGATGTTTGGAGGTGATCCATAATCCAAAATATTCAAAATAAAAACTTTTTAAAAAAAATTAAAGCCTCTTAAAAAATGCACTAAAAATCCAGAACTAAAATCTTAGTTTCTTAAAAAAGTTGTAACCAACTAGGAATATGATTTCGATTTTCGTAAACTTGGCTCCAATGGTTTATATCTTTGTAAACGATTTGAGTTACTAACATTCGAAATCTCGAATTAATCTAAGATTAAAATAGAGGGTAATTTGCCATTGAAGCCGACTTCAAGGAAATCGAAATAAGATGCCTAGTTAGTTTCATTTTATTTAAGAAATTAAAATTTTTATTTCTGGCTATTTAGTGCATTTGTTTTGAAGGCGGTTTAATTTTTTTTTTAACTTTTTATTTTATCATTTTTAGTTGCTACTTGGTTTTTTCAGATGTGGGCGCATATTCATAATGTAGCTACTATTTTTAAAACCTTCCGAAAACCGTGCAAGAGGTACTAAGTTTTATCCCAACAATCCCGACATGTACCAATGTAACTTTTTGGTGACATAAGAAAATTGCTTAACACCTAGAGACACCATGCACGTACGGTAAAGGAAAACATCGTGAGAAACGTGGGCTTAACTGTCTAAAATCACCAACCCGCAGCGAGCAAGAAATTGGATTAAATGCTCATTTCTTTTACTGGTGAGAAAAGGCCTTTGGCTTTAGAGTAGGACAGTACTGGACTTATTATTATGTGCTTGTGTGATACATCATTATTAACAAATTAAATTAACTACAGAGCTGATTCAGTTAATTTTTGTGTGTTTTCTTGGAATACCTTCCACATTATTGACCAAATCTTAACCAAATTTCTATGGGACAACACAGACACTCTATTCTTTTGAATGTAAAATATGCATGAATATCACCTCTCACCGCAACAAACTCAATTAAATACAAGGGTAACATTTCTTTTTTTAATTTAAATATAAAAATTATTTCAAAATAGTAAAGTCTCTGCCTAACAGAAAACCAATTTAAGGTATTTAGCATAAAATTAATTGGTGTGTATCGATCGCATCTTAAAATAATTCTCATGCCTCTATTAAACAACACTTGCAATTTCTCAATAGATAATTTCTCTGCTACATATAGTAAAGTAGTACAATAATCAAAGTGAGGCTGAATAATTGTTTTAAAAACAGTAATCCTTGAAAAATGAAATAAATTTTTTTGCTACTCTAGAAAAGAAGAATAATTTTTTGGCAATCTTTTTCTGTATATATTTGCAATGTTTTATTAATGTTAAAGTATTATCTATTATAAAACCTAGATATTTTATTTCAATGATTCATTTAATATTCTTATTTTCAATACTTAAACTGTAATTACAAATATTAATATTTCTTATCTAAAATCTACTTGTTACCAACATTGCTTTTTTCTAATCAGCATTTATTTTTACTTTGTTTATCTTGAAAAAGGTTGTAATGTTTAAGAGCAACCGATCCATTTTTCCAACTACATCAGCCAAATTCTCCCCACTACATGCTATTAACGTATCATTAGCAAACATATTGATAAATTTCAGCCCCTCAACATAATTAATATCATTCATATAAATAATAACGCCCCTAGTACACTACCCTGTAGGACTCCAAAGTTATTGACTATATCTGTAGAATTACTTTTGCCCAAATAAACATTTTGCATCCTACCAAAAAGATCTGCAAACGACTTTTTCACCTTACCATTAATACCATAATATTCCAGTTTTTGTAATAAAGTATTTCTATCTATAGTCTCAAATGCCCTTTTTAAGTCCAAAAAGATAGCTACTACATAATTTTTTTTATCAATTAACCTTCTCCACTTTGTTATTATTAGCTCAATTGCCGTTTCACAAGAATGTTTTCTACGAAAACCCAATTGATTACCAAGAAAAAAGTTGTTTTTATTAAAGTATTCAATTAATTGATTATATAAAGCTTTTTATAGTACTTTTTCTATGCAGGTAGCGTGTTAACAGGTCCAAAATTTACAGCATCCGTGTTGTTTTGAACTTTTTGTATTGGCGCTATTGTGCTTGTTTTGAGTTTATTAGGAAAATCTCCAGTTTTTATTAGGGATGTATTTATAAAGTTCAAAATTACATCAAAACTGCTATTTATCACAGGTAAATCTGTACAAGACCATTTTGTTGTAACAGCTATACTATCAGCTATTTTCCTAATGCTATCTACAAAATATTTATTAAAATTACAACTTGCTTGATAGTCTTCACATCCAATCGTTTTTCATCTTTGGTACCAAAATTAATACTATTAAAACATATATCTACATTTTGCTTTTTTACTAGGTGTTTTAAACACTTTCACATTTCTTTAGAGTTGTTTTTATCTTTATCAATTTGGTTTTCATAGCAACTATTTATTTTTCCTTTAATTAGTTAACTACACTATTTCTTTTTTGTTAAAATTTGGACCACAATATTTTCATATTATTTTTATTGCTACAATTTCTATAACATTTATATGCTTTATCTCGTTCATTTGCCAACCTTTTTACATCCTTATCATACCATGGTACAATTTTTTTTACTTGGTACAAAGTATTATCTATAACTTCACTTTTACTATTCAGATCATTATACAAAAAAATTACATTATTACTATTCCTATTCCAATTACATTTTATTAACTTTAAATGAATTTCATAATACTCGTTTACATTTATGCCCCCAGAGAATAAAAATTTAGTATTATCACAATTATTATGCTTATTATTATAAATAATAACACCTATTATTGAGTGATCAGTCAAATTTGATTCTTAAAAGACATAAGATTTAATATTACCTTTATTTGTTAAAACATAATCAATGAGTGTTTTGCTATCATTGTAACATCTTGTAAAGTCTTCTACAACTTGCTCAACCTCTAACATACGAATGATGCTTTTCAGTTTTTTACAATAAAATTATTAAAATACGTTTATGTAATTTTCTAAAAAAGTATAAGGATACTAGCCGACCCAGCGGACTTCGTGCCGCATAAAACTGATGTCTTTTTTGTTTTTTTCAAATTTTTACGATTTTATTTTGTTTTCAATTTTTTTTTTTTGAAGTAAAACTTCTTTAGCGAGACTAGGAGTAAAAAAGTTATTCTAACGGACGTGACGTCATTCTAATAACAGAAACCGGAAACAAAACCTAATACTGACACGATTTTGCATGGGCGCCGGCAGCAGGGTGCAAGAGGGTGCGCTTGCACCCCCCTGCTATGAAAGAAAATACCTGAATTTACCAGAAAATTATATATTTTTTTAATTTTTTTATTAAATTATTGTTTGAATAAAAACTAAAGGCGTCGCGGTTGCTGTCCAAATCATTCTACATTCTATATATATTAGATCATAATAGTGTGTAGATGCAGATGCACCCCCTGAAAATAATCCTGGCGGCGCTCATGCGATTTTGCCTCCTATATTAAATAAAATTAAATCTGTAATTGTATGAATTGACAGCTGATCATCTTGTCAATCGAAATACATTGCTTTATATAAATAGTTTTTTGTGTATAAAGTGTTTGTATTAAATATGAATAAACAATGTGGATTTATTAATGAAGAAAGTGATGAAAAAATATTGATTGAAAATGAGTGAATAGGTAGGTACTCTATATATGCATAAATTTTATTTTTGGTGTGTACTTACACTATTTATACCTAGTTATTTATACCTATTATTTATACCTAGCTATTTTCGTTTTATAGACTTAAAGAGCTAAAAAGAAAAAGAAATTGTGAACGTCAAAGGGGATATTATAAGCGCCAGAAAGATTTAAAGAAAAATGACAAAAATGAAAAAATGACGAGACAGCCACATTCATTATGATTTGATTAAGTAAGTTTATATACATACATACATATTATGATAGTAAATAATTGTTTATACGGAATCTTTACGTTGAGTAAAGAAGCATGTTGCACGTTTTTGTTCATAAAATAATAATATTCAAAATATTTTAACACTTTCTTATACTTATTTTAGGTTTGGTTAGGTAGCCATAATGGCCATAAAACCACTAGTCAAGATCGCTGATCTTTTACCACCAATAACAGATCCTTCGTAGACGTGAAGGAAACAAACTTAACTCAGGATTTTAAATTTTATGGAATATGCTATAAAATGCTACAAAATGAAATGGTTATCTAACTATCGAAGGCTCTTGTGTTGTGATGTATTACAATAAGGTAGATACAGCTACAAAATCACACATTCTAAACGTAATGTGTGTATATTTTTAATATTGTTTACCTATTATTGAAGCAAAACTTCTTTAGGCACGACTAGGGGTAGATTCTAACGGAAGATTCTGATGGAAGTAACTGTATAATTTCAGCTATGGGAGGAGTTTAAATTTCCGAAATTTATTTATGAAATTTTCAAACGGTTTCAAATACATTAATGGTATTTATAGACTAAAATCTATGTTTCACATTTTAGTTATCATAAACCTATTATTTCAAATATAAAAAAAATAATGATAACTTTCAAATTCCTATTTCTAATGAATAATATAAATATAACATCTCATTTTTTTTTGTAAAGTATATAGGCAATAAATATGATTGAATTGTAATTAAATATTTATTTTCCGATACGTACGTCAACAAGTTTTACTTCAATCGCGCGTAAAGGTTACACGCACACTCTTTTTTTTTTGATTTTATCGTTTTTATCATATTTTCTCGTAAGTTATCAGGTGTATACTATTTTTTTATAACATTTTGTAATTTATATATTAAATATATTAGGTAGCAACTGCGAAACCTTACGTCATATTATTTAATTTAGCAACAATTTGTTGAAATATGTGAGATATAAGCTGCGACACCTTCCGGTGGCGTCGTATTCCTTAAGTAAGAATTACTCGTTTTAGTATATGTGATATTAACTGCTTCACCTTACTGTGGCGCCATAGTACTTTATTAAGTCGTAATTGCTAGTTTAAATATATAAGATATTAACTGCGCCACCTTACGGTGGCCTACTAGGGGTTGGAACTTCATTACTGAACTGCTAGAAGGCGTTGAAGAAGCAATTTTTTTAGTTTTCGTAAAAAATCTATATATATAAAACTCAAAGGTGACTGACTGACTGATTGACTGACTGACATAGTGATCTATCAACGCAGAGCCCAAACCGCTGGACAGATGGGGCTGAAATTTTGCATGCAGGTAGATGTTATAACGTAGGCATCCGCTAAGAAAGGATTTTGATTAATTCCACCTCAACGGGATAAAATAGGGGATGAAAGTTTGTATGATCTATTAACGCACAGCTCAAACCGCTGAGCGGATGGGGCTGAAATTTGGCATGCAGGTAGATGTTATGACGTAGGCATCCGCTTAGAAAGGATTTTGATTAATTCCACCCCCAAGGGCATAAAATAGCGGATGAAAGTTTGTATGAAACTTTGTCAATTTTAAACCGTTCTGGCTGAAACTTTGCATGCTTATAGTTACTATGACGAAGGCATCCCCTAAGAAAGGATTTTGATTAATTCCACCCCTAAGGGTATAAAATAGGGGATGAAAGTTTGTATGAAACTTTGTAAATTTTAAACTGATCAGGCTGAGATTTTGCATGCATATAGATACTATGACGTAGGCATCCCCTAAAAAAAATTTTGATAAATTCCACCCCTAAGGGGATCAAATAGGGGATAAAAGTTTGTATGAAACTTTGTCAATTTTAAACCGATCGGGCTGAGATTTTGCATGCATATAGCCTACGATGACGTAGGCATCCCATAAGAAAGGATTTTGATAAATTCCACCCCTAAGGGGATCAAATAGGGGATTAAAGTTTGTATAAAACTTTGTTAATTTTAAACCGATTAGGTTGAGATTTTCCATGCATATAGCTACTATGACGTAGGCATCCCCTAAAGAAGAATTTTAATTATTTCCAGCCCTAAGGGGATAAAATAGGGGATAAAAGATTGTATGAAACTTTTTCAATTTTAAACCGATCGGGCTGAGATTTTGCATGCATATAGCTACTATGACGTAGGCATACCTTAAGAAAGAGTTTTAATAATTTCCACACCTACGGGGATACAAAACGGAATGAAAGTTTGTATGAAACTTTGTCAATTTTAAACCGATCGGGCTGAGATTTTGCATGCATATAGCTACTATAACTTAGGCATCTCCTAAGAAAGGATTTTGATAAACTCCACCCACCAGGGAATAAAATAGGGGATGAAAGTTGGTATGAAACTGTGTCAGTTTTAAACCGATCGGGCTGAGATTTTGGATGCATATAGCTACTATGACTTAGGCATCCCCTAAGAAAGGATTTTGATAAACTCCACCCCTAAGGGATAAAATAGGTATGAAAATTTGTATGAAATTTTGTCGATTTTAAACCGATCGGGCTGAGATTTTGCATGCATATAGCATGCACGTTTCTAAAGTTTTAAAATAATAATAGTCTAATACCATTCGCGCTTTACTGAGCGGGGTCTGAGGAGCGGTGAGATGGTAGCACGCTGCTGCTGGCCGACATGGCACTGTCGATAGACGCGTAGAGTCTTGAAAATTCGAGAATAAATTTGTTTTATTACGTAGTGGTGTACAAAGAAATAACTTTTTTAAATTCCATCCCTAAAGATTTAAAATAGGGGTTGCAAATTTGTATGAAACTCGGTGGCAAAAAACTAAAGTTTACGCGGATGAAGTCGCGGGCGGCCGCTAGTAAAAAATATTCTTTTTAATAAAAAGTATCCTATGTTACTTCTTATACCTCCAAGAATATGTGTGTAAAGTTTCATGATGATCGGTTAAGTAGTTTTCGCGTGAAAGCGTAACAAACAAACTTACATTCACATTTATAATATTAGTAGGGATTGTCAGAAAAACAATATGGTTTAACAGAAAAAAAATCTACAAAAGATGCTATATACCACCTAACATCCTTAATATATGACTCCCTAAATAAAAAAGTACCAACAATATGCATATTTCTGGACCTCTCCAAAGCGTTTGATACTCTCTGTCATGACAAACTATTGGAAAAATTAGAAAGTTACGGAATTAAAAGAAATAAGTATGTATAATTTACTAAAAAGTTATTTTTCAGGACGAGTGCAAATGGTAGATATAAATAGTGTAACAAGTTCTCCTCAAAATTTAAACTATGGTGTCCCTCAGGGATCGGTACTGGGACCCATTTTATTTAGAATATATATAAATAATATGTTAACATTAAAAATAAAAGGCGAAATCATTAGTTTTGCTAATAATACAGCCATTTTATATACAGGCAAAACATGGCAGCACCTAAAAGAAAAAATTAAAGAAGATTTTCCAATCGTTGCCACATGGCTCCACTATAACAAGTTAACATTAAATTGTTCAAAAACACACTACTTGCCTTTTACATCATATACGAATAGACTCCCACACTTAGGTCTAATAAGAGCTGGTTTAAATGAACAAATATGTGAAGTTAAAAAAACAAAATACTTAGGAGTCATTATTGATCGACACCTAAGATGGGATTTACATATCACAGAAACAAATAGGAAGATTAGAGCATACCTACCCAAATTAAAATATCTCTCTGATTTTTTTGACAAGACATGGCCTTCTAAAAAGTGCATCAGCATTGTTACAGGTCTGTGCTCGATTTCAATATCACATTCCTGCAGTTTTTCGAGCCATCTTGCTATCTGTCCTTCTGGGTTTCTAAAGCTAAGTAACTGGCATGGTCTGTTCTGATCAGGAATTTTCTGCCATAAAGGTATTTATAAAAGTGCTCGACGGATTTTACAACTGCTAAGAGTTCCCGCCGAGTGACACAGTAGTTCTTTTTAGCTTTCGATAAAGCTTTGCTGAAGTATCCAACTACTCTTTCTTTACCATCTTGTAGCTGTGACCAAACGGCTTCAATTCCCACATTGCTGGCGTCGGTGTCCAGAATAAGCTTACCGTCAGGAAGTGGGTAAGCAAGAATAGGGTCAGACATCAGTTGTTTCTTTAATAGTTCAAACGCCTTTTGACATACCTCATCCCAACAGAAGGACTTGTCTTGTTCTGTCAACCGTGTCAAGGGTTTTGCGATGTCTCAACATTCTTGACATACCGTCGGTAATCGGAACAAAGACCCAAGAAACTTCGGAGCTGATGTTTGTCGATAGGGATTGGCCATTCTTGAACGGCTTAAATCTTAGCGGGGTCTACAGCAACGCCATCCTTGCTTACGTTATGTCCTAAATAGTTGATCTGTCTCTGGAACAAGACGCATTTCTTAACATTAAATGTTTAGCTTTCTGTAATATTTTAAAGATTTCTTCGAGGTTAGATAAATGTTGCTTAAAGGTCTTGCCCATTATGATGATGTCATGTATATAAACTAGACAAGTTTCTTATGACAAACCCCGGAAGATGTTTTCCAGTAGCCGTTCAAACGTCGCAGGAGCATTACAGAGGCCAAGCGGAAGGATCGTGAATTGCCATAACCCTGATCCGCTGGTAAAGGCAGTCTTTTCTTTGTCTGCAGGATTCATTTTAACCTGCCACTATCCGCTTTTAAGGTTCAAGGTAGAAAACAAAGTGGAACCTGCCAATGCGTCGAGGGCATCATCAATCCTTGGCAGAGGATAACTGTCTTTTTTAGTGACATCATTAAGCTTTTGATCGTCGACACAAAACCGCATTGATCCGTCTATCTTTCTCACTAATACCACAGGAGAAGCCCACGGACTACTGCATGGTTCGACTATGCCATTTTGAATTATTTCTTTATAGGCTCAATCTGCTTCTTCCTTCTTAACTTGAGGAATCCGTCGGAGTACCTGTCGAATCGGACGTGCATCGCCAGTATCAATTTTATGTTGGACATTATCAGTTCTTCCAAGTTTACTTTTAGAACCAAATACAGGTTTATAACGGTAAAGTAAATCTCTTAACTGTTTTCTTTCAAATTTTGACAAAGAGGGATCTATTTTTGTCATAAATTGTTCCGATTCCGTTCGTCTCATCTGTTTCCATAACATTAACCTAGTGAATTATGGCTGTTACCGGTACTAATGTTCCCATTTCCTTGTCCTTTCGAAGAAGAACTGCATAGTCGTTTAAATTGATGACTCGGATGGGTACTTCTCTGGCAGATCTAACAAGAGTCTTACCAACAAGGAGTCCTTTGCCCAATTCATGGTCATGGTTCTTTGGCTCTATCATGTCTGGGGCTCTATCTGACTCCAGTCCATCCAACCGCGCTGTTACGACACATTCGCAGCTCGCCGGAAGTTCGATGTCATTGATCAGCTTAATCGAGGCATAATGGACTTGTTTTCGATGCAGAAATATGTCCTCATTACCAGTACGAAGGATACGTCGTTAAAGATCCAAATGAAAACCACAGTGGAGCATAACGTCCATACCCAGAACAACATCTTCATCAACTTCAGCCACCAGCACCGAGTGAACAAGAGAGGTTGAACCAACTGTAGTGTGACCTCCATCTCACCGTAGACTCTAGCAGATTCTCCGGTAGCGGTACGCAATCTCCAACTGGTAGGATGGTTGGTCGGATAATAGTTTTCGTAGCTCCAGTGTCTACCAGCATGCTAAAGTTCTTTCCGTCAATGAGGCCATCTACATATAAGCTTCGCAGAGTGGCCAATTTGATGGTGTGAGGGGCTTCGGAATGCTGCTGGGGTACATCAGCAGAAGATTTTTCTTTTTGGGGGCAAGTATTTTTTATATGGCCTAGTTCCCCGTTGTTCCAGAATCTGACTGGTCGCCTTCTTTTTGGAGATAACTTCATTAACCTCTCCACTACCGCCTCGACGTCGCTAACGAAAAGAACGGCATGGTCGTAGTTACCGGTGACTTCCCTTAGTCGAGCAACTCCCCGTGAGGCCTCCGTCGCCGCATCGAACTCCAGGGCAATGGTCAAGGCATCCACAAGAGACCTCGGTCGCGCCAACCGCACAGCCCGTTGCAACTCGGCGTCTCGAAGACCATCGGTAAAGGTTTGGACCGCCAGGCACTCGACGAAATCTTCCGCTGCGTTTGGATATGCAAACCTAACCATTCTTGCCACTTCTGCCTCAAACTCCTGGTTAGTCTCTCCATTTTTCTGCTTTCGGCTTTTTAACTGCATTCGGTATACCGGTTGTAGATGAGTTTGGCCATAACGCATCTCTAGACGATTCACCAATAATTCGAAGTTGTCAGCTTCATCCGGTGTCAATGAATGCAGGACGTCTAAAGCCTCGCCTCGCAGAGCTATGGTTAGGGACAATGCCTTCTCCTGGGATGACCATGCATTTGCCGCTGCGTCGAATTGTTTTAGGTAATTTGGCCAGGAAGTCTTCCAGTCGAAGGTCTGGGGTTTCATCGTCGTTCGTACCTGGGTCGCCTCCCCGTTTCCTTGTCGTTCGACGTCTACGTGGCAGGTTTCGATCCTTCCTGCATCTCCGTCACCGTGGTGGATGGTTGGGTTTTGTAGACAAGCTTCCAGTTCTCGTTTAATCTTTTCTATCTCGGACTGCATTTGCTAGTTGATCTCGTCTCTGAAGTTGGTCACTTGCTGATTCAGGTTGGCGACTTGCTGATTTTGCTCCTCTCGCAAGTTGGCTACTTGCCGATTTTGCTCGTCTCGAAGATGTGATATTTGCTGAGAGAACGAACTGGATAACTCTTCTGATAGGGTAGACATCCATTGTGCTAGCTGGGACATCTCTTAGCGCTGGCTTCTTATCTGACTGGATAGGTCCTCTTGTTGGTTCGTCATTCGTTCAGATAGCTCCTCTTGTTGATTCGTGATTCGATGCGATAGCTCCTCTTGCAGCCGGGAAAGTTGTTGCGATTGTTCTTCTTGCAGCCGGGAAAGTTGTTGCGATTGTTTTTCTTGTTGGCTCGTCATTTGTTGCGATGGCTTCTCCTGCAGCCGGGAAAGTGGTTCTGATTGTAAAGAAAGTTATTGGGCTAGTTCAGAATTCGCTTTTTGATTTGGGTCTTTAAACTCCACAGCATCAGGGTCCAAATTATTACTTAGATAGTATTCACGGAGCCTCCTCAACAATACGGATTTGGTCCCAGTTGTTCTTCTCAGCAGTCATACATTATATGCTCTACTGTTTCCTCTTCTTGTTCACAACCTTTTGCATAAAAGTAATTCTGCTAATTTCATCCTAAAGAGATGTTGTCCCAATTGGCAGTGACCTGTTACAATTTTCACAGCTCACAGGAGATTTTGTCTGGTCAATGCCTTAAATTTTCTTGCTGTTTCCTCGCCAGGATGCTCTCTGACCAGTCTACAGTTCGTTGTTTTATCCCAGCACTGTATAAAGTTCTGGTGAGGATGCTGTTTGATTAGGTTCACGACAGCGGACATTGTTAGCTTGGTAAATGCGCGAGGGCTAACATATTTGTACTCCGAAGAACTCCTTCCAACATTGTCCGCAATGCGATTGCCCTTAAAGTTCCTATGTCCTTTTAACCAACTCAGAATGACAACGTTATTTTGGTTGGCCTCAGTTAGAGTTTGGTGACATTCTAGTACTAAACTTGAAGTGGAACGTGGTCTATTGAAGATCAGTAGTGCTTGTCGGCAGTCCGTGTAAATATTAACATTTCTGCCTGTGATGTTCCTTTTGATTAAATTTTTTGCAGCTATAGTTATACCTGTGACTTTTGACGGAACGTCACTTGACAAGCCATCCATTGAACAATTTATTTCAAGGCTCAAAGATGTAGAGTAAATTACATATTCCACACCCTGCTGCGTTTTCGATCCATCCGTAAAGGTGCTCAGAGCGTTCACTACCTTGGGGTCTGCTGTCTTATCTGTTAATATTTTGTAGGCTTTGTCAAAAAGAAATTTGGTACGACGGCATCTGTGTCACCCTGTAAGAGTGGTATCGCCTTTAGCGATTCCCTTTACAAACTGTCCCTATGGGTGTATCTAGAAAAATTAAATTTCCTATTTAAAAATTTTTATACCGATTAACTAACAATAATTCAATTTATCTAAATCTCCTATTGTCCTTGGACCCACACTGTACCTCCTGTTACAGCAAATATACCAACTTCAGTTTGTACAACAATTGCAACATATGCTGATGACACTGTCCTAATGGCCTGTCATGAAAATCCAATCCTAGCTTCTCAGATGTTACAAAGTCACTTAAATAGACTTGAAATATGGTTTAAACTATGAAGAGTCAAAGTTAATAGCTCCAAGTCAACACACATTACGTTAGCACTAAGTAAGGGGATCAATCGAGCTGTAACCTTTAACAACACGTCACTGCCAATAAAAAGTGACGTCAAATACTTGGGGATTTACCTAGACAGCTGCCTAATATGGAAAAAGCATATTTGGAACAAACGACTGCAACTGGGACTCGTATATAGAAAGATGTACTGGTTCATGAATCAAAAATCACGCCTAAGTCTATACAATAAACTGCTGATCTACAAATTTGTACAAATGTGTACATTTCCAACAATAATATAGGTACATAGAGATCTTCAATCCCAAAACGTCAAGGAAGAAATTATTTCTCTTTGATCCAAGTACCACAATAGACTACAGGTTCACTCAAACATATTGGTCACCAATCTCCTGACACCCCTACAGAACAGAAGACTAAAAAGACCAGACACTCTTGACCTTAACACTAGAAACTAATTAATCATTCAAATTACTATTGTACTATTCAAATTAATTGAATTAATTATTAATAACTGTATTAATTCAATTATTATTAAAACACTTATGGGGACTTTAACACAATTTTATTTACAAAATTGTTAAGATACACAGAACTCTGCTGGATAACGTCTAAACTGCTTGACAATACAATGAACTCTTGTCAATATTTAAACTTGAACTGACGTTAACTGCCCATACATCCCCTTATATAGGTAGTGCCTTAATATAGGTACAACATTAGTTAATCTAGTCAGTGTGTTTAGAACTTTCTAGAATTTTCTAGAAACATTATTTAATCTAGACAGTGTGTTTAGAAGTTTCTAGAATAACCGAAAAACAATCTTTCAAATTAAGGTCCTTTCCTTTACGGTTATCCCGTTACATTATTGTACTCTTTTAGGTATTCACCACTGGGTGAATACTGACTGTAGCACTTTCTTAACAATCATATTATGTATTGTTTATGATTTTGTATAAAATATATCGCAACAAAATAGATGTCAAACAAAAAAAGATGTTTACTTAATTTATTAAAACTTTAAACATTTTTTAACATTCATGTGCATACATATCTGTGATTGTCACTTTAACTAAAATCTTATTCGTTTTCTACAAATAGGACAATTATCTATCTATATATATATATAACTCAAAGGTGACTGACTGACTGATTGACTGACTGATATAGTGATCTATCAACGCAGAGCCCAAACCGCTGGACGAATGGGGCTGAAATTTGGCATGCATGTAGATGTTATAACGTAGGCATCCGCTAAGAAAGTATTTTGATTATTTCCACCCCCAACGGGATAAAATAGGGGATGAAAGTTTGTATGATCTATCAACGGCCAGCTCAAACCACTGGACGGATGGGGCTGAAATTTGGCATGCAGGTAGAAGTTATGACGTAGGCATTCGCTAAGAAAGGATTTTGATTAATTCCACCCCCAAGGGCATAAAATAGGGGATGAAAGTTTGTATGAAACTTTGTCAATTTTAAACCGTTCGGGCTGAAACTTTGCATGCATATAGTTACTATGACAAAGGCATCCCCTAAGAAAGGATTTTGATTAATTCCACCCCTAAGAGTATAAAATAGGGGATGAAAGTTTGTATGAAACTTTGTCAATTTCAAACCGATCTGGCTGAGATTTTGCATGCATATAGCATGCAAGTTTTTAAAGTTTTAAAATAATAATAGTCTAATACCACTCGCGCTTAACTAAGCGGGGTGTGTGGAGCGGTGAGACGGTAGCACGCTGCTGCTGGCCGACATGGCACTGTCGATAGACGCGTAGAGTCTTGAAAATTCGAGAATAAATTTGTTTTATTACGTAGTGGTGTACTAAGAAATTACTTTTTTAAATTCCATCCCTAAGGATTTTAAATAGGGGTTGCAAATTTGTATGAAACTCGGTGGCAAAAAACTAAAGTCCACGCGGATGAAGTCGCGGGCGGCCGCTAGTTTAATATATAATATTATAGTAAAGAAATAACAAAAATATAATCCGAAAACTAGTGAGACTAAGCATCAAAATCTCTCTCAGTTGTTGAAAGTTTTAGCCGAAAGCGAATTAATAGAAAAAAGAAAAATAACAAAAAAGGATTAGAAAAAGCCATTGAAATTGAATGATTCTCGGTGCGCGTCGGCGGTCGCAATCGACGTCGACGACGTACGCCGCGAGCGTCGTTCAGTTTACCACCAACTCCACTAGAAACGGGACCCACTGTCCGATATTTTAATTCCGGATAGTTCCAAGTCGATTGCGCGGAGAAAATCTTGGGTACGGTCAGTTACGGCGTTACGACGCGTAAACACCGAGTGTTTCTATATCATGGTGATAACTTGACATTTTTCTGAGTCGTTTGTGTTTTTGTAGTTTCAAATAAATATAACCTAACCTTTAGTGACAGTTTTTTTAAGACATTTGAATTTGGCGCGATAGTTTAAGCTCTCAAGGTAGGTACAACAGATTTAAAATATGAATAATATACCCAATACCTTTGTGGTACATGTGTTGTAATTAGTTACCAATGTATGTTGAAATGTAGAAAACATACAATGTACTCAAAATAATGTAAATAAACTATTTTTAATATTCTTTATATGTTCTCTGCAGTATTATCTTTATTTTCTTTTATTATTATGATATCAAACTGTTTTGAATTAGGGTTTGTAATTTTTATAGTATTTTATTTCCTGTTTACTAACTTAATATTGTATATTAAATTGCTAATATAAGAAGTATAGGTATTGGAATTTAAAATGACAACATATATTAAAACGTGCTCTAATAATAAAATACACAAAAACATTGAACTATACTTTTAGACCAAGACACTCAGGTGTATAACAGTTGTTTTTAGTAAATTTGCTAATGAAAATATACAATAAACTAAATATGCAAAATATTGGTTGTGTTTTTTTTACTAATAAACAACACATAAACAATTTAAAATACTCCTTTATAATAAATCTTACATGTTATGACCAGTAAATGATATAAATTTGTTATTGAAAAGCATGAAAAATCCTTTACAATGGCTGTTTGCAAAGTTATTTTTTTGTAATTAGTTGCTTAATAATTGCAAAAATAGCTTCAAACGTCGTTTTTAAGAAAATTTATAATAACTTTTCTAAACATGCAAAAATTAGTTCAATTTTATTAGAAAATATGATCAATGACCTACTTAATTAGTGATAAAAATTTCAAAAATTTATTGCAGAATTAAAATTATTTATCCCACATTTTTTATACCGTTATTATGCATTAAATTAAAGAGAAAGACTTATATTTTTAAAATAAATTATTTATTGACCAAAAGTTTATGTAAGGTAACGTAAAAATCTATTGTCCAAGTATCATGATTTTAAGCTTATAAACAATTAAAATGTTCCAGTCGTATTAACATTTAAAAAGTAAATTTATACACGAATTAATGAAAAAAAAGAATGCCCTACGACCCTTAAAACTCTAATTGGCCTTTTTTAAAAATTGAAAACAATTTAGGATCAGAAATAGATGTTAATACATAATATACGATAACGAATCTGTTGAATACAATTGTGACAATGAACAGGATACTGTGGCTAAAAAAGCACGGTTAGGTTAAAATAGTTATTTATGAAACAGTTCGTGAAGTATGCTTTTTGCGCACGCACGCGATGTTTAGGGTACGAGCGAAGCGAGTGCTATATATCGCGTAAGTGCACAAAAAGCACTTCACGCACAGTTTCATACAATATTTTATCTACGATAATCAAATAAAAAATAATTACAAGAAAGCAATCTATTTTCAATTCATTTACAAGATACTAAAAAAACTAATGCTCTTATAGCAACATGCGTAAAACAACACTTTCCCGCACGCATTTTAATTCAGAAAATATCTCTTTCGGCGTGCGGGAAAGAATTTTTCTCGCACGCATTTTTTTTTTTATTAATTAGAGATGTTTTCCGATAACCTTTTTGACAAATTATTGTATTATTATCTTTATCTTGTTGGACTACATACAAATAGTAAAAAAAATTAAGATTATTTTACATAAAAATAGGGATTTTTAAAATGTTTGTTTTTAAAAAAATCATAATTTAAAATCACCCCTGTAAACCTTACTTAAAGCAACAACAAACTCACCTGTTTAAATAGGGTTGCTATAGCTACAGTCGTGTATTTATTGACACTATGAAAGATTTAATTGTCACAATCGCATCTTTTTAAGTATCTAAATAATTTTCGAGGTGATTTTGCTTGTAGAAAAAATATTGATCCTAACTCTTGCGGAAATTAGCTTTCCCGCACTTAACTGCTTGCCCGAACTCCGCTTCGCATCGGCAGTTCGCGTGCGGGAAAGTATAACTTTCCGCACTTGTTAGGATAATAACTATTTATTAGTATTTTTATATGTAATTATACAAATTAAAATGTTTAATTAATTTAATTTGTTATGTAATCCAGTTATATAAAAGTATTAGACTTGAGTAAAACAAATTTTTATGTAAAGTTTATTGTTAACATACATTATTTATAATTATAATAGAAAATGATTTAACTTATTCATCATTTATCAACGTTTTCTTATAAAAATAAGAAGAAAAAAGTAATATTTATTGTAAACTGTTTAAACAAATTACAGGCTAATTAAATAATTCACGGATCAACGAATTGCATTTTTTTAATTTATGAAAAACATACATACCAATAATAAAGCAAGATCAATTTTCGTTGATTAGAACCAGAGATATTGAGACTTTTATGAATTTAAAGTTGTAAATTCAGTTTTCGAAATATTAAAATCGAGATGCTGAAGAACGTTCCGCTTTCACCTTCATTTTTGACGTTTTGTGGAAGGTTCATTTTTAAAGGAATAAATTTCAAATTTTTTACGGAAAAACTTGGACTTTTAATTCTTAAAAGGGCGCTTTTTCAATTTCTTAAAGTTCACAAATGAAGCCCCAGAAAATTTTAGAAAAATAAGTGCTACCCCTAGTTCTAAGGGTCGTAGTGTAAAAATGCCAGCATTTTGAATAATTAAATACAAATTTACTTTCTAAATGTTAATACGGATAGGTCATTTTAATTGGTTGTAAGCTTAAAATCACGATGCTGTTGCAAGAGATTTTTACAGTATGTACATATACTTTTTAGTCAATAAATGAATTATTCTGAAAATATAAGCCTTCCTTTTTAATTTAATGCTTTTAGAATTCATGTAGACTTGATAGTTAAACGGTATAAAATTCCTGTTGTATCAAAGAGTGTCACAGTGTTTATTTTGCTATTTTCTTTGATTTATTTTATTTTCCTTACATTTAAAAAAAGAATTATTATTGTTTACAGAAGGCAAAAAAATATTGTAATCCATATTATAAAATTACGTTTTGTAACTTAAAACTGGGATGAAAATGTAAAATATTAACTAAATATGAATTAAAAATATTGTAGTTAAAAAATATTATTGCAATATAAAAAAACATGGGATTTATGGTAAACAACTAAGGAAGAATGTATTCTTCCTCTTAGTTTGGGGATGTGAAGTACGTTAAACTTTTTATTGTCGGGAAAAATATAATCTCAAGGGTGACATTTAATGGTATTGACGCTGATTACTGATGTTAACGAAGATACAATAAATTCAGTATAGTTATTTTTTATGAAAATTGTCAATCTTATTGACTTTTTTATCAAAATTGTTTTTTAAGTTATTATTTATTTATAATTTTTAACCGACTTCAAAAAGGGAGAGGGTTCTTAATTCGACCATATTTTTTATGTGTCTTACCGAATATCTCCGGTATTTATAATTCGATTTGAAAAATTCTTTTAAAAGAGTAGTGTCCGTGTTGTCCCATAGAAATTTGGTTAAGGTCTGGTCATCAATGTGAAAGATATTCCAAGGAATAGCACAAAAATCAACAGAATAATCTCTGAAGTTAAGTTAATATGTCAATAATGATGTATAACATAAAAACATAATAATTAGCCCGTTACTGTCCCACTTTAAAGCTAAAGGCCTCTTCTCACATGGAGAAGGAATAAGAATTTATTCAATTGTCTTGCTCACTGTGAGTTGGTGATTTCAGACAATCGGACACCGGGAAGTGGGTCAAATTTAATTTAAACATACATACAAGTTAAATTGATTTAGCCGATAATATCTAATATTAATGAAAATGAAACTATTACTTTAAATCTATACTAATTTATATTACTAATGCAACATGTTTCAACACACAGCGTTTTCTTTAGGCAATTGGTATCTTATTCTATTGACATGAGTAGGTATTTATAGGTCTTATAAATAATGCATACTGACAATTGGGTTTTTACCCATAAGTAGGTGTTGATTATTAACATAAATTGTCCTATAATTCTCTATTTTGGATTAATATTAAAAGATATTTAGTAATGGAGAATTATTTAAAGTTGTTTGATCATTTAAAAGTACATTTAGCTTGTTTAGTTTATTTATTTTAAGAGTTTCTAGTAAATTTAATTTAATACTATTATTATCCGTGATTAGTTAATATTTTACAATTATTAAGGGTAATATAACAAGACCTTAAATATAGTCGGCTATTTTTGTGGTAACTAGATTTCGAGAATATTAAAGTAAAACTTTTATTAGATCGTTTTTGGTTTGTGTTAAGTGCATGTCGCATGTCGGTCGAACGCCGAGTAGGTATAAAGTATAAAGTAGGCGGCGCCTATAGTTTAATACAAAAATGTACGGGAATGAGCAGATCTGCTAATGAAAACAATCATACTATTCGTATTAATACGAACTTCGACTGCGTAAGTATCTACGACATGTAACGTCGACGGTTATATTTTACCTATTCGTATTAATACGAACTTCGACTGCGTAAGTATCTACGACATGTAACGTTTTAAAAATATTACAGTCGTAAATAATAATTTTTGAAACTGAAAATATGGAACTTGAGCAATATATTATGTAACATATATTAAATAAAATCTTTTAAAATTAATCAAAACACTTTCATTTTTAAACAAATAAACTTTGTAATTATCCTACCCTTGTTATATTAATTTATTTCATTCTTTTATCGATTTACTGAAGTTTTCACTTCTATCGTGTGTGAATCGCACACACACCTTTTGATTTTGATTTTGATTTCGATTTCGATTTCGATTTAGATTTCGATTTAGATTTCAATTTCGATTTCGATTTCGATTTCGATTTTGATTTTGATTTTGATTTCAATTTCAATTTCAATTTCAATTTCAATTTCAATTTCAATTTCAATTTTAATTTCAATTTCAATTTCAATTTCAATTTCAATTTCAATTTCAATTTCAATTTCAATTTCAATTTCAATTTCAATTTCAATTTCAATTTTGATTTCGATTTTGATTTCGATTTCGAATTTGAATTCGATTTCGATTTCGATTTCGATTTCGATTTTGATTTCAATTTCGATTTTGATTTTGATTTCGATTTCGATTTCGATTTTGATTTTGATTTGATAAAGCGATTTTTATACCCTTAATGGAATCTGATTCGAAAAATTTTTAGTTAAATGTCTATAGTGTAAAAAAAGTTTCACTTTTACCGTGGTTTCATAAAACCACACAATGCTTTTTTTTAGTATCAATTTGTTGAGACATAATTTGACATTAATAATCTGATTAAAGCCCGAGAGCTTTAGCTCGAGGGCTTTAAACTTTGATTATTAATGTTAAATTATGTCGAAACAAATTGTAAAATTTTCGAGAAATTTAGCAACAACAAAAATAACAGACTATTAATCAAGGTAGAGGTATATTTAGGAACATTATTTCCTGAAAAGACAGATTTTTGACATTTATATTTGACGTGACTATTTTTTTAGTGCAATAGTCGCTGATATTTGATTCTGATTGGTCCGATTTCAAAAAATTATGACATTCTATTGGTCAATTTAAATCGAAGGAAATAATCATTAAAATTATGCTTTTTTTCAATTACGTGATTAGCGTAGTTTAGTTACTCGTTTTTTAAAATACAATTTTTATACTAAATAAACCTTATCACCTACTACAACCACCGTAATATGTAAATAGTTTGTATGCAGCGTGTTTGTGAGGAATAGTGTGAGAGGAAGTATTGTGGATTACTGTATCTGAGTGTATTTGCTTATGGAAAACAGAAAAAACATGTTTATTATTACATTTGGAGATTGTTATGTCAAAAAAATTGATCCTATTATTTTCTTCAATTTCTATAGTGAATTTCATGAAATGTGTTAAGTTGTCTTTTAGTACAAAACAAGTTAAAATATCATCAATATAACAAAACCAATAAAGATATTGTTTTGAATAAAATTAATAAAAAATTCAGCTAAAAGTGGACTAAAATGGTTACCCATTATAACTTCATCTTTACAAAAATAAATGTTAAATTCAAAATAATTCTGATTTATTCAAATTTTTAATGATTTTATTATTTCATGTTTTTTGACAACATTAACTTTGTGTACATCAAAGGTACGTGTCCACTTGAGACAAAATAGTCTCGAGATCAGTCTCGAGACTGCACTCACAAATGTATACGGGTCTGAGAGAAGTCTCAGAGACAAGTTGTGGCAAGTCTCCGAGACTGAGCTTGTCACAAGTGGACATGCAAATTTCTGTACTTGAGATCTAGTCCCCAGTCTTCTGTATGTGCCGGAAGAGCTAAAAATTATTAAAAATTATCTACGTTAATACGTTATTACTACTTAAAATTACGAAAGTTATTAAAAATTACAAGTTATTTTAACTTTTTGTTCTATTTTTTCATAAATAATTATTATAATGAGTACGCGAAATTGGGTCGATAACAAAATTTTTCAATTAATTTCTCTGTACGGAGAAAAAGAATTCTTGTGGAATGTTACTAAATATAAAAGCAATTCAAACTGCACAGCAGACATTCGAATAAAATTTTTGAACTGCTGTGCATCCTCCAAACGCAACTCATTTACTAGAGCTGAACCAGCTCCCAAGTACATGTGGACTGTGTGTGTTGACTCTCAAGTCGACACTGAATTGTCTTGGTCTCGAGACTAAATGTCACCAGCGAGTCTCAAGTCGACACGGAATTGTTTTGGTCTTGAGACTAAAAGTCACCAGCGAGTCTCCCATGCCTGTCTCGAGACCCAATTGATCTCAAATGGACATCATCCTGAGACATATCTCGAGATTTTCTTATTTCTTGACCATTTATTAGTCTATCTCTACCTCTTTATTTTCTTACTACACACTTGTTTTACCACTGATGGACATTTAGTGTTGAAATTATAGAAACCAGTTAGAAACACTTTGCTGCTTTCCATTGAAATAATGTTTTTATCCAATTGTATTTGATTACGTTTACTTTTTGCATTTGACCCGATGATGACCTTGATGGTCGAAACTAGTTGTCAACCTTTTTGATTTGAATACAATAAAATAATTTGTGTGGTACGAGACTTTGTGTTTTATTTGGTATTAATAAATTTTTAGATTATAATGGAACTTTATAATAATGTAGTAGTGAATTTTTCAATTTTTGAAGACATTTTCTTAACTTTTACGACGATTTAATAAATAATATTGTGTGTTTTTATAACATCTATGGTAACAACCACAACTTATTGTAAGTAACAACATAATTTAAGGTCTTTGTTAAAGGTTTTACCATCAATAATTTATTGCAGTCTACCCTAATGATGGAAACAAGTAAATAAAGTTACCGAAAGCTTGGATGAAGTAAAAAGTGTTTTCTTTTACCCTTATCTGCTACATTCCCCAATATTTTGGTTAGTTTTATAAACAATACATAGTATAAAACAAAGTCGCTTTTTCTGTCCCTATTTCCCTTTGTATGATTAAATCTTTAAAACTACGCAACGGATTTTGATGCGTTTTTTTTTTAATAGATAGAGTGATTCAAGGGGAAGGTTTATATGTATAATAACATCCATTAAGTAGTGGAGAAATACTGTTATTTTTGGTCCTCCGTCGAGAAACAATACTATTAATTAGTTCAAAATCGTCCGGAAAATGGCATTTTCCGGCCTAGGCCGGCAAAGTAGCTTTTAGATTATCTAAAGAGATGGCGCTATGAGTTTAAATTTTGTTATCAAAAATACATAATGAATAATACAAATTTTAATTAAATTTATTTAAAAACAGCGTATAATATACTAAACTTACTTATAACTTTTTCCAAACATAAGCAGGATTCTAAATTTCTCTCACAACTTGTATTATAAAATTTGACATTTATGTCAATTTAGAACTACTTATCATTCGATTATGAAAATAGTTCATTGTCTCTGCTATCTTTATATAAAATTATTAGATATTAATGTTAATATTTTCAATATAACAATTTTTACTGTGCTGCTTATTACCACAGTATTTGTATGTATAAAAATTAAGGAACTTGAAATCGGTTATAAGAAAATCATTCCTTATTACTAATTTTTTTAATCCTGCAATAGATGTCAATAAACATGTAATCTTGTATGTCACAAAGTAAAAAGCACAGGTAAAAAGTTTTTGAACTTGTTGTGTTTGCAACATATGTTAATTAAAACACTAATAGCACTAGTAACACGTATATTCAGTATTAAACAAGTTATTATACAACTATAAATATAATTATAATATGTATTAACATCACGTCATACCAATACCAGTTGACAGTCTGTCGTCTTCTAGTCACTGGTCTAACTTCAGGTAGGACAAACGGTCAACTGTTGAACATAACAGAACTTTTGAAAATATTAAAAATTAGTCGGACCAAAAAATAGTGTGTGTTACACGTCCGGAAAATATTTTGCAAGAGCTCGTATTGTTTCGCCTCGGTGCTACGCACCTCGGCTACACAACTTTACTCGCTCTTGCAAAATGTCATTTTCCGTCCTTGTGTCACAAATAACTATTTTGAGGTTTCTAATGTGATGTTAATTTTACGAATTATATTCAACTGTCAATTCGGCTAACAACTAAAACGCTATCTAAAACCAGTCAGTTAACAGAAGTTGACATTTATGATTAGTAAACACAAATTGTGATCGAATTTCGCTTAAAATCGACGAAAGAACGCGTAAAAAGTGTAAAACAGTGCAAAATGTTTTTTAAACCCTAAAAATTAATGATAAATAGTGAAAATTTGTGTTTTTTATGATAAAAATTGCTAATATTCGAGTTTCTATCAAAGGAATTGATCCTTTCGTATCATTCACAAGAAATGTCAACAAAAAATTAGAAATCTGCTTTTATTTATGGCATCCTTTATTGCGGCACATACTAATAATATGGCAATTTGTGCATAGGTAATCATACATATAGAACCGAGTAAATTTTGTACAGAAATTATAAAGTCATGTCTGGAAGACGTCGTCGTTCTAACATAGGTCGTAGTACAGTGAATGCCAGAAATGTACGTTCAGCAAGAGATGAAGAACCGTCAACGAAACGTGAGGCTCGCCTCACTCAGGTTCGGGATAGAAATAGAGCTGAGAGAGAGAGAGAGAGAGAGAGAGAGAGAGAATCTTCAGTAGAGCGTGAGGTTCGCCGCAGCCGGGATCGAGATAGGCATACGGTTCAGGAGAACAGAGAGTCGTCAGTAGAGCGTGAGGCTCGACTCAGTCAGCTTCGGGATAGATATAGAGCTGAGAGAGAGAGAGAGATAATCTTCAATAGAGCGTGAGGTTCGCCGCAGCCAAGATAGGGATAGACATCGAATACAGAGAGCCAGAGAATCATCAGCACGAGTTACTAATTCATGGGTAAAAAAAGAAAATTCTGCCATGAATTACGATCCTTCGATTTCTTACAAAGACGATCGTATAGTATCAATAGGTACAATGTCAGTAGTGTGTGAACATTGCTTGGCATTGAAATTCAAGGACGAATCAAAGGGCATGTGTTGCTTACAAGGAAAAGTCAAATTAGAAGAAATTCTCCCTCCACCTGAACCACTCCACTCTCTTCTTACGGGTGATCATTAGAAATCCAAACAATTCATACGCAATATACGCCGTTATAATAACGCATTTTAAATGACCTCTTGTCGTTGAGCGTGGGTTCATGCCAACATTTAAAATTCAAGGGCAAGTGTACCACTTAGCTGGGAGTTTGCTACCACTTCGACCCGATGATCACAAATTTCTGCAAATATATTTTATTGCAGATCCCGATACACAAGCATCTACGCGGTGTTCAAGTGTTGCACAGCCAATTGATAGAGATTTGATTAGATCTCTCCAAAAATGTTAGAGTCTTATAATTGCTACATACAGTCTTTTAAAACTGCGATTGAGAGTGTTCCAGCAGATATTCCTGACTTTAATGTCGTAATACATGCAAATAAAGTTCCTGTTGGATAACACAGAGGACGATACAATGCGCCTTCCACGAGTGAAGTAGCAGTGGTGATAGCTGGACAGCAATTTGACAAAAGAGATATT
Organism: Altica lythri; assembly: GCA_964028335.1. NCBI lineage: Eukaryota > Metazoa > Arthropoda > Insecta > Coleoptera > Chrysomelidae > Altica > Altica lythri. The sequence continues at coordinate 56,360,963 of OZ034803.1, read as the reverse complement.
GTAATGCATAGTCGTGATGATAATTTGAAAAAAATTTCAGAATTACACAGATCTTATGACAGCTTACAATATCCTTTGATGCTATGTCGTGGAGAAAATGGTTATGCCATTAATGTTTCTCAAGTTGACCCAAGCGGTGGTACACCTCTGCGTAAAACAGTGACATGTATGAACTGCTATTGCTATCGTATAATGACAAGACGTAACAATTTTAACACTTTGCTTAGATATGGAATGTTAACAAACCAATACTTGGTAGATCAATATGCGAAAATTGAATCGGAGAGATTGGCCTACATCCGCAATAATCAAAATAAATTGAGAGCCGAAAATTACGTTCATCTTCAGGATGCTTTACAGGCGAATGAACACCACAACGGTATTGGGCAAATGGTTATACTACCTTCATCATTCACAGGTGGACCTCGATATTTACACGAAAAATCGCAAGATGCCATGACTTTCGTCAGAATCTACGGCAAACCTGATTTATTTATAACTGCAACATGTAACCCAAATTGGCCGGAAATCAAAGAAAATATTAACTCCAATTTTACTCCACAAGACAGATACGATATAGTTAACAGAGTCTTCCATTTAAAAGTACATATACTCTTGAACCTCATTAACAAGTCTCATATATTCGGTCCGCCGCGCTGTCACATGTACACAATAGAATGGCAGAAACGTGGCTTGCCACATATACACCTGCTGATGTGGTTAGTGGACAAAATTAGACCAAACCAAATTGATAGGGTTATTTCAGCTGAATTACCGGATAAAGATGGAGATCATATTCTGTACGAAATCGTAAAGAAACATATGGTACACGGCCCTTAAGGGACTTTAAACCCGAATTCTCCATGTATGCGAGATTCTAAATGCAGCAAAAAATTTCCGAAGTCGTTCCAACTCAAACAAGTACAAGCGATGACGGATATCCCAAATATCGTCGACGATCGCCAGAACAGGGTGGGCAAAATGCTGCCGTCCGTAATCATGATATTGATAACCGATGGATCGTTCCCTATAATCCGCTCCTTTTGAAAATTTTTGATGCCCACATAAACGTAGAGTTGTGCAATTCAATAAAGTCAATCCAATATGTTACTGAGTACATTAATAAAGGCAGTGATCAAGCCACTTTCAGCATGCAATCACCAAATGAAGTGGAAAAATATCAGTCTGGACGTTACATTTGCAGCTCTGAAGCTGTATGGAGGATTTTATCATTCGAAGTGCACGACTGGGCTCCCACAATTGTCCACCTTGCAGTTCATTTAGAAAATGGACAAAGAGTATATTTCACAGGGAACAATATACAAGAAGTTGTTAATAACCCGCGGGATACAACATTGACAGCATTCTTTAAGTTATGTGCTTAAGATGATTTCGCGGAAACACTGACATATGACAGAGTTGCAAGTTACTATACATGGAACCAGAGTTCTAAAATCTTTCAACGGCGAAAACAAGGTACTGCAGTTATTGGTTTCCCCGGAGTAAAAAAAACGGATGCTCTTGGCAGAGTCTACGTCATTCATCCCAACAACAGCGAATGCTTTTACCTGAGAATGTTACTGCATATTGTAAAAGGCCCGACATCCTTTGCACACTTAAGAACTGTACAAGGTGTTGTTTACAATACTTATTAAGCAGCATGCAAAGCTATGGGGCTCTTGGAAGACGATTCTCACTGGGAAAACACATTATAAGAAGCAGCTGTTTGTAGTTCAGCTACATCATTAAGATATTTATTTGCCATCATAGTAGCGTTTTGTCAAGTAACTGATTCTGTTAATCTATGGAATAAATTTAAAGAAAATATGGCCACTGATATTCTGATTCGGCGACAGAATTAAACTCAGATGATGTACAATATAATCAAAACATATTATTTGACGAAGCCTTATTTGAATTGAACAAAGTAGTGCAATTACTTTCGGGTAAATCGATCAAGGATTTTGGGCTGCCGATGCCAGCTAATACTACTAACTCAGATTTAACTAACAGTGCCGAATACACAAAAGAAACATCATACGATCAAACTTTTACAAAATATAGCTCAAGATGAGCCACGATTAAACATCGATCAAAAAAAAGTATTTACTGCATTACTATCAACAATTGATAACAATGAAGGGAAATTGTTTTTCCTTGATGCCCCAGGAGTTACAGGAAAAACATTTTTAATCAATCTGCTTTTAAAAAAAGTGAGATCTACCGGAAGAATTGCGTTAGCTGTTGCGTCATCCGGCATTGCCGCTACGCTTTTGGAAGGAGGCCGAACCGCACACTCTACATTCAAGCTCCCGTTGAAAATCGCCACCGATGATAATAACAGCGTCTGTAGTGTTTCTAAACAGAGCAATACAGCAAAATTGATGCGTGACTGCTCATTAATAGTCTGGGACAAAGCTACCATGTCAAACAAGACGTCTGTGGAAGCACTGGATAGGACAATGCGCGATTTGCGCAAAAAAAATATACCTATGGGTGGATGTACAATTCTGTTTTCAGGAGATTTCCGTCAAATTTTACCAGTTGTTACTCGAGGAACACGTGCTGACGAAATAAATGCTTCCCTAAAAAGATCTAACCTTTGGCCACATGTTAATAAATTAGAGCTTAAAACGAATATGAGGGTTTCGTCATCTTCACGTGAGAACAGGCTATTTCCATAGATGCTGCTAAAAGTTGGCAATGGAGAGTTAACACAAAGTGAGGGAAAGATTAACCTGGAAAACCTTTGTGTTTTGATAGACAACATCCAAGAGTTAGTCAACAATGTCTATCCTGACATTGATAACATTAGTTGTAAGACAATATCTTGGTTTAAAGAAAGAGCGATTCTGTCACCAACTAACGAACAAGTAGATAAGGTAAATAACTTGATTATTTTAAAGATTGATGCGCCAACAAAAATATACTACCTACTCAGTCGATACTGTTCTCGATTTGGAAGAAGCTGTTTATTTTCCTACAGAATTTCTAAACTCTTTGAATCCGTCTGGACTCCCTCCTCACAAAATGGTGTTGAAAGTAGGTTGTCCTGTTACTTTATTAAGAAACCTGAATCCTCCTAAACTTTGCAATAGCACGCGTTTGCTGGTAAAATCACTGAAAACATTCATAATAGAGTGCACATGCACAATACTCACAGGATGTGGTACCGGAGAAGATATGTTGATTTCCCGAATCCCTCTGATACCATCCGATTTACCCTTCCAATTTAAACGTTTACAGTTTCCGGTAAAGACATCTTTTGCAATGACCATTAATAGATCGCAGGGTCAAACCACAGATATAGACAATATAGATCGGAAATAACCATTTGGCGAAATCCTAAAAATACACACACCATGCGATTGAAATTAAGAGGTTTATGCTCATGCGCATTTGCTCTTTTATCGTTTTGAAGCGTCGGCGTCGTTTCATTTGTGTCAATTGAAATTTTTATTATTTATTGTAAATTATTTATTTGGCGTTATAAATCTGTGCTCAAAACGCTTTATACATTAAATTTAATAAGTTCAAGTTAAAATTTAAATTTTTAACAAATCCTGCTCTGTACGTTTCAATGCGCAGTCGCATAAACCTCTTTTTTCGCTTTCAATTGTACGTATTTTATAAAAATGACATTTCCGATCTATATTGTCTATATCTGTGGGTCAAACCTGCAACGTTGCAGGCTTGGATTTGAGCGTTGACTGTTTTTCACATGGTCAACTGTATGTCGCTATGTCAAGAGTAACCTCTAGAGAAAACATGTTTGTATTGTCTAATGACAAAAAAGCTGTGGACGTTGTATATAAAGACATTCTGTAATGTAATAATTGTTGTAAAAATAAAATAAATAGACAAAAATGTAAAAAGTAAATAAGTAATGTAGGTATGAATTTAGATATTCCAAAGATAGCAGGAAATCTTCATGGTATAGGGAAAGGGGAATTGTCTTACTCCAAATTTAACGCGTGCGAGCCACGGGCAGTAAAGTTTTTCTGTAGTGTATTTAGTATCAAAATTGCACCCGTGCGAATCCGGAGCGGGTCGCTAGTAATATATATAATATATAAAACAGTATTTGGTTTAACGGGTATACAGCCTAACTTGAGAAGCCAGTTTAAAAGAAACTCTTTATACTTTTGGTGAAAGTTTTCGGAAATATTTATTCCTTCTTCAGTCACAACTATAAAGTGAAACGACAAAATTTATAATAAAATACAATTAAAGGCTTATATAAGTAATAAAAAAACTTACAGTAATTGAGGTTGTAATCCTTTTGTAAAACATGATTCACAATTTTATAATTCTACTAGAAAATATTTATATCTTGATGAAACAGTTAGATTTTCAACTTTGAGTTTAAAATTTTATGAAATAGAAAAATTATTTGTATAACATTTCATTAATTAGATGACAGTAAAAAATATTTTTTGAAAATATAAGTGATGGATAATGAAATGCTAAATTTATTAGTTCATATTTGAAGGTAAGATGTATACTAGAAGGACTTTTGTTTTATTTAATTAAATTCAAAAAGAAGATAAGGAACTATTATTTATGTTTCTAGAAATTAAATTGTTCTCTTAATTTAATAAATTACAGTAAATAACATTAAGATTTTAAATGTCTGTTCTTTTGTTAATAGCATTTGGTTCATTATTGATATGTATTCCTATATAATTTTTATAATCAGTCAATCACACATTTGCTTACCAAACAATTCTAAAGAATTATGTAGTTTGAATTAACAAAACATAAACTTTATAAAACATTAAATGTCGCAGTATTTCATTTTACAAAATTAGGTTTTATAGACAAGTAATAATAAAATAATCACAGAGTAAGTTACGTATTGTAACAAATAATGTACAAATAATGTCACGAGGAAACGATAAAAATGTAATGTAATAGTAGGTTTAACAAACATCATCAAATTGTGGCAATAATAGAAGAAAAACTAGGTCATTACATCCCTTTATATATTTTCTATTTTAAGTAACCAAAGTATGATTATTTTACTAAACCAACCATTAACGTAAAGATTAAGTACCGTGATTGGATACCTAAACACATAAACAATTATATTGCTAATTAAAATTTATTGGTAATTTATTATTTCCGTTAAATGGTTCATTTTCAGACAAATATTATTTTTTAGTACCTAGGCGATCGATTTCCGCCCACGTACTATTTCATACCCCGATAGCACAAATTAATCTTAAAGATGTCTTGCATAAGACATAGCAGACATCTTTAAGACGTCTGGTGTTTCTTGAAAGATGTCTTCAAGACCTCTTATTGGTGACTTATAAATTGTCTTTAGAGCCTAACCTAAACCATAATTAAGACATTCTGGAGACTTCCGCCGTATTATTGTTATTATAAGTTAGGGGTATTTTTAATGTTTAAAATTGATACAAAATAGAATGATTAGAAAATTTATTTGAAATTGAATACATAATTTTTATAACACCATTAATGTTCATTTAAAAGCTTTTATTTTAATTGTACCCAATTCTATCGCTTACCCTCTTCAGCCATAGCTAAATTAATTGTTCAGTATTCTTAATGCTACTGGACACATTCGCCATCTCAGCAGCTTCTAAAATGAAATTTAGTGTTATATATGAATGATCTGGATTTACAGTTATTTTGCAAAGTTTGGTAAAATAGCAAAATTGCAGTAAGATGATAAAATATAATATAAAATTACGTACTTACGATTATTTTGGATATTTGCTTATCTATAAAAGGAAGTTTGCCTTGTTTCTACAACCAGCTATATAAATTTGCCTTTGTGAGTCCTTTGTGAAAATTGAAGATAAGGCTCTTTTAACAAACTTTTAACTAACTTCGAAAGTTCCCGAACCTATAAAAATTACAAAGTTGTAGTTAAAATATATTAACTGGCTAAGTAAACTTACAGCAATATTAAAAATTTCCTATTTCAATAGCTTTGTATCAAATAGTACTAAATCTTGGGTGGTTGCAGTTCAAAACTCAGTTTTTGTAAACATTGATGCGTGCACTTGCTAATTTCCATTGACTGAAAATCAGACTCGATAGGGCTATTTGTTAAAATGCTTTTAATATTATTAATTTTCTAGGTTTTATACCAAAAGAATCTAATGATTCATTATCTCAATGGAAAATTATATTCGGTTCTTTCTTAGTAGCAACAGGATAGTTAACAGGTTCATTGTTAATGGGTTCACATTGGGAAGAAGGATGTGCACTATGAGTGGGATATAGTTGTAATCTGTTAGCGCGTATTTTTGCAAATTTAAATGAAATATTTTGTTAATTTAAGGATATGTATAAAAAATAACCTCAAATATTAAGTTAAGAGAACTGGAAAAATTGAAAACAAATAACCTTCAAAATACCCGTCACAAAAAAAACAACTTTCACTTGTCGCCAAAGAGTAAGTAACACTTGTCCTTGTCAATTGTCACGTTTCTTGTAAAGGATCATACAGCAACAGCGGTGTCTTTAAATTGCACCACCAATTTCTTATATTATACAAAACGTGAAAATAAGGGATTAAGCAGACACTTAAATAGCACCACTAACCGCTACAGGGGGTCGACAGGTAGCTGCCTCTTTAGAGTAGGATTAACCCAAGGATTATTTTAAAAGTGAATAAATAGTGAAAATATCTGAAATTTGAATTCATTTGACTATTGTCCATGGCTGAAATTAATCATTAAATTTAGTTGAACTTGTTTTTATTGTTTTAAAAGTGATTAAATAGTCAAAATATTTGAAATTTGAATTCATTTGATTGTTGTCCACCGCTGAAATTAACCATGGATTTTGGTAATTCCTACAACGCTTTAAATACTGTATGAATGTAAAAATAAATTTAATTTTATTTTTTTACTCTTAAGCTTCTACATCTTTTTGTATATCTGTATATTATAATCTTTATGTGAATGTTTATATTTTTATTTTTTAATAAATATTTTAATTATAAATTTTTTAATATACCTACCTATACATATATTTAGAACTCCAAAGTATACTTAATTTAAATAGGGTGGACTTAAAAGGTAAGTTTATATTATTCAATAGAAAAAGGGTGCAATATTATCTGCAGGGGTTCCTAATCCTATATCCCAATTTTCGTGGTGCAATTTAAAGGTAGGATTTTAGACCCCCCGTAGCCGTGGTGCAATTTAATAGCGCCCAGCAACAGTGACCATTCGACTAGAAATATGCCGATTTTATTTCGACAGACTTTGTAGAATTTCGTCCGCTAGGAAGACGACTTTCAGATATCTATATTTAAAGACGTCTAAAGGTTTAGGACATAAGACCCAATCATGATATAAATAAGACGTTGTGTGACGTATCTAACAACCATCTTATGGAAAAATGGAAAAAACAAATTTTCCCAGCAAAATAGATTTTTGTCTCCGTGTGCACCTATATTTCAAATTTCAACGAAATCGTTAGAGGCGTTTTCGAGAACCTATAGCAGTACCTGCAGACAGTTGCTCGCTAAATATAATAGAATAAGATAAATTAATTCTAGCAATTTTAAACAAAATAAAAAATTAGAAGTAAAGATTAAAAGAATCAAGAAACAATTTTCAGTTATTTTTGCTGGGCAAAACCAAAAGGCCTACAAATCACTCTTAAAGTGTGTCCTAAAAACAAACAAGAGAGAAATGTGTGAAACCAATTTTACTAAGACACCTCCAGTACAATTTTCACTATAAAAAACAATAAAATTGTATAATATTTCTTTAAATTGCAATATCCCACCTTGACTTTTAAATTAAAATTTAAAGGAAATAAACTTTAGGATTTTAAACAGTATTTTTCTGAACTCTTTATATTAATTTGTTAACAAAATAGAGGATTTTTTTAATAGAACAAACAAAATTTTTATTTTGAATTTAAAATTGTATGTTACTAATTTCTAAATCTGTTTTTCTGCCAGTGCTGTATTGAACTTAAATACTTGATAAAGAAATTTTTTAAACAGCGATTTTTTAAGTACATGCACGCACGGTCATGTAAGTTAAGCTGAGTCTATTGAAGACAGTACCCAGAGTTTTAAAATCATTACATCCATCATTAATACGGACTTTCTCCCGTAAAATTTGTTCCTTGAGTATTGGTATCTATGTTCCCGCAAAAGCTTAGAAGGTGCCAAATCAGGGAGTAGAAAATTGATGGGAAAAACTAGTGATAAATTTTTTTTTTAATTCTTCCAGTTAAAGGTCTTAACCTAGTTAGTTTAATTCTCAAGGAGCGTACAGCTAAGATAGATACAAAAGGGAACAGAGAGTGGAAATGTGGGTAAGAATTTTTCATCAAAATCAGCTTAAACAATAAAGAAATTGGTATAATTAAATAGGTATATTCAATACGTGTCAAACAAGATACCACTTGCCATAACGTCCCGTTTAAAATTATCGTTCACAGTGGCTATGTAACGTCATCTATGACTATTACGTCACCTGTTGTGACTAGTTGTGAAGCCTACCTCCGTTTATTTCCTCCTTTCAAATTTCACTATTATAAGCATACCCGTTCAAAAAATACGAGGGGAAGAGGACTTTTGGCTAGCACGGTATAATACATATCTCAAATTTGTCCTAAATAATGCGTTATTATAACCTTTGAAAAAATGTAATCAACACGCGTTTTTTTCCCATGAGGTCCATTTTTATTAATTTATTTTTTATTAAAGGAAGCAGTGTGTACAAATAAACGATTATATAAGCAAACAACAAACATGTAATTATGGAGTACAACAGGGTACTGTCTTGGGATCCATTCTTTTTATAATTTATTTGAATGGTTTACTTAGACTTAACAACAAAGGTAGGTACTCTATTTTTCTTTGCAGGTGACACAGTAATAGTTTATACTGCTGACTCCTGGGAAGAAGTAAAGCTTAAAGCTAAGAAGGATGTAAAAGAAATAACTGAATGGTTCAAATTTCATAAACCAACAATTAACGTTGAAAAAACCAAATTAATGGCATATGAATCTAACTTATCTACATTTGATCATATAATGATAGATAACTTGCCAATTACATTCAATAGATCAGTAAAATATTTGGGAATCCATATAGACAGCTTTCTTAGGTTGAATGATTATATATCATCCAGTTACTAAAAAAGTAAGAGGGCTATTATTCCACTTTTACCAATTTCGAAGTTTAAACCTTTAGAAATACTTCAAAAACGATTTTTTTGGTCCTCCGTCGTATTGTTTCTACGCACCTCGGCTACACAACTTTACTCGCTCTTGCAAAATGTCATTTTCCGTCCTTGTGTCACAAATAACTATTAAAGATAATCTAAAAAAGTACACCTACCCTACTTACCAGTTATATTGTGAAGCCTAAATTCTTGATCCCCGCCAGCTATTCTGCAAAGCTGTACTTACATATGCCAGAAAAAATAGGCATTTGATTACAAGAGCACATCATAACTATAGACCAAAAAGTGCTAATAATGCATATGTTCCTTATGTTGAAAAATCAATCAGTAAAAGGTTTTTAAATTATTATATCCCAAAACTATATAATATATTACCTACATCTATTAAACACTTAAACTCATTTGAACTCTTTAAGGAAAAGTTTAAAAGTTGGATATTGTCGATTGATCTATTGCTGTTTCAGAACATTATTGGTTGAAACATAAAGCAATCCGAAATTGAATCAATGGATATCGATTTTGTATTATTTACAGTTATGTGTTACTCTTTCTAGTCCTAATATTACTTTGCATTTAAAACCTCTAATATTACCTATTGTTCTCTTTTTTGTTGTATTGCGCATGATCATCCAGTATGTATTTTATATTAAAGGTCGTTTATTCCGTTTATCTAGGTTCAAATATCTTTATCTCTGGAAGTATTTCCACAGACAGGATTTTAAAATCCTTGTGAATTATTATCATTTATTGAAGTAAAACTTCTTTAGACGCGGCTAGGGGTAACTCAGATTTATTTTCTAACGGAAGTAATTCTAACGGACGTGACGTCATGTTCTAACGTTAGATTCTACGTAACGCAAAAAACCTAACACGATTCCGCCTACTATACTAAATAAAAGTTAAATCTGTAATTGTATATTATGGTAGGCAACATAATATACATATTTTGCTGATCTGTCAAATTGACACCTTGTCAACCAAAATACATTGTTGATAAATAGTTTTACGCCTACAATTTTTGTATAAAATGTTTGTTTTAAATATGAATAAACAAAGTGGATTTGCTAATAAAAAAAGTGATGAAAAAATATTGAATGAAAATAAGTGAGTATTCCATATGCATACATTTTATTTTTGGTGTGTAATTACACTATTTATACCTATTATTTATACCTAGCTATTTTCGTTTTATAGACTTAAAAAGCTAAAAAGAAAAAGAAATTGTGAACGTCAAAGGGCATATTATCAGCGCCAGAAAGATTTAAAGTAAAATGAAAATGAGTGAGTACTCTATATACATACAATTTATTTTTGGTGTGTTATTACACTATTAATAGGTACCTAATTATTTATACCTAGCCATTCTCATTTTATAGTCTTAAAGAGCTAAAACAATTTAGTATAAATTTCTAAATCTATGTACATATATGCTAAACACACTTGAAACATGCATTGTCATCCAGTTCTTAGCTATCCTGAAAACTACAGAGCTCTAGGTAGTCGGGAAATTGGTTTAAATTTGATTACAAAATTCCACGGAATGAGAAAGAGAATGACAAAGAGACAAAGAACACGGCGAAAATATAAAAACTTTCTAATAAAAAACTTTCTAAAATAAAACATTATATCATTTTTTGTAAAGTATATAGACAATAAATATAATTGAATTGTAATCTCTTGGTGTGTTAGTTTTAGAAAAAAAAAATTGATCATACTGAATATTGTAATTTATATAAGCATCTAATTTCTGTTAACTTACTGTAGCTACTTGTTAATAAACATATTTTGAATTTGAATTTATTTTGCGATGATACGTAGGTACGTCAAACAAGTTTTACTTCAATCGCGCGTAAAGGTTACACGCACACTCTTTTTTTATTAATAATTGTGTATTGTAAATCACGACATTACTATGATTATAATTAAATCATTGCAACAATTGAATTATTATTATTATTATTATTATTATTATTATTATTATTATTATTATTATTATTATTATTATTATTATTATTATTATTATTATTATTATTATTATATATGGTGGTTTGCCATACTTTTGTGTATATATTATATTTTAGAGTTGCATTAGTATTTTTTAAAAATAATTTCCGCTGTTTTAACAAACTATTAAAGTTATACAGAACATATTAAATTTGCTTTAGGTTCTCCAATTATTATAATTTGTTAAATTTTTTAAACGCTTAACGTCACTCTCAAGAAATGGATGCATTAATTCAAACTTGTAATAAATCAACATTTACTTGGCGCTATATTTTCCGTGTAAATGCAACAAATGACGGGTAGCAGGTAACAAATTGTAGAACAAAATATAAGTCGGTTCACCAAGCTCGTTTTTGATATACGATAGGTTGTCGTGTTTCTTACACTTAATATAAGGACAACTCAATAATTTATTTTAATGTATATTTTTTTTAAATACTTATTATGTAAGACTATAGTATGAAAAAGTAAAGTGTATCTTTAACTTCAGACATCATAATCAAATTATTTTCATCAATCAATTTCCAAACCAGATTGGTACTGATGCCTAAACTACGATTATACAATTAAGAACATAACAAAACATTTGCTGCATATATTTAAATGGGCAATTACTTAATGTAAATATACCTATAGTGTAGTTGGGTTAACTAAATCTAATTGTATACATTACATTTATCAGGTATCTGATAGATAATTTGCACCCTTAAGCAGGAATTTTATTGGCGCTCAATATTATATTACGTAATTTAAAAAAATAACATTTATTTATATAATACAATGCAGTAGCAAAATATTAAAAATATATTTATATGTAATTTTTAATTCTATGTATCAAATTTTGTCAAAAAGTTTTTTAAATACAATTTTTGTATTGAACTTGGCTCAACTTTTTCACATTTATGTTATACTAGCTGTCCCGGCGGCATTTTCGGAATTCGCCGACACATTAACCGCTCGGATCAACTCGGGTGATGCGAATCTCAGACTCGTAAAGTCCCGACGTATTAGACTAATACGTCGGGGATTTACGTAAAATACATGAGCGGCATGCATCGTGAACTAAGTACTTATTTCTTTTTATTATAGTTTCTTGAACAGTCACAAGCTATCAAGTAAATATAAATAATAAATTTTCAATCTAAAATAGTAAAATGGATCCAGCGACATTACCAAATGTGCCTTACAAACATACATCATTGAATATGATTAGGTTGCAAATAAGTGATCAAAAAGATTTTGAGGTATGTAAATAGTATTTTTAGGTTAAGTTTGTCTAATATTATATTAAATTAAAATTATTTTTGTATGATGTAAGAATACGCATACCTTTTTGGTATTGTCCCTTTCTGACAAATTTCAAAGGTAACTAGATTGTTTTTTTAATTAAACACCCGATATTATATTTGCGGAACTTTAAAATCAAAAACGTAGGAAACATAATAATAATAGGAAAAAATAAATTATTTGAAATATAGGATCTTATTACGTTGAAGAATAAATAGAATCTTAAACTAATTGGTTTTTTGTTTCTTGTAGAAATGGTTGACTGAATTGGAAAATTCTCAAAAAGTAACATGGAGAATTTCAAAAACTTTTAAACTTGGTACTGAAAAGCCACGCATTATATTTAAAAGATTATATCACTGTCATTTTAACGTAAAACAAAAAAAGAAAAATGAAAATTCTAGAAAAAGAATTTCTAGAAACATAAACTGTCCAGCAAAGTTATCGGTTTCTATAAAGCGGTATAATCCAGACACAAAGTCAAAAAACAATGATGTTTATATGCCAAAATGGCCATGTATTGTGGAATTTCGAGATGAACATAATCATAATTTAAATTCTGCTGCTGCACTTAGAGAACGACCACTTGCTTTGGATGTAAAAAATCATATTATTGAGCTATTTGAGAAAGGTCACTCAGTAGCCTCTGCACATCACTCTTATATTTTGTCAATGATGGAGGAACACGGCGACAACTATGAAAATATTGTTATAGATAGACATTTTACTCCTACTAAAACAGATGTAGAGTCTATATGGAAAAGCCATTTCAAAAAAAATTATGGCGAAAAGACGGGAGAAAATATGTTATCTCATTTAGATAATATGCTTAGGATGTTAGGAGAAAAAAATGGTACTCTGTATAAAATAATTCGAAAAGAAGAACATTATGCCGTGGCACTTTGTACACCAATTATGCAAAGAGTTGCAACACTTCCCCAGTCGTCTGAGATTATGTTTGTTGATTCCACGGGCAATTGTGATACGCAAAATCATAAGGTTTACTATTTTATAACACAATCAGCTATTGGAGGATTACCTTTGGGTTGCATCCTTAGTAGCAGTCAACAATCAAATGTATTCATGGAAGCTGTGCGTGCCCTTTATGAAATTTTTCCCATTAAAATAAAACCAAAAGTTATTCTAACGGATGAAAGGAACGCCTTAAAAATAATTTGGCCTGATTCCTGTTATTTATTGTGTACTTTTCACGTTTTAAAAGCGTGTTGGAAATGGCTTAAATTAGGTAAGAACAAAATTTCTTCAAAGGACGTACAAAACTGCTACAAATATTTTCGAAATATTCTTGTATCCAAAACATATGAAGAGCTAGAAAATTCTTGTTTGGAATTTACAAAAAATTGCAAATATGATAATTTCACAAAATACGTAAGTAATATGATGGAGAGAGCTGACACTTGGTGCCTTTTATATCGGCAACATTTACCACTAAGGGGAACAGACACCAACAATTACATAGAAGTCGTATTTAGACTGCTAAAAGATATACCCTTGAAAAGGACAAAAGCATTTAATTTACCTCAACTTTGTGACTTTATTACTACCAACTTTGAATTTTATTATAAGCAACGAATTTTGGATATTTTACTAAAACGAGCGTCTAAGACAATTATTAGTCGTTATTTGCCTGATGAAAAGGACGTGACTGCTGAAAATATAGTTCAACTTAATGATTTTGAATATGAAGTAAAAAGTCATACCGATAGACATGTCACCTACATCGTTGATTTACTAATATTCAAGTGTACGTGTCCACAAGGATTTACTGGTAAACATTGTAAACATCAGGCAGCGGTTGTAAAAAAATTTAATATACATTCAGTTTTTAATACCTTATCAATAAATGTTAAATTCCATCTTTACCATATTGCCACCGGAAAACAGGCAGATGCACAACTATTTTCGCCAATTGAAAATATTTCAATGGACCAAAGCACTACTAAAGATGTTGATATGGATTCAGTTTCTTTACAAAATTGTAATTTTGCTGTGAATGTTGTTGGTGATAAAGTTGATGATACAAAGTACGAAGATCATGATATTGCCGAATTAAAAAAAAAATGGGAACAACACTCAAAAAAAATCATGGAATATTTGGATAGAAAACCATCAGTATTCTATCCTGCGATTAAGGAATATTTAAAGAATTGTGACAAACATGCTAACTCAGAGCAGACTTTATTATCTGGTTTGCATACTGCTTTTAAATACAGAGGCGTAGTCTGTAAGAGAAAACGACAGCAAGCTACACGAAAAAAAGGCAAAAATATAACTGTACAGCCTACATCAATTGGACGAAGAAAAACGAAAATGACAGGAAAGAAAGCAATGTGTGGTGGAAGAAAGTCTCAACATCCTAAAAAAACAATTAAAAAAGCACCCCATTCCCTGGCGACATGTGTTGAAAATAACGTGGGTTTAGGGGGAAATAAATCAAAAAAATAAAAATATTAGCTTTTGTTTTTAAGATTTTTAATTATTAATAAACTTTGCTTATTTTTATTTATATGTATCTATATAGTGAGTTTTTTTAGAACGATAAATGTAAATAAGTAATATTCGCCTTATGCCTTGTGTAATTTACAACAAAATGCACTGGCGCGCCAAATTTTAATTTTAAAACGGCATCTGGTTATAATTTTTTCTATGACGTTGATAGGATAGAAAATAATAACATTAAAGATGGTCATTACAATTTAAAATTTGACGTGTCCCAGGTTTTTTAATAAAATTTACATTTTTCCTTCTAACAAAACTCACTGTACATTATACATACATATTTTATTTAAAAAATACTGCCATTTAACGTTTCGTAAATTTCCGACGTATTAGTCTAATACGTCGGGTCTTTACGAGTCTGAGATTCGCATCACCCGAGTTGATCCGAGCGGCTAATGTGTCGGCGAATTCCGAAAATGCGTCCCGGCGTACTTCGTACCGCATAACAATGTCGTGACTTTTTTTCATTTTTCGTTTTTTCGAATTTTTATTATTTTGTTTTCAATGATTTTTTTTATTATATCATATATTCTCGTTATCAGGTTTATACTATTTTTTCGTTGTATTTTATAATTTATCGATTAAATATATTAGATATATACTGCGCCACCTTACGGTGGCGTTATATTATTTGTGTTTTAGAAAGGTATTTTTTGGCTTTATTTTTTCTGTTTTTTTTTAAATTTTCCATTTTCTTTTTGAGATTTTTTGACAAACAATTTTTTTATTTTTCGTAAAAAAAAAAAAAATAACATTTTTTTAATAAAAAGTATCCTATGTTACTTCTAATACCTCCAAGAATATGTGTACAAAGTTTCATGATGATCGGTTGAGTAGTTTTCGCGTGAAAGCGTAACAAACAAACTTACATTCACATTTATAATATTAGTAGGGATGATTGGTTATAGTTCTTGTGTTAATTTTTAAACTTTTACTTTTATTTTGTTTTCCTAATTTTATTCATACCTAGATTTTATTTTTCATTTTAAAATGCACTATATCTTTCAGTAATTTTGTAACCATAAGCAAAGAAATAAATTTAGAATAAAGTTTGTAAACTTTAAAAGCCAAACCAAAACTCAAAAAGAAGGTTAAAAGAATTATTTATATTAAGTAATATTTCCTTTAGAACCATTTTATGTTTGTCGATCGCAAATAAAGAATTCGGAGATTTTTCTTACGCTAAGCAACCAAAATGTTTTAAATTTAAGTTCAGAGTTTTATTTAATCAATTTGATTTTCAAATAATAAACATTTTATTTCTATGTAATGTAAAATCTTATATAAACAAAACAGATAATATATTTCATTTTATATCCGAAAAAAAACGCATTTAAACAGAAAGATGTACAGCATTTTCCATAAAATATACCTACTGTTGGGCAACTGACTTTAGATCCTGGAACGACCCAAGCTTTTAATTAAAAATGATATAAAAACCGATTTAGTCGAGTAAAGCCGTAGCGTGATAATATTTTGTATTGTATCTATCATACGGGTTTAAATAAAACAATATATTCACTTTTTTATAATTTAAATTTATTTTTTTTTGCTTTTTTAATTACTAATTATTTAAAATAAAATATTGTAACAAGCGGAGGTAAATTCCTCAGGAACCAGTGAAACCATATAATCCGACAGGTATTTTTCTCACCAAATTTAAGGGTTCGTATTTCCTCACTAACTCACTAGTAATAAAATAAAAAGAATTTAGATATTATTTAAGAATGTTTATTATGATTGTAAGCATCAGAATACAAGACATTCATTTCCTTACATTATAATAATAATTCACAATATAGATAATATGTTAAAAGTATAAATTATCATTTATTATTTATTATAATAAACGACACACTTTACAAAATCTATTCTTGTAATTTGATTAGACTGATATCTGATGAATTTTTTTTTAGATTTTTTAATTTCAGTTTAACTTGTTTATCTTTGATAGGTTTTATAATATGCAAACTTTGAATTTTAACATACGCATCTACCTGAAATTCTTTAATTTTTTTCTAAAAAAACGATGAATTAAAATGCGAATGAAAAGATTCGCAAGCATTTGTGGTGCGAATAACAGAAGGATTTGCCTCAGCCCATAAATAAGGAGGAAATAGGGCATTTTCGTCTATAGACGGTTCAACTATAAATAATCCACATATCTATCTAAAATTCCATTTTCTGGTTTATGTGACATTAAATCAAACACAAAACAATCTGAGCACTCTTCTGGTTTTATATATGTAAGGCCAAAAGTATGTTTGAGCCACTTGCCGACTTCAGACTTTTTTATACCAAGCTTGATGTAGATGAAATCTACAGCCATTCCTTTCAGTGTTCGGCCATATTTGAATGATTGCAGTATGTATAGCCTTTTCAAAATCTAAAAAATTTTACTGGGATAAAACTCAATTTCAAAAGATTCAAAAATTTCTGATTTTAACAAATAAAAGAGATTGTTGTAAGTTTCTGCTTTTTTGTGTGGCAGTAAACAGTATAATCTATACATATAATAAAACTGTAGGAATGTATATGTTTGTGCGCGCATCACATAAAAACTACTGATCCTATTCGAATGCGGTTTTCAAAGACGTATTTGGCTTCTTTCAAGTTAACATCTGGTGTATCAAACTTTCTCCCCCCCCCACCCCTTTAACGGGGTGAGGAAAGAAATTTTTATCAAAATTTAACACGCCACGCGAACGACGTCGCGGGTACATCGAAATAAAACCCAAAAATGTGGTTAGATTTTTTTGTCTGTCTGTCTGTATGTTTGTGCGTGCATCACATGAAAACTACTGATCAGATTCGAATGCGGTTTTCACAGATGTATTTGTCTTCTTTCAACTTAACAGCTGGTGTATATTTCTTTCCTATTCCTTAAATGGGGTGGGGTAAGAAATTTTTATACAACAATCACACGCCACGTGAACGACGTTGCGAGTACAACTGGTAAATGAATATAATGTTCATTAATTAGTCCAAGAATCGTAAATAATTGCAAATAATATTTGGTACAGTAAGAAAATGTGCCATCCATATAATATATATACGTATATATATATATATATATATATATATATATATATATATATATATATATATATATATATAGTTCTTTTTAGTTAACTTTCGGGAAGCGCCACAGGAATAGGTTAGGCAATGGATGAAAAGAGCCAGACGTGAGAGAAACTTTATTCCAAATATGCGAAATTTTCGGCGACTTTTTTCGCCTTCATCAGCGCCTAAAATGGGAGTTACAAGATTTGTAAGTATATAAAATATAGTATGATGTTAAAAACTTACAGAGAAAAGTGTTCTAATTTTCCTATTTTTTAGGTGTTCAAATACAACATAATTTGTACTATGCAAAAACAGTAATACAATAAAATTTTTCGGATATAACATTGTTTAATTTCCCGATATTAATTTTAAACAATTAAAGAGTTTTTACTATTGTAAAATTCGAAACGAAAACAGTAAACCACGAGGACATCGTGGAACGCAGAAACATGTATCCTTTTTATTTTTGTATTATTAAGACAAAGACAAAACATTTTAGGAATACACAGAGCGAACTCTGGGTAAGAGTTGCTAGGATACTCCTGTTGTTAGAGGCCACCTACGGTGACATTTGGATAGACCTTCGACAGGTGTCAGCCATTTATTATTTTAAGGTTAGGCCCTGGACATAAACACAAACAAAACACCACACAACAACCATAAAAAACATTGTTTTTCCACTCACGAAGCACCAATACTGCACTAATTTAGGTAATGTCCCCATGTCTGATCTTCTTCGTTAGATCCTGATGTACCAGGTAGGTGTAAATCAAACTCACACCTTCCACATCTTTTTTAGAATTCATCGAATTTTTGCACCCATTTATGTTACATAACATTTGAGTTACTAACATTCAAAATCTAGATTTAATAGCTAAGATTAAAATAGAGTGTAATTTGCCATTGGAGCCGACTTCAAGGAAATCGAAATCAGATGCCCAGTTGTTTCCAATTTTTTTTAAGAAATAAAGATTTTATTTCTTGGTTTTTGGTGCATTTTTTTAAGGAGGTTTAATTTTTTTAAAAAAGCTTTTATTATATATTAATTTTTATGTAATTAAGTACCACGTATAGTAAACAATATCATTAACTTTTGGATACCTACATTGATAATCTCTTGATTGGTTCGTAGAGACCATCTAATGGTTAAGGAACCTAATCTCTAATACTGTAATCCTTGGAGTACGTGGTAGAATTCGGAAACCCCGATTGTATTGTAGTCTAAAGTACCTTCACATAGTTACAGTATAGGTTATATTATATTCTGCACTATGCTTTTAAAGTTGTTGGCTACATAGACAGAGTTTTTAAGAAATGTTGTGTAGCCGAGGTGCGTAGCACCGAGGCGAAACAATACGAGCACTTGCAAAACATTTTCCGGACGTGTAACACACACTATTTTTTGGTCCGACTAATTTTTAATATTTTCAAAAGTTCTGTTATGTTCAAGACTTGACTGATTGTGCTACCTGAACTAAGACCACTGACTAGAAGACAGCCGACAGATATAAGCGCCACATTGGATGTTAAATATTATAGTTGTGTTGTTGTGTATTGTGTAATAACTTGTTTAATACTTAATATACGTGTTTAGCTTCAGCAGTTATTAGTGTTTTAATTAACATATGTTGCAAACACAACAAGTTCAAAAACTTTTTACTTTGTGACATACAAGATTAGATGTTTATATAAAGATGAGAGAATGAACTATTTTCATAAATTGACATAAATGTCAAATTTTAAAATACAAGTTGTGAGAGAAATTAAATGTAAATTAGAATCCTGCTTATCTTTAAAAAAAGTTATAGGTAAGTTTAGTATATTATACGCAGTTTTTAAATAAATTTAATTAAAATTTGTATTATTCATTATGTATTTTTGATGACTTAAAATTTAAACTCATAGCGCCATCTCTTTAGATAATCTAAAAGCTACTTTGCCGGCCTAGGCCGGAAAATGCCATTTTCCGGACAATTTTGAAGTAATTAATAGTACTGTTTCTGGACGGAGGACCAAAAAATTTATTTTATAAATATTCTTTCATTATTTTGACAAAATTATTATAAATATTATAAATATTCTTTCATTCATCGCATTATATATACGTATATGTTTCTTCTTCGTGAATTTTCAAGTTTAACTTCTTCTGACTTGGCATGAATACCTGGTGCAAATGGTCCACAAACACATTACCAACATAACTTCTTCTTAAAGTTTCGCTATTTAATGCTAGTTATCATATTACTCTCTTCTATCTTTTTCTATTAAAGAGGTCCCCCTCATCTTGTTGCCAACCTATACGCTAGTCAAAATATTTGATACTACACAGGTTGACAGCACTGATTAACCTTTTAGTTTATACAATATATATTTTTGCAATAAATATTTTTAGATTTTGATCGATAAGCGATATTTTGTAACATACGATTCGAAAGATAAAGAGTTTTATTGGTTCCAATTTATAGTATAGTAGGTCCATGCTTCAAGCATAAATTAATTCCCGTTCAAAATTTCTAAACCCAGACGCGTTCATAGAAGTACACCTGTTTTGTTAATATTTCAATTAAATCTAACAAAAAGTAGAAAAAAAAAATAATTTTAACTTATCAGGAGAGATAAAAGAATGTCGACTTTTGTCATTTCGGTGTAAAAGTGATACTTTTTAAATTTGTTATGACTTTTTCGTCACTTTTTTGATGTTCCGTAATTGTTAAACATTGTGAGAGGATTTTTATATTTTATTGAATAAACCTTGTAGTAAACCTTGTCGTGTTTTCTTATTTTAATATTTTATTATGGCCAACTACTGTTTATCTTTGCCAAGAATCAAAATAGCCAGTTAATGGAGTATATACCCGAACAATTATTAATTCCTTGGTATTAGTAAGGGGCAGCTACCGGGTCAAAAAATCAATTTTCCTGTTTTTGGAGTATAATTTAGCTTATCGCTCTTGCACAACGTATTATTTCTTTATATTATAGGCTGTATATAAAGGGCTATTTAGTAACTCCTTTAAGTGAATTTTTCAATAAAAAGGTAAAAAAATGTTATTTACCTAAAAGTGGAACAACAATAAAAATAGTATAACGACTTAATATTAATATTAATAAGTGTAAGATATAAATATCAGTTTTAAAGTAATTTCTAAATGTAGCTAACCCTTTTTTGTTTAAAGTAGCTTGTAACCATTTTTTATAGATGTTAATTGCTCGATAAAAGGTTAACTTTGGCGAACGGCAAATAAAAATAAATGGAACAAGATAATAGGTGCTATTTAAATAACCCGGTAGACTATTATTATGAAATTTGAAATCACACTTTAACTTGGGAACGAAAAACAAAAATAATAAAGAAAATACTTAAAATCCTTAACTTATATTTTGTGGTTTGAGGCAAAATTTCTTTTACAAGAAAATTTAAGATAAATGAAAATTAAGTTATATTTTCTTAATTTAAAAAGATATTAATAGGAACAACACACAAACACTAGTGTAAAATGAGAATATCTAATAAAACTTAACAATGTTTATTTAGTCGATGAATAAAATTAAAACAAAACATTAGACATAAGACAAAATGTAAAATAAAACACAAGACATAAAACAAATATTTCAATAAAAGAAATACATACAAAATATTTATAATAAGTGAATCTAAAGGTAATAGTCATTTATTGATAACAGCTAAGATAAAATTTTGCTATCTATGTATACAAAAAAAGTGACAGGTGTCAAGGGACACCCGGATGGAACGAAGTTCCTTTCGATTAATTAGTGAAGGAATTGTAATTTGTAAACACAACAGAGTGTTTATACATACATAAGCATTTATTAGGTGAAAGGTAAACTGCGCAGAGAACCTATTAAAATAATTGATAGTCAAAAAAGGTACAAGTAAACTGCGAAGATACCGCTCTCCAGTTGAGAGGTTAACTGCGAAGAAAGAAAAAGGTGGGTACCTGATGTTCAAGTAGTTAAATAAAAGTTGTTACATGTAATAAAAATCAACCAAGTTTATTTATACACTACAATATTTACATTCTACAATTTTTTTTAAATAAAACAAAAATATTATTTCATTCATCATGGCACATGAGTTTTTCCAATGTATGAAACGCTTTTTACAAAATTAAACATTACCTATTGCATTATGAATAGCCTGCTCAAAATCTGCAACGACGAATTTTGGGTTGAAAACACAATTCAACTGAAGGCATGTAGGTACTTTGCAAGTGTCTAAATAAAGTGGTATAAGAAGCCGTTGTTTTATCGGGCAACAAGCAAAACGCGAAAGGTAAATAATGTCCGTTGTTAATCACATGAATTGTGAATAACTGACAAAAAAAATTTGTGCAATAGTGAAAGGTTCCATCTACATTCACACAAATACCGCAAGTTTGTAGCACACGAAAACACAACAATACATAAGCATTTATTAGGTGAAAGGTAAACTGCGCAGAGAACCTATTAAAATAATTGATAGTCAAAAAAGGTACAAGTAAACTGCGAAGATACCGCTCTCCAGTTGAGAGGTTAACTGCGAAGAAAGAAAAAGGTGGGTACCTGATGTTCAGGTAGTTAAATAAAAGTCGTTACATGTAATAAAAATCAACCAACTTTATTTATACACTACAATATTTACATTCTACAATTTTTTTAAAATAAAACAAAAATATTATTTCATTCATCATGGCACATGAGTTTTTCCAATGTATGAAACGCTTTTTACAAAATTAAACATTACCTATTGCATTATGAATAGCCTGCTCAAAATCTGCAACGACGAATTTTGGGTTGAAAACACAATTCAACTGAAGGCATGTATGTACTTTGCAAGTGTCTAAATAAAGTGGTATAAGAAGCCGTTGTTTTATCGGGCAACAAGCAAAACGCGAAAGGTAAATAATGTCCGTTGTTAATCACATGAATTGTAAATAACTGACAAAAAAAATTTGTGCAATAGTGAAAGGTTCCATCTACATTCACACAAATACCGCAAGTTTGTAGCACACGAAAACACAACAATATTAATTTGTCTGTTCATCACAAATTGGCATAAAATTTTCAGATTTAATAGTTTTCAAATTTGATGTCTTTAAAACCTGGAAAACTTCCTCTAACGACTTTGGTAGCTTAGGCTGAAGCTTACGCCGGGCATTGTATATATTTTTCCTGATAAGGGACATACTTGATGTGTTCATATTTTCCAAATGACCGACGTTTTCCTTTAAAACGGAATGACTTATTTTGGAAGGCCGCTCTGAAATATCAGTGAAAGCTTTTCGTTTGGCACTATTGCTAATTTTTTTCCTGCTGTTTGTCTTGTCACTGTTACCTTCATGGCTGTGTTGAGTCTCCTTCCGGCTAATAATGGAATTTTCGCAAATTGTATATAATTTAGCGTTGCAATTTTTATTTGTACATCTCCAAAAGGTTTCACCAGAGTTTTTTAAAACATTTTTTTTTGAAAAAGTATATCCACTGTAAAGTATTAGAATATTTCCACGTTCACTTGTAATAAATTCAAAATTTTCCATATTTTATTTTAGATATATCTATTACACTATTAACATCTAAAACTTAAACTGTGCTGGTAACTTTATTAATCAATAATTGTCGTCAACAAAACTGAAATATACCTCTTTTATCCTAATTGCATTTTAAATATAAATTATTACCGAAAAGTACATCCCCTCTGTAGGTACCTGGCTAAGATCTCCGCAATTTACCTATCAAAATTTTAACCACCAGTTTTGACCCTTCGCAGTTTACCTGTACCGAAAAGATTAAATTCGCAATTTACCATCCCCGATTTATTATTGTCTGTATGAAATCTCTACTTACCTAAGTCCATCAGCAATATCTGGAAATTTTGGAGAAACACTGTCAGGATACATTATTGTTATTATTGTTATTATTTTATTATTTATTATCTACAAAAAACCTGTATAAACTTTTAACAAAGTCACGACACTACACTGTTCAAAGCAAAATAGTTAATCCATTATTACCTAAATATTTTCAACAGTTCGTTTCTTTTAACAAAAGTGTCCATTCATACAATACCAGAGGTTTAGATGACATACATATACCAAGAATTACTTTTTATTTTAATTTAATTTAAAACAGGAATTAACAATTTAATACAAAATTTTAAAATATTTGACAGTAACTGACAGTTAAGGTAATTTGACGTACCTAACTAGTCAAGTAACGAACTATTTTTAAAATGTTTATGAATTTATTAATTTATAAAAACAGGATGAAATAAAATATAATACTATTATAGGTACTTATTTTTTTTCTACAGTATTTTCTTTTTAATGTAAATTTTCTTTTAATTTAAATTAATGTCTTTTTAATTGTACCTTTATTAGTATTTATGTATATTGGGGTTTCCTATTTAAATAAAGATATATCTATCTATCAGAGAGAGAGAGAGAGAGAGAGAGAGAGAGAGAGACAGACAGAGAAACATGCGTGTGTCGTGTCGGTCGTGTCGTGTCGTGACATTTTTGGGTCTGAATTTTTTTCGGCTAGTCTCAGTCGTAACGCGCTAAAAGCTAAAAAGTTAAGATATGCTTTGCTTAAAAGAAATATAAGTTAAAGAAAAATATTTAAAATAATCTTTCACCTAATAGCTTCTTCTATTAACTAACTTGAATTAATTAAGTACTTATTTTAAAGTTAAATTTAAAAACTACAATAAGTAGATACAATTACAGGTATAAAAAAAACAGATTGTTTTTAGGTAGATACGCCTCTGCTCACTGGTAAAAACACTGAAGTTTTTTTATAGTGTGAAACAAATTTAAAAGTTTTTAAAGAAATAATGTTTAACGAAAGCAGTTTGTCTTCTGGATAATAGGAAAAAGGTAAAGATATAAAAAACTTACGGTGGGCTACCAAAGTGCTTATTTGATAAATTGAGAAAAGGTATTAATCACAAATCCAGATCTCGTAGATACCAGGATTAACAGGTAAAGATAAAACGATAATTCGACTGATGACAATTCACATTTACCAAGGATTTAATGGATGTAATATTAATAACTATATCGGGAAACTTTACCACTCTTCTCTAATGTAACACTAGAAGCACAAATTAAACTACGTAAGTTAAAAAAGACTAAAGAAATTTGACTAGAGATTTGTCGCAAGACTAAATCAAAAGTGTTTAAAGTTGGTGCAATGTGTATTTAAAGACGGAAATTTTTACGAACCCTACGGAGGTAAGAAAATTAATCTGATTGGTCCATTTATTGTTTTGCACCCAAAACTTAAATCATAATGAATATGTGTCTTTTCGCACGTAGACCATATTCTTCGTGATTTTAAGAAAGTATGAAAAGTTTTAAGCAACACGACCGTATTATATATAAAAAAGAGTTAATTTAAAAAAAAATTAAAGTAAGGTTCTTAAAGATAATAATAAATTTCCTGCTATAACAATAGAACCAAGTTAATTAACCTTTGGAGCAACAATTTTTTAAAGTATGCGTGTCTGAACTTCTTTTTTCTAACATTGTTTTATAGAGTAAGGCAAATATAGGCAAGCAGATCTGAGCAAAAGTACATGCATATATGCAATCTTTTAATGGACAAAAAAAATAATTTAAGGGCTTACTAACCTCAGCGGTTTAAAATATATACAGTAGGTGCAAATGTACAGCAGGGAACCTAAAACATTAAAATACTTAATGTGCAATGCTAAGGCACTAGATCGCAAGTGTAACTCTTGTATAAATTGGTACAATTTATCAAAATATCTGAATTGGTGACCATGGACCACCGAAAAAAACCTAATTTGGTGCAGGATGGACGGTCTGCAGGCCATCCTTTGCCATTAATTTCAGACATGAAAAATATATATTTTTTGCTGTTTTCAGCTGCTTGAGCTCAAGAAGGTATTTCTTCTAAATATTTTAATCTCTCTGAGTTAAAAAAAATAATTTTTTTAAAAGCTTTATCTTATTAATGCATTGAGCGATATTGATGTACGAGGCAGCAATAGACGCAATTTTTTGAGATCTACTAATGTTATTTTTAGTATAAAATTGATCAGTCAAAAGAATCTCATAGTTATTGTGAAAAAACATTTTTTTATTTTTCGACGATTTTTCACGAACAAATTAATCGATTATGATTTAAAAAATGGTATTCGACGTTATTATTTGAGGTTAAAAACTGATTAAGTTATATAATTGATCGGTGTAACCGCTAAAAAGTTATTCTTTAGAAACATCAATTTTAAATTTTTTCAATTTTTTTTTTATTTCACGGAATCTATTTTAAATTTTCAGGAGGTATAAGTCTCGTTTCGATTGGTCAAGTCATTTAAAAGTTATAACATACATAATTTATAGGTGTTCATCGTGTCCGAATTTGCTCCTTTCCAAAATTCGCTTGCAATTGACATTTCCGTACTAACATTTGAGTTCAGCCTTCTTTTTGAAAATGCGGCCTCAAGCTGAATCTTGCAGGTCAGAAGTGGACTGACTGGGTTGGTCTAGTTATACTAATGTGTTGTTGACAGACTGGCTGTGTTGTATTCGGTGTTGTGACTGAGACTGCACACTTAGAGTTGCTGTGGTGGTGTTCGTTGGAAGGTACGTAGTGTTGGTTCTGTCACCCGAGTGTTTTTGCGCATGTAACTGGATATGTATGTAAAGAGTAGCTAAGTTGGATGGAGAAAAATATTTTCGTGCTCTAAACAGTTTCTTCGTGTGTCCTCTTAATCGGCATTGCCAGCTTAATATTTCTGTTATAATTTAAAGATTCTTCTTAAGGTTAAGACAGCTGTGAGATCTCTTTTGGTTATAGTTTCCCAGGAGCGTCTTTAATTGTCTTAGCCCTTCTAGATCATTTCAGTACTTGGATTTTTCGCTATCCATTTTTTTCCTTAGTTTTCCTAAGATTCTACTGCTGATTCCGCAGGATGGTTCTAGCCCTAGGTATGTGGTTTTAGCTCCTTCTTTTGCCAGCTTGTCTGCTGTTTCGTTTTCTTCTATTTATATGTATCCTGGAACCCATAGGAGAGTAACAGTGTTATTCTGTCCTAGGTCGTTTAATTTGCCTAGGCATTCCCAGACCATTTTTAAACTTATTTTGTATAAGTTTAGAGCTTTGATGGCTGCTTGACTATCTGACATGATCATACCTGTATTAGGTGTAAAAGGGCATAATGTCTTTCTAGCGCTTGAATTCACATAGATGACACTTTTAATTCATTTGGTATTTCATGCCAAGTCTTTTTTGCCTCTTTTCTTTGGTTGTGTCTAAGATACATACGAGGTCTGTCCTAAAAATATCCGACTTGCATGTAAAGCTTCTCGCCAAAGTTTTCTAGTGACGCGAAGGTTAACAGTAAAGCCTATTTATTATTTACTTGCTAATACCTGCTGGGCGTTTAGTTAATGAGCAACGTGTGTTTGTTTTCTAAATGTTTTTTAAGTTCGTCGGATTTTCAAGCAGCTAGAATTGAGCAACGAATTTGCATCAAGATTAAAAATGTCGTTTAAAGGACACAGAGTCGACACCAAGAAGACTGTTAAAACCAATGCGACAAATGCACTAAAGGCGATTTTAATAAGTGACTTTTAAGACTGCTTTGGAATAATTGATATGAGCGTTTTGTTCGCCGAAAAATAAAAGCAGTTCGAATACTTTTGTGACAGACTTCATACATAGGTAAACACACACCTACATACATACAGACATACGGATTTCATCGTGGGAATAGTAAGGATGGCTTCCTAGGACCTCAAAACGTAGAGATCTGGTGAAAACTCGATTTTTTTAAATCAGGGTAAAACCAATTTCAATTATTATCGCAGAAAGTTAAAAAAGCTGATATGTCAACACGAGTATCAAATAACGTACTTACTGATATTCTTTTGGGTAATTAATTATTTATATCAATTTTAAAATTGTGTTATCTAATAAACAAAGACATTTTTTGATGTGTTGCCATTAAACATGTAATTAACGTACTCTGATATATATTTAGTTTTAAATAATAATAAATTGTTAAATTATTTGTTGGAATTATGATTCTATAATGATTTGAGCAAGGTTATTAAATTCATTTAGACAACACTGTTAAAATCAGTAAAAACATATTTTTTAGATAAATATTGTTTTATTTGATCATAATTTACTGTGTTGTCAACTCTGTAACGTAGCTCTTGGAGTTAAATTCAGTTACACATGTTGCATACAGTGCCTCGGGTGCTGTTTTTTTCCCTATTACATGTTTGAATATAAGTTTTAGTTATATTACCTTGTTTGTATATGCACAAATGCATGCACGAATAGGCAATTTAAAATAGAGGATACATTCTGTTTTTTTAAATATTACATTTTAAAACTAGTGAATAGCTATTATACTGCATATAGTGTTTGAAAGTTGGATTTATTTTACTGGTTCGTAGAACAATAATCATTCGAATGGAGTTTTCGTGTAATAAAAACACAGATTATTGGCATGGTCCGTTGGACCCTGCTGAAATTAGTTAATGGATTGTTAAATGGACCAGATTAGGGTTATTTATTTTTTTTATTCCGACTTTAATTAATATAGTTTTGCATTATTTGTTTTCCTTTTTTATTTAAATTAATTCCCTACAGAGATATTTTTCTAAAAACATTCTAAAATATAAATTATAATTAGGTAACTTTAGCATAACAATATAGTTTTGTAAATACTAATTAATTTTATTTATTCGAGTGCTAAAAATCCACTTATCTCGGGGTTGCGAATTCTGCACTTATAAAAATCGATCATTATCACAAAAAAAATCTATGTCCGGGCAAACTAACATAATTTTAATCGAAATTCGGAAAAATTAATACCTGGACTAGCCCAACGGGAAATGGTTAAGGGGGTTACTAACATAAAAAAAAAAAAATAAATGAACCCTTGGGGACTAACTTAAGGGGGGGAGGTTAAGTAAAAAAATCTGCGGCAGTAGTTTGGTCGCGTTTAAAAGATAAAAAAATTTAACTACAGCAACAGTTCATAATGCATGTGCAACTGCATACAGAAAACAGTCAGCGATAACTGCTGCTAAAAAGATTGGACTAAAACACTTGCAGAAGGTAAAGACATTATGCAAAATGTCTTTGATTCTTTCAAAATTATAGTTAAGTATAATTTTTAACTTCCCGCTAAAAAAAATTTTTTTTTAAAATCGGGAAGTTATTGGTTTTACCCCGTTTTTCGAAAATCGAGTTTTCATCGGATCTCAACGTTTTGAGGTCTTAGGAACCTCCCCTGACTATTTTTACGACGGTGTCTGTATGTCTGTATGTACGTGTGGATGTGTGTGTGTGTGTGTGTGTGTGTGTGTGTGTGTGTGTGTGTGTGTGGATGTATGTAAACTTCTTAAAACTTTTGAACAGCTAGACCGATCGGAATGAAATAAAAAGCATTTTAAAGAGTTCCATCTAACTTAGATTCCCTGTAAGTTTGAACCGATTCGAGCTGGTAGATTTCAAAAAATTTCAAAATAACCAAAAAAAAAACAATTGATAAAAATGATGTTTTTTGGGCATATCTTTTTGGCTATTGCATCGATCAATTTCATAACCTAATCAGCTCTCAAGCTTAAAAAGCCACGTCGAATGCCGGTTAATTCGTTCGTGAGATATCGTTCTCGAAAAATTTCAAAAAAAGTGTTTGTTTTTCAATAACTTGGAGATTTTTTGACTAACCGATTTTGCACTCCCGGTAACGTTTTTAGGTGTCAAAAAACTGCGTCGAATGCCATCTTGAACATCAAAATCGAATAAGGCGTTAAAAAGTTATGGCTTTTTAAACATTTCAAAAAAAGTCAAAAACGTCAAAATACGTCACGTTACTATAGCTTTGCGGTTAAAACTAGCGGGAAGTTGCAAGGATGGCCTTTAAGGTCAACCTCTTTTCGAGTTTTTTTTATTATATACATCAAAAAAAGAAGAAAAAAAAAAGTTTAAAAAATTTAAGAAAATTCGATTTAAGTATACATCAAAAAAAGAAGAAAAAACAAAGTTTAAAAAATTTAAGAAAATTCGATTTTTTGCATTTTCTTGGAAAATTTTAAGGTTATGGTAAAAATGACCTCTACAAATCTTGTGTCATTTTATAAAATCTACAACTTTTATTTGATACTAGTTTTCGTTAAACGTCAATTTTAGCCGAAAAGTGCATGAAATAATCATTACTTTATTCACCCTCCAAAAACAACCCGTTACTTCCCCTAAATGTTGGAGCAATTATTAACAACAAAATAAGATTTCTTTAGTATTTTTTCCCGTAGAATTTATTGGTGAAGTTATTTTTAAGAATTAATTAAAATTTAAACGAAATTATCAACAATTACTGAAAAAAAATTTTCAAACTTGAGTTTTTGCGTTTATTGCATTTTTTAGCATATTCTTAAACGGAAGCTATATTGGTTTTCTATTTTATTAAAAAGTAAACGTTAAAACAAACAAAATGAGCTTTGCAAAATCCATTTACAATAATTTTTTACTGGAGAATTTTTGTCTGAAAAATGGGTTCTTTTTTTTTTTTGAAAAAGTTCAAAGTTAAACATTTTTTATTATTTTTTTTTGAAATTTTTTTTGGTTATTTATAATATATCCAGGTATCATTTCTCGAAATTTTATATTAATCCATTAAATTTTACAAAAATGAAAAATGAAAAACGAAAATTTTGTTATTGTTTGGGAAATTTGCAAATTTCTCGATAATTTTGAGGTTATGTTAAAAAGTACATTTAACAAAAATTGAAGATCTTTTTAGTACCTACAAATTTGCTGTTAAACATTTTTGTCTCCGGCATTAAATTTTCTCAGAAAACGCGACCAAACTACCGCCCGCAGATTTTTTTCACTTAACCTCCTCCCCTAAGTTAGTCCCCAAGGGCCGTGGGTTCATTTTTTTTTATGTGAGTATCCGTTGTGCTAGTCCAGGTATTAATTTTTCCGTGCTCAAAGTTAGTTTGCCTGGACTACTATCTAAATAAGAGACAATGACTAGTTTTTTTTTAAATCTATACAAATAAACATGAATAATTGCTGTTCGTTAGTCTGGCTAAAACACACGAACAGCTGGACCGATTTAACTAATTTTGATTTGGAATTATTTGTGGAGGTTAAAAGAAGTTTTAAACGGTTTTATTTTTTAATACAAGGGTACCTATTTAAAAAAAGAGCGAAAAAGAAATAAAAACACGATAAAAACGATAATAAATAAGAAAAATTATTAAGATGTATCCACCATTTTCTAGATGTTGATGGCTCACCAGGGGTAATCAGATTGCGAACATTATTTAGGGGGTAATAGGAGAGCGAGTCGTGGATCGGAGGATCAATTGGGCCAATATTGAAGGAAAAGAAATATTTAGAGACAAACTGAAATTATCGTAACCGAAAATCGGTAAAGGGCGCCACTTATCTTTTTAGAAATAAATAGGAGAAAAGATAAGAAACCTATTTAGTAAGAAATCTATTAAACTAAGAACAGTTAGGAACACCCTTTGATTAGAAATGTTATATATTCAAGACTTACCTTATGGGTCTCAAAATTCCTTGAATCCTTATATTTAATATTCTTAATATTTAATTTATGTTATTTTTAATAAAATTGAAGTCATTTACAAATAAAAAATCGTATTTTAAACATTTGCTGGAATGATAAAAAATAATAGAACTCAAATATTTAAGTACCTAACAAAATATCAAAACAATGTATTTAATAAATATAATTAAGCAACTATTAGGTACCTGTAAAATACATGATAAATACATTTATCAAGGATCATAACCGCTAATTAAAAAAGTATGGTTTATTTACTAAAAAAAAATGGAGAAATTCCTGATGTTCGAAATGATCAAGAAAATTAGAAAAAAACATAAGAAAATTCTGGATACGAATGTATTCCTAAAGTTTCAAAATACTTATATAGTTATAATTAATACATACTTATAAAAGTATAATTCTCGGACCAAGTACGTATTAATGAAGTAAGCGCTACAGTTAACGTGACGCATGATATTAGAAAGTATTATTATAAATTTAAAAAAAATGCACTTTGCAATATATAGCTGTTTTATAATTTTTTTCTGCTCCAGAAAAAATATAAAATTGGTCAAAATTTGTTTATAACAAATTATTAAACTAATATACAATTAAATAATTAATAAAAAATAAATAATAAATAATGATTTTTAAAAGCAAAATAATTTCTTAATAAATTATTTAAACAATCAAAATATAAACAAAAACGATTTTAAACAATTAAAAATTGAAATAAAGAAAATATTTTTGGTTAAAAATCATATTTTCTGGACAACAAATTAACAAAAAAAAATTTTTCAAAAATGTTCAATTTTTCTATTTGTTTAAAACAATTTTATAAACAAATTACGTAAAAAATTAAAAACCTATGTTAATTACTGCCATTGTTTAATATTAAAACAGGCATGACTAAATAGTAATTAAAATAGTTATTTATGAAACAGTTCGTGAAGTATGCTTTTTGCGCACGCACGCGATGTTTAGAGCACGAGCGAAGCGAGTGCTATATACCGCGTAAGTGCGCAAAAAGCACTTCACACACAGTTTCATACAATATTTTATCTACGATAATCAAATAAAAAATAATTACAAGAAAGCAATTTATTTTCAATTTATTTACAAGATACTAACAAAACTAATGCTCTCATAGCAACACCATGGCAACGCGAATGCTAAGGATATTTGATTATATGAAAGTGTGTCAAAAAACAGTGCGAAAAAGTAAATCCCATTTAAAATACATTGTTACTTTACGCACACTTTCAATCCTTCATGCACTGCTGTCTATAATGACAGTTTTCACGAACTAAAAATTGATACATAATATGAGGTAGAGTTGATAAAATAATAATTTATCAACTTTTTTTGCATTAGTTATGAAAAATCATAATTAAAAAATTATTAAACTTTTATGAATATTTATCTTGTAAAGTATAGGTACATATGAAAAGGGCTCCACAAAGTTTCAAATTTTTAAGCCAATTATTTATACCTTTTATCCCATTGTTTATGCCAACAGGGATTAGGAAAAAATTTGTTAGTTAACAATTAAATAACTTTTTGAAAAACAGTGATAAAATGTTTTTCAACTGAGTTAGATTCTTTTAAGTGTTAGGTAAATACTAGATTTTTTTTTATTTTTAAAATAACATTTTATGTCATACAAAAAAATATGCGGCGCGCGCATGCCGTAAAAGCCGCGCGGAGCCCTACTTTCAACGTCAAATTAAAATTATAAATAATGTTGATAGTGCTCCAGGAGTCGGGACTTATTTTCGGAAATTTCCTCTTTTTTAACAAGCTTTTTTCAAAATTGCTTGAATATTAATATTTTTCGAGTTATTAACAAAACGTACCTACATATCTTTTTTTTTTTCATCTTATTTTGTTAATAACAATTGCAGTTTTTTGCCTGCACACTTTTCATTGAAAAATATTTTTCTAGAGCTGATTTCGAATCCAATGAGCTATCGCTCTTATTTTTAGGACCTTATTTTAATTTTTCACGTTTTTGAAGATGTTGACTAGAGTACTGTCTATTAAATAAGAAGACTGCGCGCCTAGAGGGCGCTCTAGGGGCCTGAAAATAGTGCGTTGAGTATCTTTACTATACACCAGACCAGGTTTTCGTCACTATTATAGTATATGTGCAGTAGTGGTTTGAAACGAACGTGCTTTTTTCACGTGCTGAAAAACATCTTTGACGAAAAACAGGAGCAACGTATCAATCTCAATTTCTCGTTATTGAAAAAAAAACTCCGACTGAGTGCTATAAAAAAGAGGCCTATAGGGACAATTCTTAATCTCGTGCGCGTGTTTTTAAGAGGTAAAAGGGCTGAAGTAAGCGTAGAGAAAGCACTAATGATGACCAGCGCCCAGGTTACCCTGTCACTATTTCACCACCGGCAACAGTAAACAAAATTAACCAAATTGTGCGTGCAGATCGTTGAATGAGCATCCAGACGATTGCCTAGGATGTAAACGCCGATAAAAAAACGGTTAAAAAAATTTACACGAGGAATTGCACAAAACAAAAGTCAAAATTTGGTGCCAAAAAACCGGACTTTCCACCAAAAGCTCCTGCTTCAATAGGTCTGCTCATATTTCCTTGAAAGGTTAAAAAAAAAACCTGTACTGCTGAAAAACAACGAAACCTGTATTTTTCAATACCATATTGAAACAAAGCTGCAATTGATGCATTGGCGAAAAATCATGATCAGCAACAATGCAAGAACGAGTTCGTAAGAAACAGCTCCAGTTGTGGAAGAACAACTCGTGGATTTTTCACCAGAACAACGCACTTAACCTTAACGCGCTATCTGTAAAGCAGTATTTGGTCAATAAACGCACCCCAGTGCTCAAACACGCGCCGTACTCACTAGATTTGGCACCGTATGACTTTTTTTTGTTTCTGAAGATAAAATCTGCTTTGAAAAAAACCGATTTAAGTCGATAGTAGCGGTAAAGCAAAAAACAGAAGAGCTTTTAAATGCCCTCACTCAAGAAAACTTCCAGCACTGCTTTGATCCATTAAAAAACGAATGGAAAGGTGTGTAGCGAGGAAAGGAAATTATATCTGTTGGAAGCATTCGAATGTAGAGTAATTTTTATGATAAAATCCTTTTTCGTAACCATTTTCGTTATTTAATAGTCAAACCTCGTATTAGAATAGTAAAAACCCGTTTGTATAACATCAACTTTGAGATTTTTCTTGTTGTCTATATTTCATTTTTTCTTGTGTTGTAGTTGTAATTTTTTTTAGGTGAGTTTAAAATAAGGTTTTTCATGTCCAACATTACATTCGTTTAAAAACAAAAATTAACAAAGAGATTTCGTTCAAAGGCTGGTCACTCTAAAAAAAAACAATAGTTGTTTGTCATTGCACGCGGGCTGAAAGCCTTTTTGATTCAACAATTCGGGCTTATTCCTGTTAATTACATGTTTTGTTTAATTAAATTGGCTTTTCATTTAACGCTTGGCAGCCCGATTTGATGAGAATTTTGCAAACTTGCCGGGCATTATATTCAACAGCATAAACTTTTAAATTAACTACTTTATCAGCTCCCCTTGTTTTAAACACAATTGTGTCTGTTGTTTTCATTTAGATATTGATCGCTTTTTATACATGCTTTGAATAATGACATAAATATATTGTTTGTTTTTCTAGGTTTAAGTTTTAGTTATATAGAAAATAACATTTAGTAAAGTATAATACAAAAAGTTTTATTTGACTGCATAGTAAATCCATAAAAAAGTTTTCTCACTTACTTTCTTAATAAAACCTCTAAAACAAGTTTTTCTTACCAAAAGCATATTTGATATTAAACATTTTATAATTAGATCATAAATCCCATTAAAAACACAAAAGCCCTTAACCAACAACTTTGATTATTTTACACTTAAATTCAAAATAAAGACATTAATAAAAACAAAAGGCTTTAGAAAAACCATTATAATGATTAATCACCTTGAAGAGATAATAGTTATTTATGTATCAAGGGCATAAAACAGGCGTTTATGGACCACAACGTGTAAATAAGAGCCCGAGCCGCAGGCGAGGGCTATTAACACGTAAGGTGATTACGCCCGAAATACAAACAAACTTTTATGCACGACTGTTTTAATAATCATTTATTAAAAAAATTGCAAGATTGTTTTAATAATAAAACTTATAAAGGATATTTTTTCTTTTTATTTTTTGTGAACAATTTAATATAACTAAATGTCATTTCAAGTTGCATGAATTTTATACCTCGAACCTCGATATTATTAACAACTTACCATGTATAACCATTCACCGAATAATTTGTATTCATTCGTTATTTAAAATAAATAATTTGATTGAAACTAATATGCACAGAGGCTAGAAATAATATTTTAAAACAATAATCTATATACCTATAGCAACAAAGTCAAAATAGGTGGTGGCCATTTTTATTTAGACTCATTGTCAGTTTAGATAATTGCAAGTATCTCAATATAACATTTTTAAAGAAGTTGTTTTATATAATGAAAAGTAGTGACCATTAAATATTTTTGGGAACACCACCCGAAATTTTTTAATGCAGCAGAAGATGAAAAATATTCTCACGTTAATAAAAGTTTGTGTTTTACTAATCAGGTATCAATTTTTTAAGATAAAAATTACTTTACCGCCCGCCATTTACACTTTACCGCCCGGCGGACGCTAAAGTGGCACTTTATGCCCGCTAAATATATATAATAATCTGTACTTTACCGCCCGATCGTGCATAATAGTTATTTATGTATCAAGGGCGTAAAATAGGCGTTTACGGACCGCAACGTGTAAATAAGAGCCCGAGCCGCAGGCTAGGACTATTAACACGTAAGGTACATAAACGCTGTTTACGCAGGAAATACATACAAACTTTTATGCACGACCGATTTAATAATCATTTATAAAAAAAATTGCACTGTCAATTGAAAAAAGTCAAGTGTCAAATGGCAGCTGTCAATTGACAAAAGTCTACTGTCAAATGTTAAATATCAACTGTCAAATGCCAACTGTCAACTGTCAAATGTCAAATGTCAACTGTCAGATGTCAACTGTCAAATGTCAACTGTCAAATGTCAACTGTCAAATGTCAAATGTCAACTGTCAAATGTCAAATGTCAAATGTCAACTGTCAACTGTCAAATGTCAACTGTCAAATGTCAACTGTCAACTGTCAAATGTCAACTGTCAAATGTCAAATTGCAACTATCAAATGTCAACTGCCAACTGTCAAATATCAAACGTCAACTGTCAAGTCCCAACTGTCAAATGCCAAATTTGAAATGGCAAATCTTTACTGTCAAATGTAAAATATTATCTGTCAGCTGTCAAATGTCAACGGTCAATGTCGACGATTGTTTTAATAATAAAACTTATAAAGAATATTTTATATTTTTGTTTTTTGTGAACAATTTAATATAAATGCGATTTCAACTTGCATGAAATCATTCACCTAATAATTAGTATTCATTCGTTATTTAAAATAAATAATTTGATTGAAAGTAATATGCACAGAGGCTAGAGATAATATTTTAAAACACTGCTTGTGCTTCCCAACTGTCTTTGGTAACTATTTTTGAATCTTATGGTCTCTCAATGCACGTTGACTCCCCAACTAGGATCACGAAAACCTCTGCCACCATTATAGACTACGTTGTTTCCGACTTTTCGCCTCCTGATGTCGATTCTTTGGTTATCAGCCCAGGGCTTTCTGATCATGAAGCGGTTTTCACCAAGTTCTCTATTCCATCTAAAACTTCAATTAAAGCTCGGCGTTTGGGTAGGATTTTCTCTGCTAAAAACTTTGAAAAGTTTTATAATTTATGTCTATCTACCGACTGGAACTTTCTGTCCAATGATATCAACTCAAACTACAGTAAATTTTTAAACAAAATTGTTAACCCTTTTAAGAAAGCCTTTCCTCTTAAACCCATTAAATCCAAACGTCATAAACCTTGGACTACTAAAGGTATACGTAATTCTGCCAAGAATATGCGCTCCTTATTATACATCAAGAAATTTACTGCTAACATCCATGTCACCGAATATATAAAAAAATATAGGAATGTTTATTTAAAAATAATAAAAATAGCTAAACAACGGTATTACCAACATAAACTAGATAGTTCCAAAAATGTTTCTAAAGAGACTTGGTCCATTATTAATGATCTTCGTAATAAAACTAACTCAGTGGATCAAAAATTCCCCTTTCCCAGTTCCGATGATTTAAACGAATACTTTGTTAATGTCAGTAATAATCTGACTGCAAACATCTCGCCTAAGTTCGATCCTATCTCTTTTCTTCCCGCCTCTAAAAATGTTGCAAACACCTTCTTTTTAAATCCAGTGAATTGTTTAGAACTTAAACAAACAATCAACAATATTAAAAGTAAATCTTCTTGTAGTACAGACGGCTTATCTATCAAAATCTTCATAAACCTTCCTGATAATGTGATAGAAATACTATCATCTCTAATTAATAGATCTTTTGAAAACGGAGTATTTCCTGAATGCTTGAAAACGGCTATAGTCATTCCTCTTCACAAAGGTGGTGAACACTCAATTACCGGTAATTACCGACCTATTGCTTTGTTACCGGCCCTTTCCAAAATTATCGAAAGATTAATAAAAGTCCGACTCATGCCTTTTCTCCTTAAGCACAATATTCTATCACAAAATCAGTTTGGATTTCTGTCAAATAAGTGCACAAACGATGCCATGTTTTCAGTGCTCAATGAAGTTTACTCATCTCTTAATAATAATCATTCCACCGCTACAGTTTTCTGTGACTACGCCAAGGCATTTGATTGTGTAAATCATAATATTTTATTAAAAAAATTAGAGTTCTACGGTATTCGTGGCATTTCACTGAACTGGTTCAAGTCTTACTTGGAAAATAGGAAACAACTAGTCAGAACAAACGGTAAAGATTCTAGCTGCAGATTAATTACTAGTGGAGTACCTCAAGGTTCCGTGTTAGGTCCCATACTTTTTTTACTCTTTATTAATGACATCACTAATTTAAAAATTAAAGGAAAAATCTTTCTATTTGCTGATGATACTAGTATCACCTGGAGCAACATCGATAATCCATCTTTACATGCCGACATTTCTAATGATCTTATTACAATCAGAAACTGGTCCGATTGTAATTTGCTTTGCTTCAATGTCGAGAAGACAGTTGCATTATCCTATAAAGAAGCCTTTCATCCAATACTTCTTGAAAGCAATTCCGTCAGTGTCGTTAAGTCTGTAAAATTTCTAGGTCTTTTCATTGACAGCAGTCTAAAGTGGTCTCTTCACACAGATTCACTAACGAAGAAACTAGCATCAGCATGCTTCGCGATTAGATCGGTTTCTAAAGAACTAAATCTCCACTCTGCCAAAATAACGTATTTCTCTCTCTTTGAATCTCATCTTCGCTACGGACTTCCCTTTTGGGGTTCTAGTAGCCTTGCACAATTCAACGCTATTTTTAAATTACAAAAGAGAGCAATTCGTTATCTCCTTGGACTTAGCTCAAGAACCCACTGCAAGCCATACTTTCAAAGGAACGGAATCCTAACACTCCCTTCATTATTTATTCTAGAAACTGTATGTCTGATTCGAAAGCATTTACATATTTTTCCTACGAGACCCAACCATGGCTACTCCACTAGAAACTCGAGTTATGATGTTTATTTGCCAATCCCATCCACCGAATTAGTAAGAAAGTCAATAATTTATCACGCAAAAAAATTGTACAATCACCTCCCTGTGCAAATTAAATCGGCGACTTCTTTTACTAAATTTAGAAAAATGACTAAAGAGTATCTCATTCAGAGATCATATTATTCAGTGGATGAGTTCCTAAATGAATAATTAAAACGTCTTGAATATCACTTCCAGTAGCTGCAAGTCTTATTTTAAATTCTGTAAATTTTTTGTATTTTATTGATTTTTCCATATTATGTATTGCAGTTTGTATTTTTTTTTAAACTTTTGCAATTATTTTAGGTAACAAATTTGTTCTTTTTTTTTAAATTTTTTTATATTTTCTAACATTTTAATAACCATTGATGATATATTTATTTATATCAATCAGTAATTGTTTTTGTATATATTTGTGTTATATATTTCCCTAGTGTGTTTTAATCTTATCCTGCTTTGTCCATAAAAATTGTATTTTTTTTTAGTGACAATAAAGCATACGTAGTATTATTATTATTATTATAATAATCTATATACCTATGTTGTGGTTACCCTAACAACAAAGTCAAAATAGGTGGTGGCCATATTTATTTAGACTCATTGTCAGTTTAGATGATTGCAAGTATTTCAATATTTAAAACAAAAAAATTACTTTTTCTCCTACCACTTTGTAAAATAGCGTTTTACATGATACTTTTGAGGGGTGTAAGTGATCATAAACATTCATCGGGATTGTAAAATACAATTCTGTCCAATCAGAAACATGTAAAACAAACTCCCATGGGACTTTTACTTTACACGATTTTGATTGGTTACAACTCGCCTGCAAAGAATAAGTTTTGTTCGTAGGGTAAACTACGAATTGTCTCAAAATTAAATGTCAAATACAAATTATAAGTTTATAATTGTATTACTATTTTTAATTATTTGTTAATATGTATAATAGCAATGATTTTTCAGTAAATTATACCTATACAAATTTATATTTTTTTAGATTTAGAATCATTACTACTAACAAAGCTATTCTGTTTGACAGCTGTCAAATTTAAATTAACTATTAAATTCGTTGTTATTTTTATAGTACGTACTTTTAAATGGTTGTTTTAAAATTATTGATTTCGAGAGCGAATTGTCCTAATTGTCTGTAGACAGCAAATGAAACTAAAAGAAACTTCTTCCCAATAAATCTGA
The DNA here is from genome assembly GCA_964028335.1 of Altica lythri. NCBI lineage: Eukaryota > Metazoa > Arthropoda > Insecta > Coleoptera > Chrysomelidae > Altica > Altica lythri. Next base: position 56,320,435 of record OZ034803.1, on the reverse strand, counting down.
GTTTCGTTGTGAGAAAGAATATTTAAGTTTTATGGAAAGGCTAAAATCTAAACATACTTCTTCACAGAGAAAGCAAAAACCTTAAAAGCGTCGTCATTATGGTCCATATATAGCATGATAAAAGGTACGATACAAGTAAATCATAATATAGATATAAGTACATTTGCAAAACTAATAATGTTTCTAAAAAAACAAAATGTTGAATACGTTCCAAAGAAATCCAAAGATAAGGATATGTATTTTAAAGATATTTTTAGGTGGCTCTAATAATGGGAATATCTGGAGCATGTTGGCAAAGTGAGCTTACACAGATGACGGTAGATCACATTGAGGACAAAGACAGTATTTTAATTGTAAAGGTGCCTGCCACCAAAACAAATGTTTCTCGAACATGACTTATGCGCGCGGTAGTAGAAAAAATATTGTACGCAACACGGGAAGTAAGTAATTTGCAGTCTCGAAGTGTTTCCCTTCTCGACTGCAAACGTCTACTTACTTCCCTTGGTACGTAAATAACTATTACCGCCCGCCATTTACACTTTATCGCCCAGCGGGCGGTAAAGTAGTCCACGGGCGCTAAAGTGGCACTTTACGGTCGTGCATAAAGTAAATTACATGCTTTATTGTATTTCTGATTTTTTTCTAAGTGCTAGAGACACACAATTTAACTTGATCAGGTGCTCAAAAAAATAAAGAAGGGTACATCTTTCAACAACAATTGTAGACCTTCTACTTCAATCTCATATGTTTTTGTTGATTCTGTATTCGTCTTGGTCTGCTAGTCTATCGATAGTATAGCTCTTGAACTTTGTCATGATTTTACGCAACTCCAAGACCAAGACTGTTAGACAAAATAGTTATTTATGCAACTAGTGCGTAAAGTGACCTTGTGGTTCACGAATGTGAATGTTGTCGCATGAGCCGCAGGCGAATGCGACAACATTCACAACCGAATTCTTTACAAGAAATACAAGTAAAGGCCTGATTTTTTTTACGCTTTACTGCGAAAACCAATATTATATTTAAAACATATTTTAGAAAACAAAATATTTATTTTTTAAATTAATCTTACCTTATAATACCGGTACGTAGAAACGCGAAATGCTTGAATTATAAATTCATTGAAATGTCAATCAGTCATCATTTAAATAAAATTACTTACCCTTATTCATGAACTGATATTTCTGTCATATTAAAAATCAAATTAAAAATTACTGAATATAATATCTAGTTTTGTATGTATTAAACTGCAATAATTTAACAATTAAATACATTTACACAAATATACACAATTAAATAATAAAAAAAAATTCCTTACCCTGAATTGAACCCGAGTCATCTGGGTAGAAGTAAAACACCTTACAATCTCGGCCAATAACACACGTAAAATTATTTGCATAATCTTATACAAAACAGTGCTTATTTTACTTTTTTTCACTAGTGAAAAAAAGTTAAACTTTACGAACCTTAAACCGTGCGTAAAGGTAATACTTTACGCACGGTTGTAGAAAAAACAATTTTTCTCATCACTGCCAGATAGATGTATTAATTTAAGGACTCCTGAACCTTGGTAGGTTCTTAGTTAAATACTTCCTAATTTGGCTACTCTTAAGAGTATTTTTACATTCATTACCTTATGTAAATATTTACTAGCTTATTCAGCGAACTTCGTATCGCATAACAATTAATGACTTTTTACATTATCCGTTTTTTTCAATTTTTATGATTTTTCTTGTTTTTTCTAAGTTTTTAATAGCTGTTGTAGTTTTTGATATAAGAGTGAAATAAAAATTCAAAAAAAAATGTAATTACTTTGTATATTGAAAAATGTAGGAAAAGTAATTGCAATTTAAGAGTCCGAAGAAAATTTCCTTTCTATTAATAGGTTTAATAGGTAGTGGAAAGTCGAAAAAACACAAAAAACTGGAAAAGTAAAACGTACAAATTAAAAAAAAACAATTCAAAGATGTGACAAATCAAAAAAAAAGATAATAATTAAAAAATGGGTACAGAAGACGAAAAAAGCGAAAAATAAGATTAAAGCAAAAAAACAGAAAAGCAACCAAAATATGATCGAAATATCAAAAAAACGCACAAATTCTAAATAAAATTCAAAAAAATTAGAAAATGAAGAGATTACTCAAAAACAAAAATAAAATAAATCACAAAAAAAAAATAAGAAACTTTGTTCTAAAAACAACCGGTAGATAGCATTGTATTAAGATTATTAAATAATGGAGTGAAAAAGCTAATTTGGATTTTTCTTCGTCATGAATTTGGAAAAATCAATAAATGTTGTGGCGAAAAAAAGTTAACTGAAACAACAGGAAACTCCAGTAAAATGGGTAGAAACGACAGAATTGGAAAAATAATCGAAAAATGATAGTAATAAACTAAAAAAATAGATATTGTAATTCCCTCGTAATTGAAAACTACAAAAGATATAAAAAAATAATTGCAATTCTAGATTCCGATAAAAATTTCGTTTTGTTTTGGTAGGTCAAACTTTTTGTCAAATAAAAAAGTTACAGAATTTGAAAATTTTTACTATTTAGTTTTTTTATAAAGTGATTTATTATTTACACAAATTTTTAGCTTCCTATGTCGAAAACTACAAAAGCTAGGAAAAAATTAGTTCCAATTTTAGATACAGGGTAAAATTTTCTTCATTTTTATAGGTAATAACTTTTTCAACGTTTACAAATAAAAAAATTCGAAAAGAGGTTGACCTTAAAGGCCATCCTTGCAACTTCCCGCTAGTTTTAACCGCAAAGCTATAGTAACGTGACGTATTTTGACTTTTTTTGAAATGTTTAAAAAGCCATAACTTTTTAACGCCTTATTCGATTTTGATGTTCAAGATGGCATTCGACGCAGTTTTTTGAGACCTAAAGACGTTACCGGGAGTGCAAAATCTGTTAGTCAAAAAATCTCTAAGTTATTGAAAAAAAAAACAATTTTTTTGACATTTTTCGACAACGATATCTCATGAACGAGTCAACCGATTTTAATTTGCAAAACGGCATTCGACGTGGCTTTTTAAGCTTGAGAGCTGATTAGGTTATGAAATTGATCGATGCAATAGCCAAAAAGATATGCCCAAAAAACATCATTTTTACCAATTGTTTTTTTCGGTTATTTTGAAATTTCTCTAAATCTACCAGCTCGAATCGGTTCAAACTTACAGGGAAGTTAAATGGAACTCTTTGGAATGCTTTTTATTTCATTCCGATCGGTTAAGCCGTTCAAAAGTTATAAGAGGTTTACATACATCCACACACACACACACACACACACATCCACACGTACATACAGACATATAGACACCCTCGTAAAAATAGTCAGGGGAGGTTCCTAAGACCTCAAAACGTTGAGATCCGATAAAAACTTGATTTTCGAAAAACGGGGTGAAACCAATAACTTCCCGCTTTAAAAAAAAAATTAATTTTTTTTTAGTGGGAAGTTAAAAATTCGAAAAGAGGTTGACCTTAAAGGCCATCCTTGCAACTTCCCGCTAGTTTTAACCGTAAAGCTATGATAGTAACGTGACGTATTTTGACGTTTTTGACTTTTTTTGAAATGTTTAAAAAGCCATAACTTATTAACGCGTTATCCGATTTTGATGTTCAAAATGGCATTCGACGCAGTTTTTTAAGACCTAAAAACGTCACTGGAAGTACAAAAACGATTAGTCAAAAAATCTCTGAGTTATTAAAAAAAAAACACTTTTTGAAATTTTTCGACAACGATATCTCACGAACGAATCAACCAATTTTAATTTGCAAAACGGCATTTGACGTGGTTTTTTAAGCTTGAGAGCTGATTAGGTTATGAAATTGATCGATGTAATGGCCAAAAAGATATGCCCAAAAAACATCATTTTTACCAATTGTTTTTTTCGGTTATTTTAAAATTTCTCGAAATCTACCGGTTCGAATCGGTTTAAACTTACAGGGAATCTAAGTTAGATGGAACTCTTTGGAACGCTTTTTATCTCATTTTGATCGGTGAACTCGTTCAAAAGTTATAAGAGGTTTACATACATCCACACACACATCCACAAGTACATACAGACATACAGACACCCTCGCAAAAATAGTCAGGGGAGGTTCCAAATACCTCAAAACGTTGAGATCCGATGAAAACTGGATTTTCGAAAAACGGGGTGAAACCAATAACTTCCCGATTTAAAAAAAAATTTAATTTTTTTAGCGGGAAGTTAAAAAAACGTGTGCGTCTCAGGACGCGCGACAGAAGTGATAACTTCAACTAATCCAAGTTAAACTATTTAATATTGAAATTTTTTAACTTGAGAAAAACTTTGCCTATTACATTAATATGATAATGTGTATAAATTTAAAAATTTAAATATTTTGAAAATTCTGAAATTTTTTTTATCACTATAACTTTCACTAATTACGATACAAAAATTTTTTACTAGGTATGACAGTTCGAAATTTTTAATCAGTCGCGTATTAATACCGTATAACACGGTAAATTCAAATATACTTAAAACTTACATTGGGAAAAGCGTAAAGAGAGATAGAGAGAAATGATATTATGTTTCACTGCGCCTGCGTGTAACAACGATAAACAACGCGTTATGATAAACGCTTCAAAAAGGTAAAAGTTAAGAGATATATACAAAAAAAATTTGCATCGGGGGGGAATCGAACCCGGGCCGGCTGCGTGGCAGGCGAGCATTCTACTATTGAACCACCGAACCACCTACGTAATAATAATAACTTCCAGAATGTATTTGATGCACGTCTCATTTAACGGGTTTTTCCAAAAAGTAATGAATTGTATTTTAGTTTAGTTCCAAAAAGTAATGAATTGTATTTAGTGACAGATTAATACCGTATAACACGGTAAATTCATATATACTTAAAACTTACATTGGGAAAAGCATAGAGAGAGAGAGAGATATATATAGAGAGAAATGATATTATTATGTTTCACTGCGCCTGCGTGTAACAACGATAAACAACGCATTATGATAAACTCTTTTTTCAACGCGTTTCGCTAAAATCAGTTTACCCTCCCATAAGAAGTTATCAATTCAATAAATAAATAAATAAATAAATAAATAAATAAATAAATAAATAAATAAATAAATAAATAAATAAATAAATAAATAAAGATATTTGTATTAATATTAATATTAATATTTACCTATTTCTATTATTAATATGTTTCACTGCACCTGCGTGTAACAACGATAAACAACGCGTTATGATATGATAAATGCTTTTTTCAACGCGTTACGCTAAAAATCAGTTACCCGCACTTCAAAAAATTACAGAATTTTGAAAATTTTCACAACTTTATAGTTACTGATGTATTTTAAAGTTTGTGTTAATAAATCAAAAATAAAAAAAAAACTACACAATTGTGAAAAATTTTAAAATTCTGTAACTTTTACATTTTTAAACGAGCAAAAAGTTATATCCAAAAAAGGAAATTTTTTTGCGAATCTAAAAATGCAACTATTTTTTATATTTTTCGATATAAGAGGTATCTGTAAAATGTTTCTTAGAAAAATTAACATAACGGCTATAATAGTATACTGACATTAAATCGTATTATATAAAATAAAGAAAATATCACAATTCCGAGGATATAATTATATTTTTGTTTTTTTTATAATAATTTTTACACTTTTATTTAAATGAAAACATAAATAGTACCTATTGTAAGGAAATAACCGAATAAGGAAAGGCCTTTACTTGAAAGACTGTTTTTATGTTATTTATTCTAGAATATTCTTACTCTTTCTAGTGTGTACTGATTAGGTTCGATCTTGTTTCATATAAGGAGATTATGGGCAGTTACGGATTTCAAATAGTTCGAATAATTTATTGTCAATGTAAAACTGTTTAGACATATTCCAGCATAGTTCTTGTTAAAATTTTGTTAAAGTCCCCATAAGTTTTTGAAATTTTTGAAATTTAGAAATTATACAAACAAGAAATTATTAAAATGACATTAACGAGAAATTGAAAAAATGTCACATCCAGTGGGACTCGAACCCACCATCACTGCCTTATACGCAGGCATGCTTTAACCACTTAAGCTATTGGATGCTCAAGTGGTTAGGAAGCGAAACGTTATAATGAACTCAAATCCCGTCAGGTATGACATTCACTCACTTCCTCCTTAAGCACATGTTACATGACGTTAATGAGAGAGAAGATTTGTCAAATCGACAATTGAAACATCAAACTCTAAGTCACTTTATTTGTGCCCTGTCTTATATTTTTATTTGGTTAGGAGACCGGAACCATTGATTTTTAGTAAACTATTATGTTTGAGATAACTCTCAACGAATTTTTGAAATTTAGAAATTATACAAACAAAAAATTAATAAAATGACATTAAGGAGAAATAGAAAAAATGTCACATCCAGTGGGACTCGAACTCATCATCACTGCCTTATAGGCAGGCATGCTTTAACCACTTAAGCTATTGGAAGCTCAAGTGGTTAGGAAGCGAAACGTTATAATGAACTTAAATCCCGTCAGATATGACATTCACTCACTTCCTCCTTAAGCACATGTTACATGACGTCAATGAGAGAGAAGATTTGTCAAATCGACAATTGAAACATCAAACTCTAAGTCACTTTATTTGTGCCCTGTCTTATATTTTTATTCGGTTAGTAGGAAGTGAGTAAATGTCATATCTGACGGGATTTGAGTTCATTATAACGTTTCGCTTCCTAATCACTTGAGCATCCAATAGCTTAAGTGGTTAAAGCATGCCTGCGTATAAGGCAGTGATGGTGAGTTCGAGTCCCACTGGATGTGACATTTTTTCAATTTCTCCTTAATGTCATTTTAATAATTTCTTGTTTGTATAATTTCTAAATTTCAAAAATTCGTTGAGAGTTATCTCAAAAATAATATTTTTCCCATAAGTGTTTCAGTAGTATTTAGAAATCGAAATATAATGCCATCTAACAGGTATCCCCGCAATATAATTGTAAAATAATGAAATAGATTTATATTGATACACTGCCATCTATTTGGATCTCAGAAAATTAAATAAACACTTTGTGTGTTAATAATGAAATTGTCTTTAGAATGTTACGTTAATTATTATTTATGTTTCTTTCCGTTTAAACGTTAACTAAACTTCCGCAAATATTTCAAAACAAAAATTATTAAAATCGGTCCAGCCGTTCCCGAGGTTTAGCGAGACTAACGAACAGCACATCATTTTTATTTATATAAAAGAAGATATATTAAATAACCCAATATTACATTTGTATTTTTATTTTCCTTTATTTTTATCAGCATAATATTTCTCATGAGAATTGCGCCTTACACAGCCATTTAGGTTCGTCCCGTTTCAGAGTTGTACTAATTCGAATTTACGAGCTTGATACTGAAGTCCATTTAACATGTTCTAATAGTAATGCATGGGCCGATCTTGTATTGATACTGGCTTGATTTATGAAAGGTAGTAAACCGGATGAATTTAACGGTTATTACACTTACAAGGTGAATGTGTCACATATATTGATTTGGCAAACAATAATTTTATTGTCCTTATAGATTAAGAAGGAATAGTATACCTTAGCCAGTATATTTAAATAATAAATTAAAATAAACACTAATTAGTTTTTTCAGGTGTTTTGAAAAATACAAAAGCACATTTGCTAAAAGGAAATAATTTCTTTCAGTTATGTTTTTAATATAAATATTTTATCTTAATATATATAAATTACGTGTCACGTTGTTTGTCCGCAATGGACTCCTAAACTACTTAACCGATTTTAATCAAATTTGCACACCGTGTGCAGTTTGATCCAACTTGAAAAATAGGATAGCTTACATTTTAATTTATAGTCGTAATGTTATTTTATTGCAAATTATTTGTTTATTGAATTGTTATTACATTAAATATGATATTATCATTTTGAGAGTTTTCATGTAAGGTCTTAGTAGCTAATTTGGATTAGCGGCTGATTATGACATTTCCGCTGGGTTGTCGTAATGGGATCGATTATGGCAGAGGGAATTTTTTTTTTTGTTTGTTTTTACATGTGAAAACAGTAATTATTATTTTAATTTTAACTGTTAATAAAATAAACTAATTTAGAAAGTTTTTAGATACAACTACCGAACTACCCTTGATTTTTTAACAAGGAAACAATCCTCCCTATTATCAATCACTGTATGACTTAATATATTTGCAATATCAAGGATGCTGTGCATTGTTGAGATGACACTTAAATTCAGTTTTAATTATTGGAAAGTTTTAACATAAAAAGTTGTAAACATGCGCTTACGATTCCAAAATGATCCATCAGCACAAATATTTTCCGAACAATTACTATATAGATATTGCGAACGGTAAAAAAGAACTGCAACCAAATACGCAATTCATTAAACTCCAGACATTTTCTGCACTGTTCTTCAGGAAAAAAAATGAACTGATCCAGAGAATTTTTACGGATATACAGAATAATTACTTGAATCATGACTGGCTCAGTCATCGGGCGATTTTGGCAGCCAAAAATGTTGATGTTAACGAAATTAATTTCCAAATCCAACAGTTGTTACCAGGCGATCTGATGTCTTTTAAATCAATCAATACTGTTGTTGATGAAAATCAAAGTGTAAATTTTCCAATTGAATTTTTAAATTCACTACATATACCTGGAATGCCACCACATAATCTTCGATTAAAGATTGGTTCCTCTATTATTCTCCTACGTAATTTGAACCCACCTCAATTATGCAACGGTACGCGTTTGGTCATCAAAAAGATTACCGGAAATATTCTTGAAGCAAGCATTTTAACTGGAAAGTTTAAAGGAAAAGTGGTCCTGTTGCCACGTATTCCAATGATACCGTCAGATTTTACTATACCCTTTAGAAGGCTACAGTTTCCAATTCGTTTGGCTTTTGCCATGTCGATAAATAAGTCACAAGGTCAAACAATGTCCATTTGTGGTTTAGACTTGGACAATCCATGTTTTTCTCATGGGCAACTATATGTTGCATGTTCACGTGCAGGGAAACCGTCGAATCTGTTTGTGTTAGCTAAAGACAGGTTAACCAAAAATATTGTGCACCGATTAGTGCTAATTTAAATTGAAAATAAAAAATAATATTTAAAATAATAAATATTATTGTTACAGATTTAAGACTATCTGCCCTACCTACCTCATTCATAAGTTAAAGTGTTACATGTTATTTACTTTGTAATGTCACATAGGTGATAGGGTAGTTTTGCCCTACATATTAATTTATTAGTTTATATTTTACTGTATTGTTATGTATTAAATTTTACCAGGTAAAAGGCATTACGTTAGATCTTGGCACGTGTTTAAATAGTTTAGTTTTTATTCTCACGTAGAATATGAATTGGCTATAAAAGCAGGTTGTTGAGATCAGACACCAGGAGTTTGTAGTCTGAGGTTGTCTGTAAGGATCACCTTTTAAGGTGTTCCTAAAACAGACCCTTGGGTCTGGGCCATTGTGACTCTTGACGTATTTTCGTGAGTAAGTGTGACATGCCACTATGTAGTTTATTTGGTAAGATTAGTAAAGATTATTATTGTATTCAGTTATTCCCTATTTATAATGTTTATTACACATTCTTATTGCTTAATTATTGGTTAATATATTTGTTGTTTGTTTCCGGTTGTTTATCTCATCTTCTCCTTGGTTAGTTTTCTGCCTTCAGCAGGATACCTAACCAGGAGTGCCTTTAGTAAGCTACCCCTTATCCTATAACACTAAGGCACATTCTCTCAAATCTCTCCAGGCGTGACAGTAATATACTCATTTGTTTGATTATAAAAATAATAATAAATTTTAAAATTCTTTTGTATTGATTTTTGTTTAATATCAATCCAGAGAATTTTTATACCAGCTTTAACGTTTCCGTCTTCATTCGTTAATAATTTCATTGTATTAAGGGGTTGCAGTAGTAGAAAATCTGTCATGGAGGTAGCCATATTTTTTACAAATGGCATCTATGTAAACAAGCATGGTGGTCTTCATGACTGATGTTCTCCTACTGTTCCTCTTAAATAGATTACTACCATGTAATATAACAAAAATCTTCGCCACAGCAACGCGTGGCCGGGTCAGCTAGTATATTTATATATTACAAAGTGAGCATTGTTTATTGTCAGGTTTTGTAATATGATTTCTGCTAGAATAGATATTATCAACTTAAATTTTGGTTAATGTTATTATTATTGTTAATCTTATTAGATGACAATAGTAGGCGGCAAAATGCGGATGGGAATAGTATCAATAAAAAAATAATACAAAACAAGCGTGTATTATTATCACTATTATTGTGTATAATAAATTGTCATTTCAGAAAAGCTCACTTCTCTCACCTCTCTATGAATTTTGTTTTTAAAATTATTCACACCAGTTGGGTCTACTATCAGAAGATCCAAGCATAGACTATTCTGTTTGTTAAAATAATTCTTCGAGCTAACTTCACTATTTTCTCTTAATAAACCCTTAGATCTGGTTGACGGTGAGTGTAGAATATTCCAAGATCTACTGTATAGTGATCTAACATCTACAAAGTTTTAGTGTTCTCGAGGTCAGATCAAAAAGAAATTAACTGTGATTTATATTGTGGGTGGCTATATCATAATAAGCTTAGTATAAATAAGGCAAAGACGGTATACATGGTGATAAGTAACAGGAACAAAAAATACAGTGATTTTAATGTGATTGTAAATAGAAATAAGCTAAAGGAAGTGGCTGACTTTCGATATCTGGGTTTGACCATTAATAAAAGGCTGTCATGTTGAAAAAGTTTGTAGTGAAATCTGTCCCATGATTGGTGCACTAAAGAGATGTTTCTTTACACATGTTTCCCCAACATCCTTTGCTCCCAAGTACCCAACACTTTTGCTAGCCAAGTGCAATGCCCTACTTGGTTATGCCGCACTGATGACGGCTAATGAGCCAGAAACATGCATGTCTGCGGTTACCATTCTTACTCGTAATCCTATGATCCTTTTTGCGTACATGCCCAATAATTTTCCCCTTTTGTTTATATTAATACGCATTTTCTTGGCACTTTGTTTATTATATATATATATATATATATATATATATATATATATATATATATATATATATATACAAAAGGGGGAAAATTAATGGGCATGTACGCAAAAAGGATCATAGGGTCACGAATAGGAATGGTAACCGCAGACATGCATGTTTCTGGCTCGTTAGCCGTCATCAGTGCGGCATAACCAAGTAAGGTATTGCACTTGGCTAGCAAAAGTGTTGAGTACTTTTTATATATATATATATATATATATATATATATATATATATATATATATGAGAGTTTCTATGTATATAGTCACTCATCACGATATCTCTGAAACTATAAGGCCGATCGACTTGAAACTTGGTAGAAATATTCCTTAGGAAAGGTAGAGGTCAGCTAAGAACGGTTTTCAGGAAATTCCACCTACAAGGGGGGTTGCGGGAGATATATATACATATAAATGTATATAGTCAGTCATCACGATATCTCTGGAACTAAAAGGCCAATCGACTTGAAACTTAGTAGGAATATTCCTTAGGAACGATAGAGGTCAGCTAAGAACGGATTTCAGGAAATTCCACCCACAAGGGGGGTTGCGGGGGATATATATATATAAAATGTATATAGTCGGTCATCACGATATTTTTGGAACTATAAGGCCGATCGACTTAAAACTTGGTAGGAATATCCCTTAGGGAAATTGGAGGACAGCTAAGAACAGATTTTAAAAAATTACACCCACAAGGAGGGTCGCGGGGGCGTGAAAAAAAAAATAAAACTTAAAATCTATAAGTCGTACAGGTTGGAAACTTTGCAAAATAATTATTTTTATAATTTTAAGGTCAATTGTAAACGGATTTTACAAAAATTCTACCCACAAGGTGAGTTGCGGGGGCGTAAAAATTAAAAAAATATTTAAAATTTAAAATCTATAACTCCTACAGGTTTGAAACTTTGCGAAATAGTTATTTTGATAATTTTGAGGTCAATTGTGAACGGATTTTACAAAATTCCACCCACAAGGGGGGTTTTGGGGGCGTGAAAAAAATCTATAAGTCCTACAGGTTTGAAACCTTAGAAAATAGTTATTTTTATAATTTTGAGGTCAATTATTGTGAACGGATTTCTACCCACAAGAGGGGTTGCGGGGGCGAGAAAAATAAAAAATATTTAAAATTTAAAATCTATAACTCCTACAGGTTTGAAACGTTGCGAAATAGTTATTTTTATAATTTTGAGGTCAATTGTGAACGGATTTTACAAAATTCCACCCACAATGGGGGTTTTGGGGGCGTGAAAAAAATCTATAAGTTCTACAGGTTTGAAACTTTACAAAATAGTTATTTTTATAATTTTGAGGACAATTATTGTGAACGGATTTCTACCCACAAGGGGGGTTGCGGGGACGTGAAAAATATAAATATTTAAAATTTAAAATCTATAACTCCTACAGGTTTAAAACGTTGCGAAATAGTTATTTTTATATTGTTGAGGTCAATTGTGAACGGATTTTACAAAATTCCACCCACAAGGGGGGTTTGGGGGCGTGAAAAAATCTATAAGTCCTACCGGTTTGAAAATTTACAAAACAGTTATTTTTATAATTTTGAGATCAATTGTGAACGAATTTTACGAAATTGCACTCACAAGGGGTGTTGCGGTGGCGTGAAAAATAAAATAAAATTTAAAATCTGTTTGTCATACAGGTTTGAAACTTTGCAAAATAGTTATTTTTATAATTTTGAGGTCAACTGTGAACGGATTTTATAAAATTCCACCCACAAGGGGTGTTGCAGGGGATATATATAAAAGAGAGTTTCTATGTATATAGTCACTCATCATGATATCTCTGGAACTATAAGGCCGATCGACTTGAAACTTGGTAGGAATATTCCTTATGGAAAGTAGAATTATTAATCTATAAGTCCTACGGGTTTAAAACCATGCAAAATAGTTATTTGTATAATTTTGAGGTTAATTGTGAACGGAGTTTACAAAATTTCAACCACAAAGGGGGTTGCGGGGGCGTGAAAAATAAATAAAAATAAAAATTTAAAATGATGAAATATTAAAAATCTTTATATCTTAAGATTTTTCTTGCTTCTTAAAGAATTTAAAAATTTTAATTAAACACAAAAACATTTCTTTTCTTTGATACTTTCATTAGTTTTCAAATTATCGATATCTCAATTTTTCTTAGGTAATATACGATTTTTGAGAAATGATGAAATAGTAAAAATCAACAGCTAGTAGTTTTATAGAACCACATTTGAGATATCTCATAGTATGTTGGGGAAATGTTCCAAAATATTTATTAAATAAAATACAAAGAGTACAAAACAAAACAATTAAATTCATTTTCTCGCTTGGTACTATAATACACCAAGTGAATTGTTATACAAAAAAACACAGTATCTTAAATATCAAACAATTAAGAATTTATCAACAAGTTAAATTTATAAAGTGTATACAAATAAACAGTATTAAAACTACTTTAATATCAAAATTAATACATAATAAGGATTTTATAATTATGGACTAAGAAACATTAATTTTATTAGAAATTCTTTAGTGGGAACAAAAAAGTGCATATAATCAAATATCAGAATCAATTGTCAGTTTGCAAAACTATAAAAAATGTGTAAAAAACTAAAAAACCTGCTATATGATGTATAGAAGAAAGTTTTAGAATAGTTAAATTAGAATTTGTTATTTTTTTATGTTTATTTAAGAAAGGATAGGCACTAGTGCCAGTTTTTTATTGGAAACTGTTGGGTCATTAATAAACGATAAAAAAAACATAATTTTATAAGTTTCTATAAGATCGCCTCTTAATCTTATGTCTGTGAAAGTAAATACACCTCCAAAATTCTTGGCCCCCCTGGTATATTCTTAAAACGTTAACTATAGAACGAAACAAAAAATGCTAATACAATCTGTATTGCCTTATCAAGAAGTTAACAAAAAATGATAGCAAAAAATTGTTTAAGTCAGTAAATAAACACTTATCTTTACAAGAAAGCAGTTTAAAATTTTAGTCGAAAGAGAACGCTTTAGTGAATTTTGTATAAAATGCCAGGAAATCCGATTAGTGAGTTTAACAGAGCAAGAATAGTGGTTTTAGACCAAGAAGGTTTGTCAGCCCACCGAATTTCGGACCGTCTTAATATCCACAGGACGTCAGTGAGACGCATAATAACTTTATTTCAAGAAACTGGTGGCGTTGGCAGAAGACGAAAACTGGTCGTCCTAGAGTAACTACACATAGAGAAGACCGATATGTGACTGGATATGTTCGGAGGAATAAAAGAATAACGGTACCAGCTCTTCGAAGTCACTTTTTACGTACGTACCGTAGACCAATTTCGACAAGCACAATACGAAGGCGATTACATTCTGACAATTTAAGAGCCAGAAGACCCTTAAGAGTGCCCAGGCTTTTACCCCGACATAAAGCTGCACGATTGCAATGGGGCCAGGATCATAGAAATTGGCTTTTGCCACTATGGAAAAATGTCCTTTTCTCCGATGAGACAAGATTTGGCCTGGAAAGTGATAGCCGCCGGGAATGGGTATGGATGGGTCCAGGTAGACTGGAAAGACTTATTTTTGCCAGAGAAATTATTCCCTACCAAGGGGGGACAGTCATGTTTTGGGGGGGTATAATGTACGGACGCCGTACTCCACTTGTTCATATTGAGCGGACCATGACAGGTACCATATACAACGAAAACATTATTGAACCGATTATTCAACCCTTGCGCACCGAATTTGGTGAAAATGTTATTTTTCATGATGACAATGCCAGGCCTCACCGTACCCAGAGAGTACGAAACATGCTTCGAGAAAGAAATATCGAACGAATGGACTGGCCTGCGAACTCTCCAGACATGAATCTGATCGAACAAGTTTGGGATCATATTGCTAGGGCAATACAAGATAGAGAAAACCCTCCTGTAACCCGTCAGGAATTAATTATATCCGCTGAAGAGGAATGGGCCAACATGGATCAAGATTATATTGATAACCTTATTCGAGGCATGCCAAGACGTGTCGGTCAACTCATGGAGCGAATGGGTGATCATACCGAATATTAAAAACATGTTATGTTAAAAGCTTTATTTTTTTTATTTAAAAAATGAAATAATTTTTTCTATGTTTATGCATATTTTTTAGTTTTATTTTTTTTAAACAAAAATTATTCAGCAAAATGAGAAAATTTGAGGCTACAAAATGTTAACAGTAAAGCAACGAATTAAATCTACTTCATTTTGAAACTTTAGTTATATTATATTTTTAAATATCCAGGGGGGCCAAGAATTTTGGAGGTGTGTGTAGTTAAGAGTAGTTTTTGTACGCGACTTTCATATGCCTTATCGTGTAGTTCGTATGCTATCCTTGTGACTTTGCGTTACACCTTTTCCATTTTCTAAACATCATTAACAAAATATGGATTCCATACAGCTTAAGCATACTCAGGTTTAGGCTTAATAAAAGAAATATAGATTTTTTTGAGCACAACGAACGACATAATAATATTCTGAAAGGCTCTTTAGATGTGATACACAAGGAGTTGTTTTTTTTTTGTAATATTATTTATGTGATTTTCCAATTTATGAATAGAGATTATTATAATTCCTAAATCATTTTGTTCTTTTACAATTTGTAGCTCTACATAATTAAGAATATTAGTTGTAACACCTTCTTTAATTCCAATTGTCAACACAAAACATTTATACAGTTTTATTTTCCATGCTGCAGCCTAATTCTGTAACATATCTAAATCATAATTTAAGTCATCTAAAATTGGTAAATGAGTTCCCAATAATTTTTGCATCATTATCAGCGAAAAACACCATGTTTGTTTTAATGGCTGATATAAAGAAAAAACAACAAGGAACCCAAGACAGAGCCCTGTGGTACTCCACTTATCAAGCCTGTAAAAGAAAACCATATAGTTCTTCTCAGTAGGAGCGACTAAGCAAAAAATTCTTTATTGATTCCAACACGTCAATAGATTCGTCACCAGCGATCTCTTTGATAAAAAGACTGAGAGAATTCCAATATAAAGTAGAAACGTTGTCATCTGTCTTAAAATAACTTTCTTCATACATTTGTAAAGATTGCAGGTTATACTAATAGGGCGAAAGTTTTGTGGAAAATGTTTCCGCTAATTTCAAACAACAAAAATATATTTTGTTGTTGTTTTGAGCTTTTTGAGCCCAAGACGGTATTTTTTGTACTGTTTCAATCTCCGTAAAAAAATATTTTTTTGTGGAACGTTAGTCGTCATTCCAGAAGTTTGGAGTTTTTTCTTAAATAATACAAGTTATTTTATAAAAAACCTTCTTGCATATGTATTGACTACTAATCTAATGGCCACGTTCTAGTTCCTCTTTTTTAAGTATAAGCTAACGCAAGTTTATCTGCTGTATCTACACCTCTTTTGGTTTTATTCTAATCCAAAATAATGTCTGTTGTTTTATGTTCTCGTTATCTTAATGCATTAAGGACAAAAGGATAACAGATTTACCCTTTTTGGGAACAAATGAAACTAAAGTTATATTCTTCTAAAATCCAAAAATTTATTATACGGCTTTTTTACTTTTACCTGGTTAAAATAAAATGAAATAAGTTTTGTTTTTTCGTAATGTTGCAAGTATACGCTTTTAAACTTCTTCTTCCTGGATGTAAGTCACGAGGCTGATTTTCTGCTTTTTCTGTGTACACTTTTCCATAATCAGTTTTGACATAACATATTTTCATATTTTCCACGTGGTTTAGTTAAAATATACTCTCTGAAGAAACATTTACCTCTACATGCTACAAGTTGTTCGTCCACAGCGAGGTTTTCATAAGTAATGAACATTTTGGAAATAAATAAAAAAACTTATATAATTGGAGCTAACTTGTCATGCTTTCGGCCAATAGGTTAATCTCCTTAATATCAAATTTTAAAAAGCAAATGATATTACAGAATTTTTTAGAGACATAGTTGCTAGTTAAATAACTTTTTATCGAAATTATTTTTTTAAAAAACAATTTTATTTTTAACATACAAAATATTTTATTAATTTTTGATCTTAACACTTCGAGATTTTAAACTAGAATATAATAATAATTAATTTTATAAAAAAGATAAATAATATATGTAAGCAAATAACTATATGTCCACTAAGCAACTTAAGTCAAATAACTTGCTCTAAAAATGAGTTTACTATCAGAATTTCTCCAAAGTTCTTGCCGAGATTTTCAAGCACCTTTATGTTTAACACCCAGAAATAGTTATATCTGGATAAAATTACAAAAATTCAAATCTATTTTATCACTGTAATGACAATATTTGTGATATACTTATTATATTCTATTGTTGTTATTTTGTAGAGTTTATTGATGTATTTTGTGCTGTATTACTGGTAATGATATTGTTTTAATGTTATGTTGTTTGCATTCTACCAATAAAATATTTATTTATTTATTTATTTATTTATTTATTTATTTATTTATTTATTTATTTATTTATTTATTTATTTATTTATTTATTTATTTATTTATTTATTTATTTATTTATTTATTTATTTATTTATTTATTTATTTATTTATTTATTTATTTATTTATTTATTTATTTATTTATTTATTTATTTATTTATTTATTTATTTATTTATTTATTTATTTATTTATTTATTTATTTATTTATTTATTTACTTATAAAATCTTCTAACTCTCAGCATGATATTTCTTTTACAGTTAACGTTTTTTCGTAACTTTAATTGCCGATCGCGATTGTTTAAGACCTTCTATTTTATTTTGCGAATTCTGCTTTCGTCTTCTTCATCTTCAACCGCAGATACATGATATTCTTCCTGAGAAAATTCTTCAGCGACTAAAAACTTTTTATTATTACTGACGGTTTCTTAATTAGTATATTTATTTTCTTTTTTTGATTGTTCTTCAAGGATTTCTCGTAATTACTCTCCTGGAGCACGGTTTTTACCACGTGGTTATTTCGTTTTTCACAATTTTCACAAATTATTGTACAAAATACTGTCAACTGTAAACTGCAAGCGATTAAAATCATTGAAACGCTAATAACACAAAACCACCATCTGGCACTATTAAAGTAAATGTAACAAAGCAGTCGAGCATCACTCATCCGTTCTTGCTGAACACACATCTTGAATTTTAAAATTCCAAACTGACGTTACTTGCGTTCCTCAGCAACTCACAACAATGAAATACGTAACTGTATCAGCAGTTGTCGATGAAATTTGTGTAATGGAGTTAAGGAAAAAATATTATTTAGTATACCTGGCGCCAATGACAGGAATAAAGACCGAGCAGCCGTCGATGCTTTGCTTGCTAAATTTTCAATGGAATTTAAAGTTACCACCTTTTTTCGATGAGGTAAATTTATTACGAATAAAGATCATCCGATAAAAATTGTTTTTAAATTGGAAAATATATCCGTTTAATATTTAGAAATATATCTGTTTCAAATGGTTCTACTCTGAACATTCGCAATGATTACACTGCAATTCAATTAAAAGAGTTACAAAATTTAAAAAAGTCTCTTACATCTCTTCAAGAAAAAGGCGATTTAAAAATCACCCATTCCAATGGACAACCCAAGATTATTAAAAAATCAAACAACTAATGAATTCTTTATTAATGTTGTATTGCCACAATGTAAGAGGATTAAGGACAAAACATAATGATCCTGTTATTGATGACACTCTTATGAATGATATTAATGTTATAATATTTACTGAATCTGACCTATGTGAGGACATTTCCAACTCTGAATTAGGTCAAGATAATTATTTATAATGTTTACCCAAAGGAACGATCTTCTTTAACTTGCTCTTTGGTAAGATTTGGTGGTGTATTAATCGCAATAAAAACAAAACAATTTAATGGTAAGATATTGGTGAAAAATTATCAGTTGGAGGAAGTGGTTCTTCGGGTGTGAAATAATCCTAATAGTTTGGTTCTTAGGTCAGTGTACATTGTTCCTATATCACCTTCAGGAAGCTATGTGAAATTTGTTGAGTCAGTTAAATCTTTTTATGATAAATACATATCTTCGCAGTTTTATATTTTTCGTGATTTTAACCTTCCTAAATCTAAGTGGTAACGAGGAATTAAGCTGCTTCTCTGTGTTATCTGATGAAACGAACTTAGACGAACGTCGATGCACGTCGGTTCTAAATGGTTATTGTGCTTCAAAATAATCTATTTTAATGTAATTTTAATCTGAACGAAAGTTGCGTGGTCTTTGTTGTTGATAATTAAAATGAGGTATATTAATAATGATCAGAATAGAATAAGCGTAAATCGGATTTTTTTCTCGTAATATGTTAATAGTAAACGAAAAACTGGTTGGTTATCCGTTCTCTATGTATTTAACGATAAACATTTTAATTCTTTCATAGAAGTTGTTAATGGATTCTCCGGTTATTTTAGTTCTGTTTCACAATTTAATTTAACTTGATCCGATAACTTCTGAACCTTTTTTTAATATAGTTAATATCTTTGAAAAATTGTGCTGTCTAAAAATTAATTATTCTCCTGGTCCTAATGACATACCAGCTGCATTATTAAAACGCATTCCGTTCTTACTATCCAGACCTCTGTGTTACATTTTAAACATGCTCTTTATACGGGCTTTTTTTCAGGTATGTGGAAAATAAGTTTTATCACTCCTAGTTTTAAATCCGGCCAAAAGCATAATATTGGTAATTACCGCCCAATTTTAATTTTATCATGTATTTTAAACTTTTGAATTGCTTGTTGCTGAAGATATTATTATCCCGGAACAACATAGATTTTTTAAGGATCGATCAGTTGAGTGGTTGAAACCAACTTATTGTCCTTCTCACAATTATTATTGGATGCTTTGAAAAGTAAATCACAAGTTGACTGCATTTATATAGATTACATCATTAATTCAGAAATGTTAACAAATGTTGACTCTAAGGTATCTTGTGTACCTCATGTGTAAAGTATAATTTTACCAAATACTTGGTTTTGTGAAAAGACCTACTAATGAATTTATACATAATTGTTACAGTTGTTTTCTGTATTGTACTTTTTTTATTTTAAATTGGTAATTGCAATTAATGAAGATTTGATTTGGTGTGATAAGTTTAAATATCTAAAAATTCTACCCTGACGGGCTAATTCTGAGCCCAGATTCGGATTATAGGTAAAAAATCAGTTTGGAAATGTCAATTCGTGCTTTAACAGCAATTTCAACTTTATTGTTTGCAGATCTATGATATCTGCTTTGAAAGGGTTTCATAATCCCCTTTCTTAAGCCAGTTAGTCAAGGCTGCATGAAATTTGTTTTTTTTTGCACAATCCTTCTTTATTACAAATTCGCAGGGTGCCAATAAATTCAAAATTTAATTTTTTCTCTGTGAACAAAGTTATATACATTTTCGGAGTAATTCTAAGTAAAAAATGTTATTTGTGTTTTTTCTCTTAATTTGAAGTTACAAGCGACTTAAAATCTAAAAAAGCCTAAAATAACTGGTTTAAAGGCTTAGTACATCGGTTAAAAAATATTATTTTTAATAGTTAAAAAGTGACCAAATTAATGTTTAAAATCTTCTCTACAAAAACGTGCGGCTCGTGTTGTAAACTTCTTCATGATATATAGCTATTATTATACGCTGGTTAAATAATATACTATTATGCATACAAAAATAATCATTATACTCTCTATTTTAATGTTAAAGATCAACCTTTTAGAATAATTGCTTTACCTCCTTTTATATCTTTAAGCCGGCAAGAAATAAAAAACAAAATACAGTTTTCAAATAAATTACAGTAAATTGAATAAAGCAATTTAATTTTCATGGATCACCAATATACGAATAACCTTTCATTTAATTGTATTGTCTCATTTATCTTTTCGATAACAGGTATCAGAGAACAAAACGATGTCGCAGACCAATAATACTAAGTGCCAATTCTTTTTAAACAATAAAATTCTTTACCTCCATAATTTTTATGCGAGGCATTAAATTATACTATATTGATTACCGAAATAACGGGCTTGGACGTAGTATCTACTTCAAAAGAGATTACACTAAAGTAATAAGGCTTACCTGGAAAATATCCCATCATCTAGTTATGTTGTCGAGATAATAAAAAGGGTCTACCGTAAATTAATCTAATGAATTTTCTATGACGGCTACTACTTTATTGGATATGATATAAAGCTGGAGGAAACTGCGGTAAATACTTCTAAAATAGGTAAAAAAAATGAGGACAATGACCAAGAACAATGATGTTAACAGCGTCATACAGCTGGAATTTATATATCTTTTTAAGTTAATAACTACACTAACAAACAAAAAATAAGTGATGAGCACAAACTTTTTTATACGTTTTTAACTTGCATGAGTTGTTTTTGAATGTATCTCTATTTTTAGATAGATATCAAAGAATATTATAATTCTAACGATTTACAAGTTTTTGAAAAACATTTTCAAAGAATTAACCGTTCAACCAAGAAGATACAACTACTTCCCGGGCTATATACCCCGACGGATATTGCGATATTGGATTACACTTCAAAGTCAAACGGGGTTGGCATATCTAATAGATAATTTAAACCAACCATTCTGGTTTGCAGTTAGAAGGGACAACATAACTTGTAGACCGGTTTCGACCTATTGGGTCTCGTCAGTACAAGGTATATGTTATCCGTCAGCGAGCTTAAGGCATAATCGCTGACTGAAGATTTGACTAAAATCACGAACGATATATTACTTTCAGTAATGAAAGTGTAAACGCCGTGATAGTAGTGACATCCTCACCTCCAACTGCAAACCAAAATTTAAAAGATTTTAACAATGAGACGTAGGCCTCGAAACGACAATATTACTGTTTGCTGTAATAATACTTTATCTCTATTTCTCTTTACGTAACTTTCAGTGTCGTTAACTTGTAGAACTTATGCTTCAACAACACAAAGAAAGCAATATAGATTCTTATTTAAATGAAAATATCATATCAAGAGAAGAATTTTAATGAAATTATAAAAATGTCTGAGAAACTAGATCGAGAAATAAAAAAATGTCGTAGTAAAAAATGACAAACTGGAAAATGTAGTGGAAGTTAAGGAATTAGTAGATGGTACGAAAAAATTGTAACTTAAATAAAGATTACAACACATCACGATGAGTGTAAGATGTTCCATAGAAAATCGTTAAATAGTAAGAATAATAATTAAAAAATCGATGTAGTATATGTAGTGAGAAAAAAAATATATAAAGCGGTAACTAAAACTTCAATCATGAAAGATAAAGACAAAGATTTGGAAAGTGTAAACGTACAAAAAGAAAAATAGAAGTTTCAAAAGTGGTAGGTGATGAAAATAAACATTTGAAATTATTTTATACACTTAAAAATTAATAACGAAGATCTTCCAGCATTGGAAGTGGAAACTGTGGAAAAGCAAAACAATATATTGGAAAATAAATACTTAAGAAGTATCAAGGAGATGTGAAAGAAGTGAAAGTGAAAGAAATGATTTTTGTTGATTAAAGCTAAAAAAATTAAAAAGAGAGACTAAGTTTTGCAATATATTAAACTGTTAAACATGTTGCAATGAAAAATATCGAAGCAAGACATACTGGAGCAATATCGAAGTGGAAGATGTGTTTACGAAAGAAGTTAACGATGGTAGATTAGACTTCAAGTTTGTAAAAGATGACATAAATGTCCAATGAGTAAACCTAATAATCACAATGTATAAAAAGAATTTTTTATAGACTTCCTTTTTACTGTTGCATTGTTTAATCAGCGCCATTTATTAAGAAAAGTTTAAACTAGTTTAGCAAATAAAATTGAAAATTACTTAAAATTGTAAATAAACCTTAATACATCTGTTTAAACACACTTAAATAATACATTTTAATCGAGTTCTGAGTAACTCTGAAAGTTTTAGATCTGTATTTAGTCGGGAGGTAAGTTTAAAATCAATTACAAAATTCCACCCGGCGAGAAAAAGAGACAAAGAAAAAACAAACAAAAAATATAAAAAGGTAGTAAAAAAGGGAAACAATGTTTTTTGAGAATGACTTTTTGGCGGTTCCTCTTCTCTCTTCAATAAACTTTTCGCATCCACTCCTGGACATAGGTCTCCCCTTTTCGTTTTGATTTTATCCGGTCCTATGCTATTTTTGAAACCACTTTCTCCCTACACTTTCTCTTATGTCATCTAACCATCGCCCTTGTGGACGTCTTACACTTCTTTTGGCTTCCCTAGGTCTCCATTACACAATTCGTTTTGTCCATCTTTCGTTTCCCTGTCTTGCCACATGTACCAGCAGACTTCTTTCAATTGCTCTTTGAGTTATTCTAAATTTGTTGGCAACGTTAACGGTGAGGGTCATGGTTTCCATTCCATAAGTTATAACTGGAGGAATGCATGCGTTGAAGACTCTATTTTTTAGGTTAATAGGGATCTTGGGATTTTTGAGCGTATTGTTTAATTTTCCTACGGCTGCCCATGTAAGTCAGATTCATCTAGTTATTTCGGATGTTTGATTTTCTTTACCTTTTGTTATGGGGTAACCTACGTATATATATTCATTGACTTCTTCGGCACTGTTTATGTCGAAAATTTCTTCTAAACCAACATATTCTATTCTGTATACACATTTCGTTCTCTTTAGTTATTTGAATTAGTTTAATCTTTTTATATTTTATTTTGCCTTCTTTATTTCTTAATTTGTCATTACATGTCTGTCCACTTTTGAACAATTAAATTCGAACTGTGGATAATATACTTAGCATTCACAAAACTGCCACAATTGCTGTCTCGAACATCCAAAACAACTTAACACGTTAATAATTTATAGCTTTTCAAAATAATTTTTTATGCTTAAGAAGATTGAAACAGTACAAAAGCAGCAGACAAATACATTTTTCTATGGATGTCTGTTTTTTGTTTTATGTGTTGTTTTTGACTATTATGTTACAGTAAATTAATTAATTTTAATTATTTATTACAACTAGTTATACCATATTACCATTTACAATAATTTTCACTCCGGCAATTATTACAGTTCTATTTTTGTTGTTTTAGATGTCTGATGATGCCCGTATGAGCAAAACGCGTCACTTGAATTAAATAAAGAATACTTATTTGAGCCTGAAACTTTGTTAATTTTACTTTGTTATTTAAATACCTACATTTTTTGTATGTGAAATTAGTGGAAACCTCCATTTGACTTTTTTTTACTCCTTTAGAGATAGGACTGTATTATAACATATATTTCACATATTTTTTAAAATTTTTAAGGCAAAATACAATTTAGAAAATCTAGATAGTAAAATTTTGCTTTTTACTATTAATTATTGTGTAGCGACGAAACTGTCGCTAATTACAAAAAACAACTAAATAATTAGAAGAGTCAGCAAACTAGATATTGGTTTATGACACACTTTTTAAAACAAAGTTTAGCTCAGTCAAGAAGGAAAAAAAGCGGAAAAAATCTTCTTTAGATATTTGAAGGTTCTAAATGGGTTTTGGGGGGTAGTAGATGAAAAATCCTTAAAAAGGTACAGCTAATTATGCTTTGCTTTTTTTTTAAACAATTTCAAAAATCGAAAAACTACTTTTTCGTCAATAAAATTTTTCTGTTAAATTTTAGAGAAAAATAGTTTAAGTAAAAGTTTTGGATTTTAAAGAGTTCTTTAATTCTAGAGTTGTTAAATTGAAATCCATAAATAATTAACTGAGATAATTGCAAAAAACCCTTAAAAACACCTATTTTCGAACTTTTTAATTAATTGTTAATAACTTTTTTTTGTGCCTAATTACATGAAATACAAATACTTAAAATTGTATCCACTAATGTGTTTTTTATTTGTGCAAAATTTCAGCCAGATTGGCCAAATAATTTCTAAGTTATTTAATTTGTTTAATAAGGTTGTTTTTCAGAGAGCCAATATTTAAACATCTCTGCTTGCCCATACAGTGACTCCAAAGGTATTTAGCAGGTCGCTATCGATTCTTTGAAGCTTAGTACTCCAGATAATTAAAAAAAAAAATGAATTTTTTATCAAAATTGTTATTTAAAAAACTGTTTGAAAAAGTGGTTACTTTTTAGCTTATAAACAATTAAAATAACTTTGCCAATTTTTGTTTTACATACTTCTAAGTAGACTCTCTGAAAATGTGGTAAAAAACACACATTTTTTTTAAGAAATAACATTCTACGATCAATAGGAGCCAAGATAGCATATATTTTTTTTTATTAAACATATCTTCATTGTTTATAAATATTAAGAGCTGAAAATTGGAGTGGTTATAAAAGACGATCTAATTTTTATGATCCAATTTATAGCTTGCATAAGTAAAGAAGGAGTAAAAAGTTTTTTAATCTGGAGTAACTCAATAAAATAATGATTACCGTGCTATTTTCATTCCCTGGAAATGCCGGGAAATCTCGGAAAATTCAGTAAGTAAATCTTTTTATATAAAAATTACTAAATTTCTACATACATTTTTACAGGATGTTATACAATCTCCTCTTTTTTTAACCAAGGAAAATTTAAATTATTAAATGCACCAACAGAAATTTTAGAACTGATAAATATTTTTTATACAGAAAATACTAGTCACGAGGAACTTATGAAGAATGGATGCGATATCATCGTTTTTTTGTATTCTGCCACAATTGATGTTACTTATTAAAAACGCACAATAACAGATTGTCACTAAACGAATTACATTTTTTACAATTTATAAGAAACATGGGAAAAATTCTTTCAAATTGGAAAATTTGCCACCAACAGAAGGTGTCGGTTATCAACATGTACTTCGCGTTTATTTTTAGTTACAACTTTGGCTAGGTAATAATTTGGATGCTACTAAATATGGGTGAAAATAACTGACAATGGTTTTGAGCCTATTTATATACATTAGATAGCTTGATTCCGGAAGAAACAATGAAACATATTACGTGTAAATGTTCAAAGGGTTGCAAAAGTTTAAAATGTGGTTGTAAAAAGCATGGGATTATTTGCACAGGTCTTTGCACAAACTGTGCAGTGGAAGAAATTGCAACCGCACTGCAAATAATCTTGACGAAGATATTGATGCAGAGCCAGATGATTTATTACAAGAACTAAATATCATAGAAGACGACGCAGAACCTGCAGCAAAGCGATTTAGAAGCGAAATGATTGATTAGAATATTTTAATCAAAATATATCAATAATTTTTACTTTTTATACTAAAATTACATACAGACTATTAAGTAGTATAAAAGTTTTACTTACTTTCAAAAAAATTTATATTTTCATTAAGTGTAGTGGTAAAATGAACTTTAAAATAAAATTTATTGTGATGATTTATAATTATTATTATATATTTATATAAATAATGTAAATTAATTAATAAAATTTAAACAATTCTTGCGAAATAATAGAGAAATTTAGTAATTTTTATATAAAAAGATTTACTTACTGAATTTCCCGACTTTTCCGGGGAATGAAAATAGCACGGTTATCATTATTTTATTGAGTTACTCCAGATTAAAAAAAAATAAGGCTCTAGATGCCATAGAAGCCGAGATATTGCAAATTTTTTCAACGCGCTTTAATTTGAAGTACCGTAAACTGAGGTCAAGCAATTCCCCTTCTACTTTTTCGTATCTGTACTTTACGAGTACCATCACTTTAACGAGTTATAACTTTTTACTCCTTCTTTACTCATGCAAGCTATAAATTGGATCATAAAAATTAGATCGTCTTTTATAATCAGTCCAATTTTCAGCTCTTAATGTTTATAAACAATGAAGATATGGTTTTTTTAAAAAAAACTATGCTATCTTGGCTCCTATTGATCGTAGAATGTTATTTCTTTTAAAAAAAATGTGTGTTTTTTACCACATTTTCAGAGAGTCTACTTAGAAGTATGTAAAACTTGAGCTGCTAAATACCTCTAGAGTCACTGTATGGGCAAGCAGACATGTTTAAACATTGGCTCTCTGAAAAACAACCTTATTAAACAAATTAAATAACTTAGAAATTATTTGGCCAATCTGGCTGAAATTTTGCACAATTAAAAAACACATTAGTGGATACAATTTTAAGTATTTGTATTCCAAGTTATTCTGCACAAAAAAAAGTTATTAACAATTTATTAAAAAGTTCGAAAATAGGTGTTTTTAAGGGTTTTTTGCAATTATCTCAGTTAATTATTTATGGATTTCAATTTTACAACTCTTGAATTAAAGAACTCTTAAAAATCCAAAACTTTTATTTGAACTATTTTTTTTTTAAATGTAACAGAAAAATTTTATTGACGAAAAAGTAGTTTTTCGATTTTTGAAATTGTTTAAAAAAAAAAGCAAAACATAATTAGCTGTACCTTTTTACGGATTTTTTATCTACTACCCCCCAAACATCATTTAGAATTTTCAAATATCTGAAGAAGATTTTTCCGTGAAATCGTTGATATTTTCACAAATAGACTGAGCTAGTTGTTATATAAACAAGTTTGTTCATTAAAAGTTACTGTATTTAAAATCCTACAATTAAAACGTGATCTAAATTAACTTAGCTTATTTAATATAAACAAAAAAGTTTTGCTTCACCTTTCTAAATATGGAGATGCGAAAGCGAAGTAGGACGAATACCTGTTACGTTGTTTCATTAATTAAATTCGTTTCCGGCGTGCTGATATTTGATATCCTTTGTTGAATTTAAACTTGAACGGAGTTGTGAAGTTTAACAATATCCTTTATAGGAGAAAGTAAATGGGATGAAACGAAGTTTTTCGTTATTAAAAAGTAAACAGTATTTGTTATCTTGTTGCTTTTTTAATCATATTTTGTTTTGCAATCAGCATCTGATATTCTGCAATTTCAAGAGCTTTGCTTTGCACATAGAAAATGAGATTTTCTTGCAATTTGAACTAGATATTTTTAAAAAAATTCTCATTAAGGAAGTTAACAATATAAATATTAATAAAAATGGTAAAAAAAGTTATTATGTGGTGAATTCACACGTGATTGGTTTATTTTAATCAAAGCAATGCAGAAATAAGACGAATTTTAACAATTCTTTTTGCATTCCATTTATGAGAACCTTAAAAAAAGTTGTGAATTTATTCGATTATGTAATATTAGAAAACTGTATTTGTGCATACAAAACTGCATTCTTAAGTGCATTTTAAACAAAACTTGTTATTAATTGAAATATATGAGTTAAATTTTGTTACTCAGGAGTTTTTGGGGTCGCTAAAAACGAATATGACATTGAAAATGACTGCCAGAATACCTGGTGCCTAGAATACTTACTGTTTTCTCGTCTTCTGGAGTTTTTGGTAATATCGTAATACAATTGGTCAAAACTCATAACTAGATACTCCGTAAATCACGTTCGTTTTATATATTTATTACCGAAAATTTCCAGAGATAATGTAAATAGTAGGTATCCTTAGCACAAGCTTTTCCAGAGATAACATTAGATCTTATATTCGTTTTCGACGAGCTTAAAATCTCCGGTGTTTTGAGTTTTGACTAATTCTATATTGAATTTATTGAAAACTCAGGAGATAAGGTAAACACTAGGTATCCTAAACACATTCGATGTTATATTTGTTTACAACGATCTCAAAAACCCCTGAATATTGAGTTTTAGCTAACTGTATAATGGATATAACAAAAACTCCAGGAGTTGAGGTAAATAGTAGATTTCCTACGAACCAAGTAGGTACTCCATGGAGATGACATTCGATGTCATATTTGGTTTCAGCAAGCCCAAAAATCCCCGAGTAGTAAGTTTTGACAAATTGTTTAATGAATTTACTGAAAACTTCAGAAATGAGGTAAACGCAAGGTTTCCTAAGTACAAGGTAGGTACTTCGGAGATGACATTACATGTTATATTCGTTTTAAGCAAACTAAAAAGCTAACGACTAATTGTTTAATGTATTTACCGAAAACTCCAAGAGAGGGGGTTCCAGTGATCACAAAAACACACGATTAATGGGTTTTGATTAATTGTATAAAGATATTACCAAAAACTCTAGGAGATAAGTTAAACAATAGGTATCTCAAGAAACAGGTACTACGAAGATAAAATTGATGTTATATTCTTTATCAGTGAGCTCAAAAACCTCCGAGTATCAATTTTTTACTAATTGTTTGATAAAGTTATTCTAGCCATTAAGTACTCCAAAGAGATGAAAATCGATGTTATATTCCTTTTTAACGAGCCTAAAAACACCCGAGTAATCAGTTTTGTTTAACTCTATAACGATATTATCATAACTTCAGGGGACGAGGTAGATAGTAAGTACCTTGGGCACCTAGGTACCCTGGGCACCAGGTACTCCGGAAATCACTTTTAATATCATATTCGTATTCAGCAACCCCAAAGGCCTCCTAGTAACAAAATGGAACCCATTTCCGTCAATAAATAACGAGTTGTGTTTGAGATGCACTTTAAAAGACATTTTTTGTATACAAAAATGCAGTTGTTTCAATATAAGATATGATCGTATGAGGTCACAAAGTTCTTTGACACTTTCAATATGTTTAAAATAGGACAAAACTTTGCAAATTTGCATAAAATTTGCGATTAAGTTCAAGTTTACTTTAAAATCTATATTGTGCAACAGGCGCTTATGTTTTTTAAGGATTTATACCTCTTATTCCGAATTCGAGAAAAAAGTTTTTAAATATTTAAACAATGAAAATTGGTTAAGATAAATTAAATAAGGATTTTTTGTGCTCTAAGTATAATTTTTAAATATTCCTGGCATTTAAAAATCAATTAAAAAATTTTAAGGTTCAGCGAGTATAATTCAGTTAGCGATTATGCCTTTAGCTCGCTGACGACAACATATACCTTGTACTGACGAGGCCCAATAGGCCGAAACCGGTCTACAAGTTATGTTGTCCCTCTAACTGCAAACGGGAGTAGTTGACTTCAATTCCTCATTTTCGAATGTTGCTTCTTTTTTGTGCTTACTTTTGAGGGCCTGTTGATGGGAATATTCCCGAAACTATTAGCCACTTAAATAAAATATTTTTGTGGTACTAGACTTTGAGTTTTTCGCTTGTATTATCATTGGTCCACATTTGATATATGGATGATTTTCTCTTTCTTGTATAAATAAATAATTTTCGCAAACCAAATTCTTGGGAATTAAAAAAGCTACAATGTTATATATAAACATTTTTTTTGGTCCTCCGTCCAGAAACAATACTATTAATTACTTCAAAATCGTCCGGAAAATTACATTTTCCGGCCTAGGCCGGCAAAGTAGCATTTAGATTATTCAAAAAGATGGCGCTATGAGTCATCAAAAATACATAATGAATCATACAAATTTTAATTAAATTTATTTAAAAACAGCGTATAATATACTAAACTAATAACTTTTTCTAAAGGTAAACAGGATTCTAATTTACATTTAATTTCTCTCACAAGTTTTATTTTACATTTGACATGTATGTCAATTTACAACTACTTATCATTCGATTATGAAAATACATATCTCAATTTTATTTTTGCTCATTGAACTAAAATAGTTTATTGTCTCTGCTATTTTTATATAAAATTACTAGCTGACCCCGGCCACGCGTTGCTGCGGCTAAGGTTTTTGTTATATTACATTGTAGTAATCTATTTAAGAGGAATAGTAGGAGAACATCAGTCATGGGGACCACCATGCTTGTTTACACCCCAAAGGGTGACCCTTACAGACAACCTCAGACTACAAACTCCTGGTGTCTGACCTCAACAACCTGCTTTTAAAGCCAATTCATATTCTACGTGAGAATAAAAATTAAACTATTTAAACACGTGCCGAGATCTAACGTAATGACTTTGACCTGGTAAAATGTAATACATAACAATACAGTAAAATATAAACTAATAAATTAATATGTAGGGCAAAACTACCCTACCACCTAGGTGACATTACAAAGTAAATAACATGTAACACTTTAACTTATGAATGAATAAGGTAGGTAGGGCAGATAGTCTTAAACCTTTAACAATAACATTTATTATTTTAAATTATAATTACTTTTATTTTCAATTTAATTTAGTACTAATCGGTGCACAATATTTTTGGTTAACCTGTCTTTAGCTAACACAAACAGATTCGACGGTTTCCCTACACGTGAACATGCAACATAGTTGCCCAGTTTATTAAACTGTATAGTTTCAAAGCACATAGCACAACTTTTTATGTTAAAACTTTTCAATAATTAAAACTGAATTTAAGTGTCATTTCAACAATGCACAGCATCCTTGATATTGCAAAAATATTAAGTCATACAACGCTGTGATTGATCATAGAGAGGATTGTTTCCTTGTTAACAAAATCAAGGGTAGTTGTATCTAAAAACTTTCTAAAATAGTTTATTTTATTAACAGTTAAAATTAAAATAATAATTACTGTTTTCACATGTAAAAAAAAACCATATCCCATACGATAACCCAACCGAAATGTCATAATCAGCCGCTGATCCAAATTAGCTACCAAGACCTTACATGAAGACTTTCAAAATAATAATATCATATTTAATATAATAACAATTCAATAAACAAATAATTTGCAATAAAATAATATTGCGACTATAAATTTAAAATGTAAGCTATCCTATCTTTCAAGTTGGATCAAACTGCACACGGTGTGCAAATTTGATTAAAATCGGTTTAGTAGTTTAGGAGTCCATTGCGGACAAACAACGTGACACGTAATTTATATATATTAGGATTAGATATTAATGTTAATATTTTCAATATAACAATTTTTACTGTGCTACTTATTAGCACAGTATTCGTATGTATAAAAATTAAGGATCTTGAAATCGATTATCAGAAAATCATTCCTTACTACCAATTCTTTTAATCGTGCAATAGATGTCAATAAACATCTAATCTTGTATGTCACAAAGTAAAAAGTATTTGAACTTTTGAAAATATTAAAAATTAGTCGGACGAAAAAATAGTGTGTGTTACACGTCCGGAAAATGTTTTGCAAGTGCTCGTATTGTTTCGCTTCGGTGCTACGCACCTCGGCTACACAATTTTACTAGTTCTTGCAAAACTATCATTTTCCGTTGTCACAAATAACTATTTCATACCTCTGAAGCCAATCTTTCTATTTTAAAGAAAAGGGCATTTTAAACCAAATTACGCTTTTAACTTATTTTTTTTAAACTAAAAGTCGGCCAAACTTTTAGAATGTATTAATAATACATTAATAAAAATAACTGATCAATGTCAACTACTAATTTTAATTGGGGTGGTAATTAGGAGGTTGTTTATACCCTTTCATCATAAGTCACTAAAATTTTGTGACTAGAAAAAAGTCTTTTAAATCTGTTTTTGTAAGTTGTTTTTAAAGCATGCATAATTTTTCCGTCATTTGACTTTGAAACTCCAAAATTTAGAACGAAGAGTAGCTAACATACCTATAATATTGAAACACGTATGGGGGCTTTTTACACAATTTATTTACAAAATTGTTAAGATACACTGAACTCTGCTGGATAACGTCTAACTACTTGACAATACAATGAACTCTTGTGAACACTTGACTCGAACTGACGTTAACTGTCCGTGCATCCCCTTATATACAACATTATTTAATCTAGGTAGTGTGTTTAGAAGTTTCTAGAATTTTCTAGAAACATTATTTAAAATGGTCAGTTGATTTTTTTACAAACTTCTAAAAATCAACTGTCAACAACAATCTTTTAAATTAAGGTCCCTTCCGTTACGGTTATCCCGTTACACTGCCCCCTCCTTAGATTCATTCCTCCTGGAATGTTATTTCCTAAATCGGAATCCCGCACACTCCCTGAGCCAGCCAAACCATCTTCTTGGAGTTGCTGCGCATCTCCACTGTGGTTTCCCTGGTAAGGCGCCAAACGATCGTGATGGACCACGACGGGTTTCCCTCTGGGAATTTTCACGATCCGATAAATGACATCGTTAATCTTCTTCTTGATGGTGTAAGGACCTTCCCAGTTCTTTTGTAATTTGGGACAAATACCTCGACGCCGTCGGGGGTTATAGAGCCAGACTAAATCTCCAACTTGGTAACTCTTTTCCATTGTCCGTGTGTCATAGTACCTCTTCATCCGATCACTAGATAATTGTAGTTTTCCACGCACCAGGTTGTGTATATTCTCCATTCGATTCTGAAGGTCTGCGACATATTGTTCACGTGCCATTTCTTCACCAGGTTTACAACCAAACACCAAGTCACATGGTAGCCTCATTTCTCTACCGAACAGGACCTTCGCAGGCGTTTGGCCAGTTGATTCGTTGATGGCCGATCGAATTGCCATTAGAAATAGTGGAATATGTCGATCCCAATCCCTCTGACAATCTGACATTACTTTTGACAGATAGTTGGTTATAGTCCGGTTCATTCGTTCCACCATTCCATCAGACTGAGGGTGCATCGCTGTGGTTCTCGTTTTGTGGATGCCTAATCTTTGGCAAACTTCTTGAAACAGCTTGCTCTCAAAATTTCTTCCTTGGTCTGAATGTAATTCTAATGGTACCCCAAATCGGCTTACGAATTCTTCAACCAATATATCTGCTAAAGTGGTGGCTTCCTGATTGGGAACTGCATATGCTTCAACCCATTTAGTGAAGTAGTCCATTACAACAAAGATGTACTTGTTTCCTACATCGGTCTGTGGAAGTGGCCCCAATACATCTACTGCGATTCTTTCAAAAGGACTTCCAACCAGGTATTGCTGCATTTCCGCCTTCGGTTTTCGGTGCGGACCGTTACTGGCAGCACACGTAGTGCATTTACGACACCAATCTTTAACATCATTAGTGCAATTTACCCAGTAAAATCTATCTCGGATCTTTTGCAGCGTTTTTGTGATACCCAGATGTCCTCCAGAACTCTCATTATGCATCTGCTTTAAAATTTCTGGTACAGCATTTCTTGGGACCACTATTTGTTTCCTTGTTTCTGTTCCCTCGGAGTTTTCTACCAGTCTTTTAACGATCCCACCGTCCAAAATTAAAGAGTTCCATTGGGACCAGTATGCTTTTAAAGCAGGAGAGGATAAGAATATCTCTCTCCACAACGGACGACGGTCCATTCTCTTCCACTCCCGAATCTTTCTCAGAACGGGATCGTTTTCTTGTTGCTCCTCCAGCATAGAGCTCTCGTCTTCTGGCACAACCTTAACTAAGGCGACTTTTTCTTCGTTCTGCTTCACTCGGGTACAATGGGGGCAAGTATTTCTTATGTGGCCTAGCTCTCCGCAATTCCAGCACCTCACTGGGCGCCTTCCTTTTGAAGAAAACTTCTTTAACCTCTCCACTACCGCTTCAACGTTGCTGACGGCATAAACGGCATGGTCGAAGTTACCAGTGTCTTCCATCAGTCGAGCAGCTCCATGTGTGGCCTCCGTCGCCGCATCGAACTCCAGGGCAATGGTCAAGGCGTTTACAAGAGATCTCGGTCTCGCCAACCGTACAGCCCGTTGCAACTCGGCGTCTCGAAGACCATCGGTAAAGGTTTGGATCGCCAGGCACTCTAGAAAATCTTCTGCTGCATTTGGATACGCAAACCGTATCATTTTTTCCACTTCTGCCTTGAACTCCTGGATAGTTTCTCCATTTTTCTGCTTCCGACTTTTCAACTGCACTCGGTATACTGGTTGTAGATGACTTTGACCATAACGCATCTCTAGACGATTCACCAATAGCTTAAAATTGTCAACCTCATCCGGTGTCAATACATGCAGGACGTCTAAAGCCTCGCCTCGCAGAGCCATGGTTAGGAACAATGCCTTCTCCTGGGGTGACCATCCATTCGCTCTGGCCACTGCGTCAAATTGTTTTAGGTAATTTGACCAGGAAGCCTTCCCGTCGAAGGTCGGGGGTTTTATCGTCATTCGTACCTGGGCCGCCTCTCCGTTTCCTCGTCGTTCGACGTCTACGTGGCCGGTTTCCCTCCTTTCTGCATTTCCGTCGCCGTGGTGGATGATTTGGTTTCGGCGACAAGCTTCCAGTTCTTGTCGAAGCTTTCTTATTTCGGACTGCACTTGCTGGTTGATCTGGTTTTGCTCGTCTCGCTTGTTGATTTTGTTCGTCTCGCAAGCTGGACACTTGCTGATTTTGTTCTTCACGAAGATGTGATATTTGCTGGGAGAACGAACTGGATAACTCATCTGTTATGGTAGACATCCGTTGTGATAGCTCTTCTTGCTGGCTCTTTATCTGACTGGATAGCTCCTCTTGCTGGCTCGTCATTCGTCCTGATAGCTCCTCTTTCAGCTGGGACATATCTTCGCGCTGGCTCTTCATCTGACTGGATAACTCCTCTTTCAGCTGGGACATATCTTCGCGCTGGCTCTTCATCTGACTGGATAGCTCCTCATGTTGCCGGGAAAGTTGTTGAGCTTGTTCTTCTTGTTGGCTCGTCATTCGTTGGGACAGCTGGGCAAGTTGTTGAGTTTGTTCTTCTTGTAGCCGGGAAATTGCTTTTTGAACTGGGTCTTCAAACTCAATGTCATTTACCGTGAGTTTAACCAACTCGTCTCGGCGGCATGCTCCTGTGAGGCCAAATACTAGGGCAACCTAAAAATACAAAATGTATTATGTATCAATTATCTAATATTAGGTATAGTGATATGTATATTATATAACGGAAACTTACCTTTACTAATAAGTATATTTCATCGGGAGCATCGTTTAAAAATTTTTGGAGCTCTTCCGCTGATAAAATTTTAGATTTTTTAGGTATATACTGTTCCGATTTTCTTTTTAACAAAGATCGCAATTTCGCATATTTCGAAATATCTATGTTATTTTTTACATTCATTGTACTTCTTAACATCGAGTACTGGGACCACATTGTAGAAGCCTTTAAAGTTTTTGATAAATGTTCAAAATAAACTAAAAATACGTTTTCAGAAAAGGATTTTACTTTACAAGTTTTTCTCCAATCCATAAACTTATCGTACGCTATTTCATATTTCTTTCTGGAAGTTACTGGTAATAAATCCAGAGTGACATTTGCCGCTTTTTCCAGAATTTCTGGCGGTGTATTATCAAAATCACTTTCATCTATATCCATAATAACAAATTTTATGAAATTTATAAATTTATAATCTATTTTCTGCAGCTTAATCAAAAGCAAATTACAATTTATAAAAACTTTGACCTTTATCACAGTAAACAGAAATCTCAAGAACCTAGACTGCAAGCCACCTATGTTATGACTAAAAAAATGTGAATTCTCCATTTATACATATCGTGGGATAGATTCATTTATCCCACGGCTTTGGAAAAGTCTAACATTGTGGCATCGAAAAATGTGAGAATAGAGCTATATTGTATAGTAGTCGTAGAAAAAATTTTTTTACGTATTTTTCCATTAGTTATGCTATTATTAATTAAGAAAATTTTTGAAACCGAAAGTTAACATAAAAACCTTTATAATTATTTAACAAAAAAGTTTAATTTTATGTCCCTTGGTAGAATTTTTTGGAAGAGTTGAAAAAATCGATTTCCATTAAAAAAATCAAAAAATTTTAATTTTCCAGTTATTTATAAACAATCTATTGCACTAAAAAAAGGCTCTTGTTGGTAAGACTATAGAGCATTATTTAAACGTAAGTAGCAAGATGATAAAGAGTGTTCGAAAAGGTGACGAGCATTGGAAAACATTTTGTGGTTTTTCATACTGGATCGAAAAGTGGCTCCTTAAGCAATGTTGGATTACTATTTGCTATAAAACCAAAAAGTGTTAATTATCCTAATCTAATGAATAGTAAAGAGCTAATAGCAGTACTAGAAGAGCCATGCCATTACTAATTATCACGAATAATGCATTTTACTACAGTCCTCATACTATTGTACAGATAACATGTCTTAGATCATTTTATGAGACACATTTTTACACTTTATACTATTTCGGTTTTTTGTAAAAATCGACGGTAATATTTAAAAAGATTAAGGGTTTGTATTGATTGCATATTTAATCAAGCTTATGCTTGTGGTTTCTTTAAATGAATGTCACTCCTGTATTAGGTGGTGGATAGATAGAAATTTATTGGGTCGGCCATTGACCTTTACAGATTTGTTGTGAACACCCATTATCTCTTAAATAGGATAAGAGCACCTTGTCTAGATCTGCCCTCTTAATGATACTTAATAACGTTAATAGCCTCTCCACGTATCTTGAAGCAGTCGGTTTTTCCTCTTGCCATACTAGATACCACATTCTTGCAAGGACTACACCTTGGCATAGCATATGATATGCTGTTTCCTCCGCCTCTTAGTAGTATCGACAAATGTCTTCATCTGCCAAGTTCAGC
The DNA here is from genome assembly GCA_964028335.1 of Altica lythri. NCBI lineage: Eukaryota > Metazoa > Arthropoda > Insecta > Coleoptera > Chrysomelidae > Altica > Altica lythri. The sequence goes on along the minus strand of OZ034803.1, from coordinate 56,283,033 downwards.
TGACTTAGTTGTTTTCTAAGCCGACGATGTCATGTCAAGGGACTGACACACATTCGGATATCGTTTTACCTTTAGTGTCCATTAATAGACAGTTTGACTTGTCGCTTGCCTAGTGATATTTCCCACTGTTTCTGGGTCTTCTTTAGCATTCATTTCTTTATGGCTGCTTTTCTAAACGTGTCACCAACCCCACCGAATGGCTCTGGGCCAATCATTGTGTGTTAAATTTTTCTTAATGTTTCATTGATATAAGATAGATCATGGTCTTTAAACATTATTGAATAGACTAATAGAACATTCAATTGTTGTTAGTGCTTTAAACTGTAAATTGTAGATTTATACAATAGCTATTGAAAGTAACTAACTCATTTATAATTTTATTGTCAAGTAGAACTAGAACTAGATGATCTACATATCTTTTGGATGTGTAAATTTGTCTTCTACAAACAGCTGTTAAAACCTACTTATACTTCATTTAAAAACTAGGAGGAGTGATTTAAAAAGCCAGACTTACAGCCAAATAAGTTACTAGAAAATTTACAAGGCGGCAAATTTAAATACATTTCTTTCATTTAAATAAAATTGAAAAGAAATGTTTATGGACACTTTATATATGGTCTAAGATGGTCACAAAGTAAACTTACAATAATTATATTAAAAAAGAAAATCAATTAACAAAAGTCACCATTATAAATATTTCACACTTTTAAAACATAACCTATAAATGTCACAAATTACTTGATAAATGTAAGAGGCAAATTTTATAGTGTAAACTTGACTCCAAATTAACCAATAAACAAACGCAAGTGTTGCCAACTTAAATTCAAATCGCTCCTCCTAGTTTTTAAATAGAGTATAATTACACAAAATATGACAAATTTTTCTGCCCATAGCTGTGCCTTGAACTTGTTTGTAGTGTCATTAAAAATGCATAAATTTTTTTAGATTAGATATTTATTGGGTTGGCTGTTAGCCTGTATCACTGCGACCTTTGCAGATTTATTGTGACCACCCATTATCTCAAGAATAGGATTAGAGAACCTTCTCCAGCCCTGCCCTCTTAATAAGACTTAATAGCCTTGACAGAGGCCACTCCGCATAACTTGGAGCAGCCGGTTTCTCCTCTCCCAGTACTAGATACCGCGTCCTTGCAAGGCCTTCGCATTGGCATAGGACATGAAATGCGGTTTCCTCCTCCTCTTGGCAGTATCGACAGATGTCTTTATCTGCTAAGTTCAACTGACTTATGTGTTCCATGCATACATTAGAACAAACATTAAAAGTTTTCGAAAGGTGTTAAGGTCAAATTTGCATTTCGTTGAAATCTGTCCCTAATAGTTTCGTAAACTGTCTAGAAAAGTATTGATTAAAATTTTCAAGTTATTAATAAACGAACTGAAAGCAAACAAGGCTTTAAATAGTAAGCGGTATTTCTTTAGTAGGCTTTGGACAGGATGTTCGTTAGAAGAAGAGAGATTTTGCTATTAAGAACATCTACTGAAGCCATAATAAATTTTGTGAACTTTTTTACCGTGTTTCTGATAAAATGAATTGTTTACATTAACTAGACTGTTGTTTATGTGATTTGAAAACAATGACACGTTTAAAAAAATACTTGTAAACTGAGGAACTGATTACCAAAAATCCGTAAATTAATTTGGTTTTTAATTACAGTACCCGAGCGACCAAGCTCTGCCCAGATACTATAGTAGTGTAGCTATAGGCATTCTAGCTATTTTTTTGAACATAACCTCACTTTTTTCAAGAGGCAGAACACCTATCGTTAGCGCTGGAGCCCTGGCGCTCTGGCAGTTCTTCTTTTTTCGAGTGGCCTTTGACGTTTGACACAAGCAGCCAATTCTTCTTTTTCAAATGACAAAAGGGCATTAACGTTGTATCTCGTAAACAGCTCAACGGATTTCGACGTATGACGTATTATTGTAAAGGGGTTGCTGTATAGGGTAAGATAAAGCGTCAAAAAGACCGTATTTATGCTGCCAAAAGGGCATTAATGTTGTATCTCGTAAACGGCCAAACGGATTTCGACGTATGACGTATCAGTGTAAAGGGGTTGGTGTATAGGGTAAGATAAAGCGTCAAAAAGATCATTTTTATGCTGCCAAAAAGGCATTAACGTTGTATCTCGTAAACAGCAGAACGGATTTCGTCACGTGACGTATTATTGTGAAGGGGTTGGTGTATAGGGTAAGATGAAGCGTCAAAAAGACCATTAGATGTATTTTGTGAAATATGTACTGATCCTTTATTATGTAACGCTTTGCGTCAGTATATTTACTTTTATAAACAAAATGTAATAAGAGATTTAGAAAATATGTAATAAACTTTTATAAAAAATAATGACTTTTATTTCAAAATCGATAATAATAGCGTCAAAAATGTTATTTTATCGAGACAAAATTTATGCACGTCACAGTTCTAAAATGTGAAACGTCCAAACGTCAAGATAGCGTTAAAATTTGTCGTAATAACGTATTAAAAAATTGATAAATAACAAAATTTCGATTTACATGTATTTCTTATGGAAAAACATCATTTCAAAGTGACAAAAAAGCGTCAGTTTTTAACGTTTTATCGGTACTAAATTCATGAACGTCAAAGTGTCCAAAAATAGACGTCTAAACGACGAATTTGAACGTTATTTTGGTCGTTTCAACGGAATATATTTAAAAGAAATAATACACCATAGATTCAGATTAAAAATTTATTGCATACATAAAAAATTTTGGACATACAATAGACAATAGGAAAACTTAAAACTAACCCAATTAATTTACAAAGTTAAAGCAAAATAATATACTATTCTAAACCATTTACAACTGTCTTTTTTTTTATTTCTCAATTATGAATAACATTAGTCGAGCTTTATATCGCAATGACCCCATGCTAAAGTGTCAAATGATCCATTGCATAAAAAGCGTTTATCGTCGTGTGGACTTAGACCGATTTTGGTTTGTTCGATTGTATAAACATTATGATTGTAGGAATGGAACGTGCATTGGTTTACTGTTTTTAATTTACTATCTCTTAAACATGAAAGATAATCATCAAAAGTAATTTTCTTTGCAACGACATTCTTTTTAACCCCTTTTGATTTTTTAACGCATTTCTCACCCTCTGTTAAATACGAGTACATTTTTGAACGCAACCCCACCAATTCAGTTAAAAGTTTGCCGTTGCATTCATCTTTCATTAGTCCAATGACTTTTTTATTTAAGAGTGAAATACCATAATATATGCATTCTTTGGTTCATAGTCCGAGGTGTCAAATTTTTCGGGATCGACTTTAATTAATTCGGTATAAACATCATTGCATTGCAGTTGTAGAAGAAATGCATCGGTATCGGTGTATAAGAGTTTACAGTTGTCTACACCCATCGTAGGAAGTAGAAAACTGTAATAAAAGTCATACATACACGTCTTTGAAATATCAAGAATCGACATGCCAATGTACAATGGTTTATTAAATACAAGTCGGTTTTATAAAGCTCTATCGCTAAAAGGTTTTCATCAAAGATTTTGCTCGAACTAAACCTAGGACTGCTAATCAAATTCTTTGCTCCATATCGACCCTCCCAAGATCTAACGAGTTTAACAATGCGGTGTTTTCTTATATTCTCCATGGTTTTTCCGAAGACTGCATTGTTCATATAGGTAAGAAAGGGACCTTGCTATGCTTTCATATAGGTAAGAAAGGGACCTTGCTATGCTTTTAGCGAAGCAGTTTCGGCGACCCCCACTCCTCCTACCTTCTCTCGTTCCGCAAAACGTTGCACATATTGGTGTGTGTTTAGAAACAAACGAAACAAAACAAGAGTGCAACGTTTTGCGGAACGAGAGAAGGTAGGAGGAGTGGAGGTCGCCGAAACTGCTTCGCTAAAAGCATAGCAAGGTCCCTTTCTTACCTATATGATGAAAACCTTTTAGCGATAGAGCTTTATAAAACCGAACTTGTATTTAATAAACCATTGTACATTGGCATGCCGATTCTTGATATTTCAAAGACGTGTATGTATGACTTTTATTACAGTTTTCTACTTCCTACGATGGGTGTAGACAACTGTAAACTCTTATACACCGATACCGATGCATTTCTTCTACAACTGCAATGCAATGATGTTTATGCCGAATTAATTAAAGCCTATCCCGAAAAATTTGACACCTCGGACTATGAACCAAAGAATGCATATGGTATTTCACTCTTAAATAAAAAAGTCATTGGACTAATGAAAGATAAATGCAACGGCAAACTTTTAACTGAATTTGTGGGGTTGCGTTCAAAAATGTACTCGTATTTAACAGAGGGTGAGAAATGCGTTAAAAAATCAAAAGGGGTTAAAAAGAATGTCGTTGCAAAGAAAATTACTTTTGATGATTACCTTTTATGTTTAAGAGATAGTAAATTAAAAACAGTGAACCAATGCACGTTCCGTTCCTACAATCATAATGTTTATACAATCGAACAAACCAAAATCGGTCTAAGTCCACACGACGATAAACGCTTTTTATGCAATGGATCATTTGACACTTTAGCATGGGGTCATTGCGATATAATGCTCGACTAATGTTACTCATAATTGAGAAATAAAAAAAAAGACAGTTGTAAATGGTTTAGAATAGTATATTATTTTGCTTTAACTTTGTAAATTAATTAGGCTAGTTTTAAGTTTTTCTATTGTCTATTGTATGTCCAAAATTTTTTATGTATACAATAAATTTTTAATCTGAATCTAGGGTGTATTATTTCTTTTAAATATGTTTCATTGAAACGACCAAAATAACGTTCAAATTCGTCGTTTAGACGTCTATTTTTTGACACTTTGACGTTCATGAATTTAGTAACGATAAAACGTTAAAAACTGACGCTTTTTTGTCACTTTGAAATGATGTTTTTCCATAAGAAATACATGTAAATCGAAAATCTTTTTTTATCAATTTTTTGATACGTTATTACGACAAATTTTAACGCTATCTTGACGTTTGGACGTTTCACATTTTAGAACTGTGACGTGCATAAATTTTGTCTCGATAAAATAACATTTTTGACGCTATTATTATCGATTTTGAAATAAAAGTCATTATTTTTTATAAAAGTTTATTACATATTTTCTAAATCTCTTATTACATTTTGTTTATAAAAGTAAATATACTGACGCAAAGCGTTACATAATAAAGGATCAGTACATATTTCACAAAATACATCTAATGGTCTTTTTGACGCTTCATCTTACCCTATACACCAACCCCTTTACAATAATACGTCACGTGACGAAAGCCGTTCGGCCGTTTACGATATACAACGTTAATGCCCTTTTGGCAGCATAAATATGGTCTTTTTGACGCTTTATCTTACCCTATACACCAACCCCTTTACAATGATACGTCATACGTCGAAATCCGTTCGGCCGTTTACGAGATACAACATTAATGCCCTTTTGGCAGCATAAATACGGTCTTTTTGACGCTTTATCTTACCCTATACAGCAACCCCTTTACAATAATACGTCATACGTCGAAATCCGTTGAGCTGTTTACGAGATACAACGTTAATGCCCTTTTGTCATTCGAAAAAGAAGAATTGGCTGCTTGTGTCAAACGTCAAAGGCCACTCGAAAAAAGAAGAACTGCCAGAGCGCCAGGGCTCCAGCGCTAACGATAGGTGTTCTGCCTCTTGAAAAAAGTGAGGTTATGTTCAAAAACATAGCTAGAATGCCTATAGCTACACTACTTACTATTTCACAGGTTATAGTATTCTAACAACCTTATTACGTGAGAAAATGATTTTGGGTGAAAAAATGGTAGAAACGAATTTTCCCAGACGTGGTACCCAGTTAGATCGATTTTTTGCCTCCGTGTGCACCTATATCTCAAATTTCAAAATCGTTAGAGGCGATTTCGAGAACCTATGGAAATACATGCAGAGAATTGCTCGCTTAATATCATAAGATGTTTAAATAAAAAAAAATGAATCCAAATTCAATTATGCGAAAGATTTTAATGTTGACTAACGAAAAATTAATAAAAAAATAAAAATAAAAAATAAATCAAAAGAAAACTTGGCCTGTGCCTTACTTCTGCTTAGATTTCACATTCCTCATTTTATTTTAGTATTTTCAAAATTTCTTTAACTTCATTTCATTTCTTAATAAATATTAATTTTTAAATAGCGGAACGCAGCTCTGTCAATGTTTGTTCTTATGTTCTTATCCCTCCATAGTTCTTATACGGCCACATGTCATTTTTCATTAATGTCAGGTCTCATTTTATTATAGGTCACTTCATTTGATTGAATACCTTTAAAAATGTGATTTCAATATTTTATCTTATACTCTTGTACATCGTTAATTTTATAGGATTTTATTTAACATTTTCATACGTTTGTGACATAACTGTCTAATGTGGACCGTGTATTTTATATTTGGATCTATGGATTTTAAATTTTGTGAACTTAACCTATGATTTTAAACCTGGATTGCCGTTGTTAATAGGGAATATGCATGTAATTTAGATTTATTTGATTTTAATATCAACAATACTTTATGCTCTTAAAATTATATCTAAACCATTATTTCTATATTTAATTTGGACTTCATTCCATAAAACTTAAATTAAAATGTTAATTTTCTGCGCGATATTCAAATCTGAGAAAACGACCCATCATTGGTCGAAGCGACGTTACGTCACATCGCATCCCTTTGAGTTGTTTACATGTGTTTACAAGATATTTGTGCTTAAAATTGTGTTTTAATTATATCCTGTGGTGTTTTGTACTGTGTGTAGTAAATATCGGTAAAATGGTTTTTTATCTTTTTGCATGATTTCACAGCGAATTAAACTCAAAAATCTCAAATAATCACACTAAATGTAAACAAATGTCACTGACAGGTGGTGCGATGTGACGATTCCGAAGCGCGCGCAAAATGGAGCGTTTGAACATGACAAATTTAAGCGACTTTTTATTTATTTTTTTAAAATTTAATTAGTACATTTTCAACAATACTTTTATTTTTTACTATATTAAAACGAAGTGAAAAGTGAATTAAACGAATAAAAAAAATACATGCATATTCCCTATATGTAATTTTCTTAATTTTTTTCTTTATTTGTTTATCAATCAACCATACGTTTTAGTGAAGCATTGAAGATGACATTATGTCGAAAGCGCTGTGCTTATTCTGAATAAAATTTATGCACAAGTAATACACACCTTTTATTTTACCTGCTTGGAATATACAAGGAGTTCCAAAAGTTACCTTTCAACAATTTCGATTTGTCTTGAACAACTTTTTTATTATCACTAATATTTTTTACACCTCACAACAAATATTTTAATATAAATTTTTTTGTCTTCAATCACCTAGAATTACTTTAAGTGTCCAAATAGAATTCCATTATATTTAACTTATTTTATAAATATTTCAATTAAACTTTTAAATAACTAGTTGAATTATATCCACTATAATATAGGTACACTAACTTATTATTTATAACCATATAACTTTCCCAGAATCATTTTATTAATAATTTTTATTTACATAAGTACCAATTTCTGGTTACCCAACAGGATATTATTAAACCTGATACTAAATTTTTTTATTACAATATATATATATATATATATATATATATATATATATATATATATATATATATATACAAAAGGGGAAAATTATTGGGCATGTACGCATTTTCTTGGCACCTTGTTTATATATATATATATATATATATATATATATATATATATATATATATATATATATATATATATATATATATATATGTTACAGGGAAAGTGGATTCTCCAGTAGGAGTTGACTCTTCCTAGATAAAGTCAACTTTTACTGATATTTTTAGTAAAAGTTGATTAAAAGCGGCAAGTGTTCAATCTCGATCAACATTTACTAGTCAGAGTTGACTATACCTAGGAAAAGTATACTCTTACTGACTTGAGGTAGTAACAGTTAACTGTTTTTAAGGGAACGGTACTAGCTAACAAAAACGAATGAAAAGGCAAAACTAATACATCAATAGATAGAAATATTTATTTGTAAGGAAACCGTACTAGCTAATAAAAAACAAATTAAAAGAAAAAATCAACATAGAAAGAGATACAAATGTTTAAGAAAAACTAATAAAATCTAAAACCCTTATAAAACATAAAGAGATAGAAATGTTAATTATTTATTACAGCAAGGTAAAGATTTGTGACACTTTGAGTTGCAAAGCACTTTTTTCTTTTTACACATACACTTCATGGATTCGCATTTAGTGTTGCAAGAGCATTTAAAGAAACCTTGTCCACTTCCAAGTGATTGTGAAGTTGCAACAGTCCTCACAGCTATTATTTTATCCATAGGAACTTCATTTTCTTGGATTATGTTTGTAGGACATTTACAAAATTGAGACCTAAAAATAATATAATTATTAAAACCTGATCAAGTTCAGCGGGCAGCGAGCGAGCGAGCGAGCGAGCGAGCGAGAGAGAGAGAGAGAGAGAGAGAGAGAGAGAGAGAGAGAGAGAGAGAGAGAGAGAGAGAGAGATAGATAGAGAGAGAGAGGTTACCTTGAGAACAGCTGCTTTAGAATTCCAATTCGATAAAATCCATCATCCACAACCTCCAATACCACACCTAGGATAGATCGAGCATCTCCTCTACCGCGGTCAACATCCGGGACAGGAATTCGAACTGATGTTCCTTTTCTGGTGGATAAATGTGACCTGAGATTTTTTCATGCGTTTAGCTTGTTGTTCTAGACAAAAGAAAGCTTCTTTTCTTTGTTTCTTGATGTCCTGAGTAGACTTGTCCAGGTCAGTGAGGACATAATCACTATCATCTACGAGGTTTTCACCACTTAATAAATTTTGGTTTGTGTCATTTTCATAAGAATTTTCATTCTCGTTACCTTCAATGTCGTTTTCTTGTTGTTGCTGGATTTGATCAATTACGCATTGAAGATCATCTTCTGTTTCTAAATTTCCCAGAACCTCAGTTGGCAGTTTTGAACTAAATAAGCCAAGTCTCGGTGGGCAGCCGAACATTGCTTCATACGGGGATCTTTTTATCCCACTATGCAATGCACTGTTTTTCATAAGTTGGATAAACTTTAAGCCCTCACTCCATTTTGATGTTTTGTGATCTTGCATCCAGGTGGTTATCATATTCTCTACATCCTGGTTGGCTCTTTCGATGCTACCTTGACTCTGACTATGCCGCGGTTTGCCGTTCACCATTTTGAAGTTAGGCCATAAATTAACCAGACTGTCAATAATTTTATTAACAAATTCTCTGCCATTGTCGGACTGTAAAATACAAGGAGCGCCTAAGAATGTAAAGATATCAATGATATTATTGCAGACTTCGTCTGCAGTCTTCGATTTCAGTGGTTTTAGCACAACAAACTTTGTCAAATGGTCCTGGTACACCATTATAAATTTAAAGTCTTCATCAGGTTGCGACTGAAAGTCAATCAAATTCACTTGACACCGTGAATTCATTTCCTTAAATAACAAAGGCTTTACAACAAGTCCCTTCTTCTTATGTTTCAATTTTTGAACACAAGGTTCGCATAAGCCTAAAAATAATGAAATGTCCTTTGCAGTAACATTTTGAAATTTTCCTTTCAATTGCTGAATCATACGATCTCTTCCTCCATGTCCAGTGGATATATGCGCTTCATTAAGAACTCCAAACAATTCTTCATCAAAAACATAATACCTTATGCTGTCTTGGTCTGTGACAGGGTGTATTAGTTTTGTAATACCATTTACTTCAATAATGTCATATCGTCTTAAAAACCTGATATCGTTACTTTCTTTTTTAGTTGCATTTTTCAGATTTTTCACTTTCTCAATGTAGGTATCATATTTTAGTTTGGTCAATGTCAGTGAATTTACCTTGGAAGTCAAGCGTTCTTGTCGCAGTTTTTCATAAAACAGTTCTGCCGTAGGGTCTGACATAATTATTGCACATTTAATTCAGTAATTAAACCTATTGTCACTATTGCACAAACAACCGTAAAGGACCGACTACAGGTCGGAGGGGATGTGCTGAAGCCTCAAGGACGAGCCGGCAGCTAGCTGCTTCGGTCACATTTTAAGACAGCATCTGCAAATCAAGTTTTACTAAATCACGGCAGGCATAGTTAACTCTTCCTAGGAAAAGTTGATCTGTCTGTTTTCAATCAACTGTTACTGATAATTTTAGTGAGTGTTGACTCTGCCTAGGGAGAGTCTACTATTACTAAGAATCGACTCTCCCTGTAACATATATAACAAAAATTTGCAAACATTTTTTTCTTTTCGCTGGTTTTCTTTATGCTCTTCTATACCAATTAGATCAATAAAATCACAATTTATAAATAGAACTTTTTATAGTAGAAGGTTTTTTTTTGCTGATTTACCGAAATAGATTACGTTATAGTCCACAGTACAGTCTAAAAAAACTTTCTAAATTAGTTTATTTTATTAACAGTTAAAATAATAATTACTGTTTTCACATGTAAAACAAAAAACAACAGAAAAAAAACTTCTCTCTCACGTAATCGATCCCATTATGATAACACATCAGAACTGTCACAATTGGACGCTTATCAAAATGAACAACTTATTTAAAAATTTTCAAAATGATAATATCTATACACAACTTAAATCCTATTTAATAACAATTCAGTATAAATTTCGAAATTTATGTATATGTATGCCTAAGCACACTTGAAACAAGCATTGTCATCCAGTTCTTAGCTACTCTGAAAATTTCAGAGCTCTAGGTAGTCGGGAAATAGGTTTAAATTCGATTACAAAATTCCACGGAATGACAAAGAGAAAGGCAAAGAGCGAAATTATAAAAACTTTCTAAAAAATGCATTTATAGTTTAACTTTTTTATTAGACTTAACGTTTTTGGAATTAGAAATATAAAAAAACATATCTGTTATATAGTTAAATCTTAGTTTAAAAAAAATTTAGAAATCGACTCTTTCAAAACATATTGTGATGAAGGAGCCATGAATATCATGAAAAAGCCGGCTACCATTTACACACACATGTGTGGCTAATGCAAATTTCAAGATGAAGTAGAACTAAAGTAATTTTTGACATGATAACTAAATATCAGACTAGATTTGCTTTCCTAACCCAATTAACGTGTCAGTTAAAAATAAACAAACTATAATATTCGTTTTAACCCAAATTAAATATTTAGTAAGACTCAAAGCTAAATATCGTAGGTACAACTTAGTCTTAAGTTGCATTACTAACGAATAGGTACAAAATAAAGATAAAAACAGTTTAAAATAAAGCAATAATAACAGTCACAACAAAAGTAATTAATAGGACCTTTTTGTCCATATGAGTGATGTGACCACTTTTCACAGATTTTAGATTTTAACCATTCTTCCTTAGTATTAAAATATACACCATTAAAAAGAACACACCAATCTTGATGTGCATTTGTATTTTTATTTACTTTTTTTATTAATGATAAAAAAACATAATCATTATCATCAGGTGGTTCACTCGACTGGTCATCTATTTCGTCTCTTCTTCTCCATTGCCTACTAAAAGTATTAATATTTCTTTAGTTATTATGTTAATTAGCGTTTTTTTTTTGTTTTTGTGTTTTTAGTTTTTCTTTAATCTTAAATTCCACTCCAAGGTCTTCAAAGCAAATGCTTTAAAAGAACCATCCGCTTCATGGCATCTAAGAGTGGCCCTCTGAAACCATGTGCACCAACAGGGTTTGACTTGGCTTGCATGAGATAAAAGAGCTTGTTGCTGATCCAGGGCCAGTGTCGAAGACAGATCAAAAGAAGCTTGTAATGTATTTACATGTTGGCGCTTGTTTAGTACCGCTCACTAAATTAATCTATGTTAATCTATTTCAACATCCACCATATTTTCTGCCGAACTTGTCGCTTCCTTTGGTTTTGTTTATATTTAAAATAAAAATATGTCAACTTTGGCAACTACGTCTGTTATTTACACACTAGGGCACTAACATTCTTAGACCGTCAGCCCAAGGTATAAAAAATTGAACGATCCTTGATCGTATGCCCTTTGAAGATTCGACAAGAATATATGTGCCAATTATGTTAAATTTGAAATGGAACTTGCTTCCTGGTTCTATAGTCGCAAAATTCCGAAAAATGTTGAAAAAAATTTTGATAAATTTTAACAAAAGTTGACCGTATGCCGAGGTAATGAGAAGAAAGTTAACGAAAAAATAATCCAGCGGAAAAAGGTCGGCATACGTGTAGGGTGGTCCCAAAGGTATGTAATAAACCCTTGAAATTGCAGACAATTGTTATACCTTCCTTATGATAGCTGACCGTATGCCTCTAAGAGATTTTTATTATTTATGACGTACCTAACGGCATACCGATCGGCTGGTTCCAAGTGGTTCCTAACCTCTAAAACATGTGTCGAAAATTTTTTATTCCATTTTATGACTCTTAACCGTAAAAAATCTACTTAAAATTGAAGTTTACATTATAAAATGACCACTTGCAAAAAGGCATACGGTTATCGTAGTTCCTCACCTCAGAAATGTATATGAAAGTTGTAAAAATTTGAAATGATTTTTCTATGATCACTGACCGTATGCCATTAAGTTTATCATTAAACAATCCTAAAATCTAATATATAATAAAAAGGCATACGATTACCATGGTTCCTAACCTCAAAAATTAAAATTGAAGTTGAATTTTAATTTTTGACGATCGCTGACCGTATGCCATTATGTATATCATTAAATAATTAAAAAATTAAATACCCTATCAAAGGGCATACGGTTTTAGTGGTTCGTTACCTCAAAAATTCGAATATTATTTGCGGAGAATCGATGATCACCTGGTTGAAGCTTGGTTGCGTCTAATACATATACACAATCACTTCACATACACACTAGAGATGCTCGTTCGGAGTAATAGATATTTCAGCTGATAATTTTGGTATGGAACCACTAAAAACGTATGCCCTTTTGCAGGGTATTTAATTTTTCAATCATTTAATAATATACATAATGGCATACGGTCAGCGATTGTCAAAAATTAATATTTAACTTTTATCTATTTAATTTTAATTTTTGATGTTAGGGACCGCGATGAGCGTATGCCCTTTCATTATGCATTACATTTTAGTATTGTCTAATGATAAACTTATTGGCATACGGTCAGTGATCATCGAAAAGTCATTTAAAATTTTTACATCTTTTGATACGTATGCCACTACTTTAGGACCACTCGATCTGTATGCCAAAGCTACATATGATAGCATTGATTACAATTTATCATATTTGCTAATGGCATATAGTTAACGATCATAAAAAAGAATAAAAAATTTTCGACACATGTTTTGGAGGTTAGGAACCACTTGGAACCAGCCGATCGGTATGCCGTTAGGCATAAGTATATCGTACGTCATAAATAATAAATATCTCTTAGAGGCATAAGGTCAGCTATCATAAAGAAGGTATAACAATTGTCTGCAATTTCAAGGGTTTATTACATCCCTTTGGGACCACCCTACACGTATGCCGACCTTTTTCCGCTGGATTATTTTTTCGTTAACTTTCTTCTCATTACCTCGGCATACGGTCAACTTTTGTTAAAATTTATCATAATTTTGTTTCAACATTTTCCGGAATTTTGCAACTATAGAACCAGGATGCAAGTTCCATTTCAAATTTAACATAATTGGCACATATATTCTAGTCGAATCTTCAAAGGGCATACGGTCAAGGATCGTTCAATTTTTTATACCTTGGGCTGACAGTCTATCTAGCTCGAGTTTAAAAGATATATTACAATTTATACGATTTACCGATATATACAAAACTAAAGTCTACATAAGTCAATCTTTAAATAAGTTAATTTATTTCGCATTTTCCTTGCTTATAGGTCTTTCTGCATGATAAGCCGGTTCTTGAATTTGTCTGCTGTCTAATACAATAAGGTTTTTGTCGTGTGTTTTGTCAGTAAAAAGCCATGTCAGTATACGTCAGTGTTGTGTGATTTTCTGATGATTGTATTGTGGTTTGATAGCTGATTGTCAGGAAGCGCTGTTCTATAAAATTTATCGGAATTTTTAATAATAAAATCCCTAATAGTTGGCATGTCTCATTCACGATGCAGCTCCGTAATTCTATTACCCCATTCTCTGTTAAGTATTAGTCTGAGGCATCTGTTCTGTATCTTTTGTAATTTTTCAATTTTATAGTCTGTAGCAGAAAAGAATACCTGATATTCGTATGTTAATGACGGTCTTATTATTTGTTTGTAAGTAAGTAATTTGTTCCCTTTGGTCATGTTACTTGTTTTGCATAGTATGGGGTATTTACAATTTGTTGATCATTCCACGTAATTTGTTAATTAGGCTGTTAATGTGTGTGTTGGAGTTAAGTTTATCTAGTCGAAATCCTAAATATTTGAGTGTGTATTTCGTTTCCTTTTATATTCATTCTTTTAAAAAATTGATTGTTTGCTTAAATTTTCATTATTATTATTTGTTCAGTTTTGGTTGGATTTATTTGAAGTTTATTGTCCTGTAGGTATGGTATTAGTATTCGGTTGGTATTTATTTCGATCTTTCTGGCGGCTATTTTCGTACGTACATGTATCATCGGTATAAAGTGCTGTTTTGATAGGTATGCCATGTGTTATTATTTTGTAAAGTGTTGGAGACAGTACTGAGCCTTGTGGGACTCCAGCCTCCATCGTGTAACTGTCTGAGTTAATTTTGACTTTAACTCTTCTTTTGTCTAAGTAGGTACGATATTAATGTTTTTGTTATATAGTCAGGAAAACCACACACTACATTTTGTAGATTAGTCCATTTGTCCACATAAAATCAAAGGCTTTCTCTATATCGAAGGTCGCAAGTACAGTACTTTCTTGTTTTATGAAACCTTCTTTAACGAAGTTAACTATGTTAATGATTTGTGCTACCATACTGTGACCTTTTCGCAAGCCGTATTGTATCTCGGGTATAAGTTTTAGGTAAGTAATTGTTCTCTGTATTCTGGTAAGTATTACTTTGTCGATTATTTTAGCTGTAACGCGAAGTAACGATATAGGGTGGTATTTTTCTACTTGTACTGTGTTTTTAACTTGCTTTAGAATAGGGGTTATGTTAGCTTTTTTTAGTTGTTGTGGATAATATTTTAGTTTCAAAATAGCGTTTGTTATATCATTCAAGCGTTTGCGAGGGCTTTTGGATGCTTGAGAAGACTTGCCAAGTGTGTAAACATACCATAAGAATCTGCAATAAAATGCCCCCACCATTAAATTAAACCTGATGTCAACAGCGAAAAAGTAAATATTGGAGTAATTATGCTGCGTTAATATTAATTCGCACAATCACAATCATCATCATGATCTTCAGTCATTATCAATTCACTGCTGGGTGAAAGTCTCTTCGAATGTATTCCATTTCTGTCGATCATGCGTAGTTCTTCTCCATGCTTGTCTCAGGAATCTGCAAAACACAGAATCTCATTCATTAAGTGGTCTTCTTTTGGGTCTTCTTTTGGGCACCAGTCTATTACTTGTACTGACCATCTTCCATCGGTACTTTTTGCTTTATGCCCTGTCCAAATCCATTTCGATCTTAAAATCAACTCTATGATGTCTTTTACTTTCGTTTGACTACGAATCAATGTATTCCGTTTTCGATCTCGCGAAATGATACCCATTATTAAACGCTTCATACTATGTTGTGCCGTTTGCAGCTTTTGGATGACTTTAGCTTTTAGAACCTATGTTTCATATGGAAATACATTCGTTAAATACTTTGCTTTTTAGACTAAGAGGCATATTATTATTTAATTTGAATATAAATCGGTTTCTTCCAAATGCTGACCATCAACTTTCTAATTTGCAGAGATATTTCTACATTTAAATCTGATGCATTATTTAAATTCTTTTCCCATAATCTTTGTGTTGTTAATGTTTACATTTAAACCAATATCCTGGCTTTTCAGCATCTTACAATAGATTTTCCAGTTCTTCTTTGGATTGTGCAAGAAGAACTAGATCGTTAGCAAATCTCAAATTGCTCAGGCCTTGTCCGTTGATGTTAATTCCGTTATTCAACCAATTAGGTGAACACAAAATGTGCTTCAAAGCCACTGAAAATAATTTGGGTAAAATCGCATCACCCTGTCGCCCACCTCTATTTAAGGTAAATTGTGCCGACTTTCCATCCATTCTAACCAAAGCCGTTGCCTGAGTATAGATGTTCTGTATCAGTTTTATGTATGTGGAAGGTACTCACTGATTAATAATGGCTACTACCACTGCAGATGTCCTTAATAAATCGGAAGCTTTTTCGTAGTCTACAAAGGCCATGCAGAGTGGTAAATTGTATTCGTTGGATCGAAATATCAGTTGTCTTATAGTGTGGATGTGATCCAATTTCGAGAACCCCCGGCAAAAACCTGCAGAGAATGCTTTCTTTTTTTTCGCCTTTTATTTTTTTAAGTTTTACGGTCTTTTCTCGGTTTTTCTATTGTTTTCTGAATTTTTTATTGCCATTTTTGTATATTTTAATAGTTATTACTTTATTTAGGAGAAAGAAAAATCCAATTCTAACTGTAGATATTATTTAGAAATAGAAACCACGTTATCTTAAATTGACGTTTTTAATATTTTCGTTAAATATTTTATTATTTATAGTTTTGACCGCTTAAACCTTCTGTGAACTTTCACAAATAATTCAAAATCAAAAATCGGCCGAGTAATTATCGAGTTTTAGCGAGATTAACGATCAACAATTCATTTTTATTTATTTATTTTATTTATTTATTTATTTATTTATTTATTTATTTATTTATTTATTTATTTATTTATTTATTTATTTATTTATTTATTTATTTATTTATTTATTTATTTATTTATTTATTTATTTATTTATTTATTTATTTATTTATTTATTTATTTATTTATTTATTTATTTATTTATTTATTTATTTATTTATTTATTTATTTATTTATTTATTTATTTATTTATTTATTTATTTATTTATTTATTTATTTATTTATTCATTTATTTCTAATATTAACCAATACCGATTAAACCTAAAATTTCCATTTCCGATGCTGTCTTTAAACCTAAACGTACTATAAATCCAACTCTACACTGTCACAAAAGCTGTCGGCAATTGAACAGAAAGGAAATAGAAATAATGTTGATGATTTGTGAGGTTCATTTCAGCAATCTTTCACCAAAACCGAACATTTATCACTTAAGTGTAAACAGGAGTTGCGTTTCTTTAATTCTGTCGAGTTTTAATCCAATAGCAAGAAAAAATAAAAGACAATATAAAAAATTTAATATTCCTTTTGATGTGTACGGCTGCAACGTATATTTCTAAATATAAACTCATAATTTGCTTTGACTCGCTCGACATCCATTAAAATACCCTGTCACGGATGAAAGGATGGTATATTAGACTAATTTTGTTTCATTTTATGCGGTTCGCTACTTTGAGGCTTACTTCTTAAAACGCAGTAATTGGGCGTGACATGATCAATGCCTCTTAAATTGTTTTTGCAGCTTTTTTAGGCAAATTTACCCGATTACCGAAAGTATGAATAAAAACCTCGATTTTAAAATATTGCATAAAAATAACTTTCATAAACCACAACATGAAAAAAACCTATTTGATTAACTTTAATATCTGTTAAAACAATATCATTTTAATTTTTTAAATAAACAACCAACATATTTTTATAAAATGATTAATTGTATTGAAATAAATTATAATAAAAAATAGTTTAAAAAACTGAATAAACCGGCTTTTGTGAATAAATAAACTAAACAGTAGAAAATATTATATATATATATATATATATATATATATATATATATATGAATAGTAGTGGTGTTCCGGGTTTCAATCCGTTGGTTGTTTGTGTCTTCACGACGTTTCGCCAACATCTCAGCTGGCATTTTCAAGTGATGCTTCCTTTGCGGCTGCTCAACTTGGAATGAGCTGCGTGGTCCTGTGTTGCTGCTTTTATACGCGTCGGCGGCGGCGCAGGTTATATCGCTGTTCTGTGATTGGTGGGCGGTGCGGTTCAGGTGTTGACGTTTCCTCCACCCGAGGTCGTTGACCGCGCCGATTATTTCCTGACTGTATTTGGGCCTGGATGGGTACGGCTGTCCTTGTTGCGTTTGTGTTTCTTATTGGTTCTGCCCGTGTCTGAGTATTCTCCAAGGATTTTTGTTCTTCTTGGGTAATTGGATTGGATTGTCTTTTGAGGAGACTTTTCCAAGTGTTGGAGATGTTTTGTGCATCGTCTCTTTTGTTGAGGCTGTTGGTTCTCTCTATTTCGAGGGCTTCTCTAACTATGCGGGTTCTGTAGTGTTTGATAGGTGCAATCTGTTTTGTTTCTGGGAAGTTTATTGTGTGGCCCGTTTCCTGGTGGTGTTGAAAAAGGGCTGATGTCGTTTGCTTATTTCTGATGTTGTTCTGGTGTTCCTGTACTCTGGCTGAGATTCTTCTATTTGTTTGTCCGATGTATTCTTTGTCGCAGTTACTGCACGGGATGCTGTATACGCCTTGGTTTTCTAAAGGTATTTTGTCTTTTGGATTGCCTATTATTTTGTGTAAGGTAGTCTGCGGCTTGTAGATTGTGGAAATGTCATGCCTTCTTAGAATCCTTCCAATCACGTCTGTTACACCTTTTATATATGGCAGTTTAGTTTTTGGTTTGGACATGTCGTATTCTTCCTTATTTGTTGTTGGTCTCGTGGCTTGTTTTTGTGCTTTTTTGATTGTGTGTTCATGGTATCCGTTTTGTCTTAGGGCGGTTGTGATGTTATGAAGTTCTTCTTGTCGGTTCGTTGTTTTTGTTAGGCGTATAGATCTGGATATCAGTGTACTGGCTACCGATTGCAATTGGGAAGGGTGATGATGAGATCTAGCATTCAGATATCTATTAGTGTGTGTAGGTTTCCTGTATACCGTGTAATCAATTGTGAGGTCATTGTTTCTTGTAATAAGTAGGTCAAGAAAAGGCAATTGGCCATTCTCTTCAACTTCTAACGTGAACTGTATTCGGTGGTGGATGTTGTTTAGTTCATCAAGGAAATTGTCAAGATTGGGTCTTCCATGAGGCCATATGATAAAGATGTCGTCCACGTAGCGTTTCCAAAAAGTCGGCTTCATTTTAGCTTTACTTAGTGCATTGGTTTCGAAATACTTCATGTAGAGATTGGCAATTACTGGTGATAGTGAGGATCCCATGGGGGCGCCTTCTGTTTGTCTATACAAGTTGTTCTCATACGAGAAATACGTATTCTTCAGACAGTGTCTTGCAAGTTCGATAATGTGTCTTGGGAAATCTTCATTTGTAGCTATTTGGTCTAGAGCCTCGTCAATTGGTACGCTTGGGTAAAGTGACTTTATATCTAGGCTAGCTAGGAGGTCATCTTTGTGCAGTTTAAGGTTTTTAATTATATTTGTCAGGTGTTCTGAGTTCTTGACGTAGGAATCTGCTTCTTCGCTGGTTGGCTGCATGATCTCTGCAAGATATTTCTCGAGTTGTTGAGTTGGTGAGTCTATAGCGCTAACGATTGGTCTTAATGGCACTCCCTCCTTGTGAATTTTTGGCAACCCGTATAGTTTAGGGCATCTGCTAGCTTTTTCCCGAGGAATTATGCGAGCCTCGATTTCTGCCCCAAGCTTGGCGGCTTTGATTTTATCTTTTGTTGTCTTCTCAAGGTATGTTGTTGGGTCTCTTGCGACTTTTTTATATGTGTCGTCTTGGAGTATGTCTGCCATTTTTGTTCTATATTCTTCCGTATTCATCACCACTGTGACATTTCCCTTGTCTGCTTTCAATATAGTGATGTCTTTGTTTGCCTTTAGATTGTTGAGGGCTCTCATTTCGGACGGTTTTATGTTTGGTTTTGGTGGTTTGCTGGTCCTGAGAATACGTGCTACGTCTTGACGTATTATTTCAGCCTCATCGTCCGGCTTTTGGTCTAGGGCTGCTTCGATGTTCGCGATTATGTCCTCTGTTGGAATCGTCTTCGGTGTCACTGCAAAGTTAAAACCCTTGCTAAGGATGTGTTTCTCTTCCTCTGAGAGTTGGTAGTCAGAGAGGTTTTTAACCACTTTATTGATATCGAGTGGCTCTACTTTTGGTTCGGTTTTCCTCAGAAGTCGGGCAAATTTATTTTTCTGTTTGTCGGTTCTGTTCTTGAAGTCTGTTTCCGTCCTCCAGGTTGATAACTCATCTACTTTTTGCCAGAGTAACGGGTGAATTTCTTTGCTCAGTTGCAGATGTAGATCGTAGGCTGCTTTTTCTGTTTGGGCAACTTGTCTCCGTTTTTCTCGAATTTGTTCTCTTAGAAGCGATTTGCTCGTGTTTCTTAGGATATTTTCTGCTCTTTTTGTCCTTAAATGGTAAGTCAATTTGGTACACGTAGGCAGAACGTTGTTGTCGCGACATCTTATTAGAAATGTTATGTCGCAACATAATGTTGTGATTTTGGACCTTAGTGTTTCGAAGCGTTTTGTTGTTCTGAAGGTCTCCTCCCCGTAGAGGTGTACTATGTTATGATGTAGTGTTTCACGGATGGTAGAATGAACAGTAGTGGTGTTCCGGGTATCAATCCGTTGGTTGTTTGTGTCTTCACGACGTTTCGCCAACATCTCAGCTGGCATTTTCAAGTGATGCTTCCTTTGCGGCTGCTCAACTTGGAATGAGCTGCGTGGTCCTGTGTTGCTGCTTTTATACGCGTCGGCGGCGGCGCAGGTTATATCGCTGTTCTGTGATTGGTGGGCGGTGCGGTTCAGGTGTTGACGTTTCCTCCACCCGAGGTCGTTGACCGCGCCGATTATTTCCTGACTGTATTTGGGCCTGGATGGGTACGGCTGTCCTTGTTGCGTTTGTGTTTCTTATTGGTTCTGCCCGTGTCTGAGTATTCTCCAAGGATTTTTGTTCTTCTTGGGTAATTGGATTGGATTGTCTTTTGAGGAGACTTTTCCAAGTGTTGGAGATGTTTTGTGCATCGTCTCTTTTGTTGAGGCTGTTGGTTCTCTCTATTTCGAGGGCTTCTCTAACTATGCGGGTTCTGTAGTGTTTGATAGGTGCAATCTGTTTTGTTTCTGGGAAGTTTATTGTGTGGCCCGTTTCCTGGTGGTGTTGAAAAAGGGCTGATGTCGTTTGCTTATTTCTGATGTTGTTCTGGTGTTCCTGTACTCTGGCTGAGATTCTTCTATTTGTTTGTCCGATGTATTCTTTGTCGCAGTTACTGCACGGGATGCTGTATACGCCTTGGTTTTCTAAAGGTATTTTGTCTTTTGGATTGCCTATTATTTTGTGTAAGGTAGTCTGCGGCTTGTAGATTGTGGAAATGTCATGCCTTCTTAGAATCCTTCCAATCACGTCTGTTACACCTTTTATATATGGCAGTTTAGTTTTTGGTTTGGACATGTCGTATTCTTCCTTATTTGTTGTTGGTCTCGTGGCTTGTTTTTGTGCTTTTTTGATTGTGTGTTCATGGTATCCGTTTTGTCTTAGGGCGGTTGTGATGTTGTGAAGTTCTTCTTGTCGGTTCGTTGTTTTTGTTAGGCGTATAGATCTGGATATCAGTGTACTGGCTACCGATTGCAATTGGGAAGGGTGATGATGAGATCTAGCATTCAGATATCTATTAGTGTGTGTAGGTTTCCTGTATACCGTGTAATCAATTGTGAGGTCATTGTTTCTTGTAATAAGTAGGTCAAGAAAAGGCAATTGGCCATTCTCTTCAACTTCTAACGTGAACTGTATTCGGTGGTGGATGTTGTTTAGTTCATCAAGGAAATTGTCAAAATTGGGTCTTCCATGAGGCCATATGATAAAGATGTCGTCCACGTAGCGTTTCCAAAAAGTCGGCTTCATTTTAGCTTTACTTAGTGCATTGGTTTCGAAATACTTCATGTAGAGATTGGCAATTACTGGTGATAGTGAGGATCCCATGGGGGCGCCTTCTGTTTGTCTATACAAGTTGTTCTTATACGAGAAATACGTATTCTTCAGACAGTGTCTTGCAAGTTCGATAATGTGTCTTGGGAAATCTTCATTTGTAGCTATTTGGTCTAGAGCCTCGTCAATTGGTACGCTTGGGTAAAGTGACTTTATATCTAGGCTAGCTAGGAGGTCATCTTTGTGCAGTTTAAGGTTTTTAATTATATTTGTCAGGTGTTCTGAGTTCTTGACGTAGGAATCTGCTTCTTCGCTGGTTGGCTGCATGATCTCTGCAAGATATTTCTCGAGTTGTTGAGTTGGTGAGTCTATAGCGCTAACGATTGGTCTTAATGGCACTCCCTCCTTGTGAATTTTTGGCAACCCGTATAGTTTAGGGCATCTGCTAGCTTTTTCCCGAGGAATTATGCGAGCCTCGATTTCTGCCCCAAGCTTGGCGGCTTTGATTTTATCTTTTGTTGTCTTCTCAAGGTATGTTGTTGGGTCTCTTGCGACTTTTTTATATGTGTCGTCTTGGAGTATGTCTGCCATTTACGCCTAACAAAAACAACGAACCGACAAGAAGAACTTCATAACATCACAACCGCCCTAAGACAAAACGGATACCATGAACACACAATCAAAAAAGCACAAAAACAAGCCACGAGACCAACAACAAATAAGGAAGAATACGACATGTCCAAACCAAAAACTAAACTGCCATATATAAAAGGTGTAACAGACGTGATTGGAAGGATTCTAAGAAGGCATGACATTTCCACAATCTACAAGCCGCAGACTACCTTACACAAAATAATAGGCAATCCAAAAGACAAAATACCTTTAGAAAACCAAGGCGTATACAGCATCCCGTGCAGTAACTGCGACAAAGAATACATCGGACAAACAAATAGAAGAATCTCAGCCAGAGTACAGGAACACCAGAACAACATCAGAAATAAGCAAACGACATCAGCCCTTTTTCAACACCACCAGGAAACGGGCCACACAATAAACTTCCCAGAAACAAAACAGATTGCACCTATCAAACACTACAGAACCCGCATAGTTAGAGAAGCCCTCGAAATAGAGAGAACCAACAGCCTCAACAAAAGAGACGATGCACAAAACATCTCCAACACTTGGAAAAGTCTCCTCAAAAGACAATCCAATCCAATTACCCAAGAAGAACAAAAATCCTTGGAGAATACTCAGACACGGGCAGAACCAATAAGAAACACAAACGCAACAAGGACAGCCGTACCCATCCAGGCCCAAATACAGTCAGGAAATAATCGGCGCGGTCAACGACCTCGGGTGGAGGAAACGTCAACACCTGAACCGCACCGCCCACCAATCACAGAACAGCGATATAACCTGCGCCGCCGCCGACGCGTATAAAAGCAGCAACACAGGACCACGCAGCTCATTCCAAGTTGAGCAGCCGCAAAGGAAGCATCACTTGAAAATGCCAGCTGAGATGTTGGCGAAACGTCGTGAAGACACAAACAACCAACGGATTGAAACCCGGAACACCACTACTGTTCATTCTACCATCCGTGAAACACTACATCATAACATAGTACACCTCTACGGGGAGGAGACCTTCAGAACAACAAAACGCTTCGAAACACTAAGGTCCAAAATCACAACATTATGTTGCGACATAACATTTCTAATAAGATGTCGCGACAACAACGTTCTGCCTACGTGTACCAAATTGACTTACCATTTAAGGACAAAAAGAGCAGAAAATATCCTAAGAAACACGAGCAAATCGCTTCTAAGAGAACAAATTCGAGAAAAACGGAGACAAGTTGCCCAAACAGAAAAAGCAGCCTACGATCTACATCTGCAACTGAGCAAAGAAATTCACCCGTTACTCTGGCAAAAAGTAGATGAGTTATCAACCTGGAGGACGGAAACAGACTTCAAGAACAGAACCGACAAACAGAAAAATAAATTTGCCCGACTTCTGAGGAAAACCGAACCAAAAGTAGAGCCACTCGATATCAATAAAGTGGTTAAAAACCTCTCTGACTACCAACTCTCAGAGGAAGAGAAACACATCCTTAGCAAGGGTTTTAACTTTGCAGTGACACCGAAGACGATTCCAACAGAGGACATAATCGCGAACATCAAAGCAGCCCTAGACCAAAAGCCGGACGATGAGGCTGAAATAATACGTCAAGACGTAGCACGTATTCTCAGGACCAGCAAACCACCAAAACCAAACATAAAACCGTCCGAAATGAGAGCCCTCAACAATCTAAAGGCAAACAAAGACATCACTATATTGAAAGCAGACAAGGGAAATGTCACAGTGGTGATGAATACGGAAGAATATAGAACAAAAATGGCAGACATACTCCAAGACGACACATATAAAAAAGTCGCAAGAGACCCAACAACATACCTTGAGAAGACAACAAAAGATAAAATCCAAGCCGCCAAGCTTGGGGCAGAAATCGAGGCTCGCATAATTCCTCGGGAAAAAGCTAGCAGATGCCCTAAACTATACGGGTTGCCAAAAATTCACAAGGAGGGAGTGCCATTAAGACCAATCGTTAGCGCTATAGACTCACCAACTCAACAACTCGAGAAATATCTTGCAGAGATCATGCAGCCAACCAGCGAAGAAGCAGATTCCTACGTCAAGAACTCAGAACACCTGACAAATATAATTAAAAACCTTAAACTGCACAAAGATGACCTCCTAGCTAGCCTAGATATAAAGTCACTTTACCCAAGCGTACCAATTGACGAGGCTCTAGACCAAATAGCTACAAATGAAGATTTCCCAAGACACATTATCGAACTTGCAAGACACTGTCTGAAGAATACGTATTTCTCGTATGAGAACAACTTGTATAGACAAACAGAAGGCGCCCCCATGGGATCCTCACTATCACCAGTAATTGCCAATCTCTACATGAAGTATTTCGAAACCAATGCACTAAGTAAAGCTAAAATGAAGCCGACTTTTTGGAAACGCTACGTGGACGACATCTTTATCATATGGCCTCATGGAAGACCCAATCTTGACAATTTCCTTGATGAACTAAACAACATCCACCACCGAATACAGTTCACGTTAGAAGTTGAAGAGAATGGCCAATTGCCTTTTCTTGACCTACTTATTACAAGAAACAATGACCTCACAATTGATTACACGGTATACAGGAAACCTACACACACTAATAGATATCTGAATGCTAGATCTCATCATCACCCTTCCCAATTGCAATCGGTAGCCAGTACACTGATATCCAGATCTATACGCCTAACAAAAACAACGAACCGACAAGAAGAACTTCATAACATCACAACCGCCCTAAGACAAAACGGATACCATGAACACACAATCAAAAAAGCACAAAAACAAGCCACGAGACCAACAACAAATAAGGAAGAATACGACATGTCCAAACCAAAAACTAAACTGCCATATATAAAAGGTGTAACAGACGTGATTGGAAGGATTCTAAGAAGGCATGACATTTCCACAATCTACAAGCCGCAGACTACCTTACACAAAATAATAGGCAATCCAAAAGACAAAATACCTTTAGAAAACCAAGGCGTATACAGCATCCCGTGCAGTAACTGCGACAAAGAATACATCGGACAAACAAATAGAAGAATCTCAGCCAGAGTACAGGAACACCAGAACAACATCAGAAATAAGCAAACGACATCAGCCCTTTTTCAACACCACCAGGAAACGGGCCACACAATAAACTTCCCAGAAACAAAACAGATTGCACCTATCAAACACTACAGAACCCGCATAGTTAGAGAAGCCCTCGAAATAGAGAGAACCAACAGCCTCAACAAAAGAGACGATGCACAAAACATCTCCAACACTTGGAAAAGTCTCCTCAAAAGACAATCCAATCCAATTACCCAAGAAGAACAAAAATCCTTGGAGAATACTTAGACACGGGCAGAACCAATAAGAAACACAAACGCAACAAGGACAGCCGTACCCATCCAGGCCCAAATACAGTCAGGAAATAATCGGCGCGGTCAACGACCTCGGGTGGAGGAAACGTCAACACCTGAACCGCACCGCCCACCAATCACAGAACAGCGATATAACCTGCGCCGCCGCCGACGCGTATAAAAGCAGCAACACAGGACCACGCAGCTCATTCCAAGTTGAGCAGCCGCAAAGGAAGCATCACTTGAAAATGCCAGCTGAGATGTTGGCGAAACGTCGTGAAGACACAAACAACCAACGGATTGAAACCCGGAACACCACTACTGTTCATTCTACCATCCGTGAAACACTACATCATAATATATATATATATATATATATATATATATATATATATATATATATATATAAATATTTAAAAATTTAAATCAAGAATAGTATAAATAAAAAAACGTATTGTTCCGTAAACAGAGTGGTGTGCATAGTGTTAATAGGTTACTTGAAAAGCACCTCGTCGCTTTTTTTACATTGCAATACATGTTTTGATCTAAAACTTCTTTAGGCGCTACTAGGGGTAACTCAGTAATTCTAACGGACGTGACGTCATATTCTATGTAACGCAAAAAACCTGATACAAAAAACCTAACACGGTTCCGCCTACTATATTAAATAAAAGTTAAATCTGGAATTGTATATTATGGTAGGCAACATAATTGACATATTTTGCTGACCTGTCAAATTGACACCTAATCAACCAAAATACATTGTTGGTGAATAGTTTTACGCCTAAAATTTGTGTATAAAGTGTTTGTTTTAAATATGAATAAACAAAGTGGATTTATTAATGAAGAAAGTGATAAAAAAATATTGAATAAAAATGAATGAGCACTCTTTATGCATACATTTTATTTTCCTGTGAATCGTTTAAAAAATCAATGTTAAAATCTCCACAAAAAATAAAAGATATAAAGTTATTTGTACAGAAAATTAATGCACTATAAAGTCTATCTATAAACGTATTGAAATTTCCAGATAGGGATCTATAAATATTTAATATACAACAGGTGGTTTGAAGTATTTTAAAAGGGATACTGGAGATTTCAATATCTACTTCAAGTGATAAATGAGTCAAAAAATCGTGTTTCTTAATTTCTATGAAAGATTTTGTCAAAATTAATACACCGCCATGTGATTTATTAGTTCTATTGAAGTAAGAGGCAACAGAGTAATCATATGTAGCCGATATTGTTATTATTGGACCATGTTTCGGATAGACATAATATGTCTGGTTTATATTGCTTTAAGATTAGGTCTATTCTATTAGTTTTGTTAAAAATTGATTGACAGTTAACATTTAAAATACGGAAGAAATTATTAGATTTCTCATGCTTTTCACACACACAGTTCTTTATGTTTCTACCGACTTCCTTGTTATACATTTTGCGATACGTACGTCAAAACTTTTGATAAGCTAACCTAACCTACCCGTTAATTTCTGTCAAAATTTTTTAAAACGTATAGGTAAATTAATGAATTTTAGATAAATTATTATGCATAATAGTTATCACTTGAATAAAATGGCAGATTCTCAAGAATATTTTACTCTTTCATCAATAAATAATAATAATAAACGAAAAAATCAAAAACCTGTAGCTACTTGTTAATAAACATATTTTGAATTTGAATTTATTTTGCAATGATACGTACGTCAAATAAGTTTTACTTTAATCGCGCGTAGAGGTTACACGCACACTCTTTTTTTTATTTAGACTACTCTTTATTCAAATTCAAATTCAAAAAATTATTATCAATTTTTTCACAACAGCGTGTTTTTTGTAACTCTATATTTATTTTACTTTAAAAGTAAAGTAAAAGGTGGGCAATATGTAACTGTCTGATTTGTATGTTCCATATTTGTTACTAAAAATAATTTTTTTTTTCAATATCAGATAAATGTCCGCCTCTAGAAGCCGCGCAAACCTGTGCCCTCCAGACTACATTTTCCAGCACATTTTGGTAGGTTTCCAGAGAAATACTATATAATTCTTTAGCTGATCTACAGTATTTGGTTTGATGGCATAAACCGTATCTTTTAAAGATCTCCATAAAAAGAAGTCAAGAGCCGCTAAAACCAGTGACCTTGGTGGCCGGATAACATTACAAAATCTAGAAATTAAACGTCCCGAAAAGATTGTTTACAGAAGATTTAATGTTTCCCTAGCTGTGTAATAAGTTGCTCCGTCTTGCTACAACCACATGTTTTGTAGGTTAAATTGTTGGATTTGAGCAACTAGGAAATTTTGCACCAGTCACAGTAATCGATTTACCTGCAGCGTCTTTAAAGAATTAAGGTCCAATCACACTTCCATATGAAAGATCGTACCATACTGTGATTCGATGCGTTTATGGATGATACGAGGGTTCTGTAATGCTCAGATGTGGCAATTTTGCTTACTTACACATCTGGTCATATCGAAATGGACTTCATCGCTCATATTCATTTGTCCGTAAAAATCGTTATTTTGGGCATTAGGCTGCAATATTACATTACTTTTATGGTCTCTATGCTGCAGTTCTTGGGTTAACTAAATTTTGTGTGGCCACAAATGCAAGTGCGTAATGATGTGTGAGAATACCTAGTTTTTGAGAATGATGCTGGTAGACGTCTCAGGGCGCTCCACAGTCCATACCTTCTTTATGTTTTCCGCAGTACGAATAGTTCTAACACGGCCCGACCTTGGCAAGTCTTTAGCTTTAAACCCCTTCCACACGATACAATTTAATTGACAATTAGATTGTCGATTAAATTGGCTCACAATCTGATTGCTCGTCCACACGTATCAATCTAATTGGTAAATTTTATTTTCAGTATGAATCGCCTGAATTACGGACGTATATTAAAAATTGCTTCATTAAGTAAAAAATAGGAGTTATTATCGCACTTATTAAAAATTTAAACGGGAAAAAAAAGAGGAGAATGTAGATAAAACAAGGAGAATGGGTTGCGAAACTTTTAAAGAATCGTAAATTTTTATAAGTGCGTTTTCTACATTCCATACAAATGGCAAATCTCTATATCTTATCTTTATATATATATATTTCTTGTGTTCGTGTGTGTGTGACTAAACTCCTTCAAAATGACTGGACAAAATTTCATAAATTTTTGTGTATATATACAATATACAAATGGATTCGACAATGGTTTAGATTTACTATTTGGGCCACTATGAACTGGTTTTTAATTATTTTTTACTTATTTGTGTATTTTTACGGTAAAGTGACAATATCTCTTAAGTGACATTTATTGTTCAGTTCTACGAATTCCTAACAGATGACGGTTTAAGTTAATTAAATTAACTCTATAAACCTTCGACATCCAGGTTAGATAGACACCCGGTAGATGGCAGTGTATTTTGATTTCTAGATTATTAAACATTTAGGTTGTGAGAAAATCCAATAAATTTGAATTTGTTAAATTTTGATTTATAAATAAATAAATAAATAAATAAATAAATAAATAAATAAATAAATAAATAAATAAATAAACGAAAAACTAAAAGAAAATGGAAAATACTAATAAAAAAAACAGAACAAATAAAGCTAAAGAATACCTTTCTAAATTAAATAATAAAACGCCTGGCGTAGTTAATATTTCAAATATTTAAACGAGCAATTACTACTAAATCAATTACTATGACGCCACTGTAAGGTGGCGCAGTTAGTATCTCACATGGTTGAACGAGAAATTCTTACTAGATCAAGTACTATGAAGCCACCGTAAGATTGCGCAGTGTATATCTAATATATTTAATCAAAAAATTATAAAATACAACGACAAAATAAATCGCGACAGTGTTATGCGGTAAGAAGCCCGCCGGGATAGCTAGTCTTTATATAAATCAAGAATATCCTCCGTAACTTTTTTAACCATTGTAAAACACGGTATCTCCGTAAAATCTCAACTTAAAAGGAAAACGTGTTGTACTTCACTGTTCCACTTCTGAATGCAGACTAAACTCAAAATTGACTGATCCTGATTAGTATCCACACCACCCGATTTATTTCGGGTCAATCAAATCGTGCAGTCCCGACCATTCAATGTCCTTGAGTTGGCCAATTTGACTCTGCACGATGCAATCAAATTGCCAATTTATTTAAATTGTTACTTAAATTGTATGGTATGGAAGGGGTTTTACCTTTTTGTTCACATTTCTGCACCAACTGACGAATAGTGTTAACACTGAGCCGAAATTTTGTCGTAGATTCCGAATAGTTGCAACAACGGATGCATTATTTAAGTAAAACGGTTTAACAATATGTACGCGTTGTGCGTTCGTATGATGAATTTGACCTATATGCTTTAAACAACTACTACGGCGCCACCTACTGAAAGGCGTATATGAAAAATGCGCACATTTCAAATCAGTCAGTTATATATTGCTTAACTTGTTTATCCCATGTAACGTTCTTTTTTCTACGGTTATTATACAAATGTATCATTTTTTGACAGTAATCTCTAAAGAAATGGGGTACGTTGTTATATCAAATAAAGAAATATCTCATTTCCTTATCTGATAACACAAAGTGTTCATTTCTTTATTGTTTTAACTTAATCAAGTATACTTTGACAATCATGTATTCATATATTTGACTAATAGTACAGGTTGACAGTAATAAAGTAGTGACAAGTACAACAGATAGTTTTTAATACATTATTTAAATTAGATTGTTATTTAAGTAAAAATGTTAAGTAGTGATGAAAATGAATTAGAATTAACTCCTCCTGAAATAAGAGAAGCTTCAAACGAAGCTTGTCAGAATTTGATTTCCGAAATTTCCAAACATAAGTACCAGAATGCATATGAAAGTTTTGTGACCTGGCAAAAAAAAAAGGCAACAAATTCCGTTTCAGAAACTGTGCTTTAAGCTTATTTTTCTGAATTAACAAATCAATTTAAGGTATGATAACTGTAAATATTGTAAATAACAGTTAATTTTACTTAAATGATATAACTTATGTTTTGTTTTGTATTTGATTTATTTTTGAATTATTGTATTATTATGTGGTATAACCGTAGAAAAAGTATAGTGTTTGACTCGCAAGGAATAACTCATATCCCACTCGTACGATTTGCAGCATTCCCCTGCGTCTCATGCTGCAAACATCGTACTCGTGGGAAATAAGTATCATTCCTTGCTATACTATTCTGTAGCTTTCTCTACATCTTATAAAAAAACTTAATTTTTTTTTTAAATGTCGTTAGTTTAAATTTTAATCATAAAAATATTTAGATCCATTGATTCATATTTTCTAGATGGGTCTAAGAATTTAATTCATTTTTCGAAATATGTAATAAATAAATTGAATTCTGCAAAAACAGTTTGACGAATCTGGTCCATCATGTGCACAAAATTGTTACACATTAAGTATCTAAAATTTAAAAATATTTAAACGAATTTTAGCGTATATTTAAAAAGTTATTAATAAAAACAGCGGATTTACTCTTAGTTTTGCAATAACTTTTTTGTTTATTAATCGATTTTAAATTTTGTGTATTTTTTCCGCAAAAACTTCGCTGTTGACTTCAAACGTCTTGATTCAATTTTTAGTGAAAATAATGTATTTTTGGTAAATTTGTAGTTTTTAAACAAGAAAAAAACTCTTCAACTCTTATTGTATCTATATATTAATACCTGTTTACAAAACTTTGTGTAAAAAATGCGGTTTTATGGTAATTAATAATACCGAAGGCCAGGTAAATAGAACAATTAGGTAAACAATGATTAATTTGTTAATTATAAATTTATACGAGTCATTCATCAAAATATAATTGATGTTGATTAATTTAACAGCGATGGGACGTATTAAGGGAAAAACGTTAGTTCAATATCTTATAATTAAAATAAAATTTTTTTGGACTATTTTGTAGAGATTAAAAACAAAAAAATACATTCAATCATATTTTTATTCATTAGTAAAAATATGATTGAATATATTCTTTTTATTTATTTATTCACATTAACAATGACAGCGATGCCCAATTTTGCTCACGCTAGACGTCGCTAGTCTGATTGAAGGTCAAACACGTCAAACAAACCAAATGCATTGCAACCGTGTAGTAGGTATATCGTATCGAGTTTTAATATAATTTTATTTAATTTTGTAGAGAAATGGTGTGAAATACGGTAATTGGACTATTACAAAATGAGTTGCGTAATAGAAATGCAAAAAACAAACAATGAAATTAATCAAATGACAGCTGATATGATCGTCAAACTTACTAGCGCCCCTTACTTAGTAGCTTTTCAGATTGATTGCCATTGAAGGTTATTAGCTACGGAACCAATTGTTGCTTTATTTACTTTTAATTACAATTAACAGAAAAGTGTAGTTCTAAATACATGTTTGTATAAATTAATAGTCCATAAGCGTTTGTAAAGTTTCTTACTATGTTCACTGCCCAAATTAGGAATTTACCATCTAGTCGATGCAAATTTAAAAACCAAGCTATCCACAATAATATACTGTCTCCATTTTACGAGGATTATCCCGGGATAATCCCGTTTTACGAGGATCATTTCATAAACAATACACAGGTTGGTACCATTGCGGTATAGATGCCATTGAAGCAGTGAGAAATACTTCAGTTGTAATTCGAGGCTTGAAGAAGAAGCATGTTATTTTGTGTTAATTCAAATGTACTCCGTTCTTAAGTAACGCGACCTTGTCTCGGATTCTGCGACTATTGAAGATTAAAGGGCATACATTAAGATTAAAATTTTACATGAAAAAATTCCGACAGAAATCAAAAGAACTTAAAGTGACGTTTGTGAATCACTTCTGGACCGTAGTATAGTTTTTCGCTTATGTAATCGTTTTCGAGGTGGTCGCGTGAGCATAAAAAAATGATACCCGATCACAAAGGCCGAGATCATCAATAGATAGTCGAAGTATGAAACTTGTGTATCGTACAAGATGGTCGTGCGACAATGTGAGGAACTTTCTCAAAGTACAGAGATTCACCAACGAAAAATTTCTGTGCGATGGGTCTCGCACATGTTGACTAAGTAACAGATGATTGATAAAACTTGGGTTCGAGATTTCGAGTTGGAGTTAAAATTGCAGTCCAACGAGTGGAGAAGTTCATCCTCCCCACAACAAAAAAATGTCAGCGAGCACCATCAAAGGTTAAACAAATAACGATCTTTACATACGATAACCAAGGAATTCGTGTCTTCGCCTTATCTTTGGTATTCGCC
Source organism: Altica lythri (assembly GCA_964028335.1). Classification (NCBI taxonomy): domain Eukaryota; kingdom Metazoa; phylum Arthropoda; class Insecta; order Coleoptera; family Chrysomelidae; genus Altica; species Altica lythri. The sequence continues at coordinate 56,249,856 of OZ034803.1, read as the reverse complement.
GTAGGGAAAGGATATCACACAAGCTTATAGATGCAGGTTGGCTGGATATAAAATCCAGACGTAGGCTACATTCATCATGCTTAAATCCTAGAATTATAACCTTACGCTGTCCACCATACGTAATGGGAAAAATCACTTTCGGAACTGATGTACATCATTTGAATTGGGGCATAGAGGGCTTTTAAGTGTGCCAGCTCATAGATTACAGTTATTTAAAAAGAGCTTTTCCTACCAAATAGCTAACATTTATAACTCTATTCCAAAATCTTTCAAACATCTCTCTATTGCCTCATTCAAATTTAAACTAAAACGTATGTTTATGTATTGTATTTGTGCGCTTCTTCTTTTACTTTCCTAATATTTGTCGAATTCTTCTTCTATTTTTATGTAAGGCTTGCAATAGTAGTTATTCCTGGCAGTACGCAGCTCATCATGACAGACAGAGTTTCGTGTGGCAAAAGTGTCACAGGACTTTATTATTGTGATTTCCTGAAAAAAATGCGTAGAAAAATAAACAAGAACGTACCTCAGTTACTTAACACAGGGTAAATATACTACCAAAACGTGACACGACGCCACGCCACCCGACGCATGTAAGTACTTATCAATTCCATATATTTATGTTGCGGCGTGTGGTTACATAGCGTGTTGTGTATGCGCTTCTGACTATATTAAAGCTGGATTTATAAACTTGACGTTGCTGTTGCCGTCCCCGTTGCCGTTTGCAGTTGACGTTACGTTTGCAGTTTGCTGTTCACAGTTCAAGTTGGTGTATTTATAAACCTAACGGTGGTCTAGTGCGAATGTCAAAATGCTTGGCAACATGACAACTGACTTTACTGAGTTTTGTTTTTTTTTTTTGGTTTATTTGTTATATGTTAAGTTATTGGACATTTGTTACAGACATTTATTTAGTTAGTTTTGAAGTTATTTGGACATTTATATATTTGACAGTGTAATGATAATGATTAATAATAATAATAATAATAATAACGTAAAATACTACAAATAAAAAAACGATCAGCAAACGAACTAAACCCAAACGAATAATAAAAGTAACAAGTAACAAATACCAACACTGCCATTTCTACGAACTTAAAATAGTTGACAGTTGTCTATTTTTAAAATAACGAGATTTAATTGGCCCATTGTCGAACTGCACCCCAACGGCAACAGCAAAAGATAAAACTTGGTCATCTTCGAACGACACCGAACGTCAGCGTAACGGAATCCAACTTCCGAACGTCAACGACTACGGACTTTATAAATACGAGTTAGGGATACCTTGTTTTTAACTTTGAACGGTAACGGCAACTGCGAACTGCACCGAACGGCAACAGCAACGTCAAGTTTATAAATCCAGCTTTAATATATAAAATTGATAGTACTGACATGCGTCGGATGGCGTGGCGTTGTGTCACGTTTTGGTAGTATGTTTCCGCCTATATTCTTCTTAACAACACTCGTTCATTCGCACATTGTAAATATAACCGAACAGCTACAACAAAATACATATGTGAGTAATTAAAAAAAACAATGTGGATTATAAAATGACCTTCGTAAATGATGTTCGTACATTTACTCTCATGTTGTGTAGTACGACTTGGGTTCGTTTTTTCAATCCCTTGGATCATTATATTTTCAATTCAAGATATATTTTTTCATGTTTGTAAGCAATTTCAAAAGCCCATTTTGACAATGGCAACAACTCTGAGTCTTCAAGAAATCAAATAGATAATATACTTGTAACCAAACCTTTCAGAAATGCTGTGAAAAGAGTTACTACATTTTAAGGAGCAGATATTAATTTAGATCAGCTACCTCTTGTGGCAGATATTAAGAAAAAAAATCCAGCGACAAAAAAACAATACAGTCATAAAACAAAATTTAACATGAATTTTACTGTACAATAAAGAAGATACAAGAACAACCAGAAGATCTGGAAAATATATGGGACGAATTCAAGAGCAAAGTCTAGGAAATCAGTTTTTTAATCAGATGTGTTTTGCCATAACGTCTAATGTTACAGAAAAAAACGTATAAATTATGTCATTTAAAAAAAGTAACTATTTTTAACGTAATCGAACCAGGGTTTACTTTAGTGTTTTAGCGTAAAACACTCGCTTAAACCACTAAGCTAACACGGCACATATGCTCAGTCCCATATTTAAAGTATATGTATCTTTTGAAAATTTTTACAATATAATATTTCCAAAAAATAAAAGTATCTTATGCTCATGTAAGCAATTTTGCTGTAAAAACTAAATAATAATTAAAAAATAACGTTCAAATGGGTTTCATATCTAGACGTCGTCCATAGTTATTGTTTTGTGTTTAAATAAATGTTAATTATAAATATTTGATGTATTTTAATCTACTACTTAAGTATCGTAAATGAAACAGCATTTTTTATAATATAAACCATAAAACTATAATAGTAAAACCTGTCAGAAATAAAACAATCACATAACACAAAATTTGGTAAAGTTATCTCGCGGTGGTAGGAAAAATAGTGTACATTACTTGTGCGGAAAGTGACTTTTCGCACTAGTTATGTAATGCATTTACTATATTTTTGGATAGTTTGTTTAAAATGTAGTTACAATATAAAATTGCATATTTCTATTATTATTTTTTTGTTTCAGGTGTGTAGAAAATGTATTGAAAATAATTATTCATGCACGTCAACAAGGTAAAGTAATGGTTGATTGAAAACTTTAGAAAGCGACAGCTATTAACAAGTAGAGGAATCAAAATTTATACGCTATTTTAATACTTTATCTTCTATCTTAATAGAAAAAATCTATTTTAATTTGCAGTTCACTTGTTGTGAAAATCATTTAAAGTTGACCTTTTAGTGTATTTTTTTACATTAAAAAAAAACAAATATTGTGCAGTGTTTTTTTTTGGAAACAACAAAATATTAAAGAAAAATAAAGAAAGTGTTAAAGGAATCTGTTCCTTTATTTTCAACTGTGCATCGACAGCTTTTAGAGTGTAAACATGGTTGTACAAGTGTGAAAGATGAACCATCTACTGAATGTCCAAAAAGTGCTACAACACCAGAAATCACTGAGCGAGTTTATGATATTGTCTGTAAAGATCCCACTTTGACTAAGCGTAAAATTCTGATACCACAGACATTCCAGATGAACGAGTCCAACTTCTTATTTTTTACAAAAAATTACATAAAAAAAAGCTGGCCGGAAAAGTGCCGTATTCGTTAACAATTCAACAAAAACCGAATCGAAAACAAATTTCTCTGCGTAATTTTGAGCATTTTTAGTAGAATTAAACCAATTTTGTGAGTCGTTTTATAGCTATGGATAAGACTTGTATCTACCATTATGATCCTTAACTTAAAAAAGAACTTTTACAGTGGACTGAAGCTGGTTCTCCAGTTCCAAAACAGGTGAGGTTCAACGATGGGCAAAAAAGCTTATGGCATCAGTTTTTTAAAATGCAAAAGAAGTTTTGTTGATTAATTATTTTAAAAAAGATAAAACAATTAACCCTGAATAATATTTCAACTTTTTGGACTGGTTGAATAGAAAAATTCTTAAAAAGGACCCGGTTTACAGAAGAAAACAATCATTTTTTTTTTCAAGATAATGCACTTATTCAGATAAGTTTGTTGACAATGGCTAAATAGAACAAATCAATTACGAATTGCTTGAACAGCCACCGTAATCATCAGATTTGGCTTCTTTCGACTATTACCTCCTCAGAAACATTAAACAATTCCTTCATGGAATTAAGAAACTATTGCAGTCCTAAAACAATATTTTGCAGAGCTTCCCGAAAAAGATTACATTTTCATTTTTGCATTCAAAACTTTTAAACCTACCTGTAGTACAAGTTTTATAAAGATTTACTCTTTACTGATTCTCTCAATACATTAAAATAATACAAATTTAAGTTTCAAATACAAATGTATTGTTGTATTAGGTACTGATCGGTAAACTATTTCTTAGAGTATGAAATTAACCCACTTAGCGTGCCACAGGGTAGCATTCTTGTGCCGCTACTTTTTGTTATTTTAATTCACGACACATTTAAATTTGGCCCAGAAAGAAAAAGTTTCTGTTTTTGCGGATGTTATGGCAGTTGTTAAGAACGGATTAAATTTTGAGGAGCTACAAAACAATAGTAGATTTGAGGTAAATAACGTAATGGGTTATTGTAAACACAATGGTTTATTACTTAACCATGAAAAAACTGCCTAAAACATTTTTCATTAAAATATAAAAATCACATCCTTCTTGTACATATGAACAATGAATCAAGTGAACTAAAAAAAAATATTTTAAATTCCTCAGAGTACAAGACACTAAAATGGGCAAATCATGTAGATTGTATTGCTCCAGTGCAAACGAAATTTTAATTGTACATCAAAAATATTATGAACGATACTGAAGAAGCCCCCGAAGTATTCTTTTAGGGAGCTATTCATTCAACTAAATCTACTAATGTTTTCCAGCATTCTTATTTTTAATAGCATTTGCCTGTAAGTTAAATCCTTCAAATTTTGGAAGAACACAAAGGGAAATTTTAGAAAACTCATTGCGAGAAAACTTAAATATCAACATACCTAAGCACATGCTAAGCATTGTCGCCAAAGATACGCGTAATTTTGCCTATTAAACTTTACAATAATTGATCTTTAAAAATAAGACAAATATCCAATGTAAACCATTTTAGAAAATATGGAAAGGAGCCACTTTGTGAAAAATAATTTTATTTCATTAACCAATATATGCAGCCTATTTTTAATTGTTTGTATTATTAAAAAAATCCTGTTATCTATTTACTTTTTGTATTAGTTTTTAAAAAATTTACATTATGCGATATTTACAAATGTAAAGATTGTTATTATTATTAATGTTCTGCTTGTATAGTATATGCTCCGAACTAGTTTTACATTTGCCGTTTATGTAAATTTTAACAATCATGACATACTGTTGCCATAATTTGTTTTACTCCCACTTACATTCAATCAAACTTTACACTGGTGCTACCACAACTTACATTAATCTATACCAATCAGTACAACTCTGGAGTTCTATAGTTGTTAAATAGGCTATTGTAATTTTTTTAGTCTTTAAACGTTAAGTAATTTTTCATAATATTGGGAAAATTTTAAAAGATTGTCTAACACAGCTAAAACTAATTATTTGTTATATTAAATTACTTTCTGGTCAAAATTCTTAAAAACAGCTATTTACATAAAAGGAGATGTTCTCACTGACTGAGGTATAAACGCACGCATAGCCGTAACCGCTGATAGTAGAAACGTGAAATTTGGACAAATGTTTATTTTCATAATGTGAACTTTCACTAAGAAGAGATTTAAAAAAAAATTTAACCTTAAAGGGGTGAAAAACCCGTTGAAAGTTTATATGGAAAAATCTTTAAATCAGCAACGATTTTTATAAAAATTAAATTTAGACTGTTCATAAATATTTTATTAAACGCGTGTTTTATGGTTTATTAAAATTTATATCCTGAAGGGGTGAAATAACGGTTGAAAGTTTATATGGAAAAATCTTTAAATCGACACCGATTTTTATAAAAATTATAAATCAGGCTCTCCTAAATATTACATTAAAGATGTGTTTTATGGTTTATTAAAATTCAATCCCTAAGGGGTTTTCTATAAAAATTATTATGCGGACTCCTTGTAATAAAATGTTAAAAATGGTAAAAAAATTCTATTGAAAATCATAAAAAAACGTTAAAAATAGTGAAAAGTTGTTAAAAATCGTAAAAAAATGTAAAAATTTAAAAAAAAAAAAAAACTAGTGTGGCAGTCAGTGGGACTGCCGGCAGAAGTTATACTTCTCTGCACGCGCATGGATTCATAAATTTGTATGCGAATGATTTAGCAAACTCATTATATGATATTCGTGGTAAGCGACTCCAAAAACCTCCTAGTACCGTGTGCACACTCTTTTTGTATCGAATTTGCATAAAATTCCTGGAGACGAGGTCCGTCTTAAGCACCAGGTGTTTCGAACACCATGGCTATTATTATAATCGTATTTAGCGACTCAAAAAAACCACCGAGTACCAAGTGTGCACTGATTTCGTACAGAATTTACATAAAACCCCAGGAGAAGAGGTAAATATCCTAGACACCAAGTGCCGCGGAGACTTTTGGAATCGTGATAATAGTGTTCAGCGACTCCAAAAACCCCGAGTATATAAATTGAACCCATTTTCAGCAATACTTACCGAGTTGTAAGTTTTCTCTCCATTGTCTGCATGTACTTTTCGAATGCAGAAATGCAATTTCCATTTTTACATTATAAAATATAGCGACAAATTTCCTAATACTTTAACGAATCCAATGCAAAAAAAAACGCATTCCGATCCATCTTACGTTACAAAATTCGGAGGTTTTGGTGCTTTATTTCCTTGACTATTCGTAAAAACTCTGTTTATGTAGCCAACAACCTCAAAAGCATACTGCAGGATATATATACTGCAACCATGTGACGGTATTTTAGACTACAATACAATACTCATTACTGAATAATATTATTAATATAAAATACTAAACTTAATATGTTAACTTACGTGACAGAATTATAAAATAATCTGTCAAATAATCATGTGGTCCGTCACTATAATATTCAGACTGTTTTTTGTGTATCTATCCCTTTTCAATGTACTGAATGTTGAAACGGTATTCAAAGGATTTATAGTTATGACTAATAACATGTGGTAAATATTTCATCTTTGTTTTTACCGACCAATATACCTTATATGTGTTTCTGTCTCTCTCTTACTCACACCCTTACATATGTAATGATTTTTCTCATTTAACTCTACACAATCTTTTTCTACAGGGTGTACGAATAGAAGTATAACTTCAAAAAAAATTAAAAAGAAATCTTGATAAAAGTTAATAATCGAAATTCTTGAAAAATTGTTAAAAATGGTTAGAAAAATGTCGAAAGTCATACAGAAATTTTAAAAAACGTAAAAAATGGTTAGGAGTTGTAAAAAAATGACAATCGTGAAAAATTAACGAAAATCTAGAAAGATCATTGAAAATCGTAAAAAAAACGTTGAAAATAAACCCAAGAAATTGCTAATAATTATAAAAAAAATTTAAACATCTCGATATAACGTTGAAAATCGTGTAATTTTTTTTTAATCTTTAAAAAACTTTGCAAATCGCTGGCATATTAAAAAATCGTGAAAATTGTTAATGATCTTAAAAATTGTTAAAAATAATAAAAAAATTAAAAATCCTGGTAAAATGTTAAAAATCGTTATTAAAAATTAAAAAAAAAATCGTGAAAAAATTGTTCACAATCTTGAAAACTTGGGGAAAATGATGAAATAGATGTCAAAAATCATAAAGAAATTATAAAATACGTGCAAAATTGTAATAAATTTCTGACAATCTTGAAAAATTGTTAAAAATGATTAAAAAAATTAAAAATCATTAAAAAAATGCTAAAAAAAATCGTGAAAAATTGTTTGCAATCGTAAAATATTGTTAGAAATCCTAAGAAAGTTTAAAACTGTGAAATATTGGCAAATATCTTCAGAAAAAATGTTATAAATGGTAAAAAATATTAAAAATCGTGAAAAATTGTCAAGAATAAAAATAATAAATATTTAAAAAAAAATCAAAACAGCAACAAAAAAAGAAAAATTCCCAATAGGTAGGTAATAGGAAAAAAAGAAAAATCGCAAAAACTATAAAAATCTTAAAAATGAGAAAGTTTTGAAAATAGTGAGAAAATGTCAAAGATTATAAAGATACCTTGAAAACCGTGAACAATTGTAAGAAATTCTTGAAATTCTTGAAAAATTTGTGAACATGGTAAAAAAAATAATAATTCAAAAAAAAAATTGACAAATCCAAAAAAATATCATTAATTGAAAGGCAATACGAAGTTCGCCAAGTAAGCTAGTTTATAATATTAATAATCCACATTTTTGTTTAGAATATTTTCCGAAGTCACACATTTTAAATCCGTATATTACAAATTACTCATTATTTCATATTTTGTCGGTCTACAAGTCATAAATATAAATAAACAGTGTAAATATGCTGTCTTTGTTTTCAAACAGTCAATAAATATTTTCCATGCAATGAATTATTCAGGAAATGGCTAAAAACAAAAACAAAGACAGTTTTGCTCCAATTTAGTCTCACGCTTTTTGTCTTTCCAAACACACCACACGTGTCTCTTTGTTTGCTGTTACATTTATTTGAAGCAGTATAATTAAAGTTAAAAGTGACAAACGTTCAAAGCATTTTACTGTATAGTTTTCTATGTTATAATATTTTTGAGTGTGTTCAAATAGGAAATTTTTTAGAAGGGAAATAAGTTTTAAAAAGATTGACTACCATCTTTTCTACAACAAATATTTTATAATAAGAGTTATATTTTTATTTGCAATACTTTAATGTTAAATTAAAGGACCATTTCAGTAAAAAGTATTATACGAGGGTTGTATTTTTAGTTCTGCATATACCTGCTTGAAATGCGCCGCCAATAAAACCTTCGGACACAAATCTAACATCAATCTTTTGTTGACGTAAATCCAGAAATTCATTGCGATACAAGTCGTGTAGGTAAAGTGAATTATTGAAATTAGCAAGTCGGTCGAAAAATGAATCATAGCCAAACACATTTTCGAGCAATAATTTTTTTGAAATTCCGGAGAGGATTATCCCAACATCAATGTCTCGCTGAAATGGTTTCTATGTTTGGAAATAAAGCACCACACCAGTCAACTATTTATCGCTGGTATTGCGAATTTCAACGTTGTCGATCCAGTTTTAGCGACAAATCAATGCTAGATCCACTTAAAACAACAATCATACAGTAAAACATTGATGCGGTTCGTCAGATAATAGAAATGACCACCGTGTAACATACCGGAAGATAGAAACATCTTTGGGGATTTCAAAGACCATGATCTAAAAGATCCTATATAAAGTACTGGGTGTAGCGAAGCTTTTTTCTCGCGTCAATAGGTGTCGAAAAACATTGGAATGGTTCATTAAATCAAGCTTATAAAACAAATTAAGTATTGCTATTGGCGATAAATCTTGAATTTACTTCTACGACCCGGAAAATACACGCCAATCCTCTGTGTGGGTGTTTCACGATAAAAAACCAACAAAAGTGATCTGTTCTCGAAGTGTGTCTGAATCATCAATCAGGACATAATAAGTGCTTACACTGCACAAAAGACAATTTAGAGCTTAAAACATCGTATTATTAGACCATCCACCGTCTAGTCTTAACCAAAGTCCCACCGACTTCTTTACGTTCCCAAAGATCAAGAATACAATGAGTGGACAGCGATTCCAGTTGCCAGAAGAAGCCATCGATGCCTTTAAAATATCGATTTTGCAGGTGACAACCAAAAAATAAATAAATGTTTTACCAATTGGTTAGAACGGATGCAAAAGTGTATCGATCTTGGTGGGCAATAAAGTACTTTAAGACTATATATTTTTTGTCTTTAAGGCTATATGCAAAACTGAAAAGACAATCCTCGTATTTCTGGTAACTAGTAGTCAAATTATGTAGAGTTTATGTGTTAATATTTACGAAAAAAAAATTCTATTTATAGGTATTTAGAATGGAATTTCTTTAGATTGATATTTTTGTAAAGCTACCAATATAATAATATTACACGTCATATACAGATACATCTAACGGTAACTGATTTTTTTGTGAAAATTTAGAAATTCAGAAAAGTGGCTTTTCACAAATGCATTATGATGAGTTTGGCGATGGTTCGCAACAAAATAGGGCGCATTGTCCTGCTCAAATATGCCGATGCCACAAAAGAACGAAGCTTTAAACGTACTGTATGTGAAAAACTATTTGTCAAACGCTTTTTACAGTCCAACGCTAATAATAGCACCATTAAATTGATAGCCATCGTTGCCTGTTGAAATGACAGTTTTTATTGATGTGCTTCATTATCGGCCTTTTCTGAAGGTGACACCAATTAATAGTGTGTTTGTTTTGAAAACTGACCGAAATAATTTGCCACACAATTTTTAAAAGTTCGTTGATAATAAATTTGCCCATTAATTACTAGAAAATAATATGTTATGTTTGGCTGTGTACAACACAAATAAAATATATAAAACAAAACTTCAACAGAAAAGTTTCATAAAATACAACAATTCTTTAATTTATTCTTTTTATTTTCCATTTATTTTAACTTTTACGACTTTTTTTATGTGCTAAGAAAATTTGTATTACAATTTTTTTGTCCGATAATTTCTATATTTTTGTGCTGGGTAAATATTTGAAAGGCTGTATCTCTCTTTAAAAGGCCTGATTGCATGTTCTAATAGTGCTAAACAGAATAGGCTACTTGACACATAACTAATTTCATACAATAAATGAGAATTTCTTACAGTATTTAGCTTACGAAAACGAAATATATCGATTTTAATAACTAAATGCGTAAGATTAATTTAAAAAATGTGTTAATTTGAATCGCCGAAAACGCTGTCGGCCATGTTGTGACGTCATACAAATTGTAAACAAAACGAGTAATTTGACGTGGTGTTATTTAAAGTATAAATATTTCGATAAAAATTTCTTATCACGTTCTTAATTTATTTGCTTTATTGAAAAACAATAATAAATTCATTATGGACGTTGGTTTCACAAAAGCAGACAGCACAAATTTGCCAAAAATTGATACATTAATGGTTCGTAATTTCTTTACCTTGAATTCAGATTTCTGCTCTGCCGAGCTAAGAAATGTCAAGACTTCTACGTAAGTACAGTGCAGTTGTTAAATAGTAGACATAAAAAGCAAGAATGAGTGTATTTATTCTTTTCAGAAGGGATTCAAAAGTACCTACTCATTTATGTCATAAGTATCGTAACCTCTGAATAATGTAACTAACATCTATTTGTATTCCTTGATGTGTTTTTGCATTCTCGGACGTTGCAATAACGATAATTACTGTATTTTTTATGGAAATTAGTTAAAATCATGTTTTTAAAGTAAAGTAAACTGGAAAATTTTCCATGTTTATATGTCAAATGATTGTTTACAGTACGTATGACGTCATAAAATGGCGGACAGCGTTTTCGCACGTACATGAAGAGATGGATTTTAAATTACAGTTTTGTGGTTTCATAGGTGTTGAAAAAATATAGTAATATTTTTTTTACCTTAGTAGCACAAATATTAACTATTTAGGACCTAGTTTAAAAAAGAGTCAACTAGCCTATTCTAAAATTGTTTCATTCATTAGCTTACAGTGAGTACTTTTTAAAACAAATAAAATCAAATTTCCTGCTCCAAATTATAAGGTATGGAAACTTTTTTGTTGATACATACTTTCATACCATTTTATAAAGTTTGCTGAATCTTTTGAAAGCTTTTAACAGAGGAAAATTATTTTTTTATTTACTTAAAATAAGATTATGATTTGTGCATGCATATTAACGAAAGTTTCTATAAACCATAATTGGGAGCGGAGAATTTAAATAAAAGCAGCTATTATTTATTTTTTAAAATTGTTTGTTTTTGGTAAATTGTGTTTTTAGTGTAAATAAAGCTATTATAGAATTAATGGCATTGTACCCTTTTTAAGATATTAAAAAATACAGACAATTATTTATTTAACGTATTTACTAATCATATTGTTCAACTTTTCTGTAAAACAGAAAATATTGAAAAATTTTTCTCCACGACCATTAATGAATGTAATAATTCCGACTTCATTTTTAATAATAGAAAGTGTTAATTCTCACTCTTGAGATAGAATATTCATTCTGAAACACTTGCTTCTTATGTGTTTTGCATGTATTTCCATTCTATAACTAGTGACGGAATAACATTCTGTAATTGCTCAACAAAAAACATAGATTGCCCTGCGAATTTTAAAACTGTCACTCAGTTTGTCAGTGCGACGTTCTAATTGTTTTGCTACCTATTTCAATTTAAATAAACAGAATTATTACATGGTCGTGGAGAAAATACAGTCTGTTACACGGTTAAAATGAAAATTCGATAACTCGTGGTTCCTCTCGCTCGCTACGCTCGCGTTCGGAATTCTCCACTCGTATCGAATTTTCATTCTAACCTTGTTACAGAGTATACTATTCTTGTTCATTTTTTAAAATAAACACTATTGTTTATTATTTTTTTTTTCAAAAAATAAAATAAAAAAAGATACAAAATTACCGCAACTTACACGATCTTGTATAATCAATTACAGCTCTCCAACGCTCATATTAAGAAACTAAACATCCAAACAAATCGATAAAGCAAAAAAAAATTCATTACATATAATAAAAATAATAATTTTTAAGAAGTTAAGAAAAATTCATTGATATGTGAGAAAAAATAAGCAAAACTTTCCATAACAACAACATATTAAAGAGTAAACGATTATTTGAGATTTCTCTTATTGGATTTTTTGAAAATTTCGAAATTTTGAAAGTTTTTTAGAAAGTATACAAACAAGAATAGGTATATTAAAGGACAATCAGGTTGCGAGTTCGAGTCTCGCTGGGTGCGACATTTTTTCAATTTCTCCTTAATGTCATTTAATAAATCCTTGTTTGTATACTTTCTAAAAAACTTTTAAACTTTCAAAATTTGTAAAGAACATATTAAAGATTTTAAAATATTCAGTTTCTTAAAAATGTTATGTATTAAGAAATTAATGATGACTTATTAACGATTCAATAATTTGCCATTAATGTGCATTAATGATTTATTAACGAATCATTAATGACATGTTAATGAATCATTAATAACTTGACAATGAATCAATAATGATCATTTTACGAATCATTACTGCACCATTAATGAATCTTTTATAAGACAATAATGGTTCATTAATTAATTTTTTCTACGCCCGTACTATAATAATACACTTATATGCCCATAATCCGTTTCATAATGATATTCATTATAACACTAGTGTTATAATGGTTTTCATAAAGATACTGAACAATTGGTCGCATACCACCTATATTTTACATTTAAGTAGGTATCAAGTGGTAATTTAGGGAAGCAAATAACAACATATTTAAATCTGCCTGATCCGAATTTGTATACAGGGCATTGTTTTCGAAGAACATCTGCAACCGTATTAGTTGATGCCGGTGGTGATATTACTACATTAAAACGTCATGGTGCCTGGAAATCAAATTCAGGGGCGGAAGGCTACATTGAAAATTCGGTTCAGAATAAAATCAGCATTTCCAATACAATATTAAACTCTATTGAGAGTAACAATAATGAAATACATGTAAATATTCCTTCCACTTCCAGATCAGTGGGACCTGGAATAAACTTTTTAAACTGCACAATAAATAATCTTAATATTTTCAAAAAAACAGATTAATTACAATTATTATTATGTTGAATATAAATATAAATAGAATGTTTATAGTTTTCCTACATCTATGGTAATACACCTCAGGTAATACCATTAATTACAATTTTGTAGAATTTTTTATAGAAATACGTGTAATTACTGTTATTGTGTTCATTATAAATATAAATACAATATTTTTAGTTCTTGATTATTTATATCGGTCGTAGAAAAAATAGCGTATTCAACTCTCATGTAATGGTTATTAATACACTCTCATTAACCATACGTCTATCCCAGTTAATGCTCGTGTATTAATAACCATCATTACATGATCGTTGCATAATATACTATAATATTCGCAAAGTAATAATTTTTAAGATGTCAAGACAAATTCATTAAATATTTCAAAATACAAAATTTATAAATATTATAAATGTTATTTATAAATATTACGTATTTAACACGTTTTTATAAATCATTACTCTTGATTGATGATGACTAATGACTTATTCACGATTCATTAACAGGTCTTTATTAGTGCATTAACGATTCGTTAATAAACCAATAATGAATCATCAACAAATCATTAATGAATCATTACTTTATCATTAACGATCCTTTAGTGAATCTTTAAAGAATAATACACGAATCACTGATGAACCATTGATGACATATTAATGTCTCTTTCATATGACAGTAATTAATGTATTTTTTACTAAATAATATTTTTTATGGAGTCAAGAAATTTATATGTTGTATTTGTCGGCCATCAGACTGTAATTGCGACGAACTACTAGACTATCTATCACAAAAGATTTACTACCTTAATAGTGAGTACCCTTCTGCAGGGATAATTGTGCTTGGGGACTTTAATTTTCACCACGAAAAGTGTCTTAAGTCTAACAAAACGGATACAGAAGGCAGGCTAACTGAAGAGTTTGCAATTAGCGATGGCCTGTCCCAACTAATCGACAAGCCCACTTACTTTCCCAGAGCTGCCAATCACAGTTCTAATATTCTGGATCTTTTTCTGACTACTCACCCTGAGCAATATAATGTTAATGGTCTGTCTCCCCTAGGTAACTATGATGATGCTGTAGTATAAGGCAAATGTCCAATCGAATCTCACCCATTCGAGGCACCACCCAAGAGAACTTTTTGGATCTTAAAAAAAGCAGATTGGAAAGGCCTTCGAGACTACTTTGCAACTTTTTCCTGGAATCCAGTCTGCTTTATTAGCAAAGATCCAACGGCAGTTTGCAACAGTATAACTAAAATCATTCAGTGTGCCATGGAAGCACACATTCTTTACTTTAACAAACGCTTAAAAGCCAAACAGAAGCCATGGTTTAATAAAGATTGTGAAGTAGCTCGGAAAGTCCCACAAATTATTGATACAAAATCCATCAGAAAAAACAAAACAGGATGATATAAACGCTAAAAACAGGTACATCGTCACTATTTTCAATTCTAAAAGTCTCTTTGACGCTCGAATGAGAGAGGAAGTAAGATCAAACCCTAATGGAAGCCGGATCTTCTAGACTCTCGCCAAACATATCAACAACAATCTCACAAATAGTTCGTGTCCTCCACTCACATTAGAGTGATGCCGGTTCAATAGTTACGTCCTCCACAAAAAAGGCAGAATTTTTTGTCAAAATTTTCTCTTTGAACTCGACACTTAACCCACCGGGATACTACCCTCTATTCCACGGGCTTCCCACACAATGAAAAATACCATATTTAGGGTTAAGCGTGTGCAGAGAGTCCTTGCTACTGTAAATACCAACAAAGCAAACGGCCTTGATAAAATACCTGCTTTACTCTTAAAATGTTGTGCTCCTGAACTAGCACCAGTTTTCACGAAGCTATTTCAACTATCATATGATATTGGTATTTCTCCGGAATCTTGGAAAACTGTTCGAGTACAACCAGTTCCCAAGAAAGGCTGAAAAACCCAGCCTTCTAATTAAACACCCATAGCTCTTCTATCTGTTATTGGCAAAACTATGGAGAAATACGTCAATCACGAGATCCTAAGCTACCTTGAGAAACACAACCTTTTAAGTGACAGACAATATGGCTTAGGCCAACAAAGGTCAACAGCCGATCTTCTAGCATATGTTACTCATGTCTGGAGTGATGCCATTTACCGCTTTGGGGAGACTAAAATATTATCACTAGACATCTCAAAAGCATTTGATCAAGTGTGTCATGCAGCTCTTTTAAACAAAGTGCCTTCATACGGACTCTCGCAAAACCTTTGCAGATGGATATCCAACTTTCTCTCCGACAGGTACATCCAAGTTGCTGTAGATGGACATTCTTCCAACCTCTACAAGATCAACGCTGGACTTCCCCAAGGATCGGCTTTAGCTTCTACTCCATTTCTATAACACATTAATGATCTACTAGAAGCCACTAATAAACCGGTACATGGTTTTGCAGATGATAGCAACCTACACTGTAGCAAAGCGCACAACAGTCCCATACCTCTAGATATTCTGTAAGAGGACAGAAGATCCACAACGGCTTCTCTTAATCAAGATTTGAGAATTGTTGACTAGAGAGGAAGAAAGAATCTTGTTAATTTCAACGCTTCCAAGACAAAGACATGTTGCCTATCCAACAAGAGGCAAACATACCACTTATTCATCACAATGAATGATCAGACACTGGCAGCGGGCGACTCCATTACGCTGGTTGGTATAACGATCTCCCAGAACTTACTATGGAATGAACATATTGCATCCATAGCAAGTACAGCAGGAAAGAAATAAGGCTTTCTCTTAAGAGCATGAAAATATTTTTTTTTTCATCCAACTTAGCTGCTCTTTACAAAGCCCAAATACTGAATACTGCTCGCTTGTATGGGGTGCGGCGGCTCCGTTAAGATTCGGAGTTCTTGATGCAATACAGAGAAGAGCAGTTCGACTAATAAACGTCACCAGTATCACCAAAAACCTAGCCCCATTATCCCACCGAAGAGCAGTGTCTGATCTTTCCTTGTTTTACCAATGCATAAACGGATTTTGCTCAGAAGAACTCCGCTCTATAATGCCTCTACTTGTCAGACCGGCCAGAGTAACGCGACGTGCCAACTTCATGCACCCTTATAAATTTCAATGCTGGACATCGAGAACGTATCGATTCGATCGTTCCTTTATTCCCAGGGTTTCCAGATTGTGGAACGGCTTACCTTCATACTTCTTCCCCACTCGTCCTAACTTACAGGCCTTTAAATCCCAAATTAATAAATTGTCTCTTCTGTCCCAATAGATGTTCTCGGTACATTTGTATTTAGGTCTTTACCTACGAGGACATCCTTAACAAAAAAATCACAATAATGAATCCAAATTACAGTTCTATTTTTTTGCCACTGGCTGTGCAAGTATTCAGGACTTACCGATGCTATAATTATTATTATTATTATTATTATTATGGCAAGTAAATGTTGAATTTAATTAAATTAAATATATAATATTTTTTTTTATTAGTTGTGATTAAAAAAAATGGAAAGATGTTGTGCTGCCCATGGTTGTCTTAGTGGCCAAAAGGTAATTGAGAACCAGGAAAAGTGTCTTTATTCAAGGTACCAAAAGTGAGCAATCTCAAAATAATATCTATAAGAATTTGTGCTACCGGTGGCCAAAGTTAATAATTTTAATTTGTCCTAATCGTCAATTTACTGTGTATTTTAAGAAGATAAAAATAAAACAATTACCGAAAGCTTGGATCATCATTAAAGAGTTTTCTTAAATCCTTTTGCCTTTTGCTGCCAGTCCCCAGCATTTAACATAAGTTAATATATATTATATTATATATATATATATATATATATATATATATATATATATATATATATATATATATAATATACTGCGTTAGCTGCAATTAATTACAAAGGGTTTATCTGTTTGTGATATCTTGAAGATATAATATATGTTAGTAGTAAAAACCATAAATAACCAGGTGATAAATGATGCATATCGCCGGCGTTCTCTGCTACCAGCATTGCACCGGATAATTGGCGCGGCCTAATTATACACCAAAGATAAGTTTGTGGGTTTCGAAATTGAAGGAAGCTTATACGAACGATTCGTAAAGAAAAGAAACCGAAACTGTACTTCAGAAAGTTTCTTATAAATAGTACACTTCTCCGGAACTTAAGAGTTCTTGATAAATTCCTCGAAAATAATTTAAAAAGTAAGTTTAATTAGGCTCTTCCCAGACATTCAAATTTTGTGGGTAGTTACTTGTGATAAATTACTCGAAAAACTTTATACTTAAAAATATTTTCTTTACTGTTTAAATTTTAGAAACTAACACATAATTGATACGTAAATATCACAACCTTATCAAAAATATTAATAACAACAAAACAACGTTGTTTGTAAAATTAAAAAACTGATTTTTTAATTTACAACACAGGAATTTAGAGACAAGATAGGACAATTTGTTTAAAAATTAAATATTTTATTTAATCCTGTCCAGTAAATAAACTTCCCTATAATCAATTTGGGGCCGGTAAGTAGAACATTAGGGTATCATGTACTGTAATGTGATGTGTTGCCTAGCAACTCTGCTCTGATTGCTTTAGGGAAGACAATTACTTTTAATTTTGGCATTTAAAAACACTATAATAACTATAAAATCAAAATTTGACAGTAACTGACGCTTAAGGTAAGTTGACGTAACTAGTCAAGTCACGAACTATTTTTAAAATTTTTATGAATTTATTAATTTATAAAAACAGGATGAAATAAAATATAATACGATACATGGTCGTTAGGTGTTATTACAGTCCTCGTTTTCAATTCCAAACTCGGCTCCTACGTCGCCTCGTCCGTAAACTAACTCGTACTGTAATAAGTCACCTACCGACCTTGTAACGTATAATACTATTAAAACTTAGTATTTTAAACATTTGTATCTTTCTTTACAACAACTTACTTAAATTAACTGACCTAAATAAAAAACTTTTAGAAAAAAAGTATAAAAATCTGTGGATCGCATACAAATTAAAAATTTAATGATTAATAGTAATTATTAGGTGAATTAAGGAAATACAAAAAATGCTTCTAAAAAATCTCAACACGCAAAGAAGTTTTAAAAAATCAAACTTTATTCCCTCCAAAGAACTTTTCTCCAAATTATTTTCCGAACAAATCCATTAAAATAGAATTAGCAGGAATTTATACTCAGGTAATTTTTAACACTACCAACACTTTGCCGAGCTATGTTGGAAGCAAGATGAGGAATGCATGACTCATAATAATGAGAATAACAAAAGCCTCCATGAATTCTGGTGCACAATGTGTTCTCCGCATCCACTGGGAGAAATTCACATTTTTTTATACTTTTTTACAGGTTTTTTGTTTCGAGATGACTTTTATTCTCGGGATGCAGTCCGGAATCCTGAATAGCGATGAAGGGTCCTTGATTTGGCGCATGGAATAAAAAAATGAGGGTGGAACGCAACTTAGAACCTAATTTAAATTTAAACGACAGTGAATATATTAGGTTAAATTGTTTTAAAGTCGATAAATTACTTTTGTATGTATTTAAAAATATTTTATATTGCAATATATAAGACAAATATGGTTTTACTTGCAATTAATTTATTTTAAATTTGTTTTAATTTTTTTTTATTTAGTAGTATTTAGAGTAAGATATTTAAAATTAGAAGCTCCATTAAGTTGGCCGTGACCAGTCAGCACAAATGAATAATCTTTTTATGTGAATTTGTAGCTAAATATTTGCTAATTAGTTGCTGAAAGACCGATTTTGTTGCTCCAAATGATTTCTCAAATATCGATTTACTGCTTCACAGTAAGCTAGCACCAAATTAAAAAAACCGGGGTTAAATAAAACGACTAACGTCGGTATTTGTATTTAATTTGTACCTAAAAAAAAGCAACAGAAAGTTATGAAAAAGATTAAAATGGGCTGAACCTAGTGAAGACAGTAGGGAGTCTAGTGTCCCGTTTCTGGTTACTAGGTTCAACCCATTTTAATCTATTTTATATCTTTCTGTCGCTCTTTTTTAGTTTTAAATTAGCTACAAATTCCGGCCGATTAATCGTTTTATTTAAGCACGGGTTCGCGATTTACTCCTTGCTTATTGTGAAGATAGCAGTAACTCGATTTTTGGGAAATTGCTTGAAGCTACAAAATCGGCCATTCAGCAACTAATTAGCAACTATTTAGCTATAAATTTACATGAAGAAATTAGTAATTGTTGCTGACTGTTCAATGTCACGAATTGTGGCAGGTCTTTTTCGATTTGACACGGGCTTTTAATTGTATGGAAAGTCGCTTTATTGTAAACAAACTATTTAATACTAAATTTTGCGTTGTATGTATTTATGAATTGGCTAATCTTTTCTTTGGGAGATAAACTAACTTGGGTTACAATCGATACGGTGTTATTTGTAAGGATAGTGTTACAAAGGTTGTTTTTTTAGATTTGCATATAGCCATAAAGACAAAGAACATATAGACTTAAAGCATTTTATTGCTTTTTAAAATAGGTCCCTTCAAGATTAATACAGTTTTACAGACGTTCAAACCAATTGATAAAAACAGTTATTCCAGTCTTTAGTTGACACCTACAAAATTGTTGTTCCAAATGCATCGATAGCTTCTTCTAGCGACTAGAATGGCTACCCACACATTGAATTTTTGATCTTTGAGAACGTAAAGAATTCATTGGAACTTAGGTTGAAATAATACGGTGGATGGTCCATCAATTCGATGTTTTAAAGCTCCAATAATTCTATTGTCTTTTGGTCTGTGTGAGCAGTTGCATTGTTCTGTTCGATCTCGTTACTTTGTCGGAGTTTTCGCGATAACTTTTGGTAAACAAACATTTATATACCAATCAGAAGTAACTGTTCTTCAATCTTCTAAAGCAATTATTGCCGGATGACCTGATTTTGACACAAAAAACGCAAGCGTTTTCTTTGACACACCTTGAGAAAAATCACTTTTGTTGGTTTTTCCTTATCATGAAACACCCACACAGTGGATTGGCGTTCATTTTTCGTATTGTAGGAGTAAATCCAAGATTCCTCGCCACAAACAATATTTTAAACATTTTTCAAGCTTGCTTTGTTAAACCGTTCCAATGCTTTTCGACACCAATTGACGCCAACCGCTTTTTGTTTTTTTGTGAGCAAATGAGGGATCAAAACGACTTCGTAAAACCCAGTTCTTTATGAGGGATCTTTTGGATCGATGTCTTTAAAATGCACAAGGATGTCTTTATCTTCCGGTATGTTAAACGGCGGTCATCTTTAATAATTATTTGACAAACCGCATTAATGTTTTGCTGTGAGATTGCAGTTTTGAGTTGACCTAGCCTAAATTCGTCACTAAGACTGAAGCGACCACGTTGAAATTCGTAAGACCAGCGATAAATAGTTGACTGGTGTGGTGCTTTATTTCCAAACACAGAAATCATGTCAGCGGGTTATTGCTGTTGGGATAATCCCCTAGGAAAATTGTAAAAAAATATTGTTTGAAAATGTTTTCGGCTAAGATCCATTTTTTTAAACGAATGGTTATTTTAAAATTCATTGAACCTTACTATACGACTTGTTATATTACAATGTAACTCTGGAATTATTGAGGTTAAATTTGCGTTTGACGATTCTATTGGTGGCGCTTTCCAAGCAGCTATATGCATAACTTAAAAATCTATTCTTATCGGACTTCAAGAGGCTGATCTTATATTTCGAGAAAATGGAGATATAGTGTACATAAGTCTAGACACTGTGATCAGATGTTGTCAGGTCAACCACAAAGAGCTAGAAATGCAGGACAAAGGCACTGAGCAACTGGACAGAACGATCGCAGACTAAGATTGTTGGCTTTAAGAGTTTGTTTTTTCAATGCCAGAGCAATTGCAAATCAGTGGTTTGGAGAACATAAAAGGCCTATTGGAATTTTAAGTGTTTATCTTCATATTAAAAGTTTTGGACTTGTTTCATACCATCCACATTGGGTGCTAACTGTGACTCCATTTACAAAATCCACTTAAATGAGAGAACGGTTTTTGTGAGACGACGCCCTCGCTCCTAAGATACTCTGATGTGTCCCTGATAAAACAGTTACACTGTGGTGGCCTTTATCAGAAGATAGCCTAAAATAACGTACTCCAGAAGAATATTAATAACCTCATTAGATCCATGTCTAGACGCATTAATGAATGTGTAACACAGGGTGGTGCAAGAATAAGTGTTGTTCTGTAACAGTTTATGCTGATCCAATTGCAGTACTTAGAACACTTAAAATTTCTTCTACTTACTTCTGGTTATATTTAGCCTATAATATTCAATCAGAATCTTTAATCGCTTATTTATTATTTTGTCTTTAGTTTTAAATTTTGTAAGTCAATTTTTTTACAGTTTTGGTGTTATAATAAGTTTTTCTTGACATATCAAACTTTTCTTTTATATTAAATTATGTAAAAGTTAAAAATAGTTTGTTGTACTTCGCTTAACTACCAATTTATAAGAGATATATTTTTTGTGTTAGAACCCTTAAATTTGGCCAAAATAAATACAAGTCTCATGATTCAAATATTTAAATGCAAATATAATCGGAAGCACCCTATTAATATTTATAAATATACATCATATCGAAAACATTGATATGCAATATATGATATACGAAATGGAAAACACAATATAATTCATTAATATGTAAATTGTTCCAACAAGGGTGGAATAGAATTTCAAAATATACGTGGTATACCCGATCATCTAACGCACAAAATAGCCTGATTAAATTGGAACATTTGCAATTGGTAAATATTTAATAAGATTAAATTTGCGTTGATTATACTTTTATATGCATAAACTATTAACGGCTCTGATACGGATATTATTTATTAAACTATGTTGGTAATGAATGTTTCATTTATTATTTTGATTGAAATTTTATTATAAGGCGTGAAATTCTGACCCATCGAATAGATTGGTATTATCTGCAAATGATGTAATATCTGAAGGATTACAAAGTTTAAACACATTATCAATAAACATCAGAGAAACCAAGGGCCAAAAAACATACCTCTGTAGTACTTTTACATTAATACATGGGTTCTATTTTAGTTTTGCATACAACCCCTTAGAAGTCGCCACCAATAGAATCTTCGGACAAAAATCTAACCTTAATCTTTTGTTCACATCAATCCAGAGTTTTATTGCGATACAAGTAGTATAGTTACAATAAATTTTTGAAACTAGCAGGTGGTTGAATAAATGGATCTTTAGTCTAGACAGGACCTGTTTTGGATTGGACATTTTCAATGGAAAGCTATTTTTTTTTAAATTCCCTTCAGAATGTGTCCAATATCAATAATTAGGTACGATTCGCGCCAGTCGCAAACTCTGTGCAAAATTTTTTATTTAACAAAATCTGAAAAAAAAATTTCTCATGTTTTTGGTCCTATTTTCGTGTATAATTCGGAAAATATTGCTCTTAAGAAAAATTTATGAAAAGTTAAAAGTTTTGTTATTTAATTTTACACCATATTTTGTTGGTTAGAAATTAAACATTTATTGTTTATTGTTGAAAAAATAGCAATAATTGAAAAAAATTCACAAAAAATTGAATTTTATTCTTTAATTTTTTTCGACACTCAAAACTTTAATTTCGAGCTCCATATTCCGCCTAAAAAAACTATTTAATATAACGGGTGCTAAATTTTATTAGGATCGGTCGAATGGTTTTTGCATAATAATTTTGCAATCCAGTCTACTGGAAAAAAATCGCAAATTCATACTAGGCCCTAAATAATGCTCTCAGATAGTCGCTAATTTTTTAACATATAAAGGAAGGCTAAAGCTTTAAACGCTTTTTGTAAAATTAAAATGGGTCTACTAGGAGAACCTAGAATTTTTAAAAACTTTTAAACATTTTTAGGCTTATAAACAATAGCTTTATCTTTAAACGTATTAATTTTAAAATTTATACACATAAAGAACATTAAAAGACGCTTCTATTATAAAAAAGATACATTCGGCTTACTGGTTGCCGAGATATTGAATTTTGATAAAAAAAGTGCTACTAAGAAAGAAATTAACGCACCGAATGCAAAATTATATCAGTATTATATATGGGTCACTTAATATACGATTTTACATTAAATAAAATTCGCTACTCGTGCTTTGAAAAATGTTGCAAAGATAAAAATTGTATCTTTTTTCATATTTTGTTAAATAAAAAATTTTGCACAGAGTTTGCGACTGGATTATAGCAAAAACATAGCTTCCTATGGAAAATGTCCATTTTAGTCTGCATTTTGACAAATACCAACTGGTCTTCTTATATTAGCCAAGAACATTTTCCAGCAACCCCTTTTAAACTTGGTTATTTCACGAAAATTTGCATTTTTTTGTATCTTGGGCATGTTAAATTTTTTAAGAAGATACCGCCAGCCTCATATGACAAGAGTAACATTAGACTACTTTTGTAGCGTTTTAAAAAACCTGTTTACTAAAATTTCCTTTTTTAACAATTTCTTTTTACCTAAGCCGACTCTGTTTTCGTAACGTTCTAATTTACTCTAAAAGCGTCCAGTACTTTTGAAATTTACGGTCTCACCGGTACAAAAGTATTGATTTTTTTTTACCAATCAGCGATTGCGTTAATAATCAGGTGAGCTAAGCGGGGTTATCTTACGCGCTTTTTAATCTAACGGACTTCACTCGATAGGGGGATGGCTAAGTAGAAACATCCCGAGTACTTTTTTACTCTAATTTTCCCGGTTTTTTTATCTGAAATGAAAAAAGTAAGTGTGTTCAGAGTGCCCATTATAGGTTGATCATTTCTTTGATATGGTTTGGTAAATACCACCTGTAAGCACCTGTGGATGAGACTATAGAAGGGTCAAATTCCTACCGCATTTCCGAGGTTAAGCTGGTCGCTAATCTTCGATTCTTCCTGAGAGACACTACGGAGACAACTGTAAGTTTTTTTATTATATCGTTATTATCTTCACTACCAGACAAAAGGTTACTATTTATTTCTTTGGAGATTGAAGCTTATTGTATTCAATTTTAATACTATCTACGTATTGTCATCGTTAAGTAGCCGACGCAGTGCGTGATTCAGTTTTTTTTTTAAAAGCCGGAGTGTATTTTACTGTATTTTTACCTGTATTTTCTTTGTATGTTTTTCTAGTTTTTAACAGAATATGTAAGTACTCTTTTAACTCGAGTTAATAAAAAAGCTGAAGGTGAATTTTATTAATTTTTAGCCGATATTTCTATTGCTTCACTTTTTGCCTCACAATGTACATTGAAATAATACACTAATATACTTAGATATTATTTTATGAATAAACCAGGATCAAATTGTGAATTGGTCCCTAAAATGATTGAAAATATGTATTTACTGTTTTAATACGGATATGTACCTGTATGTTTTATTTGGCTATTTCATTATTTAGCATTATAATAAAGATTGTTTCTTGTGTAAATAGACATTTTACTTTTCCTCTCTGGTGTATGTTATTCTGATCCAGATTATCTATAACTTGAGTAAGTTTATTAAAGTCATGAAACATTGGAATATTTAAAAATTCTCATATTTTACAAAGTTAACTTCTAACCATAAAGATAAGTAACGAGAAATGTAAAAATATTTTTTTTACTTTCTAATTAAAAATGTGTAATTTTAATTCTAGCAAGAATATCCACCGGGTTACCTTATCTAGTTTAAATATCTTTCTTATTTTACCTGGGTTTCTTATATTTCCCCATCCTCAGGATAAAAAACATAAGTGGCGCCCATTTTCCTTTCTGTTTCATTTCTTTCTTTCTTCTCTTTTGTCCCTTTTAACTGTAACGATTGTATTGTTAATTTTCGAACAATTTCCTGGACTATAAATATTTTTAAATTATTTATTGTTTTGGCGTTGTAACGAGTGGGAGACTGCAAAGTGGGAGGAGAGTTATTGGCTTCGTAGTTAATTTATGATTTTATTTCGTTCATTTTAACGTTGAATTTTATTTAATTCAAAGTTTTCCGACCAACTTTGCCCTTCTGTCTCTGGTAAGTTACTTATTACCTTGGTTTTAAATTTAATAGTTTAATAATCCAAAATGCGGTGAATATAATATTTTATTTATTTTACTAATATTTTAAATATTCAAATACAATGGCTGAATTCAATACTAGGTCAGTTTTTGTGGTAATTTTTTTATTTATACATAAAAGATAATTAATTTTTTTCGAAATTTGGAGAGACTGATAGCTATTGTGTTCGAATAAAAGTATTTGAAATTCGGAGTTTTGATTCCAACTTTATTGGCAGGGTTATTGCCAACTAAAAGAAGGGCCCTATTATTTGGTTTACCAAAAACATCATTTCCTTTTCGTCAAGAGGTATCATCGGAGAAAGTCAGTTGCAGTTCTGATTTTCCGGACAGGAAAACCGAAGGGAAATTCCTATTGGCCGCTGTTATCTGAGAAGTCATCCAGTAGAATTCAAACTTCACAACTAGTGCTTAAGAAAACACCGTTTATCAAGCCATCATTAAAACAAGATAAGAGATTAAATTAATTTTTTTCATTAACTGTCAACAGTAATTAGCCGAATTTGGAAATAAACCATTTTAAAACTGATCTACTTATTTTATTTGTATTGTCTGTACTGGCGCCCTATTAAAAACTTGATTGGGGAAAAACTAAGCAAAATTTCAGCAGGAAAGTCACGACCCTCTGGAGCTAGCAAAGGGTATTTTAACGCTGCATAACTTTTATTATCCTATTAAATATATTCTTTTTTATCTTTTCTATAATTTTTCATTTAGCTCGGTCGAATCCACGCTCGCTCTCCACCAACCAACTGAGTGCCGTTTGCACTAGTTAACCTTTTCAAACGAGCAATTACCACCTTCCCATAAAAAGAGGTTACACTTTAACCCGCTGAAATTGATGTATTGAAGATAATGGATTTGATCATTCTTGAAACGTTTTCTTAATTTCCTTAATTTCTGCTTTTGTCTGTTGTATTTTTCTATTAAAGCCTATTCATATAAAAGTAAACATATCAATTTAATCATTGTTTACTTAGGCCCGATCTCAGACACGGGTTGGGCTGAAACGAAATTTGTTAATAATAATAATCATTCATCATAAATCGCAATATAAAGCGTTTATTTGGCCTTTTTTTTAATAATTGTATATATATTGTGTAAGTGGTTTTGTTTATCTGAGAAATTGATGAGGATGGAGAAAGTTTAAACGATGATCGAAACTATTGATACTGAGCCTGAAAAAAATTTTTTAGATGAAGAAATAACAACTTTGACAAATGCTTCTACGTCTAGACTCTAGAGTATAGTGTTTTATTGAAAAGGATGAACTTTTAAGTGTGAAAAACATGTTATATAATAAGCAACTGTTCAAACTTTGTCCCAAAGTATTGTTACCCTGCTACCTGGTGTCAAAGTAATTGCTCGTTAGCGAAAAACTTCCACAGAAATATAAAGCTTGTTTTTTACTAACTACATTTGAGAAAGTTTAGTAGAAAATACGAATAGATAGATTTAAAAATATAAACAGTCTTATCAAATTGCGAGAATATCTGACTTAATGAAAATAAAATGTCAATGTAAGAGTTAAGAAAGTACCATCAAACTTATACATATGTATTATACCTATACACGAGTTTCGGAAAACCGTTAAAATTTTATCGTTAAGGTTATTCGATCTAAACCAAAATCGAAAGGGTTCTTTATCTTTACCAAAGGATTCTATATAACAAATTTTATGATCCTGTCACCTTTCTTTCAATAGTAACAGGGCACACAAACGGTTGGAAATATGCATTATATATAAAAACTTTGGATGCCTGGCTTTGTTTTAGACGTCATTTGTGACATCAGCGATTTATATATCATAAAAGTCATTTGATCTTATTATTTATATATTATTTTTGACATCTGTCCATAATTTATAGGTCAATTTAACCTAACAATGTTTCATGAGCAATTTTTAACAAAACATTAACCCATAGAAATCGCAAATCGTCATTGTTTTATACGTCAATTTTGACATAAGAATGCTTGAATTTGATATATTTTTTAATTTTATAAATCAATTTTTAGATCAGTATTTTATATGTCATATATGTAATTTTTGACATGGTGACATTATTTTATGATATTTTTGACATCTGTCTTGTCTAAGGCGCAATTCACACAGAACGGACGTCGGGCAGAGACGTGGCGCGGCCTTTTGTCCCTTCGGCGTCTCTCCTATGTTAACAAATGGTACAATACTCACAGAAGCGATGTGGCGCGGGCGGTCGTCCGCGCCAGTTCTTCGCCACGTGTCTCTGTGCTTTAATGAATTTAAAAATGCGGGATGATGTTGACTTCAACATACAATTTTGCAAAGAAGTTGGCAAATACCCTTGTATATATGATTTTAATCGTGCTGATTATTGTAATAGGAGTGCTTAAGACTGAGTCCGGCAGAAAATTGCTGATGAATTTTGAAATCGTTCTGGGTACATGTTTAATTCTCTCATTAGGTCGAATGTTTCACCAATTTTCTCCTTCTGTAGCCACAATGGATGAACCCAATATCTTCTTTTTGTTTTATTCACATTAGCCAAATACACTATATCCAACATATCTTTATCATCTTCATCACTGCTTGAAAAAGACATGTTTTCCACAAAACCAACAGATTACTGACGTCAATTCGCGCCACTGTCCTGCACCTCTGTGTGCATTGCATACGCCACGCTTCCGCCACGTCCGTGCCACGTCGAAACCACGTCTCTGCCTGACGTCCGTTCTGTGTGAATTGCGCCTTATGTGTCAATCTTTGGATCCATAACAATGTATTTAATTTGATGTATAATTCGCAAAGATTTAATATATGTCATTGTTTGATCCGTGAATTTGGCAACAGCGTTTTATATGTTATAAAATCTATTTTTGACATAACGTCATCATTGTTTGATATCGGTTAATGTTTTATGCGTCCCTACCTTTTGACATAACAATGCTTATATTTGACACTCTTTTCATTTCTTTAAAATGTAATCGTTAGGACTATGTTATCTAAATCAAAATCAATAATGTTCTTTTCTATGACATAAGGATTCTATATATCAAATTTTTATAACTCAGTAATCATCTGTTCAAGAGTTATAGCGCAGACGAACGGAGTGACACACAATCCGATCTTATACTTAGATGGTACTTAAAAAGTGCTGGTTGGATTTTTGTATCCATCAAAGATAATAAAAAGTAATCATCAGAATGCCAGATTTGTTTATAATTAACGAAATAATAAAGGCGATATATCGTCTAACCATATCTTTTTAATTTTCAATAATGAAATTTCAAAAAAATGTTTGACAGCTTTACGTATCCAAAAATATTTACTAGTACAACAGATACGTAGTAAAATTTCAACTTTAGTGACTTAAATGAAATTACCCTAGTTTAAAATCTCGTATGAACCAATTTCCGTTCTAAATCTAAAAAGAAAACAAAAACAATCTACAGTCCAGTAATAAATGAGGCCGGAATCTGAAAATGCCCTTTGTATTCCCAGTGGAACACGGAACAAGCGGAGTCGAACCACGACTCGACTTTAAAACAACGCAATTTTCGGCAATGGCGCTAATATCATGAAAGTTTTAGACGTTTCAGGGCATTTGCTCGTTTTAAAAATGCTACAAACAGATTGATTAATGTTTCTAGATGAAAAGAATAATGAGCTTTGCATTTCGCGTCAGCTAAATTGTCGCAAACGAGGATGTCAGCGGGTCGCTGCCCATACAAATGACTAGCTAGAGGATTGAAATAGATGAGAATTTGTTTAAACTGTTTATTATCGAGTGACATACCTAATAAGCCTAATTTGATTTTTAATAGCATTGACAGAGTTTTCTCATATTTTTAATCCAGGTAAAATAAACTATGTTATCGACTAGAATTCAAAAAAAGGTTAAAACAACAAAGTTTCTAGAACAAAAAACTTATAAACCACGTTCATCGAATGTCGCTAGTTGGAATTGGGATAAAATTGACAGAAAATATAGTTCTGTGTCCTACTGTCTCATATAAATTAATTAAATAATGTGTAAAATTGGTTACCACAATAGTGTCAAAATAAAAAGCAATCTCTCTATACAAATAAAAATCAACTCCTGTTTGTAAGTCTTGCTAAAACTCGCGAACGACTGGACGGATTTAACCAATTTTGGTTTTGAATTATTTGTGGACGTTCAGGAAAACTTCAAAGTGTGTATTTAGTTCTACAAATTTGTAATGTAAGTTGATTTATCTATATAAATTTATTTCATTATTTTAGAGTTAGGTTGCAGAGATACCTAGTAGATGGTGTTATATTTCGATTTCTAAACAATCTCTTTTAATTAAATAAACAAATATATCGAAAAATGTAAATTATATATCTATTATTTATAGTTTTCGAGATATTTTAAAATTTCTATTAAAAAATCGAGAATGAATTAAAAAATACAAAGTTGTGAAAAAACGGACAGAAAGTTATAATCTATTAAAAGAAAGGAAATTTCTTTGGAATCTGAAATTGCAACTATTTTTTTTGTAGTTTTCAATATACGAGGGAATTACAAAATATTGTTTTGAAGTTGTAATTCTCTCGTGTGTCAAAAACTATAAAAAAATTAGTTGCTTTTTTAGATTCAGGGCAAGATTTTTTTTCTTTTAATAGCTTGTTAAAAACCGGATCAACGAAAATTTTGTTTTGGGCCCATTCAACGAATCTACGCCTTGCACAAGTTAGATTTTGTAAGCACGCAAACCACGATCTTTTCGCAAAACGTTTTATAAAATGGATAGACACATATACAATTCTTATGCACGGTGACGGATAGACTGATTTGGGTGTTCCTTGTTATTTATTAAAATTCAAATTAAGATGTCACATTTCAAAACTGTTAAAAATGTCGAATGTCAACTATCATTATTTATCTAATGATAACTGCCTGAATTATCTTAATAGTAACTGTCTAAACGACCAAATTCGAATATATCGCAGACGTAAAATTTTAGGGATGTTAAAATAATAATATAACAGAAATTTTAAATGTTATATGTAAACTGTCGTTATTTGTTATATGTTGCCACGTTCTATTATTAAAATTAATTTAAAAACAAAAGGTAAATTAAATTTAATTTCCAACTCCGGTTGAGATCGGTAAGTGGTCTTCTCTACTGGCAAATTATGCCCAGCTCAACCGTAGAGGCCTAGGCCTAGAGGGTTAGTAACAAGAACAAGTGAGTCGCGCCAACGATATAGACAGTACAAATCGAAAACCCCTGTTGGTCCAGGCACTGACCTATCTCATTGGAGATAACTAAAATAATAATTTTAATCAAAGTAATTAAATTAACCCAAAAGAGGTAAGTAAGGTGGTTTGCTGAGTAAGACACCAAAATAGATCTATCACTTATATTCACAAAATAAATGTAACCAATAATCCCAACAATAAATATTCATACAAACGTATAAAAACGTAATAATGCCGCACAAAATATAGGCAATATATATCAAAGAGTGATCACCCAGCGCAAATAATTATATAGGTATAATGAGAATTACAAGAAAATAATAGCCGCTACATAAAAAAATATATTAGTACATCTGTAAAGACAGAGCTAAAATTTTAAATTTGGCTTATCTGTTGGCAAACGCTTCACTAGCGCGGATGCTTCTCGGCGAGTGGCTTTCTGGAGTAGCCACGCTGCACTAGCAGAAGAAAAAGAAGCTGCGTTGATCCAAAATAAAATGTACCAGGCCAAAGAAATGTTCTGTACTAGGCCAAAGAAATGTTCTGTACTAGGCCAAAGAGATGATGCACCAGGCCAAAGAAACTGTGTTGATCCAAAAATAATGCACCAGGCCAAAGAAATGATGTACCAGGCCAAAGAAATGTTGTGTCAGGCCAAGGAAAAATGTACCAGGCCAAAGAAATGTGATACCAGGCCCAAGAAATGATGTACCAAGCCAAAGAAATGATGTACCAGGCAAAAGAAATGATGTACCGGGCCAAAGATATGTTGTGTCAGGCCAAGGAAAAATGTACCAGGCCAAAGAAATGTAGTACCAGGCCCAAGAAATGATGTACCAAGCCAAAGAAATGATGTACCAGGCTAAAGAAACGATGAACCAGGCCAAAGAATTGTTGCACCAGGCCAAAGAACCCTAGCCGAAAATGTGCATTAGTAAAATTCCAACATTACAAGTTATTTAAGGAAAGAAATTTTAAATTTAAATTTACTGACTACTTAAGTAGAAAGGGACCCACTGTAGCACACTTTGACCTTTGAACCTGTGACGTCATCTGACAGTTCTAAAATGTGAAACGTCCAAACGTCAAGATAGCGTTCAAATTCATCGTGTTGACGTCTATTTTTTGACACCTTGACGTTTATGAATTTAGGAACGATAAAATAGCGAAAACCGACCCATTTTTGACACTTTGAAATTATGTTTTTCCATAAGAAATACATGTAAATCGTAAATTTCTTTTTACCAGTTTTTTAATACGTTATTGCGACAAATTTTAACGCTATCTTGACGTTTAGACGTTTCACATTTTAGAACTGTCAGATGACGTCACAGGTTTAAAGGTCAAAGTGTGCTACAGTGGGTCCCTTTCTACTTACTTAATAAAAATTTTAAAAGATTAATTTATTAAGGAAAACATATTAATATGTATACCGAATATAAATGAAATATACAAAGATTCATCTAGTAAATTTTAACAATACGAATATAAATTACAAAAAAAGGAAAGATAAAATTATCAGTACGGCTGGGCTTCTCTACTGATACAAATTTAGAAAAGCAAATAAAATAAAATGGTAAACCGGATAGATCTAATTTCACTACAAACACATCAAATAAAATTTCATAACAACGATTTTAGGTATTTACTGGTCAAATAAAAAAAAATCACGAGGTTTATTAAATATAACACATTATAAACACTTACCCTTAGTGTGATTAGGGGTTAAAATAATCAATCTGACGATGTTAAGTCCACTATCACCCTATATTTCCGTACTTTCTTACACACCATTCATCAAACGAAATTTCAGCGATTTGTTCTATAATTATAAGTGCTGATGTGAGTGAAGGCAATTTAATTATTAACATGTTTAGAACTTACCACGTGAACGTCCAAATTAAATCCCATAAATCCCTGTTTATAACACTATTATTCAGCCTCACTACGATTATTGTGCCTCCATTCTTCACCTATTTAATCTGAACAAAATTAATCAACTTCAAAAACTACAAAATCGTGGTATGCGTATAATATTAAAAACAAATCGTTTTACGCCAATTGTCACAATGTTAAATACTCTTCAATGGTTTTCAGTGCACCAAAGGTTGTATTACTTGTCAATTATATTTGTTTTTAAAATAACTCATTCCTTATCTCCGGTATACTTTCAGCAATTTATTCGTTATCATGGAGAAATTCATGATTACGAAACAAGATTTTCGAGTAATATTTATATTAAAAAAGTTAACTATTCGATGTCAAAGGCATCTTTATTATTTAAAGGTTTCCAAGAATATAATGAACTGCCAAAGGACTTGAAGAATTGTAAGTCATTAGAAAGTTTTAAAATCAAATTAAAAAATCTCATTAAAACCTATAAAATGTGATTTGTTTTCTAACGTTATTACTTAAAGATTATTTTCGAAAGTTATAGTTTATGTTTATATCATTTTATTGTTTTTATTTTGGCTATAATTTAGTGATTTATTATTATTGTTAAAATGGTTCTTAAATTATAAAATTATTGTAATTTTGTAATTAATTAATTTAATAGTACCTACTTTTTTGATTTTTTGTAATTTTTGTTTAACAGTGCCATAGACAAAACACTGCTGCCTTTACAATGTTAGTTTTTAGTTGGATGTAATTGTATTAATATTTTTATTCGTTTATATTGTGTATATTCTCATTTTTATGTATATTAGGTTTCCTATTTAATAAAGATCTATCTATCTATCTATCTATCTATAAAATGAAAAAATCTTAAGGCCTAACCAAAAAATATTGCCAAAGGAATATTATACAAATGAGGCTAAGATTAATAAAAGAGATTGCATTTAAAATCCCATTAGGTTGACCGCGATTGAGTCAGATTAAATGCAACTTACACTTGACGAATTCACTTATCAATTAATACTTGTTGATTTGATGACGAGCAGAATGTAAAAAGGAAGAATTCTCGTTTTTATTAATTTCTAGTTCCCTCACTACAAAAATTTCTAAGGGGTGTAGGTGCGTTCAACTGCCAAAAATTGTCGATTGTTTTAATGTCAAATTAAATATTTAATTTTTATCTATAAATATATCGAAACTAAATTAATCTTATTAAATTATATATATTAATTATTAAATAAATCTTGACAAATCAATAATTACTAAATTAACTATTAGAATAATCGGTTAACACAGAAATAAAAGTCTATTGGAATTCCTTTGAAACATCACAACTGTGAAGGGTTACGTTTATTCAAATTATTAGAAGGTAAATAGACAATGAAACATTTACACAGGAGACAGAAAACTTTAAAAATGATTTGAATTTCGATTCGATATTCGTAGTTAACACAATTTGGCACGTAACAATGTCAACTGTCGAAATGTCAAATAGGTAAAAAGACTATTGTTAAAAATGTTAAATGATTAATATATCAAAAATATAACATGTCAAAAATGCCAAATATAGTTATTTGTCAAATATCAACTGTCAAAATGTTAAATTTACATATGTCATTTATAAAAACTAAAATTTCAGGCATATTAAATGTCAAAAATGAATAATGTAAAAATGTTAAATGTTAACTGTAAAACGTACCTCGCAGCACGTATTATGAAAAAAAAAAACAGTATTTTCAAAATAAATTTGCAAAATTTAGTAGCGTTGTTCAGGCGTTCAATTTATGTTAAAAAACCAAACCAAACTAAACATAAGTTACTTGAACGCTTCCAAAAATGGCCGCCGATTTAAAAAATGTTGCCAACTTAAAGTTCTATACATCTAAAAAAAACACCCTTTTAGATATATTTTTGCAAATTGTACAATGTACAAAAAACCAAAATCCAACCACTGTTTAAATATCTAATTAAAATTTAATTTGCACTCAATAATTTTCTAGTCGCAATAACAAGTCCACATTAAATTATAATAATCATCTGATATTCCAACCAGACATTCTGTATCGAAATTAACTGGATTCATCAACATCGAATAATGTTCAGACAATATGCTTTTATCGTGTCGAACATTAATTATCCTCATTTTCTGATTGCTATAACGTATCTCCTGCATGTGTGGGGTCTGCTGATATTAATTTACTTACTTTAGAGATACACCAAATGTTAAACATTTTAATGTTTGTACAATATTTTTGCTACTATGATTATTAGAATTTTGTGAAAATGGGCTTAATAATTTTTCGTCATTTCCTCTGTTTTTTTGGTGCTTTTTCCTTAAACCTAACCACTTTGGAGACTAGTGTATAAATCGTTAAATATGTCATTTTTTTAAATTCTTTGATAAAGTCGCTGTTAAACAGTAGCTTAATAAGGCTAATATTCTTTTCATGATCTTAATACTAGTTTTTATACGTTTAGAAGATAGGGCTATCTGCTTGGAAATTTTGCTTACTACAATGTTTTAACACTCTTTAAAGCCAGATCGTATATTCAACCAAGATTTGTCACTTGTCGATACTTGTCATATTGTGTGAAGGATTTATTTGCGCAATTATTTGGCACTGACGCTTTCCCGTAGTCTGTCGATAAAATCGCGACCACTACAAGTGATCCCCAGTGTGGTGTACACTTTGTAACCTCTTTTTTCCGGAAGGTGTTAAATGCTCGATTGGAGAGGTTAACTAATGCGAACGGCACTTATTGAAAAGGTAAAAAGAAATATATTTAAGAGAATAATAAAAGTTAAAAGGGACAAAAGAGAGTAAAAGAAAGAGATGAAAGAAAAAGGAAAATGGATGGCACTTATGTTTTTTATTCTGAGGATGGGGAAATATAAGAAACCCAGATAAAATAAGAAAGATATAAGATAAGATAAGGTAAAATTAGATTACCGGCAAATTGTTCCTGCTAAAATTTAAATTACACACTCTTATTTAAGAAACAAAAAGAAAAATTATACTTAAACTTTCCTTTTACTTATCCTTATGGCTATAAGTCAAATTTATAAGATAAAGATATTTTCAAAAAACAAAATCTAGTACTTTAACAAAATATAGATTAGAGAAACTGAAAATATTGATCAGAGTAACAGGCTCTAGCTAGGAAAAGAAAAATCTCTTCTTAACAATAACAGTATTTATTATTCGGTGTGGTTATAAATAAGATATACAATAAATAAAATGGATTAAAAAAAGATCAATGTCATAAATAGTAAATCAGATTACTAAACACATTCGTGTTTAATTCAAAAACATAACTATTACTACACATAAAATAACAGCTAAGTAAATTCTTTTGTTATTTTTGTGTACTCTGATAAGCGAAAAGTGAGAGAGGGATGAAAGTTAGATAAAACGATATATATAAAAAAATAAATCACCTTTTGCTTTGTTTTTAACTCGAGTTAAAAGAGTACTCACATACGAAGGTATAAATCCTAATTAAATAGGTACGAGATAAAAATAAAAAATACAAGTAAAAAAGTTTACAGATAAGAAATACAAAAAATATGAGTAATAAAAATACAGGTAAACGATACACGAAAAAAATTCACTTCCCGGATACTCTCATTACGGCACTGTGCACTTTACTTTTTAATTGCTGATACAGTAAATACAATTATAATAAAACTTTCCAGAGAAATAAATGGTACTCGCATACTCGATAGAGGTATATAAAAAGTTGTAAAAACTTACGTTAGCTCCTGAATGTTTCTAAGATAGAATAGATTTAGAACAGAATCGGCTTAGGTGAAAAGAAACTGTTAAAAAAGAAATTTTTATGAATCGGGTTTTTTAAAACGCTACAACTTCACAAGTCTATACTGGTGTATATTTTTGTTTG
This sequence comes from Altica lythri, assembly GCA_964028335.1. Taxonomy (NCBI): domain Eukaryota; kingdom Metazoa; phylum Arthropoda; class Insecta; order Coleoptera; family Chrysomelidae; genus Altica; species Altica lythri. The sequence goes on along the minus strand of OZ034803.1, from coordinate 56,213,395 downwards.
CATTCTCATAAGGCGTCCAAACATTCTTCTTTTAGTTCGCTAGTAGTATTTATTCTGTATATAGAAGCTAGTTAAAAAGGTGCGCGCTGTTGTAGAAGCCCCGATGACATTTTGAGGACGACTGCTATCCATCATCGAGGTATTATTAGCGTATTTGTTTTCTGATACAATTGTTTTCTACACGTCGTGTGAACTTTTCACACCAGTATTGCTGTACTTGGCAAATACACCACTTGTGTAAATTTGGCTTAACATTTGTTGTTAACCATTTACACATGTAGGAATACTTTACATGCTGTTTAAAGATACTAGGTTTCTGTAGAAATCCATAGATACTTTCTTTACCTCGCTGACAATTTAAGCCGTTTACATATTATAGTAATTATTAATTATAATTATGCGTATTGCATTGGTTTATGGCACCTATTTCAGACTCTTAGTACCCTGTTCTAGTTTGTTCAAGTCCAAAAATGCCTTGTGACCTAGGTTCCTGCCGCATAATCTGCATGTAGAATTTTTAATAAATGTCGGTGTTTTTTACCGGTGCTTATCTGTAAAGATTGCTGTTATTATTTTTATATGACTTTTGCTGGTTTTAGGCTAAGTTGCGTTCCATATTTTTATATTCCGCAAAAATATCAAGTTCTTCTCGGCACTCTTATACAAGTCTGGAGACCACTTTTTTTTAATCTTAATGGCCATCTAACTATATGTGCATATTATCACTGTGTGCTCTAGTGATTTAAGATGGGCATTAGGTGCACTAGTAGAACTTTCCACCCAGGTGTTGGTAATTTTACCACCAAATCGGTAAATTGTTTAAGGCAGTTAACTTATCAAGTAGCAGATAAAATATATTATAGAAAAAAAAAAACAACAGATACACAAGAAATAATAATGAATAATAAAAATATCAATAAAAAATATCTAAATCAATTAATCTTAACTATTAATACCCAATCAAATATTGAGTGACATGTCACATTTTCGAAAATACGTCAAAATTATCGACTAGCGACGCTCTTTTATGACTGAATTAAATTTGTACGTGACAATTCCAATTAAACTGTCCATGCTTGCTTCAAGATCCTTCGTACTGACTTAGACATGTCTATCAAGCTGGCGTATTCAATTTAGAGTGCCGCTTTCGGATCTAATAAATAATTTGTTGCTAATTTGTTCCGCTATTCACAAATTTGTTGATCAAGTTTCGAGAATCCTGGGATACGCTTGTTTAATATTAAGCTAGCGTATCCAAAACCTGTATCTTGGGATCCCTGATAGTCAAAGACACGAATTTTGCTAAGTTCTTACGCTACTCTCGAATTTGTAGCTCCAGCAAGTTCCAAGAAACGTTGGCCTAATATTTGGAGGCTAAAATGATTTTTTAAAACAGCTGAATAGCGTTATTGTAAAAACTAAATAGTTTTATTATAAATACAAAAGTTTAGGACAAAACCCATGTTGTTTGATTTTTATTTTTGTGGATTCAACGAACAATAAGCCCTTTTAAAATTGTACATGGACAACATTAGTAGAACAAAAGAGTAATTTTTAATAACAAAGTAAGATAAAAAAAAATATTAAAAAAAGTACTTAAATTTGTCACTAAAAGATAGAGTGATAAAAATGCAAACGAAAAATACCTTTTATTTTTGGTATTCATAATTCTATTTAGCTGTGTAAAAAAATCACTTTACCCCTCCAAATATTAAGCCAGTGCACCTATCCAACGTTTCTTGGAACTGCCTGGAGCAACAAATTCAAAAATAGCTTAACGAATTAGCAACAAATTATGCTACAAATCCTCTGTAACATTGATATCTCCAGAAGTATTGTAACCACCTTTTTTTGGATGTTAAAGGATCAACAAAGGGTTATCCGATTGCGAACAGTACTCAAGGGGGTAGGAGGAGAGGGAGTCGTAGGTCAGGGGAGCAAATGAACAAGTATTAAAAAACGAAAATATTTGAAAATAAGCTAAAGGTAAGATAAACAGAAACCGGTAAAGGGCGCTACTTATCTTTTTAGAACCAGTTAGAAGAAAACATAAGAAACCTTGTTCAAACGAATCTATTTAATTAAGGAAATTAAGGAAACACACTTCCATATTACAAATATTATCAGAAAGATGTCTTTTATCAGAGGTCATTAAAACTCTTTAAATGCTTATCTTTTTATTCTAAGTTTATATATTTCCTTGAAATTAAAATGATTCTCAAATAAAATACTTAAGTCGAAAGATTTACTGGGAAACTAAAAAAATGTATTCAACACTTAACTGACAGAATAACTAAGAGTATATTTAAAAAATTATACCAAAAAATTAAAACAAAATCATAAACAAGCATTGATCAAATAACTAAGTGGTCGAGGATATACATTGTTGGAAAAATATAATCTATCAGTATTTAAAGTGGAAAAGAAAGAAATTAGTTAAAGTATGTTTTATGAATGTATAAGAGGTAAAAATCAAACTATAACTTGTTTCTTTTAACGCAGATAGATATATCTATATGGTTTTCTTAATAAGTTAATAACTAGATCATCGTATAAGGTTTACATAAGACATAACTACATACATTTACTATGAAGGTAATCTAAAATGTAATACCACACATAAAGTCAGATGTTATTTTATGATGAAAGTTCCAACATGTACATCTACTATGAATCAACAAAGAGGAACCAGGAATATACCAAAGTATTTTACCAAAACCATAATAGTCTAAGAGCTCGCAACATTTTCGTTAAGTCATTTTATCATGTATTGTATTTGTACAAATACCGATTTACTTATACCATTGTGAATAATAGTGGGACTAGTATCTTACCTGCGGGTATTCGACGTCCCACCTGACAGGTAAACTAAATACGTTAATACTAAAGTATTAGGCCTGAGATTTTTTCTGCAGATAATATATTATTTCTTAATTACACTTACAAAAAAACAAACAAAAATGTTAATAATAACACCTTCAAAAAAATTATTGAAAATTCTTTATTTTCGTAAGCAGAATAGAATGTGCGACAACACTGGCAATCCCCCGTAGATTACTGACTGACGATAGGATTCTGCTTACGTTACCTACCCTTCAAACCTCACTTGACCGTTCTGTCCAATACTTTACATGAAAATAAAGAATTTTTAATAATTTTTTTGATGGTGTTATTATTAATATTTTTGTTTGGTTTTTTGTAAGTTTAATTAAGAAATAATATATTATCTGCAGAAAAAATCTCAGGCCTGATACATTAGTATTAACGTATTTAGTTTACCTGTCAGGTGAGACGTCGAATACCCGCAGGTATTCCACTATTATTCACAATGGTATAAGTAAATCGGTATTTGTACAAATACAATACATGATAAAATGACTTAGCGAAAATGTTGCGAGCTCTCCGTCTATAACAATAGGTACTTCTTTTCGAAGTTGGTCGGATCGGCTAGCTAATAAGAAAAATTACGTATATATCACATAAACAAAAGCAGTTAAAGATTTTACGCGACGTTGCCGTGTACAACAATGTGATCCACTGTATATAGAAATGTGATTTGGGTTGCTTAAGGATAAGGTCCAGATATCATAAAAACTTAAATTTCTAATTTAAGTGAAAGCGAAACATATCGGAATTTGTAAATGGTACAGTATTGATTTTAAAAATGTACTGTAAACTCGAATAGGCATCTCCAGAATTCAGAGAATGTTAAAACGAGACCTTCTTTTATTGTGATGCTTTTTTAAAATCGAGTATTTTACTTTTCAATTTAAGGCTGTATTTTGTTTATTAAGAATTCCAAACCTCGGCTTGACATACTAACGAAATTTTTTTATTGACCCGACTCTTCGAGATTCATGTAATTTAATAAATTCCCATTACATTTTTTACTTCTAGATCTATATAGCTGAGTCATCCACCAAAATCTGTTTTTGTTTTGATTTTTAATTGCCGAATTAATCTATACTAATATTATAAAGCTGAAGAGTTTGTTTGTTTGTTTGTTTGTTTGAACTCGGTAATCTCAGGAACTATACTGGTTCAAATTGAAAAATTCTTTTTGTGTTGAATAGACCATTTATCGAGGAAGGCTTTAGGCTATATAACATCACGATGCAATTATTAGGAGCGAAGAAGTAATGGAAAATGTGAAAAAACGGGAAAAATTATTGATCCTTGAGGGCTTCCATTGCGTGCGCTGCGAAAACGGTTCAAGATATCCAAAATATATGTATAAAAGAATTATTCCTCTTGAAATGATCTTAAAAAATGTTCGCGACGGTATATGTCTATCTTTTAAGATTAACACACAAGAACCGTTTTAATGGTAATCAAATTTGGTCGAAATTAATGCATTATTTGTTAAGAGTTGTATCAACGTAATAATATTAATTTTTATCCAAATAAATGTATTGTTGATTAAGAGTTTTTAATTGTGAACGAAATTATCTCTGACATCACTTAATTTCAATGTATATCTTAGAAGATACAAGCAAAATTGGAAATAATCGAAAACCCAATAAAAAATTTAAAAGAAATAGATACAAATGCAAAATGGATAAAAATTTAAAAAATGGAAAAAACAACGAAAAAGGAATAACAAAAGTGTAAAAATCACAACATACAAAAAAAACTAAAAACCTGTGAATAGACAAAAAATATAATAAAATCGACAAAAACAGTAATAAAATCATGGATATCAATCGAAAAACCAAAAGATCATAAAAATTAGAAAAAACGAAAATTGAAAAAAAAAAATAATTGTCAAGTGAAACGAAATTCGACGGTTCAGCCAGTTACTAATAAAGCAGCACCAGAAACTATTAACATTTCTTCTAACATTTTCGATTTACGATTATAAAGAAACTCACCAATAAATGTTAATGTGGAGCGAACTGAGCATATATGCGTGCGTAGAGGAAACCTTTTAATAGCAAAAACGTCTGCGGGCGCATACTAGTTCACTCCCGCGGTCAGTTAAACTTGTTAATCCTATATAGTAGGGGAGCCCAGGATGCTAAATCGGGATTTACTCGAGCGTCAAAGAGACCTATTGGATTGCGAAGCTTAGATGATAAGAAGAAAAAAATGTCATATAATATATACAGTTTTATCGGTGGGGGAGCAGCTATAAATTTTCAAAAATTGCATGGACATACTCAAGCGCGTCAGATATTAATAGCATCCATGTCCTACGTATTTTTGAAAACATACGTATGTTAATCTGATTGTTTCCATGATGGGGGTGGTCATACGTAAGGGTTGAAAACGGAAAAAAAATAAATTTAATCGAGCGCGTCAGATTTTCAAAGGGGGTGTTAAGTGAACCTAAAAGAAGGCTCTTATGTAATAATTTGACGATTTGGATGTGACCCCAACTCGCGGCCATTATTAGAATGTGCAAAAAAAAAATCGCCATTTTGAAATACTCGAGCGCGTCCGATTAAGATATATATGGTTCATGTATATACCCTAAACGTGCTGTCTCATAATCTGACGATTATCTGGAGGGATTCGCCTAATCTGACAATGGAAAGAACTTTTTTTTGTATTTTTTCAAATCTTTTAACTTAACAAATTAAAGAGCTGAAAAAATAGCATGCAAATAAAACAATATATATTCTTTGAAGTACAAAACTTTTATTTATGAGAAAACTAGATGCACACGGCGCGCGTTGCTACGCCAACTACTAAAATAAATTTAAGAAAAATAAAAGATAGAGAAGGAAAGAAAGTTTATAGTTTTGTTTTACTTATCGCTCCAAAAATATAATTTTATAACTTATATTTATACGAATTCGTATAGATATCTATTAATCAGTATTGAATTTAATACATGGAAGGGCCATCTGGTGGTAACTTCCAATAATACGAATATCATATTCATCTTACCCATTAAAAATACATCATCATACTGATTTTCATGACAATCGGTTAAACGGGCCAGAGTTGCTACTCTGCAGCGCCACCTGGTGGCGAGTGGCATCAATGAGCATATCAAACAAACCATCTCCGTGGAAAAATACATATACGTACCAATTTTCATGACAAGCGGTTGAACGGGATAGAAGTTGCTACTTTGCAGCGCATTAAACTTTATCGATTATTTTTTCTTACTTCGGGATACGGAAATCGTCAGATTATACATTATTCGTAAACGTTGAATTATTACCTTCAAAATTAAAAAAAATTTAGCCACGCTCGACAAAGTCAAGATGACGTTTTTTTTTACAAGTTTGTAACCCACCTACTTCTTATCGTCAATCGAAAATTGTCAGATTAGTGGAATATACACTTTTTAGTATATAACTAACTTACCCTACCTTAATCTGACGCGCTCGAGAATTTCTGATGATCAATTTTTTTTACTAATCTGATCCTTTATCCTTGACGCGCGGCCACATATACGGGGCTAATACTTGGTGGAGGTATTTAATGGGGTACTAGGTACCTCCCTGTATGTTAATCTGACGCGCTTTTGTAAATCCCAAAATCCCCTCTTGGGCTCCCCTGCTAATACTAATTCGCTCCGAAGGTACTATACTAATTCGCTTCGATTACCTGCGACGTTTTCGAGGGGATTATAATTTGACCGGTCAGACGCCGGAGCGAATTACTGTGTATTTAAAATAATAATACATAAGAAAACAACGGTTTTATTTATAAACTATTTTACTTATTTACTAAATATAAAATATACATTCTATAATAATAGGCGCTTAGTATTTACACACTAATTTTACTTTTTATGACATCTTATATCTTTGGGACTTTATTTTCACAAAATCAAATGTAGTGTATGAGTTATTTTCTTGCAATAGGGAAATTTGTTTCTCTACAAATTCCTTCAATAAACGAGCTTCTCTGCGATACACTTTTTTTGGTAGACTTAGGCTTTTTATTTTGATATAGTGTCTATTTGTGCATTTTTTAAAATCTCTAAAAATTGAAATAAATTTGGATGTGAAGAATAAAAGAACGAATTAAATTTTGAGTGAAAACTGTCACATGCATTGATTGTTATTCAATTGAGGAACTATGCTCAGCCCACATAGAAGGGGGAAAAACTGCATCTTCGGAAATGTAGTTCTCTACCAAATAATCCGAAAATTTCACTACAGAGACAGTGTTTGGCATTATTGCAGCCAAATCAATGGCAAAACAATCACCAACCATTTCTGGTTTTAAAAATGGTAGCCCAAAAATGTAATTTAGGTAGTTTCCAATATCTGATTTTGTGGAATCCAAGACTCTGTATTTTTCGCCACCTATAGAAAAGTAGAGGTTCGTCTTTAAAACCATATAGATATTATTATATAGAGAAATGAGAAATCAGTATACAGTATACATTTTACATATTATATTATATAATATTTTATTATTTTTATTAAAAATTTGGGTATTTTTATAGCAATATGATAATAATTTTTTGTGTGTAAACTCACCAAGATTGTCCCAAATGAAATCGACATCCTCTTATATTAGAAGCTGGTAAAATCCTCTCGACTGCATTATGGATTGCCTTTTCAAAATCTGCATAAACTACCGAAGGGTTAAATAATAAATTTAATTTGAAGCACTCTTCTTTTACATACTGCAGGGCTCTTTCATCTGTTTTCTCTTGTTTATTTGGTAGCAGAATAAAAACCAATGGTAGGTACACAATGTTCATTTTCGAGGCCATGAATCGTGAAAAGTTGGTAAAAATATTTGGTGCAACATTTAAATGTCCCTTTTTCTGAAAATATTTATTAGTTGGATACGACAAGCTCTAATAAAATATAACAACGGTCTTGTCAAGTAGTCCAACTTAGTACCAAGTAATTAGAGGCTTTTTAGAAGGTATGTAAAAGAGTTCAAGAGTTAAAATTGGATAGAACCATTATTGTACCTACTCAACCTTACGAGGACAAAGAACTTAGAGAAATTTTAAGCATTCGTTGTGAAGAAGAAGATTGTCAGATGTCAGACAACGCTCTCACTGTTCTAACAAGAATCTGTAAAGAAACGTCATTACGTTACGGCATCCAGCTCATCATGATTTCAAGTTTAATTGCCCGTAAATGTAAAGCACATGAAGTTGATGTTGAAGGTATAAAACGAGCTTACCATCTCTTCTTTGATGAAGGAAGATCTGTTCAGTATTTGATGGAGTATCAGCAAGAATTTATGTTTAATGAATTGGAAGATAAAGACGACGACACGGAGATGGAAATAAATTAATTTTGAAGTTTAAATTTAATGGTGTGTCTGTATGAATTTTTTTAGAGTTCTTTATAAGTAAAGTCTTTTTTATATAACATCTTGAAATCTTTTACATACCTTCTAAAAAGCATTTAAATGTCCCGTCAACATATACATTTAGTGAATTACATAAAAACTTCAAATTGGTTTCTCATGAAAAAATGACAATATTACTATTAAAATCCTTTTCAAATAAAAAGTTTTCACTTTTATGTGTCACTAGTGTCATTAACTTTAAAGTTCCCTGAACTTCTTGCAAGGAAGTTGGTGTTTTCGGGAGCACTTTCATTCTGTTAGTATATAAATTTTTTTCTAATCAAAAATACATCATTAACTGTTAATGATTTAACGTCATGTTTTTTTAACTCTGTATGCAGTATTTTTTAGGGTTTTTCACAAATGTCTTCTACCGCTCGTCTTTTTAAGGAATTACTTAGTTTTTGGCGATTTAACGTTGACGGTAATTCGGCTGGGTGGTTATGAACTTCGTTGTATTCTATTAGGGCAAGGTTGGAATCTCCAGTTTTTACAAACGATTTACAGCCACCTCGCATTACACATTGCCACCGTTTTATATTCACAGCTAATGTTTTATGGAAATTGTATTTGAAACGGTTGATCAATAAAATAGGTTTTCCCTTTTCACTCAACATTTGTTTTGTTGTCTGGAATTTGAGAACTTAAATTTTATGTTTTGTTACCATTATAAATAAATTTATTTCGATTTTAGTCTATTATTTTTTATGTTAAAAATTTTCCAATACAATAACATCCAGTAAAATAAGAACGCTGAGTTTCAGTCCACTGCCAGTAACCGTGTTCCAACACTAAAGCAGTAATTCTGTCCGTGCCTTAAGTTAAATAAGTATTGCCTAATACATATAATCTTTCCCAACAATAGCAAATTCGATTTGGAAGCTTTTCATAGTACCTAAATAGTTAAACATATGAATAATTCTAATGGTTCTTTCACCCAAGTGAACCATTTCTATACAAAATATATAACACTTACATGTAAAATACCGCTTTATATATTTACAGTTCTGTATAGACATGTTTACAGTTATAAGCGTGGATACAAATTTTATTGCTATATCCAAGACATGAAATAAATTACTATTCTAAACACTAATTAAATACTGATAATAAAATAATATATATATTTTCTTATTAGCTTAACATCAATTTCCAGTAACACACAATCCTTACAAAACCGTGACAACTATCGTATAAATACTTTAAAGTTCCTGGATCGGAAAAACTAATGTTCCGTACAAGTTAATTTTCTCAAACTTCTAAAAACTTGTATAAAAGTTTTACGAGTGGAAAATATGCTGTACTTCGATGCTTCAGCCAACTGATGTGTAAGGAAAGCGTTTTAATACTTATTCTTCCTAATACCTACCGATCTAACAACAGCTCAGACTGTTAATTCAGTTAACAAACTTTTTACCCCTATTTCGTATTTCACCGTGAAAGGGTGAATGAGTTATTCGAACTTTAATCTGCTAAAGTCATTAATTTTAAATTTCATACAGTAATCCACTTACCTACTGTGCTCTGTAGCTATTTATTCTCAAGTTTGAAGAACACTAATTGAATGACTGTACGAAAATCTTTTACATAAACGCACTCAAATAAATTTGTTTTTATAGCTCATAAGAAAATACGAGTATTGTTTTAGACAATAAACGGTAGTAAAAGTTTTCGCAATTGTAATAAAACAATATTTAAACGTCTTTAAAGCTAGCAGTGCAAAATTAGCAAAATCGATAATTAGTTTGCTTAATATTTACTTCTAATTTAGTGCTAGTTTTATGCCAGTATCGCAAATTATGTGCTCTATCAGATTTGCAGAAATTGCAAAACCTGCTAGCTTTTTGTCAAGCTCGCAGTGTATGTCTAGAATCCCACATCAGAATGACTCCAATTAATAATTATTTAGTGCCCATTTAGTGCTCTCGATTTATGCAAAAAATATTTAAATTTTTTATAATTAAATTATTTTTTTATTGTTTACTAGTTAACTGCTACCTTAACAGAGTAATATCTTAAAGATAAAATAGGTAGGTGGTCAACAGGGTCAACTGGAGCATAAACAGTTCATTGAAAATTTACTGATCATTTAGAGCTCTTAATATATTATAAATTTTTTATGACTGAATTATTTTTTATATTTTTTACTAGTAGCTGCTACCTTAACACATTTGGCAAGTAACATCTTTAAGATAGAATACATAGGAGGTCAACCGGAGCATCAAAAGTACATGAAAATTTAGTGTTCTTAATTTATGCAACAAAAAATTATAACTGAATTATTTTTTTATTTTTTACTTGTTAACTGCTACCTTGATGGAATTACAGGGGTCGGCACTCGAAGTGTTACCAACTTCTCGTTGCTATAGCAACCAAAGTGTTGATGACAGCGTGCTCATCTTTTTAAAATTGACAGTCAAATATCTTTTTTACAAGCTTACGAAAGCATATCAATTTATTCTCGAGTTATAAAAAGTTATTAACATGGAAGTTAAACGCAACAGTGTTATTGCTTTGTATTTGGCTGGTAAATTACAACCAGCCATTGTTAAGGAGCTGCAACATTTATGGGTGAACAAAATGTTTGTGTATCGGACCATTAAGCGTTACAATGATACTGGTAGCATCAAAATACGTCATGGAGGTGGACATAAGAAAACAGCAACATCTTCAGAAGTGGTTCGAAAGGTGAAGGCCCGAATTCAACGAAATCCGCGACAAAGTGCAGTTCAATTAACAAAAAAACTTAACGTATCTGCTCGTAGCATGGGACGCATATTAAAAAATGAACTACGATTAAAGCCCTATAAAATACAAAAAGTACAAGATTTAACACCTGCACAGAAGGCAGTTCGTTTAGCAAGAGCCAAAGTGTTAAAACGCTTGCACATTGGTGGCGAACTTGAAAATTTGGTCTTTTCTGATGAAAAAATTTTTACGGTTCAGCAGTATGTAAACAAACAAAACGATCGTGTGTGGTTAGAAAGTAAGTCAATGGATAATTAAGATCAGCGGATTGCTCTGCGAAAGCAAGCACCTGCATCAGTGATGGTTTGGGCCGCTGTAACTGCCACAGGACGTTCACCACTCGTTTTCATTGAGCAGGGCGTAAAGGTAAATCAAAAAATTTATCGTGAAAACATTTTAAACGATGCTCTGTTGCCTTGGGCACGTGAACAGTTCGGTGGGAACCAATGGACTTTTCAACAAGACTCGGCACCATCCCATAAAGCGCGTGAAACGCAACGTTTTCTACAAGAGAAAGTTCCTAGATTCATTTCTTCACAACATTGGCCACCATATTCCCCGGATTTAAATCCAATGGATTTTTCTATATGGTCCATTCTGGAGGCCAAAGTGTCAACAAAAAAATATGAGACAGTCGACGCGTTGAAGATTGCTCTTCGCCGAGAATGGAGTAAAATACCATCTGATCACATTCGTACAGCCTGTGAAGCCTTCCCGGACAGACTCGATGCTGTCATACGCGCTAAAGGTGGCTATATCGAACAATAACGTTGTTTTTTTTTAAATTTGTAATATTTTTAATAAATACTGAAGTTTTTAAACGAATAAAATCACAATTGACAAAATTACAGCATTTTTATTTAGTAACACTTCGAGTGCCGACCCCTGTAGTAATTAATATCTTTAAACTAGAGTTTAGAGAAGCTTAAAACGAGCATAGAAAGTGCATAGCTATAAATGATTCAACGTTTATTTATATCTAGCAGGCTGTTATTCAGAAATTTATGGAATTAAAAAAGCGCAGTGAAATCATCAGATTCGTGTACTTAGACATGGATATAAAAAAATGGTACTCCAACGCATCGATGGGTACAGTAATCTGATTTAAAAAGTAATCCGTTGCATGTGTAATCCGAAGAAAAGCGATTTACAATTTTACTCGCAGGAGCAAATGGTGGGTCAATAGGGATGTGATTTCTTATTAGACTCTTCAAATACTGACATTGACTATCACAAAACTGTAAATGGTGATATTTTCAAAAACTGGATTGTTAATTAACTTATTCCTGCTTTATTCAATTTTCCAGAGAAATGTGTAGTAAACATGCTTCAGTTCATTCTGTACAACAAAACAGACCACCTACATTTTCAGCAACAAAATAGATATTACAGAGATGGTTACGCAGCAATAACATCGAATTTGATAAAAAAATTAAAAAAAAAGACAATTATACTTACACAATACAGAAGCAACGATAAGACATGTAATAGATGAAATATTAAACCAACATAGACATGATTTACTTCGATTATCTCCATTTTGCATTTTTATATTTGGACAAAACATGGACAGAACCGTTAAGACAATGTACACCAGACATGTGGAAAAATTTTTGTAGACATACAGAAGAAATAATTTTGACGGATTGGACTTATTACATGAAAAATTGTTCACTGGACAACATTTTACCTTTAATACTGGAGGTAAATTGAAAATACATAACGAATAGATGAACGTGACAATAGTTTTAACCAAATCTGTTACTTCAATTTTTGTTGTTTATATGTTTTTTTAATGTTGTATTTTGCTTATTTTACTATTATTGTATCTGCTTTTCTGCTGAATTATTGCACTGTAACTATTAAACACTTATTAAAAACGAATTTCCATTATTTGAAGCATAACATTTTGTGGGAATTTTTATCTTTGTTTTACTTAAAATAGCTGAAACCAATTGGTATGTCATAATGCCGCACTACCTGGAAAGCTCCACGAAAAATTCTTCAATATATTGCTGCTGTAATACTTATCGACAAAATGAAATATTTTGTATTTTCTCATTTATAGCTGGTCCAATTTAAATGTTTGTTGTAAAACTTAGTTTTTAATACCGTTATATAGACATAGAAAATTTGTTCTAAATTGCAAATAAAGACTTTTTTGTAAATGTTTTTATTTTTTGCTTTCATTTAATTACTATTATTTTGTAAATGCGTTCATTATATCTAAATATATATTTTTAAATTGACGATTTCCTCTTTTTGTGAAAGTACTAAGTTTTAATGATTTGATGGCGCTGAAATGGAGTACACAATTGTTATTTTATTTATTGTCACTAACACTATGATTTAATTAAGGACGTGACAACAGCGCATTTACAACTGAGAATAAGATTAAATATTCAGGGCGAAATTCATCACCCTATCAAGGCCTACTTTAATAAAAATAAGCTTTGAATGATGTATATTTTCTTCTTATAACATTAAACTGTAGTTTGTTTATATTACTTTTAGGGTTAATTCGTATTTTCCTGACATCATCGACATTAAATTCAATATTTGTTTTGAAACTACTGTTATTTATAGCTACTTACATCTCCGACTACTGTCATTTACTGTAGTACACAATTGCGAATGTTCGATCACTTTTTCAACCTTCGACTACGAACGGATCAGAAAACATTTTCAAGTAGGTAATATCTGTTGCGATTGTCTTGAAAAGAACGCCATTGGATTTTATTTAATAGGCTTAATTGTGGGCCGGTTTTATTGGAATTGTAATTAAAATATATTAATTTTCAACTTGACCACATTTGGATATTTTGTGTGTAAATATTTCTTAGTTTAGTATCGAGTAAAAATAACCACGTTGTGCATGGGATTTATTTTAGAGTTCATTGGTGAATAACACTTATAGGTTGTCATTCGTTAGTTAACCCCTATCTTTCTCATAATTTTAGTCAAGTAGATTATTGCTCATTGGAGTATCTGCCAAGTCATAAATTCCTTAAAACATTAACAAATTAACAACGCGGTATTGACAACTGGGGATTATAAGGGGCAATTTCTAGTTTATATCTTTAATAATTTGTTATAAGAGGGTTAACTACTTTAAATGTGCATATAGCCATAAAGACAAAAAACATATAGACTTAAGGTACAGTTGACTCGTGAACTTTTTTAAGGAAATCAATAAAATTGGATTATAATTTTAATAAAAGTATCCTTTATTTAATTAAGAAGAAATTGATCGACAATGAAACGTGATATTAACAATCAATATGTGCATAATTTACATATAAAAATAACACATACAATTCTGAAGATCTCGAAAACGGTTCTTACAATATTTAAAAAAAAATGGTTTGTAAATTAAAAAAAAATGTGCGTCTCAGGACGCGTGACAGAAGTGATAGCTTCAACTAATCCAAGTTGAACTGTTTAATATTGAAACTTTTTTACGATACAAATTTTTTTACTATATATGACAGTTCGAAATTTCTAATCAGTCGCATAGTAATTCGCAATACAGCCACCCTTTACGTGGCACGGCCTGATTATTTTAGCAGAATCGGATTTTACCTATTTTTCCAGTTTTTTCTTCAACATGTATTGACGCTGATATTAAGCACTAGAAATTTTGGCAGGCTTATCACAATTATCATTTTGTAATCTAAGTTTTTGATCATTTTTTTTACTGAATAACACAATTCTTACCATAATTTCCGTTAATTAGACACTACAACACAACTCTATTTAATGTTTACCACAAATAAACTCATTTAACCGTTTTTTTTATCACTATAACTTTCACTAATTACGATACAAAAAATTTTCACTATGACAGTTCGAAATTTCTAATCAGTCGCGTAGTAATTCGCAAAACAGCCACCCTTTACGTTCAACGGCCTAATTGCTATTTAATACGCACTTAAAACTTAAATTCTTATCCTTATTATCAATAATAAAATTAATAACACACTTTATAATTAATTTTTATAAGATTTATCACATATGAAACCACCAAAACACCTCTTTTTTATGCTATAATTAGGCTAATCAGACTATCATCTTCTTAGACAACCTGCTACGAGAACTTCCGAGGATAACCGAACATTTAAAGAATGAATTTAAATTATAATTACAAGACATTAAATCATAGATGAACGAATTATTTGAATAAATAAATAAATAAATAAATAAATAAATAAATAAATAAATAAATAAATAAATACATAAATAAATAAATAAATAAATAAATAAATAAATAAATAAATAAATAAATAAATAAATAAATAAATAAATAAATAAATAAATAAATAAATAAATAAATAAATAAATAAATAAATAAATAAATAAATAAATAAATAAATAATAAATAAATAAAGATATTTGTATTAATATTAATATTAATATTTACCTATTTCTATTATTATTATGTTTCACTGCGCCTGCGTGTAACAACGATAAACAACGCGTTATGATAAACGCTCATTTTAACGCGTTACGCTAAAAAATCAGTTACCCTGCCATAAGAAGTTATCACTTCAAAAAACAATTTTTTTGAAAATCATGATGTGTGGTAGTCCGCAGGTAAAGAAATAAAAATATTGGATAAAAATGAAAATAAAAACTTTTAGTAGTGACATTAAATTTTATTTACAATAAAAAACTCATTTAATAAAATAATATTGCAGTATATAATAACATAACCTTATTAAATTCCTTTTAAAATCAACTTTTAACAGAAACAACAATTTAAATTTTTTCCTGGAATTCCACGATGCGTCGACCAAGCCACAGGTTATTATCAATGTTTCCCTTTTAACTTTTAGCATAACACTGCTTTTTTGCGTTTGTTAAGGACTTTTTTTTGCAAATTGTCCTTTTTGTCGCAATTAATCTTGCCAATGAGACAATAACATTTTTTTTTTAAAACCTGTGCCAGGATATGATCACATATTGTTATTAAATTTTTTTAACATAACGTCATTAGAGACACGTAGGCGGATTTTAGCAGTAAAATTTCTTTCTAATGTCATAAAATGCAACCAGTTATTATCTAAAATTTATTTTTGTATTCCCAGAATTGGAAGTCGAAATCATCGTTTTATCTACATTGCTACCCCTAATACTAATATGTTAAGGAGAGCCCCATTATTTTATATATATGAGAGACGTTTAATGATGATCTTTCCTTCCATTGGCTGAACCAATCATTAACGGAAAGCTGTATTGCGTTGGTTCTATGTGTTTATATTGATTGTTAATATTGTTATTATTACCATTGTTACTAATACTAATATTGTTTATTATTATTATTATTAGTTTGTTTTTAATGTTAACTGTACTATAATTAATAATATTATTATTATTATTTCAAAAGACTTATGCACTTACTCAGCAATTGTTGGTAATATTTACCTATCCCGAGCGTAAACGAAAATGGGATTAGGCTCAAAAATTACATATTTAAGAATTTAAGAACAGTGTGACATGTATTTAAAATTGCTGCTTTTTGCAAGTCAATAAAATTATTATTATTATTATTATTATTATTATTATTATTATTATTATTATTATTAATAAAATGAATTTGTATCACTCACACACCTACATACAAGTACACTCTATGAACCACTTGCTATACGTATTTCCGACGTTGTCAAATTAATTTAAATTGTATGACTGTAACTTAGTATACAAAAGCTTTTATATTTTAGGTCTCTCAGTCTCTCACAAAAAGTAAATTCTTTAGCACTGAGAATATCTATATTTTAATACCATAGTATCAGCCAATAATTTTATCTACGACTGTCCGAGTGAACCACCATAAAGTACTTTATTGCGTTTCTGAATATCTCCGGATACACTTTTGCATACGATAAAACCAATTGCTAAAACATTAATCTTTAATTGACACCTGAAAAATTGCTGTTTTAAAGGCATCAACAGCTTCTTCTGACGATCGCAATCTCTGCCATGCATTGAATTCGTGATCTTTGGAAGCGTAAAGAGGTCGTTGGGATTCGATTTTTTGAAGCTCCAAAAACTCGAATGACTTTTGAGCCTTGTGGGCATTTGCATTGTCCTGTTTTAGGATGATTCCAGTTGTGTATTGCTTTGTTGGTAAACAAACATTTATATACCAATCAAAAGAAACCGTGCCTCGATGTTTGATAGCACTTGTTGCCACATGACCAGATTTTGATACAAAAGTTGCGACCATTTTCTTTGATACACTTCGAGAATGAATCAATTTTGTTGTTTTTTCGTCATCGTGAAACACCCACCACGCAGATTAGCGTTTATTTTACGGTAGGTAGAAGTAAATTTAAGATTCATCGCCACTAAAAATACTATAAACATTTTTTAATCTTCCTTTGTTGAACCGTTCCAATTTTTTTCGACACCAATAATTGTCCCGAACCATTTTTTGCTCTTCTATGAGCAAATAGGTAACACTCGGTTCTTCAGGTAGGATCATTTGGATCGAGGTTATTAAAATACACAACGATGTCTTTACCTTCCGGTATGTTACACGGCATTCATTCTTAATTAACTGATGAACCGCATCAATGTTTTGCTGTGTGACTGCTGGGTGGACCTAGCCTGTATTTGTCACTGAAACTGAATAGCGGCAAATAGTTGACTGATGTGGTGCTTACTTTTTAACACAATAACCATTTCAGTGAGATACTGCTATTTGGATAATCCTCTCCAAAAACTGTAAAAAAATATTGCTCGAAAATGTTTTTGTCTAAGATCTATTTTTCGACCGACTTGCTAATTTTTGTATTGCAATAAAATTCTGGATTTATGTCAACAAAAGATAAAGATGAGATTAAGGTTAGATTAAGGTTAGATTGGTAGCGCCTTCAAAGACGCTATATGCAAAACTAAAAGGGAACCTTCGTTTTTCAATAAACGAATGAATTAACCAAAATGATTGCCTTGAAGTGGTTTAACTTCCGAAACTTTCTGATTATGTCAGTAATAATGAAAATTATAAAAATATGGAGTCAATGAAATAACTGCCGGCGCATTGTAGGGACTAAAAAGATGTAAACCTTAACCCCCATCAAGGTGGCTGACCCAAAGTGGAGAAATTTGTCGAAATTTATTTCAAAATTAGGTGCATTTTAGGTGCTATTTAGGTGCGCAAAACAAAAATTAGGTGCACTAACCGTTTTTGAAATATTTCCGAAAAACCATGGGACCGCCAGCCTTTAACAACCTAGCTGACCCATAATAAAAAAAAAACAAAAAACAAGGATTGAATAATCTTTAAATTAGGTGCTAATTAAGTGCTTTTTAAAACACGAAACATAAAATAAAAAATTTAAAAATTAAACGTCTTAAAATTGAATATATTGATTGTGTATGGCAAAATGCCACATTTCTTCTTTCACTTTGAACCAAAATGGACATCGGCAGTTTAAGAACAGTTAAAAATCGGTAAAAATTTCTTGTCCTGTAATTTTTTTAATGGATAATTCGGAAGGTCACCACAAAAAATTTTTTTTATTTTTTTTAACTCGGACCGCTGAGCGAGACTTGCAACCGGTCATTTCCGGAAATGATGATTAATATAAAATTCACTTTGTCAGAGATTTAAGTGCTTATTAAGTGCAATAGTTTCACGAGCAAAATAAACTGCTAATGAGCAATTTCAACTGAAAATATTTGGCCAAAGTTTTCTTGCGTCTCAACTAAGAGTGTCAATCTGCACTTGTAGGAAATTGTTTAACTTTAATGCAAAGTTTTTGATGAAAATGATAATAATCAGGATTTTCTTTGAAATTTTCGACTTTCTTGTTCGAAATCAAACCTTTATTTATATTTTTGCTTGTTCGTAGGATGTGCTCAGGTAGTTTGAACAGGAGACCCTCATTTTGCCTATGTTTATGAACGTTTGCGAAACGTTTTCGCATGTTATCAAACAAACTGAATATGATAAAATCACTCGTCCTACGGACTCGTGATTTTATCACATTTCAGTTTGTTTTCGTATTTTTGTCAAATAAAAAAGTTTTCGTGGAAACTAAAAATTTATCGATAAAATTTTAAGGACTCGTGGTAGTACCTTTGATAAAACATTTCTAGCTAAAATTTAAATAAAAAAAATAATAACCTATTGAGAAGTTTTTTAATTGTTCGAATTTTTTAGTTGAAATGTCTTGGAGGAGAAAAGTAATGATATAAATAATTTTTGAGTAATTCAAATAGGTGCGCTTCATTTTGAGTACAGATAAAAAACGGCAGAGAAGTTTTAAATCCAAAAAAAAACTATGGAAATTTTATGGGATTATTTCGTAGGTATTTGTAAAAGTTTTTAAGTGCTTAGAAAGTGCAGAATGACACACTTGGTTTAAGACTTGGGCTAAGAATTTCTAGTTGACTTGTCTCATCAGCGGTTTGTTCTGCTATTGAGTCTGTTGCCCTTACTGAGCACTTAAATATTTGACAAAAAGTTTTTTATAATAATTATTATATTTGGAAGTGACCGGTAACAAGCTCAGCAGTCCCAGTTAAAAAAAAATTAAAAAATTTATTTCATTTCGGACGAGGGAATTATTAAGTAATAGAATTACAAGAAAATTTTAATGATCTTGATCTTGATCATGTGCTTAAAAAGTGCAGATTGACACTCTTAGTTGAGACGCAAGAAAACTTTGGCCAAATATTTTCAGTTGAAATTGCTCATTAGCAGTTTATTTTGCTCGTGAAACTATTGCACTTAATAAGCACTTAAATCTCTGACAAAGTGAATTTTATATTAATCATCATTTCCGGAAATGACCGGTTGCAAGTCTCGCTCAGCGGTCCGAGTTAAAAAAAATAAAAAAAAAATTTTGTGGTGACCTTCCGAATTATCCATTAAAAAAATTACAGGACAAGAAATTTTTACCGATTTCTAACTGTTCTTAAACTGCCGATGTCCATTTTGGTTCAAAGTGCAAGAAGAAATGTGGCATTTTGCCATACACAATCAATATATTCAATTTTAAGACGTTTAATTTTTAAATTTTTTATTTTATGTTTCGTGTTTTAAAAAGCACTTAATTAGCACCTAATTTAAAGATTATTCAATCCTTGTTTTTTGTTTTTTTTTATTATGGGTCAGCTAGGTTGTTAAAGGCTGGCGGTCCCATGGTTTTTCGTAAATATTTCAAAAACGGTTAGTGCACCTAATTTTTGTTTTGCGCACCTAAATAGCACCTAAAATGCAGCTAATTTTGAAATAAATTTCGACAAATTTCTCCACTTTGGGTCAGCCACCTTGATGGGGGGTTAAACCTTATGTTCCTTTCGATGAAATGTTATTTAAGTAGTCCCACCAATGTAGTTTAAAAGTAATGTACCTCTTAGTTTTACGGACAGTCTATACAAATAAATTCTGCTTTATATTTGATTCATCTTTATATATTGATTATATGCATAATCAATTTTACATGTAAGTTGGTGATAATAAGTATACAATTTTACTTTTCTACTTCTTCCTGATAACGAAGTATAAGCTATAAATGTCAACAAAAGTATTAAATTAAAAAATTGACTTACAAAATAACCGCGCTTCGTTTCTCACTTAAGACAAGGATTATAGTAGGTAATTATTTATGTTTAATTCCTTTCTCTTATGTCGACTAAAGCTTTCACAAATAAAACTACCCATTTAAATATTAGAAGTGTCGTCATAAAATTGGTTTAGAGCACATTATTTTTAATAACAGCAATTAATTTTAATATACACAGGTTAAATCTAATAAAATTATATTATAAGGATCTTCATTTAGATTTATCTAGATATATTAGACTGGTTTATCCGGCGAACTTCGTATCACCTAACAATTATTTTTTTTTTTAGATTTTCCAATTTTTATAGTTTTTTCGATTAATTTTCATGATTTCCTTACTATTTTTGCCAATTTTTTTCGGTTGTAGTTTGTAAAATTAACGCTTTTCTCCCTTTATTTGTTGTTTTTTTTTAATTCACTTTTTTTTTTATTTACATGTTTAACCATTTTTCACGATTTTTAATAATTTTTTTATCAGTTTTACCATTTTTCAAGATATTTAGTAATATTTTATGATTTAAACCTTTTTTGTTGGATTTCCAAATATTTTTTAAACTTTTTACAATTTTTATAAACTTTTCACGATTTTCATAAACTTTTCACGATTTTCATAAACTTTTTAAGATTGTTATAAACTTTTACGATTTTCATTAATATTATCCATACAAATTTTCAAACTCTTATTTGTATCCTTACGAAGTGAATTCTAATATATCTGAAACACGTGTTCAATAAGATATTTTAAAGGGTCTGCATTTTAATTTTTGCCGATTTAACGATGTTTCCATATAAACTTTTAACCATTATTTCAGGGTTAAAATTTTTTAAAATCCCTTGTTAGTGAGTGTTGCCATTATAAAAATAAATATGTGTCAAATTTTCACTATCAGCGGTTACGGCTGTGCGTGCAACTATACCTCAGTCATGTATATATTCTATTTTTATGAATGCGTGAGTAATTAAGTCATAAACGTTTCATGACCCACAGGCATGCCACCATTTTACTTACATAAACTTTAAAGATGTACTGTTAGTGATCATTAATAATTGCGAAAGTATTTTGATATATAGTTGATCGGTCATGTAAAAAAAGTTAAAAAACGTATTGGTAACTGGCAAATACTGCTTTACTCGAAATGCGGTTTCAACTTTTATTATGAGCACATATGGAATAATTAAAATTCATACACAATTTACCAGAGCAATATTTCATAAAGTTTTGGTTTTAGTTTATTAGTTGGATTTTTTAAACTAATATGTTATCACAGTTTTGTGTTACTTGTGTTTTCATGTTTCTTAATTCTTGCTTAATATCTTGCATGTCATTTTTAATTTCTTTATTTTTTTATATTATAAATCGTGATTCGAAATCAGTGACCCCAAAAACCCTAGACTATCCTAAAGTTTTTAGAAAAAATCTAGTAGCGAGATTTACAGATATTCAGTATAACAAATGTTGACCTGTTCAGTAAATTTTGGTCCAACTTTATACATCTATATCCTAAAAATTGTCCATTTTTAAGCTTGGTGCCCATTGAGACACAAAATCATAGACAATTTGACAAGAAGTACTTTACCATTGATATTCTGAGGAGGCCTTTTAATGTCAATACCATTTTTGAAGTTACTTCTATTCATGCACTCGATTTGTGTGGGGTTAAATAGGAAAAATCATTACATGTATAATGGTGTGAGTAAGAGAGAGACAGAAACACATATAAGGTATATTGGTCGGTAAAGACAAAGATGAAATATTTACCACATATTTAGTCCTAACTATTAATCCTTTAAATACCGTTTAAACATTCAGTACATTGAAAAGAGATAGATATACAAAAAACAGTCTGAGCTAATGTTTTGGAATATCATAATGACGTATTACATTGTGTTTGACAGATTATTTTATAATTCTGTCACGTAAGTAAACATATAAAGTTTAGTATTTTATATTAATAATATTAATAATAATATTTAGTAATGCATTATATTCTGAACTATGCTTTTGAGGTTGTTGGCTACATAAACAAAGTTTTTAATTAAGAATAGTCGAAAAGTGCATTCCGAAAAGACACTAGATAGAAAAATTACAACTCTGTTAATTCTATCTTCAGTCATTTTTACAATTTCTATTTAACTTGACTTGTATGTATGTTTCTATGACCATCTTCATCCTTATTATCAGGATTATTATCATTATTATTATCATCATTATCCGATTATCATCATCATCAGCGTCACTATTATAATCATCATCATGATCATTACAATCATCATCATCGTTCCCATTATTATCATTTAATCAGTATCAAAATCAAATCGTATTAATGGTATTAATCGTTAATTTAAATAAAAATATTAAATCCAATTAATGGTAGGTACTCAAGTGCACTCCTTTTTGTTTTTTATACTTAATCTAATTGTGCCAATAAAAAAATATTAAATAATTGAAGTTAAATAAAGGACGACAGAAATAAAAAATGAAAAACACAAGAGAAATAAAAAAGAATTAGCCCACATTTTTATAATCGCTGCTCTGATTGTAATTGTCAATCACGTTGCTTGGTTTATAATTTCTTTACAATCCCGTTCGAAGGACCTAATACAAATTAATTTATGTGTTTTAGCGACGACAACGCAAAAAACAGCTTCAACTTGGTGCTTAGTAAAACGCAGTTTACAAGTTTACAAAAAATATCATCACCATGATGGGATTTTTTACATAATTTTTTTTTCACAAAAGCTTATTTTTTTATACCATTATTTATTAAGTTTTTTTATACCGCACTTAAATATAATACATTTCTAATAGCGGAATAAATTTTAAGGTATTCATGGTAGTTAGTTTTAAAGTCGTCTCACATTTATTATAAAAAAATGTCGAGACACGTGTAGAGTTCATAGTGTATCTAGGGATTTTCGTCAACAACGTCGGCTTGTAGTAAATTGGAGATGAAAACGACTGAATTAAAGCTCCGACGAGTGACGTGTGTGACAGTAATTGGGATGAGAGCTGAGCACCCTATAAAAAGACTTACACTATTCGAGATAATTTTTCAGTTATTGTCACTCGAGCACTTCTCTTACGTAAAACGGAAAATACTGCGAGTTTTTAAATTAGAACCATGCAATGCACCAATTTGTGTCATTTGAGAAAGATATTACATCGTCTTTGTTAGACAAATGACTTGAATTTAATTTCAATTTTGCTTATAGTTATATTCTTACTGTAAAAGCTTACAAATCATTATGAAGGTATAATAAATGACCAGGTTTTTCAACTACATGCCACTTTTATTTAATTTTTAATTTTAAATGTTCTCATTAAAAACTTAATAATAATGCTAACAAGATGTGTTAGAAATCAATTAGTGTTACTGGGAGAGTACTTAACGAACGCAGTTTACATTTTTTTCAATTTACACAAAATTTTAATATTTGTTTTATAATTGTATTAACAATTAAGTGTTTTATTTTAATAATACTAATGGAAAAGTAAGTTTTTTGTTAAGATATATTGTAACGTTTATTTATTTTCACAGTTTAATATTTAATTTATTTATACAACTAATACACTTAATTTATGTTATAACACAATTTATTTACAATATACTAATTTATATGAACACTGAACAATGATTTATATAAACACTTATTTACTTAGACTCAACTCAAAAACTAAAACTGAACTATATTTCAAAATAAAAGTCTATTTATATGCGCATCGAACGATCGGGGTGATTCTCGATCGTTGGCGTAAGGGCAGAGATCCTTCCCGTCGTATGTGTCAAGTCTGGAACCTTCGATATGGTTCAATAGAACATTCCACGGCGTCGCCCGCTGGTCGGATTCGCCCATATTGCCAACAAGGACAGAGCCGGAGTCGCATTACATTGCCCCCTCCTTAAGAGATAGTTCCTCCTGGAACTTTTTTTTTAGAGCCGGATGGGAATGATTGTATCTGCAGTCGGATCCTCTTCTACAATTTCCAGTAGTATGAAAAAACAGGGGACGGTCTTCGTTGTAAACTGGACACTGGGCGAATGGCTGCAAACCAATACTTGGACTTCGGTATCTTGAAAGATTACTTCCACCATGTTTCGAATGACCCTCCAGTCTAACTCCTTACACTCGATCTTTGGCATTGCTATATTCTGTATATTGGACTCCAGTACGTGTTCCCTCAGGCTAAGTAAAGATTCCCATATATCTTGATAAGTGGGTCGGTCGTGATAGGTGTTCTTTGTCACTAGATGTAAGAGGTAACGTGATCCATCTTGGATTTTCAAAGCTTTTCCGGGGGCTGGCAATTGGCTTTGCAGTTCTGATAGTCGACCAAACTTTTTTCGGAAAACGGACGCTAATCCTCGGGCGTCGCTGATACTGGCAGGAATATTATGGACCAACGAGCAGTCATCTGGAAGCGTGAACAGGTCTTGATGTTTCTCAATGGTTACGCCAAATCTTGCTTTCCCGGTACCCCCATAAGCACCCATAAACTCATCGAAGGCAAAATCAGGAGTCTCTTGGAGTCGATTTACATCTTCTTCTTGGTTATGATCTCCTTCAAACGGTGTCAGCCGGTTTCCATGTACCACTTTCGGTTTTCCATTTGAAATCTTACTTATTCGGTATATGACATCATTGATTCTTTTCTTAACGATGTATGGACCTTCCCAAGACGTTTGTAGCTTCGGCGAGTAACCCTTCTGTCTTCTTGGGTTATGAAGCCAGACTTTGTCTCCTTCTTCGAAACATCCTTCCGTGGCTTGAGTATCATACCGTTTCTTCATTCTATCACTGGCAATTTGAAGATGTGAGCTAACCAGTTCATGCATATCGTCCATTTTCCTTCGTAACTGGATCACATAATCTTCTCCAGCTATATCTTCTCCAGGTCGGCATCCAAACTCAAGGTCGCATGGTAGCCTCATCTCTCGTCCGAACAAGACCTTTGCTGGTGTTTGGCCTGTTGTTTCATTGACTGCGGATCGGTAAGCCATCGCGAAGAGCGAAAGGTATTGATCCCAGTCCCGCTGGTGTTTGGACACTACTTTTGACAGATACTTTCCAATGGTCTTATTCATTCTTTCTACCATTCCATCTGATTGTGGATGTAACGCTGTAGTTCTTGTTTTCTTCATTCCTAGAGTATCGCAAATTCCTTGGAAAAGCTGGCTTTCGAAATTTCAACCTTGGTCACTATGAATCTCCAAGGGTACTCCAAATCGACTGATAAATTCTCTTATTAGGACATCTGCAACAGTTGTAGCCTCTTGATTTGGAATGGTGTAGACTTCTACCCACTTCGTGAACTAATCCATAACCACCAACATGTACTTATTTCCATTCTCAGTCGTCGGAAACGGTCCAGCAATGTCTAAAGCAATCCTCTCGAATGGGCTACCGACGTTGTATTGTTTCATGGGAGCTTTCCTTTTTCGCTGCGGTCCATTACTCGCAGCACAGATGGTACACTTCTTACACCAGCTCTTCACATCATCGGAACTATTCATCCAATAAAACCTTTCCCGTACTCGTTGAAGGGTTTTCTTAATACCGAGATGACCTCCTGATGGACTGTCATGTAACTGTCGGAGTACTTCAGCCACTCTAGTTTTTGGAATAACTAACTGCTTTCTGATTTCTGAACCATCATCATTCTCGAGTACTCGTTTCAATAAGTCTTCTTCCAGGATGAAAGAGTTCCACTGAGCCCAATAGGATTTAAGTACTGGACAGAATTTTGACACTTCTTGCCAAGTAGGTCGTCGATCTTCTCTCTTCCATTGGCGCATTTTCTTTAAAACAGGATCATTTTCTTGTTCCTCTCTAATTTTAGTCGGTGCCCAGTAATCGTTAACTACAGTTGTTCGTAGTATAGCAGTTTCTTTGGATTCTGTCTTGTTGCAATGGGAGCAATCTGCTGGGCACGGTCTTCTGGAAAGAGAATCGGCGTTTCTATGGCTTACTCCAGCTCGATGTTCGATCCTAAAGTCGTACTCTTGTAACTGTTCGATCCACCTGGCAATTTGACCTTCAGGGTGCTTGAATTGCATTAACCATTTAAGGGCTGCATGATCGGTCCGGATTAAAAATTTTCTTCCATAAAGGTATTGATAGAAGTGTTCCACGGACTTCACAACTGCCAGAAGTTCTCTTCTCGTAACGCAGTAATTCCGCTCAAGTTTAGAGAGCACTTTACTAAAATACCCCAGAACCCTTTCTTGCCCATCTTGAATCTGAGAAAGAACTCCTCCAATTCCTACATTACTGGCATCGGTATCTAAAATAAATTCCCCTTCTGGTTGTGGGTAGCCCAGTATCGGCGCTGTTGTTAAATGCTTCTTTAGAGTTTCAAAGGCCGTTTGACAGTGGCCATCCCAGCAGAATTCTCTTGCTTCTTCAGTAAGTCGTGTTAATGGCTTAGCAATATCTGCAAACTTCCTTATGAACCTTCGATAGTACGTGCATAGCCCAAGAAAACTTCTTATTTGATGTTTATCGGTTGGTTGTGGCCAATGCTTGATGGAAGCAACTTTGTCGTTATCTACAGCCACGCCTTCCTTGCTGACAACATGACCCAGGTACTTAACTTTATTTTGGAATAACTGACATTTCTTGGGGTTCAACATCAGTTGGGCAGCTTGAAGTCTTTTTAAAACATCGTCTAAGTTCTTTAGATGATCTTCAAATGTCTCTCCCAAGACTATGATGTCGTCTAAATAGACCAGACATGTCTTCCAAGATAACCCTCTCAATACATTTTCCATAAGCCTTTCAAATGTCGCAGGAGCATTACATAGTCCGAATGGCATAACATTAAATTGCCATAGTCCGGAACCGGTGGTAAAGGCTGTCTTTTCCTTGTCTACTGGGTCCATTTCTACCTGCCAGTAGCCAGATTTCAAGTCTAAGGTAGAGAATAATTTACTTCCAGCCAAAGTGTCCAAGGTGTCGTCGATTCGAGGCAGAGGATAACTGTCCTTTTTGGTAACATTGTTCAACTGACGGTAGTCTACACAGAACCTCGTAGTTCCATCCTTTTTCTTAACCAAGACTACCGGAGAGACCCATGGGCTGGTAGAAGGTTCTATCACCCCGTCTTCCTCCATTTCTCGAACAATCCTTTCAGCCTCCTCTCTCTTTGCCTGCGGTAATCTTCTAGCTGTTTGACGAATTGGCTTGCCATCCCCTGTGTCAATTTTATGCTTTACTGTAGAGGTTCTTCCTGTCTTACCTCCTTTTGGCACAAAAATGTTCCGATATTGATGGAGAAAGTCTTTAACTCTTCTTTTCTCTATTCGATTCAGAGATGGACCAGCAACTGCCACCATGTGTTCGAACTTGTCGTTGGAATTATCCGAAGTGGCCGTCTGACGAATTATGGACGATACTGGTACACAGGTTCCAATTCTGGTATCTTTCTTGATTGTAATAGGGTGATCATTGATGTTTATAATTCGTACCGGAATTTCTCTAGCAGAAGTGACCAATCCTTTTCCGATCAAAATTCCTCGACCGACGTCTTCATCATGGTTCAAAGGTTCCATCATGGCAGGTGTTCCTACATCAACAGTTCCTTGAAGACGTGCCACTACGATAGTTTCACTTCTACCAGGTATCACAGTATCCTCTTCTAGAGCTGCTGGCACGGTTCTGTCCTCATACGGATGAAGAAATACTTCTTCGGCACCCACTTTAATAACTCTGTTTTTGAAATCCATCTGGAAACCATGTAAGTTCATCACGTCCATTCCTAATATCACATCTTTCTCGATATTAGCGACAATGACAGTATGCGCGAACTTTTCTGTACCAATTCCCATTTGAACTTGGACTTCCCCATGGATGTTAGCTCTTTCACCTGTGGCGGTCCGCAGCCGTAGCCTTGTTGGTAGAAGTTTCTTGCTGCTACTTATAGTTGTTGGTCGTATAATGGTCCTGGTCGCTCCAGTATCTATCAACAGTGTATACTTTTTACCATTTACTTCACCGTCTACATATACACTGTCATCGCGACATTTCAGAGAGGCTATGAGTATGAGAGGGTCTTTTAAAAGGTTACGGGTCGAAGCTGCCCCCTCTAGGCCGACCCGTTCTAGTTTTCCTGTGGAGTTGTTTCTCGATTTGCATTGGCCACTGGACGTTTACATGATTTGATGAAGTGTCCCATTTCGCCACAATTGTAACACACGGGGGGCCTCTTCTTTTTGTTTTCAGCAAAGTTCTTCATCATGTTAACTAATTGGTCCAATTTATTTTCGTCTTCTTCGTCTTTTACAGACCTTACTTTACTGTATCCCCCACAAGCCTTCGAAGCCGCTTCATACTCAAGCGCAGCGGACAAGACATCGACTAAAGTTTTGTGACGGGCTAAACGAAGAGTCTTGTTCATTTCAGGATCACGGAGCCCATCAAGAAATGCTTCTACTGCTAAACATTCTATCATTCCTTCATCAGCTGCAGGATAGGCAAATCTGACCAACCTGGCAATATCTACTTCATATTCCTGAAGGGTCTCTTCTCGCTTCTGTTTTCGTATCTTCAACTGTGACCGGTGCAAATTCTCCAGATGTTCTTGACCATATCGCATGTTTAATCTCTTCTTAAGTTGTTCAAAGTCATCCGTCTCTTCCACTGGTATAGTCTGAAGAACGTCGCAAGCATCTCCTCTAAGAGCGATCGTGAGATTTACAGCCTTTTCTTTTTCTGACCATCCGTTCGCTCGTGCAGCTGTTTCAAACTGTTTAAGGTAATTTTCCCATGACATTTTTCCATCAAAGGTTGGGGCTTTAATGCGGACCGAACTTTCACATCTTTCCAGTTTTGGTTTTTGTTCCACTTTACAGCTTGTCTTTTCTTCATCATTTTTCTTTTTTGATTCTTCCACACTAATCCTTTCTCCCTTTCCCATTTCTTCCATTTTTCGTTCGATCTCTTTTATTTTCTCCTCGAATGAAGTCATCTCAGAAGAGACTTTATTTTCTAAAGAAGCAACTTTAGTATCCAAAGATGAAATTTCAGAAGAAACTTTATTTTCCAAAGAAGAAATTTCAGAAGAAACTTTATTTTCCAAAGAAGAAATTTCAGAAGAAACTTTATTTTCCAAAGAAGAAATTTCAGAAGAAACTGTATTTTCCAAAGAAGAAATTTCAGAAGAAACTTTATTTTCCAAAGAAGAAATGTCTGTTTTCAGAGAAGACATATCGGTAGAAACCTTATTTTCCAAAGAAGATATTTCAGTAGAAATATTAGAAGAAGTATCTGCTTTCATAGAAGCAATATCACTTTTTATAGAAGACATCAATGATGAAATATAATCAGCAAATAAAAACTCTTCCGGGTCTTATCCTTGATCAACTATCGCTTGTCTAAGTCGCTCCACCAACTCCGACTTCTTTCCTGTAGTGTCCAATTCACGGTCTTCAAGTTCCCGACGCAAGTCTGCCACTTTTAAATCACAAAGTTTTTTCGACATTTTTCTACACTATTTATTTACACTACCCCACTTCTGACACCAATGTAACGTTTATTTATTTTCACAGTTTATTATTTAATTTATTTATACAACTAATACACTTAATTTATGTTATAACACAATTTATTTACAATATACTAATTTATATGAACACTGAACACTGATTTATATAAACACTTATTTACTTAGACTCAACTCAAAAACTAAAACTGAACTATATTTCAAAATAAAAGTCTATTTATATGCGCATCGAACGATCGGGGTGATTCTCGATCGTTCGCGTAAGGGCAGAGATCCTTCCCGTCGTATGTGTCAAGTCTGGAATCTTCGATATGGTTCAATAGAACATTCCACGGCGTCGCCCGCTGGTCGGATTCGCCCATATTGCCAACAAGGACAGAGCCGGAGTCGCATTATAATATGTTGTTATGTTTTCACTTAGATAACTTGTTTTATAAGGCTTTTGTAAAAAAATCTTCTCTAAATAAATTATGCAATCTATTTAATAAAAAGAATCTACATATTTTAGGTATATTTTTATTACTTTTATTTTAAGTATGTTACAAATAGACTTAACTTAGGTACTTCATTGGTTTGTTATTATTTTTGCAAAATTGCTTTATAATAAACTAGCTAACCCGACGAACTTCGTACTGTCTAAGAAATAAATTATTTTTTTCTCATTTTCCGTTTCTTTCAATTTTTACAATGTTTTCTCAATTGATTTCTGTTTTGGTCAATTTAATCACATTGTTTTGTTTGTTTTCAGGTTTTTAGTTTGTTTTTGTAGTTGTATTTTGTAAATTTTTATGATATTTGAATTTTTTACAATAATTTATGATTTTTTTCTAGGTTTTCGATAATTTTCAAATTTTTAAAGTTTTTCTTTACATCAGCATTTTTCTAATTTTTATGATTTTTCACTTTTTGAAGTAAAACTTCTTTAGCGACACTAGGAGTAAAAAAATTATTCTAACGGACGTGACGTCATTCTAATAACAGAAACCGGAAACAAAACCTAATACTGACACGATTTTGCATGGGCGCCGGCAGCAGGGTGCAAGAGGGTACGCTTGCACCCCCCTGCTATGAAAGAAAATACCTGAATTTACCAGAAAATTATATATTTTTTTAATTTTTTTATTAAATTATTGTTTGAATAAAAACTAAAGGCGTCGCGGTTGCTGTCCAAATCATTCTACATTCTATATATATATATATTAGATCATAATAGTGTGTAGATGCAGATGCACCCCCTGAAAATAATCCTAGCGGCGCTCATGCGATTTTGCCTCCTATATGAAATAAAATTAAATCTGTAATTGTATGAATTGACAGCTGATCATCTTGTCAATCGAAATACATTGTATAAATAGTTTTTTGTGTATAAAGTATTTGTATTAAATATGAATAAACAATGTGGATTTATTAATGAAGAAAGTGATGAAAAAATATTGATTGAAAATGAGTGAATAGGTAGGTACTCTATATGCATAAATTTTATTTTTGGTGTGTAATTACACTATTTATACCTAATTATTTATACCT
This sequence comes from Altica lythri, assembly GCA_964028335.1. Classification (NCBI taxonomy): domain Eukaryota; kingdom Metazoa; phylum Arthropoda; class Insecta; order Coleoptera; family Chrysomelidae; genus Altica; species Altica lythri. Next base: position 56,181,763 of record OZ034803.1, on the reverse strand, counting down.
ATTATTTATACCTAGCTATTTTCGTTTTATAGACTTAAAGAGCTAAAAAGAAAAATAAATTGTGAACGTCAAAGGGGATATTATAAGCGCCAGAAAGATTTGAAGAAAAATGACAAAAATGAAAAAATTACGAGACAGCCACATTCATTATGATTTGATTAAGTAAGTTTATATACATACATACATATTATGATAGTAAATAATTGTTTATACGGAATCTTTACGTTGAGTAAAGAAGCATGTTGCACGTTTTTGTTCATAAAATAATAATATTCAAACTATTTTAACACTTTCTTATACTTATTTTAGGTTTGGTTAGGTAGCCATAAAGGCCATAAAACCACTAGTCAAGATGGCTGATCTTTTACCACCAATAACAGATCCTTCGTAGACGTGAAGGAAACAAACTTAACTCAGGATTTTAAATTTTATGGAATATGCTATAAAATGCTACAAAATGAAATGGTTATCTAACTATCGAAGGCTCTTGTGTTGTGATGTATTACAATAAGGTAGATACAGCTACAAAATCACACATTCTAAACGTAATGTGTGTATATTTTTAATATTGTTTACCTATTATTGAAGCAAAACTTCTTTAGGCACGACTAGGGGTAGATTCTAACCGAAGATTCTGATGGAAGTAACTGTATAATTTCAGCTATGGGAGGAGTTTAAATTTCCGAAATTTATTTATGAAATTTTCAAACGGTTTCAAATACATTAGTGGTATTTATAGACTAAAATCTATGTTTCACATTTTAGTTATCATAAACCTATTATTTCATATATAAAAAAAATAATGATAACTTTCAAATTCCTATTTCTAATGAATAATATAAATATAACATCTCATTTTTTTTGTAAAGTATATAGGCAATAAATATGATTGAATTGTAATTAAATATTTATTTTCCGATACGTACGTCAACAAGTTTTACTTCAATCGCGCGTAAAGGTTACACGCACACTCTTTTTTTTTATTAGATTATCCATCATTAAAAATCGTCTAATGCGGCTATAGAAGTTTTTAATCCAATTTTATTTTACTACTTTCAACTTTTTTTTTCAGTTTTTCGTGAATTTTCAAGTTTTTTATATTTCATTACGATATTTTTCAGTTTTATGAGAATTTTCATATTATTAATTTTTAACTTCCCGCTAAAAAAAATTAAATTTTTTTTTAAAATCGGGAAGTTATTGGTTTCACCCCGTTTTTCGAAAATCGAGTTTTCATCGGATCTCAACGTTTTGAGGTCTTAGGAACCTCCCCTGACTATTTTTACGAGGGTGTCTGTATGTCTGTATGTACGTGTGGATGTGTGTGTGTGTGGATGTATGTAAACCTCTTATAACTTTTGAACGGCTTGACCGATCGGAATGAAATAAAAAGCATTCCAAAGAGTTCCATCTAACTTAGATTCCCTGTAAGTTTGAACCGATTCGAGCCAGTAGATTTTGAGAAATTTCAAAATAACCGAAAAAAACAATTGGTAAAAATGATGTTTTTTGGGCATAGTAACTTTTTGACTATTGCATCGATCAATTTCATAACCTAATCAGCTCTCAAGCTTAAAAATCCACGTCGAATGCCGTTTTGCAAATTAAAATCGGTTGATTTGTTCGTGAGATATCGTTGTCGAAAAATTTCAAAAAAAGTGTTTTTTTTCAATAACTTAGTGATTTTGCACTCCCGGTAACGTTTTTAGGTCTCAAAAAACTGCGTCGAATGCCATCTTGAACATCAAAATCGAATAAGGCGTTAAAAAGGGCTTTTTAAACATTTCAAAAAAAGTCAAAAACGTCAAAATACGTCTCGTTACTATAGCTTTGCGGTTAAAACTAGCGGGAAGTTGCAAGGATGGCCTTTAAGGTCAACCTCTTTTCGAATTTTTTTTTAATAATTTATGATTTTTTTTATTTTACTTAAGTATTTTTCCAGATTTCGATAATTTTTACATTTTAAACAATTTTTTGATTTTTCACTACTGTTTTCTATTTTTCATGATTTTTCCTTTCCTTTATTTTTATATATCACAATTTAATATTACTATGCTATTACAGCCGTTATGGTTATTTTTCTATAAAATATTTTGTAAATCTCTGGTGTATTTAAGACTAAAAAAGGTATAAAAAAATAGTTGCATTTTTAGATTCGGGAGAAAATAATTTCTTTTGATAGTTTATAACTTTTTGACAGTTTACAAATACAAAAGTTACAGAATTTTTAAATTGTTCACAATTAAGTTTTTAGGGTTCCGTAACCGAATGGCATAAAACGGAACCCTTATAGATTCGTCATGTCTGTCTGTCTGTCCGTCCGTATATCACTGCCACTTTTTTCCAAAATTTTAAAAACTACACTGTTGAATCACAAAAGAAATAAAAGAAGTGAAAGCAAACATAAAAAATACAGAAAATGCCTAAATTAAAAAAAAATATGTAGTTTTATCAGGAGCAGATATGAACACTATGAATAAAGAAAAATTTAAACCGATAGATATAGTCCAGGGCATTTAGATCAAAATCGCCCGAATAGCGAAAAAATTTACATCCAGCAGATATCGAAATGCGGTTTTTTGCATTGTGTTCAGGAAGGTCCCAGGAAAAAAGTCTACAACGTCTGGTTTGGCGCATTTTTTGCCTTCTGGGCCGGAAAATGCATTTTCTAATTGCATCATTCCTTGCAACTAAATAGGAACGACTGGAAACTCGGAAAAATCGCTGCCGAACTCGATTCTGGCATTAGAATTACCCGGGGGTGGCCCTGTGGGGGTGCGCAGGGGGCGAATTGGGGGAGAAATGGCAGCGTGCATGAACATCGCTCCAAACTCGTTACATGGGGGTTTTCCGGGATGAAGAATTCAATTCTGGCATTGGAATAACTCAGGGGCGGCTCTGCGGTGGTATCCGGTGGGACATTATGAGGGAGAAACTGCATAGTCCATGAAAATCGCTCCAAACTCGACAATCGGGGTTTTCGGGGATGACGAATTTAATTCTGGAATTGGACTTACCCGGGACGCTCGAGGGGCGGCTCTGCGGGAGTATCCGGGGGTCATTCTGGAGGGGAAATTGCATAGTCCATGAAAACCGCTCCAAAGTCATTACTTAGGGGTTTTCGGGTATGCCAAATTCAATTCTAGCATTAGATTTCACCGGGAGCACTCGGGGGTCTCTCTGTGGGGGTGCGCGTGGGGTGAATTGAGGGTAGGTGCCTGAAAATCAGTACAAACTCGTTACTCGGGGGTTGTCGGTGATGCCGATTTCAATTCTGGCATTAGACTTCTGCGGGGTCGCTCGGGGTTGGTGCTGTGGGAAATGGTAAAGGAGAAAGTGAAAACTCACAAATTATAAAAAGAGTATTTTATTCAAATAACAAATAAGAGTTTTTATTAATGTTGAATAATTCATTATAAACTTAGATACTAAACATCTTGTTCAAACTATTATTCTTCTGGATCTTCTCCCCTTTCTTTATCTTCTTTCTCGTCACTATTCTCGGCCCCGTTGCAGAAATATTTAAGCAAATACATGTATCCATGGATAATTTAATAGATCATGGGCTTCGTCTAGCTTTGGCTCTTTACGGGGCACCCAAAGATGTGCGCACGAGCGATAAACCAGCGATTGAGCTCGTCCAAAGCTATCGAGCAAAAATGTATGCTGAAGCCACCGATTCTAACAAAGTCGATATTGCACGCATAATCCCGACTGCCAATGCGTTAACCGAGCATATTAAGCGAGTCTATTTCCAAGTACAGGCTTGGTATGATTCACAAAGTCTAGACGAGACCTTAGATCCGTTAAAATGGGGGTGGGAATTGGTGGATGGAGAGCTCAGTCCTGTCACCAAGACCCAGGAAGCCGGTCCTGGCGATATTTTAAGCAAAATTTCTTGTTCTTGTGAAACCGACTGTGGCACTACGAGGTGCAGGTGCCGCCGAAGTGGGTTGGAGTGCTCACTTGCATGCAAGCATTGCAATGGCAATTGCTCAAACCAAAAATATTATTAACTTCTAACGGGGCCGAGAATAGTGACGAGGAGGAAGATAAAGAAGGGAGAGAAGATGCAGAAGAATAAAAGTTTGAACAAGATGTTTAGTATCTAAGTTTATAATGAATTATTCAACATTATTAAAAACTCTTATTTGTTATTTGAATAAAATACTATTTTTATAATTTGTGATTTTTCACTTTCTCCTTTACCATTTCCCACAGCACCAACCCCGAGCACCCCCGCAGAAGTCTAATGCCGGAATTGAAATCGGCATCACCGACAACCCCGGAGTAACGAGTTTGTAGTGATTTTCAGGCACCTACCATTTCTCCCTCAATTCACACCCCGCGCACCCCCACAGAGAGAACCCCGAGTGCCCCAGGGAAAATCTAATGCTGGAATTGAATTTGGCATCCCCGAAAACCCCTAAGTAATGACTTTGGAGCGGTTTTCATGGACTATGCAATTTCCCCTCCAGAATGACCCCCGGATATCCCCGCAGAGCCGCCCCCCAATGCCAGAATTAAATTCGTCATCCCCGAAAACCCCGAGTGTCGAGTTTGGAGCAATTTTTATGGACTATGCAGTTTTTCCCTACCACTGCATAGCCGCCCCCGAGTGATTCCAATGCCAGAATTGAATTCGTCATCCCCGAAAACCCCCGAGTATAAAGTTTGGAGCGATTTTCATGCACTCTGCCATTTCTCCCCCAATTCACCCCCTGCGCACCCCCACAGGGCCACCCCCGGGTAATTCTAATGCCAGAATCGAATTCGGCAGCCCCAAAAACCACCGATTAACGATTTCTAAGCGATTTTTCCGAGTTTCCAGTCGTTCCTATAATGTTGCAAGGAATGATGCCCAGAAGGCATTTTTCAAAAAATGCGCCAAACCAGACGTTGTAAACTTTTTTCCTGGGACCTTCCTAAACACAATGCAATAAACCGCATTTCGATATCTGCTGGATGTAAATTTTTCCGCTATTTTTCGTAACTGCCCTGGACTAATAAGTTCATAGAGATCTTGGAATACAAGCTGGAATTAACAACATCTACAAAAAAACACATACTAGAAATAAGGAAATGGTCACAAAAAATCAGAATTCGAAAAGAAAAATACATACCTACTTAAAGAAAAAGATATTTCTATAAAAGCAGAATTAACAAAAAATAAATAACAATACAGTATCAACAATTTTCACACAATTTGACCTTAAAATAATCTCCGTTTGTCCATCTCAGAAAATGCAAACACCGGATTCGAATACATGTTTTTTTTCATATTTTTATTTGCACTTTAACCTTTAAATGATCTTAAACCTGACGTGATAGTGGTCAACCGATCTAGGACTCGAAATCAGATACCTCAAAAACCAAGGGTTTTTGGGAAAAATCTACTAGTGAGATCTAGAGTACAGGTCACCATTCAAGTATATCGAATGATGACCTATCCAGTAAATCATTATTTTGGTCTAATTTTAAACTTTTTTATCTAAAAAATTGAAATGCTTATATAGAACTATCTATTCATAATATTTTAAACAATTTAAGATCTTTTTGGTAGCAACAAAGCAAATGAATAGATTGCTTGGCAGAAACAAAGCCGATGAATTCAGTTGCCTGAGTATTTAGATTCAGAAAGCTGTAGTTTAGATAAGTGTTAAATTTACTTAGATGGCGATTTGTCATTTTTCTAGCTTTGTCCTACTTGGTAAGAAATAATCGAACCACCTATCAGGGCCGTCGAGAGGCTACCCGGGGCAAAAGCATTTTGGACTCTACAAATCTTAAACGAACATTGAAATGACAAAAAAATTATATTCAGGATATTACCCCGATAGCAGATTGCTTAACGTAAGAAATAAAAAAAATACTTAAATTTACATTTTTTTTTAAATCCTCGACCGTGCTCCTTCGACCATTGATGAGCCCGGGGCATTTGCCCCGTCTGCCCCGCCCTCTTGACGACCCTGCTACATATGTTCATGTGCAGAAAGCCATTAAGATAAATTAGAATAAGAAGTGGTTCGAATACAGTTTCCTGTGGGACATCACAATTCAATAGAAGCTTTTTATAGCCTGACTCTCTAAAATCTCTCTCTGAGATAATCTCTCAAGAGTTCCAAAAGCAACCCACTAATTCCACAGCGACTTATCCTCTCTAACAGACCTCTTAGTTCACGGTATCAAAGTCCTTGAAAAAATTCAAAATCACCGCCACGGTTCTTTCATTTCTATCTATCGATTTATGCAATTGTGATATAAGGTCAGCAGTTGCATCTTCCCCTCCACACCCTTTTCGAAATCTACGAGGTCTGTCCCAAACGCATCCGACCTTCTTTTATATCTTCACTCCAAAATGTTCTAATTACTCCTACCGGGCAGAAACATCAACAGTAAAGCCGCACAAATTTATTGTTTACTTTCTGATATCTGCTGAACGTATAGTTCATAAGCAGCGTGTGTTTGTTTTCAAAGTGAGTTAATCGTATTTTTAAACAGCTAGAAATGACCGAAAAAAATAAGCAATTATTCAAATGTTACAAAAGGCGTTTGAGATGATTGTATGGGCAAAACTAAAATAAAAGAGTTGTATAACCGGTTTAAAAAAGGCTGCATATCTGTTGACAGTGACACTCATTCCGGTCAACTTTCGACGGGAAAACATCGGATAATGTTGAGCGTGTGCAAGCGGTAATTGAACAAGATCGTCGTCTGACTGTTTTGGAACTAAAAGATGACTTTGCAATACCAAAAAGTATAGTTTACCGAATTTTAACTGATAATTTAAGCATACTTGTGTGTGTGTGCTAAATTCATTCCAAAACAACTCTAAGAACAGCAAAGAAGCGTTCGATTAAAAATCGCTCAGGATAATCTAGAAAATGTTCAATAGCGATAAAATTTGTTTTAAAACTTTATTAATGGTTATTAAATATAGGTTTTCGGTTATGATCCTAAAACAAAACAACAGTTTTCGCATTGAAAGCATGCTTCTTCACCCGACCAAAAATGCACGCCAAAGTCGAAGCAAAATCAACTCAATAGTATTGGTTTTTTTTATTATGAAGGTCTCGTGTAACACGAATATGCTCCTGCAGGTCAAACGATTAGCAAAAAGTACTACGTTGAAATGTTAACAAGGTTTCGCGATGCAATTAGAAGAAACCGATTTGACAAACCGGTGAATGGCTTCTTCTCCACAGTAATGCTTCAGCGCAAGCGTCTAACCTTGTACAGCAGTATTTAGCAAAACACAGTGTTGTACAGTTTCGGTAGCGTTCATACACTCCCACATAGCTCCTTGCGACTTCTAGCTGTTTCCGTGATTGAAAATGCCGCCTAAAGGACTCCAATTCGACGACAAGAAGACTGTTGAAACCGATGCAACAAATGCACGGTTGATCCGATAACTGACTTTCAAGACTGCTTTGGGAAGTGAAAGCATCGATATGAGCGTGTTGTTCAATAAAATGGGTATTACTTCAAAGGATGACGAAGAATAAACCTAGCGCAAAAAAATAGGGACATTTCGAATACTTTTGGAACAGACCTCGTATACTTTACAAATCAGAAATCATGTGTGCGCAACTGGTTTATTGATTTATGTTATTTAAAAAAATATATAAAACAACAAATTATATTACTGACAAATCAGATACTAAAGTTATTTCTGCAGGCTTATCCGATCATGAAGCAATCCAATTCAATTTCTCAATGCAGAGAAGAGAAATGTTAAATTCAGAGAAGGTAGAATCTTCAGTAAAAAAAACTATGACAAATTCAAACTATCTTGTGAACAGTCAAATTGGAATAATATAATAACTGCTTCTGACCCTGTTACTACCTTTCAACAAATATTAATAAATAAATTTGATGAATGCTTTCCACTAAAACAATTAAAAATAAAGAATAAAAAGCCCTGGATAACAACAGGATTGAAAATTTCTTCGAAAAATTTTAGATCCCTGCGTACAATTAAAAAATTCACAACAAACATACATTTTTTGGAATATTTTAATAAATATAGGAATATTTATAGAAATTTGATTAAACTAGCTAAAAATATCTATTACTCCAAAAGAATTGAACAATCAAAAAACAAACCTAAAGAGAAATGGTCAATAATAAATGAATTAAGGGGGAAGGGAAGCATATCGACAACAGCGGAGAGTATTGACATCAACCCGAATGCCCTTAATGACTACTACTGTTCGATTGCCAAAAAGTTAACAGCTAATCTAGTATACCAACAGGATCCTTTGAGTTACCTTGACAATACTCAGTGCCATGCCCATTTTACATTAACACCAACAAATGTTTATGAAATAAAACAAACACTGATGGAAATAAAAAACGATAAGTCCTCTGGATTAGATGGATTAACTAGAAGACTTCTACAAAACTTACCATTCAGGGTGCTCTCGGTACTAGCAGAACTAATAAATATTTCTTTCGAAACTGAAGTTTTTCCCTCAGGTTTAAAGACGGCACTTGTTATGCCTCTTTATAAGGGTGGTGATACCACCACTCCTTCAAATTTCAGACCAATCTCGTTGTTGTCCACAATTTCGAAGATCATAGAAAAATTAGTGAAGAAAAGATTGTTGAAATTTTTAACAAATGGAAATATAATAAATGAATGTCAATTTGGGTTTCAAACTTCCAAAAATACTAATGACGCAATCTTCTCATTTTTGGAACAAGTATACATGAGTTTGAATGAAGGTGAAGCTATTGCAGCAGTATTCTGAGACTTTTCAAAGGCATTTGATTGTGTTAATCATGGAATACTGCTGCAAAAAATGCTTCGCTATGGAATAAGAGGAGCAAATCTCGAGTGGTTCAGGTCATACCTTGATAATAGATCACAAATAGTAAAAATAAACAATGTGTGTTCTGAAATTAAGGCTACACATTGCGGAGTACCTCAGGGATCTGTTTTAGGACCTATTTTGTTTTTACTATATATTCACGATCTCACTACAATAAATATCAACGGATCCTTCACAATTTTTGCAGACGATACCACTTTATTATGGCATGGAAAAAACACTGAAATTTTGAAACAAGTGGCCTCTTCAGATTTATCCAAGGTTAAACAATGGTGTGACTCAAAACTTTCTCTGTTTCAATGTGGATAAGAAAAAAATTGTAAACTTTAAATTCAGCTATGATAACTTGCAACTGGATGGTATCAATATCGCAGAAACACACTGTACTAGGTTTCTTGGATTGCATATTGATAATAAGTTGAAATTCAATGAACATATTACATCATTATGTAAGAAGTTAGCCTCTGGATCATATGCTGTAAGAGTTGTCGCAAATGAACTCGACATATCCACAGCCAGATCGACTTACTTTGCCCTAGTAGAATCCCATCTACGATATGGCATTGCGTTTTGGGGATTTTGTAATCAAGAACTCCTTAATCAGGTATTCGTACTGCAAAAGAGATCTCTTAGATATTTGTGTAGAGCTAACTACAGAGATAGCTGTAGACATCTCTTTGTACAACAGAGGATTCTAACTGTAGGGAGCATTTTTATTCTGGAAGTGGTGTGCCTGATTCACAAGAGATGCGTTACTGATACTCGTGAAGATAGATCTTACAATACCAGATAGAGTAGGAATCATAATATTTATTTGCCAATACCTAAACTGAATTTAACAAAACACTCTAATATGTATGCAGGGAAGAAAATATTCAATAACCTACCACAGCTAACCAAGATTATATTGGATCATAAAATTTTCCGAAAATCGGTTAAAAATCTGCTTCTTGGGAAAGCATACTATAGCCTGCAGGAATATTATGTTGACATGCTTCAAAGGCCGTAAAATGATGTTGCATATTATTATTATTATTGTTATTATTAGTTTCTTCAGTGCACTTGCATGTAGATTAACATGTTGTTATATGCTTGCTGAGATGTTTTTATATATATGTATATATGTGTATATATATGTATATATATGTGTGTATATGTATATATGTATATATTGTGATTCAATTGCATTTATATTATGCAAAGAGATTATGTTTCTTCTTTGTTATTATTGTTAATATTTCCTGTCTTTATTCTTTATTTTGACTGTATGTATTGTATTTACACCTATCTGTTTTATATTTAATATTATATGACCAAATTTATATTTATATTTTATAACTTACTTTGTCAATAAGAATCTTCTTGGACAATAAAGTATATATCTATATATATCTATATATTTTTTAGCTAACATCAAATTTATAATTACAAACTTTACCTAAATTTGTTATACAGATCACGTTTCTTTTATTTGGCTCTCATTGTTCTACTAACTTAAAATGGTAGTAGGTTGGAAATCACAGCAGGACACGTACAGGATCAACTTTTATTTCCGTTTCAAATTTGTAGTTCCAATATATAGGGTAAAATAACGGAAAACCTCTTATTTTCTTTTTATTTTCGTCTGGCAAACCAAGCAGAATAAAAAGAGTTATAAGTTGGGTTTCAATACAATTAAGTTTATCATTCTGTTGTCGTCCCTTAATATAAAGGACTAGAAGGGAAAAAAAGGATCAAACCGAAACTGAAAAGGTCGATAAGGAAACAATAATACCGTATCCCCAAAGGAATTAAGTGGTATTTGTTTTAGTTTCGGGTTACTCAATGAGATCCAATCTAATCAGTTTAGAAATGTATCTATGAGTCCTCAACTGATATTTTTATTGATACACCATTTTTTTTTGTATTTTATAAACTGTTTTTTAAATAAATAGTAATGTTTAAGTCAGGGTTTAAGTGGTAAATTTGTATTTCATATATATATATTATTATAGAATGTGTTTTCTTTGGCTCCGGCTGTTGGGTCTGGATTCAGAATTAATAATATTCTTCTTTAATTACTCTTCTTTATTTAATTTAAAGAAATATTTATTCAATTCAAACTTTATATTAACTTTAACTTTCAATACATATCATTCAAATTCAAATAGTCCGGGAGGCAGTGACAATTTGTGGACTGATCGTCATTACGTTTTACACTATGTTTTTTCAATTCTACTGTTAGTATAAGTGGTGAAAATAGAAAGCTGCCAACCGACAGACGCGGCAAAGGGGGTGGCAGGTATTGGAAAAATCTGCGAACGATGGACTGATTTTCCTGTTAATAAAATTTATCAGACATGTTATTTATAAAATACAGAAAATAAAATTTGGAAGCTGCCAATCGCAATTTACGTATCTTTGAAGCTGCCACCCCTCCCAACATGATAAATAGTCCGAAAAATGGACTAATTTTCTTACGGCTGAAACTTTGGAGTATTGTTATTTAATATGTATACAAACATAAAATAACAAGCTGCCAAGGTTTTGGCACGGAAAAAGGTAGCTGCCAAGCTGATAAAGTCATAACGCGCCGCAAATACGTTGTAGATGCGCTTCATCTTTAATCGCCTGGTCGGCTGTCTTGGATCTATGCGATTATTATTATTGTTGAACTTTTATAAACTTGAATAGGAATACCATATAATAGATCTATATTATTCTATATTTACAATTACAATTTTAGCGTTATAATATTAATCTCTGCATGCTACCTTGAGAGAGCGAGAAATTAAATAATGAATGCAACAAAACTAAATATAAAAAAATATAAAGAAAAAAAAACATAAATATTATTGATGCATAGTAACTCAAATAGAATATAACAATGAACCAACACTAAATATTTTAACATCAGAAGTAAATGCAGCCTTAAAATCAGCTAAGATCGGAAAATCTATAGGGTCGGATAACGTTTACATAGAAATGTTAAAATTATTAGACCAAGAAAATATTCAACTATTAATTAACTTGATTAACAGAATCTACAGAACAGGAAATTTCCCCCCAGAATGGAAAACATCGGTATTAATACCAATCCCTAAAAAATAGGTTGCAAGGAGTGAAACCACGGAAAACCAGTTATCTAGGACATATATATACAGAGAAACGAAATACCAACTTTTGAGACTGCTCATGGAAGGAAAGATAGAAGGCCGAAGGGGTCCTGGAAGACGAAAGTGTTCATGGCTCAAAAATGTTCGAAAGTGGACAGGATTGGACACACACACCTTATTGAGAGCAGCAATGAACAGAGAAGAGATAACTGATATTGTCGCCAACCTTCAGTATTGAAGAAGGCACCTAAAGAAGAAGAAGTCGCGATTAAAAATTGTCTTCGGTATCTGCATAATTACACTCGCAAATATCATCATCCGAGTAGTGAATATCATATTCATCTTCATCTTCGTCCTTATAATCATCTATATGCCTCGATTTATCATCTGTAATGAAATAATAAAATGTAGTAATTACATTAATCAATTTATTAAAACATCATAACAAATTAATATTTAAATCATGGTATTTTATTTACCTTCAAGTTGTGAATCTTCAGCATCATTCATCGCAGACTCTAAAGTAATTTCGTAAGTGGATTGCGGAATCTGATCACCTTCAAACCATTTGAATATATATTTGTTATGGGCCAAATCCCAGCCATAGTGAATTGGAGAAATCTGTACTGGCACAGGAAGATGAGAGCGTCTCCATAAATGTGAAATGAATCGTGCTCTCCTTGTATGCTGGAATACTTCTGTTTGACAGGGTGGCAATGTCACTCCATCAATATTTTTTTTACTGACGGAAATTGACCCGAAAATCCAAGGGGAAATGCTTTGTTAAAAGCACATACTCGTGCAGAGTCCACATTATTTAATTTGCCAAAACCATAAATTTTACAAAGGTAATTTTGAATTGTTTGGAAAAAATCTTCAATATTTATATTGAAATCGCTTAGGTCAATGAATGCATCGATATATTTTTCAGATTTTTCTAAAATGTTGAAAGGACGTTTTTTTCCTTTACGGTAAAATGACGGGTTAAAGTCACACCCAGTAAATTATATGGTATACCTATTCAAGTTTATAAAACTTCAATAATAATAATAATAATCGCATAGATCCAAGACAGCCTGCCAGGCGATTAAAGATGAAGCGCATCTACAACGTATTTGCGGCGCGTTATGACTTTATCATCTTGGCAGCTACTTTTTTGCGTGCCAAAACCTTGGCAGCTTGTTATTTTATGTTTGTATACATATTAAATAACAATACTCCAAAGTTTCAGCCGTAGGAAAATCAGTCAATTTTTCGGACTATTTATCATGTTGGGAGGGGTGGCAGCTTCAAAGATACGTAAATTGCGATTGGCAGCTTCCATATTTTGTTTTCTGTATATTATAAATAACATGTCTGATAAATTTTATTAACAGGAAAATCAGTCCATTGTTCCTAGATTTTCCGGATTTTGAAATTTTCCTGTCAAGTGCAGCCGTCCTGGTGCGCGGCCGACTTGGGACTTTCATACTTTACCATATCTGAACATCACATGTGCAGTCTACCAATGATAGGAAAATCAGTCCAAAATCGTGTCACTGCCTCCCGGTCTAAAATTATCAATCAAAAAATAAAAATCAATAACCGTTTCTATAACATTTCATCTCCCATTTATATAAATTATCAAAAAAAATAGTCACTGGTCTATGTCGTCACACTTTACAGTAAGATATTTTATTTACATAATAGACACAGTGATACCATAAAAAATCCCCACAATTAAAAAAAATTAAACTTTTCTCCAAAGACATATTTTAATTTTTTAAATTTACTTTTAATTTTTTTGTTTTATTATTTTTTTTATAACCTTTTTATTCAGTGTTCCTTTACATTTTGTTTTAAAAATTTTATAAAAGTTTTATTTATTTATTTTCATCCATATTTTTAATTTTAATCTTAATTTTAATTTTGTTTTAATCTTATTTACTTTTATTTAACTATTTTATTTTTTTCTCGTTTTATAATTATATACAATGCTCATCCAAATCTTCCTTAATCTTCTATTAATGTTATCTATTTCAAAATAATTTATATCATCTTCTTTATATGTTTTATGTTTAAACTTCTTTTTATTCTTATAATTGTAATTCAAATTAGTTTTATGTTTAATTTTATTGTCATTATCATAATCTAATCTATTTTTATATTTATTATCACCCTCATATACTTTATTTTCACATTTTGCTTCTTCATTTGTATAATAATTATCTTTATCTTTCTTCTTATCATCATCATATTCATCATTTAATTTTAATTTCATAATTTCATTTTCTTGTTTCATTTTGTTTTTATATGTAACATGTTCTTTATAATAGTTATTTTTACTTTTTCCATTCTGTAAAATGTCTTCGTAAATATATTCTTCTTTATATCGTCTCATAGGTTTATTTTTATTTATATTTGTTTCATACATTTCTAATAATTCAGATTTATCTTCATTTTTAAGTTTATTTTCCCCCATATCTTTTTCTTCAGAAGATTTAATTTCATACTCCTTATTAATTACTGATTTGTCATAAATTGTTTTCATATCTTTTATTGTTTCTCTATACATTTCCATTTGCTTCTTCATTTCATCTTTAAATGCTTCCATGTTTTTATTCATTTCTTCTTTATTTTTATTAATATCTTGTTTTATTGAATTCATATCTTCTTTTATTGCTTCTGTATTTTTGTCTTGTTTTTCTTGATTTTCTTGTAAATTCTTCTTTAAATCTTCTCTTAATTTATTATTCATTTTTTCTAAAAATTTAAACATCCTATCCATATCACTTTTTCATGTTTGTTACCATTACTTTCAATAATTGCTTCTATTATTGTGGTATTCTCTTTTTCATCTCCCGAATCATTTGTTTCCATAATATTTATATCATCATCTTTTTGATGATCTCCTTTTTGCTCATTATCCCTAACCTGTCTTTGTCTTCTTGTTTCCATAATTATTTTATTTTTTAATAATTTTACAATTTATGTTTAACTTTTAATTAGATAATTTTAATTTTATGATTTATGTTTAATTGTTTTAATAAAATTCTCCCTACAAATCACTGCCTCTATTATATAAATGCAAATATCTTACCTATCTGTCAGTCCCGTCTGTCAAGGTCCTTGGAGGTGTCTCGAATTTTGAATTTCTAGTTGTTTGTAGGATGTCTTGAATTTGCAGTTCTAGGTGCTAGTAGTTGTCTCCAATTTGCAGTTCAGGTACTTGTAGGTGGCTCGAATTTGCAGTTCAGGTGCTTGTAGTGGACTCAAATTTGCAGTTCTAGGTGCTTGTAGTGGGCTCGAATTTGCAGTTCTAGATGCTAGTAGTAGGCTCCAATTTGCAGTTCAGGTACTTGTAGGTAGCTCGAATTTGCAGTTCAGGTGCTTGTAGTGGACTCGAATTTGCAGTTCTAGGTGCTTGTAGTGGGCTCGAATTTGCAGTTCTAGGTGCTAGTAGTGGGCCCCACGTTGGTTCGACAATTTATTATAGAATATGTTTTCTTTGGCTCCGCCTGTTGGGTCTGGATTCAGAATTAATAATATTCTTCTTTAATTACTCTTCTTTATTTAATTTAAAGAAATATTTATTCAATTCAAACTTTATATTAACTTTAACTTTCAATACATATCATTCAAATTCAAATTATCAATCAAAAAATAAAAATCAATAACCGTTTCTATAACATTTCATCTCCTATTTATATAAATTATCAAAAAAAATAGTCACTGGTCTATGTCGTCACACTTTACAGTAAGATATTTTATTTACATAATAGACACAGTGATACCATAACATATATATATATATATATATATATATATATATATATATATGTATATATAAAACGAACAGAGCGTTTGTGACAGTCTTATATAACAATATGTAAGAGATGATACAAAAGTATCTAGTGCCGTGCTGTCAATAATATTGACAGCACGGCACTAGATACTTTTGTATCATCTCTTACATATATGTATATATATATATATATATATATATATATATATATATATATATATATATATATATGTGTTTGCAAAACGTTAAGTTTGGGGACATTTTTTAAATCTAAATATTTTTGTATACATCAGTATACATTTATATTGTTATCATAAAAAAAATATTTTTTTTAAAAATATTGTTTTTTAAAGAATTGGTTATACACTGTAAAGTTTGAAGACTATTGTTTTTGTGAAACGTAAAATTTGAGGACTAATTTTTATAAGCATTTTTTTGCCGTATTTGAATATACATTTAATTTAAAGACATGTAGTATTTTATTATAAACAATAAACATAAGTTTCTTACAAAAATCGAGTCGTTCACTCGTTCTAATAAAAGGCAAAGGTAACTGTTTTTTTACAAATATTTTTGTCACAGTCACCCCTTTAAAAGCGGCTTTATGAAATGTTTATACTAAGACATATTATTGTAAAACTAATTATTAAAGACTATGTATGTAAAAATAACACTTTACAACTGATCAAGAAAATATTATAAACGAGATGGCTTCCATACAAATATGGGAACATACTGATTAATAGTATATTATGTAACGAGCGATAATGTAGGTCAAACTCACGCAGATGAAGTTTGTAATTCATCCAGTGAGTTATGACCATTATCGCAAGTTAAATACTATACTTTATCTACGACTATAACAATAAATATTAAGATACAAGTACAAAGAAACAACTTTATTTACAAATCTAAATATATATAACAATAACAGAAACGATTTAGTTGTAATTAGTTACTTATTTTGTTTATTAATAAAATTAATTGTAAAGTTTGAACAACCTGTAAACTGAATTTGTGGGACTAAATTATGCAATGTGATAGTTTCATTTTGTATTTGTTGCATACATGTTGTAGATGTACTAGCTGGTTGAGGGGTTACCTATAGATCTGTCGATAGAAACTTATTATCAGGAGCCTCGTTTATGAAATCATTAAATTGTCCTGGCGTAAATGTTTTTGCCTTTTTTGCTACATGTTTCTATGATTGACGTTTCAGAAACGCGTTTAATTTTGATTAATTCCCTATTTTGATACCATTATTTATGTCGAGCGTGCTTTTTAATATAGAGTTAAAAGTCCACAGAGACGATGCTTTATTATATTTATTGCCAAGTTCATTCAAATATGCTAAAAGTACCTACATTTAATGTAAATGAGTTAACGTTCTTAGTGCTACACCAATCTTGAAAATTTTGGTAAACAGGTTTATATATGTTTTGCGACTTTTCTGGTAATAAGTTCTGTAGTGTAGCATTAGCTATTTGTCTTAATTCTGAAGGTACACTTAACAATTCACCTTCACTATTTTTACTAAACTAAATTTGAAAATATCAAGTGACAGTGACAGTAGTCCCCTTAATAACAATAATGGACTGTTCCATAACTTCACACAATTTACATACCGAATTATAAACAGCGTGAGTTATAACTAACTGTTATAACTCACGCTGTTGGTTTATGGAGACTATTATTAGCTTAAATGCAGTCGAACAATTAACATATAATTTAATAGGAGTAGATAAATAAGTTTAGCACATAAATTTAACAGAAAAATAAAAAAGATTATAATTTTTTTAGTCTTCGGAGTGAATATACCAAACGCTATAATTATAACAAATTTAAGTACCTAAATACAAAAAGTAATTTTTCTAATAATATTAGAACAGGTAACGGTGTAACGTTACTAGTTACTTTAACAAATAAGCAACGCGTTGCCGTTACTTACTAGTTATTTTAAAATGCAAAGCGTTACAGTTAAACTCTTAACTATAAAACAGATATACCTACCATTTATTTAAAAATCTCTTCATTAATAATAGTTGTTAAAATTTCCATCATTTATTTATTTCATTCAAGAGAATATAATGATCGTTTTCACACCATAAATTAAAATTATATTACACAAATAAATATAATATTTCTATCAAATAAAATTTTAAACTTTTTGAGTAATGAGAAATGTGTAAATCATTAATTGTAAAACAGTATATTTGGGCGCCTATGTTTAGGGCGTACCTATGTATAAATACCTTGAGACTGAAAAATGAATTATAGTCCATTTCATCGTTTTTGGCCGATTTGATATTAGAAACCACTGAAATAAGATTAAACTGTCATCCAAGTTACCAATGGCGGAGAGTTTTTTTTTTAAATTAGGTCGTAAGTTTCTAAAACTATCAGTGTGGTTTGACATCTACAAAAATATGACATTAATAATTATTAAATTCAACCCTTCAACAACGAGCCGTACATGACGGTTACTAGGAATGTGAATTAAGTCAAGACTTCCGTATTGAATACTTTTTATTTACCGGTGAAACAAGATTCAGTTACGTAAGTGTTGTATTAAAAAACAAACGTCCTCATTTAAATTTCTAATTTACCTGTATCTGAGAGAGATGTAACTCTAAATTTACTTTGAGTATGGTTTCTGCCATCGGCCAAAATCGGTGAAATGGACTATACATTATATTCAGATAATTATAGATTTTTTGGCGAAATCAATTTTGTTTTATTTGTTATTTTAAAATGCTACAGTTGACTATGTGAAAGTTTTAAGAAGCAATAATAATAATAATATTAAAATATAATAAAATATTGTGAATATATTATTAGGAATATTTATTTATTTAACTATTTTTGATTTAAGATCCACTCACATTATGATATAGTGAACCTTTAATTTTGTATAGAAATGGTTCACTTGGGTGAAAGAACCATTAGAATTACCCATATGTTTAACTATTTAGGTACTATGAAAAGCTTCCAAATCGAATTTGCTATTGTTAGGAAAGATCATGTATGTTACAATAATAAATCCATTTTCAAATATTTTATATTAAAATCCACTTTAGAGTAAATTTAACTCTAAATAGAAAAAGTTTTAGTATATGCATTTTTTTAAATAATTTAAACCAATTTTTTTGTGATTTCGGTTTATTACGTAGGTACTTTAGGTTTTATATAAAATATTGTGAGATACATAAAATATATTTAAAGATACATATTTGAATATTATTTAACCCTCCTATTGTGTTCGGGTCTATTTGACCCAAAATGAAATTCAAAGTCCTGTAATTTTTTAGCCCGTTCAGGAATTTGTTTAAAATTTTTTGACATTTATTCATTTAAAGTGTCCTATATGCACTCATTTTTTGTTTCAATAATTTCGTTCTCTTTCGCTATAAAAATAAATTTGTTACGCTTGTGGTGTTCGGGTCATATTGACCCAAATGAATTATTTTATTGACTAGTAGGTAAAGCATTGTAATTTTACAGCTTTCTATTATAAATTCAAAAGGTTTTGTAAGGGATGTTGTCATAAAATTCTAATTTCACCAAATGTTCTTATTCATACCAATCTTGAAGTTTTATATTGCACGTTTATGTGAATGTAAGACCGCCTAGATAAGCTGTTTTTCAGTAGTATTGCCACAAACGTTGACAGAGAATAATTATTATGTATTCAAAAAGAGCTCTAAACGAGGCTGAATTAGAAGCCGCTCTATATTGTTCAGATATAAGTGATAATGTTAGTGATTCCGAAACAGAAGATCATGTTTCTGATGCAATACTTGAAAGTGAGAGTTCAGATGAAGAAACACAACCAAGTACAAGTGAAGTTATTTTACAGTCTAGTGATGTCTGGAAATCAAAAAATAAGAACATTGAATGGACAACTGTGCCTCCGAATCCTCAAGGAAGATTTTCATCTGCAAACGTCATCACTCAGACACCCGGTATAACACGTTACTCAGCTGCAAGGATTTCTGATATAAAATCTAGCTTCAATTTATTTTTGTCTTCGAAATCTATTATTTTACAAATGTCAAATAAAGAAGGAATTCGTATTTATAATGATAAATTTCAGCCTCTTTTGGAAACTGAACTAGATGCTTACCTTGGTTTACTACTTCTTGCTGGAGTTAACAAATCTCATGGCGAAGCTACGTCAAGTCTTTGGGATTGCCGTCATATATTTAGATCTACAATGTCATTACAACGTTTCCACATCATTTCAAGAGTTCTTCGCTTTGATGATAAAGACACAAGAGCAGACCGTCGAAGAATGGAGAAGTTGGCACCAATTAGAGAAATATGGGATGAATGGGTTTCAATTCTTCCAAATTTATATAATCCAACTGAAAACCATACAGTTGATGAACAATTAGTGCCATTTAGGGGTAGGTGTCCATTTCGACAATACATCCCAAGTAAACCTGCTCGATATGGAATTAAAATTTGGGTCTTGTGTGATGCAACTAATTCATATGCATATAACATGCAAATTTATACAGGAAAGCAGCCTGGTCAAAATCCAGAAAAAAATCAAGGATTGAGAGTAGTATTAGATCTCACTAGCGGTTTGAAAGGACATAATGTTACATGTGACAATTTTTTCACATCCTATAATTTAGGACAAATGCTGTTAAAACGAAATATTAGTATGCTAGGGACGATTAGAAAAAATAAACCTGAGTTACCTCCACAGATCATAGCTAACATAAAAGAAGTATATTCGTCAAAATTCTGCTTTGCCCGTGAAACAACCATTGTGTCTTACATGGCAAGACGTAACAAAAATGTAACCCTAATGAGTACGTTACATCATGACGCAAGTGTAAGTGAATCTATTGACAAAAAACCACAAATAATTTTAGATTACAACAAAACAAAAGGATCTGTCGATACTTTAGATAAATTGGTAATGACTTATACTTGTCGACGTCAAACAAAAAGATGGCCTATGACTGTTTTTTACAACCTGCTGGATGTATCTGCATATAATGCGTTTGTGTTGTGGTCTGCAATTTATCCCAATTGGAATGAAGGAAAATTAACCAGAAGGCGTCTATTCTTGGAAAATTTAGGACATCAATTAATTTTATCTTTGCAACAAACTCGTACACATTTGCCTAGAAATGTTCAAGCCGCACAAATTGTTCAACAAACTAGAAGCAAACTTGATCCAAAACCTTCTACAAGCAGCGGAGAAATAGCTGAATCAATTCTGCAACCCAAAAAACGAGCAAGATGTTATTTCTGCCCATCCAAAAACGACAATAAAACAAACATTGTATGCTGCAATTGCAAAAAATATGTGTGTAAATCTCACGTTAAATATTATTGTGAAAACTGCATTAATAATTAATTTTTTGTTCGTAAAATAAACAAATAAACTTTTTTATTTAGTTAAAGTAGTTTTACTTGATGCTGTTTCATTATCAAACACTATAAAAATAATTATTAACAATTATTTTTTACTTCGGGTCATATTGACCCGACCACTATAAGTGTACCTAACTGCATTAATAATTAATTTTTTGTTCGTAAAATAAACAAATAAACTTTTTTATTTAGTTAAAGTAGTTTTACTTGATGCTGTTTCATTATCAAACACTATAAAAATAATTATTAACAATTATTTTTTACTTCGGGTCATATTGACCCGAACACTATAAGTGTACCTAAACATTGCACACAATAGGAGGGTTAAATAAGATAGAAATAAATCACAGTTTTTTAAATTTATTTAATTTTTACTCCTATGATTTTAGAAGTGTTATTTCTAAAAATAATTTCATTGCTTAATTCAAATACTTCAAGGTATAGTGAGTAAGGGATTAAGATAACCTTCGGCCGTTACACACTGTTTATTTCACTTGCGGATTATTAATTTGAATTAGTTTTTATACCTGATGAATTAATCCGCTAACAATAAATTTAACAATTGAACCTAAACAAAATTTTGATTAAAGGATTATTGTACATTTCGATGGGTATTTCCATTGAAAAGATATGAATAGCCCCCTTCATACCTGGTGGCACAACTTTTCTCCTTCTATTTATTAACGTATAGTAGAAAAATATATACATATTTTTTGTCATCAATTTTAAATGTGATATAATCAGTAGGGCTAATGTAATATTAAATTTAAAGACATTCAATAACATTTTATTTTAGTTGTATATTTTATAACAAATCGAAAAAAATATTTTAAAACTTTGTGTTATTACTTATGGAAGGAATTTAGTACTAGAGGTAACAAAGAGAAAAATAAAAAAACTGTATGCAGCATGCCCAGAATAAAAGAAGAGGAAAAGCTAGCTTTCTTAACATACGACTATAATTATTGTATGTATACAAGAACATGAAAAACATAGTCCAATAAAAGTTAAGAAAAAATAATAAGGTACGCGCTACGCAGCAGGTGTTATGAATTATATAAAAAAAGTATGTACTAGCGAGTTTGTAAAACTTGTCGGTACTGGTCCTGTTTCATGGTACCCTGGACAATGTTATAAGTGTCAATGGTTAAAGCATGCCTGCGTATAAGGCAGTAGTAGTAGGTTCGAATCCCACTGGATACGACATTTTTTCAATTTCTCCTTAATGTCATTTTAATAATTTCTTGTTTGTATAATTTCTAAATTTCAAAAATTTAAACAATCCGTTGAGAGTTATCTCAAAAATAATAGTAATAATAGTACTAAAAATCAATGGTTCCGGTCTCCTAACCGAATAAAAATATAAGACAGGGCACAAAAAAAGTGACTTAGAGTTTAATGTTTCAATTGTCAATTTGACAAATCTTCTCTCTCATTAACGTCATCACAGAGTATAGATACCAGGAGTCTTCACGGTATAGGCTTTTAAATGTCGCGAAATTAAATTCAATATATAATATTAATTTATTTTTTTTAAATTAGTTGTCATAAAAGCTGTCAATAGCAACAAAACTTCCCGCGTAAGGATTTAAACGAGTATCTCTTGAACACGGGCGCACTCTACCGGCAATAGTTCTGTCCCCTAAATTGAGACCATTTGTTTAACATTACGTTTAAACTCCTGGTATCTATACTTCGCGAACGTCATGTAACATGTGCTTAAGGAGGAAGTGAGTGAATGTCATATCTGACGGAATTTGAGTTCATTATAACGTTTCACTTCCTAATCACTTAAGCATCCAATAGCTTAAATGGTTAAAGCCTGCCTGCGTATAAGGCAGTAGTAGTGGGTTCGAATCCAACTGAATGCGACATTTTTTCAATTTCTCCTTAATGTCATTTTAATAATTTCTTGTTTGTATTATTTCTAAATTTCAAAAAATTTCAAAAATCACCTTTTTAATATATCGTATGCTGCTGACGATTTTTATTTTTTCGTTCTGTTGTGTTAATCTTAAGAGCTATAAAAAATTTGAATTATTACCTATTACAAACATGAATAACGTGTTACAATCGTTCAATTTTTGGAGTTTACTCCTTAAGAAACGATATATAAGGCACCTGGTATGAAAAAAATATGGGTAGTAAAATCGAGTGAAAGCGTTATGCGTTACGCGTAACGTTGAGAAAAGTGTTACACGCAGGTGCAGTGAAACAGAATTATAATATCATTTCTCTCTCTCTATGCTTTTCGCAAACATCTTATACTAAACGCATAAAGAAAGCACTTTCCAAAATCTTCAAAATTTTCAAAATTTTCAGAATTTTCGAAATTTTCAGAATTTTCAAAATTTTTAAAATTTTGAAATTATGATAATTTTTATTACATTCTGTATTAATTTTAAACGGAATACGAATTATAAGCATATCAATATATTTTAATAAATAGTTTTTAAAAATACGGCAATTTTTCGATTTTATGTTAAAATTCAAAAATTTTCACATCCTGTGATATATATAATAAAAATACAATACGAATAAACTTGATTAGTCAATTATGTACGTAATTGTTGGACTTCACGGCTATTAAATTTTCAAAAATACGACTAATAACTATTTAATAAATTTGTATCGCCATCTCTTGGTTTTACTAATAAGGTGGTTAAATTAGTGTAAATAGTGTTGCATATTTTTAAGGCACTATTATTGACATAATCGTTATAAAAACACAAAAATACCATGGTGATCGTTCTTAAGGAGTAAACTCCAGTCGCGTGCCGAAGCTGACACATACACTTTTTTATTTTTTCAAATTACAGTGTCAACAAAGATATAGCCAAATGTAAAATTTCAAGTCGCTAACTTTATTCGATTTACAATTTTGATCAAAACAGTCAGAAAGGCGAGCTAAATAATTGCTGTTAATAAAAATAACAATACATTTTTTTTTAATTCCTTTTTTATTTTTGAAATGGTTCGTGAGTTTTAGTGTTTTAATCATTATTTTTTTTATTTTCGTTTTTATAAATATATAACTTTTTGTTTTATTTCTTTTAATTTTGTTTAAGAATTTTAAACATTCATGACGTTACGACTTTGGTTGTTTTTCCTTATGTATGTAGCAAAATCTGAACAATTTTTAAATTCATATTTGTCTTCACGGTTGAAATGTTTTTCCTATTGATAGAAAACATTAGTTTTATAACAATGGTTAATAATGTATTAAAATAAATTTGTAATATTTTTAAATATACCATATATGTTTTTCTAATAACAACGGAATAATAACTGGGAAAGTAAAATTATTGTTAACTCCTATTTTTTATGAAACTTAAAAAGGAAAAAACAATTAAAAATTGTAAAATACCTAGTACGAGATTATTATTTATTTTTGTAATAAAAAAGTATGTTTTTAGATACGTCCTCAAACTCATCAATAGTCAATAGGCTTAAAAGTTTGAGGACATGTCGTCAAATTAACCAATTCCCAAACAAAAAGTTTGAGGACGGTCCCCAAAGTTGACAAAGGTCCTCAAACTCCCCATTAGGTATCCGATACTGTCCCCAAACTCTACGGATTACATACATATAAATATATATATATATATATATATATATATATATATATATATATATATATATATATATATATATATATATATACATATATGTAAGAGATGATACAAAAGTATCGAGTGCCGTGCTGTCAATATTATTGACAGCACGGCACTAGATACTTTTGTATCATCTCTTACATATTGTTATATAAGACTGTCACAAACGCTCTGTTCGTTTTATATATATATATATATATATATATATATGAAATGTTATAGAAACAGTTATTGATTTTTATTTTTTGATTGATAATTTGAATTTGAATGATATGTATTGAAAGTTAAAGTTAATATAAAGTTTGAATTGAATAAATATTTCTTTAAATTAAATAAAGAAGAGTAATTAAAGAAGAATATTATTAATTCTGAATCCAGACCCAACAGCCGGAGCCAAAGAAAACATATTCTATAATAAATTGTCGAACCAACGTGGGGCCCACTACTAGCACCTAGAACTGCAAATTCGAGCCCACTACAAGCACCTAGAACTGCAAATTCGAGTCCACTACAAGCACCTGAACTGCAAATTCGAGCTACCTACAAGTACCTGAACTGCAAATTGGAGCCCACTACTAGCATCTAGAACTGCAAATTCGAGCCCACTACAAGCACCTAGAACTGCAAATTTGAGTCCACTACAAGCACCTGAACTGCAAATTCGAGCCACCTACAAGTACCTGAACTGCAAATTGGAGACAACTACTAGCACCTAGAATTGCAAATTCAAGACATCCTACAAACAACTAGAAATTCAAAATTCGAGACACCTCCAAGGACCTTGACAGACGGGACTGACAGATAGGTAAGATATTTGCATTTATATAATAGAGGCAGTGATTTGTAGGGAGAATTTTATTAAAACAATTAAACATAAATCATAAAATTAAAATTATCTAATTGAAAGTTAAACATAAATTGTAAAATTATTAAAAAATAAAATAATTATGGAAACAAGAAGACAAAGACAGGTTAGGGATAATGAGCAAAAAGGAGATCATCAAAAAGATGATGATATAAATATTATGGAAACAAATGATTCGGGAGATGAAAAAGAGAATACCACAATAATAGAAGCAATTATTGAAAGTAATGGTAACAAACATGAAAAAGTGATATGGATAGGATGTTTAAATTTTTAGAAAAAATGAATAGTAAATTAAGAGAAGATTTAAAGAAGAATTTACAAGAAAATCAAGAAAAACAAGACAAAAATACAGAAGCAATAAAAGAAGATATGAATTCAATAAAACAAGATATTAATAAAAATAAAGAAGAAATGAATAAAAATATGGAAGCATTTAAAGATGAAATGACGAAGCAAATGGAAATGTATAGAGAAACAATAAAAGATATGAAAACAATTTATGACAAATCAGTAATTAATAAGGAGTATGAAATTAAATCTTCTAAAGAAAAAGATATGGGGGAAAATAAACTTAAAAATGAAGATAAATCTGAATTATTAGAAATGTATAAAACAAATATAAATAAAAATAAGCCTATGAGACGATATAAAGAAGAATATATTTACGAAGACATTTTACAGAATGGAAAAAGTAAAAATAACTATTATAAAGAACATGTTACATATAAAAACAAAATGAAACAAGAAAATGAAATTATGAAATTAATATTAAATGATGAATATGATGATGATAAGAAGAAAGATAAAGATAATTATTAAACAAATGAAGAAGCAAAATGTGAAAATAAAGTATATGAGGGTGATAATAAATATAAAAATAGATTAGATTATGATAATGACAATAAAATTAAACATAAAACTAATTTGAATTACAATTATAAGAATAAAAAGAAGTTTAAACATAAAACATATAAAGAAGATGATATAAATTATTTTGAAATAGATAACATTAATAGAAGATTAAGGAAGATTTGGATGAGCATTGTATATAATTATAAAACGAGAAAAAAATAAAATAGTTAAATAAAAGTAAATAAGATTAAAACAAAATTAAAATTAAGATTAAAATTAAAAATATGGATGAAAATAAATAAATAAAACTTTTATAAAATTTTTAAAACAAAATGTAAAGGAACACTGAATAAAAAGGTTATAAAAAAAATAATAAAACAAAAAAATTAAAAGTAAATTTAAAAAATTAAAATATGTCTTTGGAGAAAAGTTTAATTTTTTTTAATTGTGGGGATTTGTTATGGTATCACTGTGTCTATTATGTAAATAAAATATCTTACTGTAAAGTGTGACGACATAGACCAGTGACTATTTTTTTTGATAATTTATATAAATGGGAGATGAAATGTTATAGAAACGGTTATTGATTTTTATTTTTTGATTGATAATTTTAGACCGGGAGGCAGTGACACGATTTTGGACTGATTTTCCTATCATTGGTAGACTGCACATGTGATGTTCAGATATGGTAAAGTATGAAAGTCCCAAGTCGGCCGCGCACCAGGACGGCTGCACTTGACAGGAAAATTTCAAAATCCGGAAAATCTAGGAACAATGGACTGATTTTCCTGTTAATAAAATTTATCAGACATGTTATTTATAATATACAGAAAACAAAATATGGAAGCTGCCAATCGCAATTTACGTATCTTTGAAGCTGCCACCCCTCCCAACATGATAAATAGTCCGAAAAATTGACTGATTTTCCTACGGCTGAAACTTTGGAGTATTGTTATTTAATATGTATACAAACATAAAATAACAAGCTGCCAAGGTTTTGGCACGCAAAAAAGTAGCTGCCAAGATGATAAAGTCATAACGCGCCGCAAATACGTTGTAGATGCGCTTCATCTTTAATCGCCTGGCAGGCTGTCTTGGATATATATATATATATATATATATATATATATATATATAATAAAAGTGCAGAAAAGTCTGTTTATTGTCCGGCTTCAACGCGAAAACTACTAGATGGATTTTGGTGAAACATTTTTGTTATACAAAATATCCTTCTTTGTCATCTGGTTATTGGCATCCTTCGAAGTAGTCCCCATTTAATTGAACAACACGCTTATATCGTTGCTTCAACTTCCCAAAGCAGTCTTGAAAGTCAGTTATCGGAATCGCCTTTAGTGAATTTATCGCAGTGGTTTTAACAGTCATTTTGTCATCGAATCGGTGTCCTTTAAGCGGCATTTTCAATCGCTATAACAGCTTGCCAGGAGCTATGTTGGGACTGTATGGAGGCTGCTAAAGCTGTACAACACTGTGTTTTCATAAATACTGCTGTACAATGTTTGATGCATGCTCTGGAGCCTTAGAAGAAGTTAGTCACCGGATTGCCGAAATTGTAGTCGTTTTCTTCTAAATACATCTCGCAGCGTTTTTAAAATCTCAAATTAGTACCTACTATTTGTTAATCGTCTGAACTGCAGAAACATATATGTGATGCCGTCTTCATTATAAAAAAAACAATAACTTGATTTTGCTCCGACTTTGACGTGCTTTTTTGGGCTGGGCGAAGAAGCAAACTTTTACTACGAAAACTGTTGTTTTATTTTAGAATCATAACAGTAAACTCATTAATTACAAAATACAGCGAAAATTACAAAAATAAAGCTTACTTCATTCCAAATCGAATAAGATTTGTGGGCCTTGATCGGTTATTTTGTTGCTGAGATACATAAATTAGTTTATCCCGTGACCTTTAACTTTCAATGCCTTTTGGATTGCCAAAAAATGGTAGAGTGTTAATTTCAGTCGCATTGTCTTCCATAAGCCTTAAATTTTTATATAGTACTAGCTAACCCGGCGGACTTCGTACCGCAAA
Organism: Altica lythri; assembly: GCA_964028335.1. Classification (NCBI taxonomy): domain Eukaryota; kingdom Metazoa; phylum Arthropoda; class Insecta; order Coleoptera; family Chrysomelidae; genus Altica; species Altica lythri. Next base: position 56,153,275 of record OZ034803.1, on the reverse strand, counting down.
TCATTTACGTCATTCTTCCATTTTTCATTTTTTCAATTTATTTTGATTTTATCGTTTTCATCATATTTTCTCGTTAGTTATCAGGTTTATACTATTTTTTTTTCGTTATATTTTGTAGTTTAAATATAAGTGATATTAACCGCGCCACCTTCTGGTGGCGTCACAATACTTAAATAAGGACTGCTCGTTTAATTATATGTGATATTAACTGCGCCACCTTACGGTGGCGTGATATAAAGTAATCAAATAAGTAGTGGTTGCTCGTTTAATGGAAGCACCATCTGGTGGTAACTGCCATTAATACGAATATCATATTCATATTAACCATTAAAAATACAGCATCATACTGATTTTTATGACAACCGGTTAAACAGGTCAGAAGTTGCTACTCTGCAGCGCCACCTGGTGGCGAGTGGCATCAATTAGCATCTCATACAAACCTTCTCCGTGGAAAAATACATATACATACCATTTTCATCACAATCGGTTGAACAGGGCAAAAGGTGCTACTCTGCAGCGCCACCTAGTGGCGAGTGGCATCAATGAGCATAGCATATTCGTTTTCTCTGTGAAAAAATACATATACGTACCAATTTTCATGAAAATCGGTTGAACGGGGCAGAAGTTGCTACTTTTCAGCGCCACCTGTTGGCGAGTGGCATCAATGAGCATAGCATATTCGTTTTCTCCGTGAAAAAATACATATACATACCAATTTTCATGAAAATCGGTTAAACGGGGCAGAAGTTGCTACTCTGCAGCGCCACCTGGTGGCGAGTGGCATCAGTGAGCATCTCATACAAACCTTCTCCGTGAAAATATACATATACATACCAATTTTTATGAAAATCGGTTAAACGGGGCAGAAGTTGCTACTTTGCAGCGCCACCTGGTGGCGAGTGGCATCAAAAATACATATACATACCAATTTTCATGACAATCGGTTAAACGGGGCAGAAGTTGCTACTTTGCAGCGCCACCTGGTGGCAGGTGGCATCAATGAGCATATTATATAAACCTTCTCCGTGGAAAAATACATATATATATACCAATTTTCATAATAATCGTATCAGTAGTTTTTGAGTTCATCGATTTCGTACATAAAAACACATCCTTTTTTATATATATAGATTGGAAAGTACTGAAAAAGAATTTTTTTGATCCGTTAAATGTGAAATTGCAGTTATAAGCATTAAAGCTGCAGCGCCTCCTATTTATCATACAATTTTTTAATTTGCAGATTATTGTAGCTGACATCAAGACGAGGATTTAAAAATAAATAAGAGTTTTTTACGACCAATGGGAGACCGGGAAAATTTTTAAAAAGTCTTTAAAAAAAGTAAAATCCTTGGAAATCAGAATTTATCGTAACAAAACCGTGAAAATCGTAAAAACTTTAAATATCAGAAAAAATCATTAAATCCCTTAAAAATCAGAAATAATCTTAAAAACCGAAATTTTTTTAAAAATGAGTAAAATAAGTGAAAATCAGAAATAATTGTAAAAAAAACCTTGAAAATTGGAAAAAGATACTATTTCCTTTAACATACAGTTTCACAAGTATTTACTCCCAGGTAACAAGAAAATTTCGTTTAAAATTCTCAACGGAACGTACATACAGAGATTTTTATTTTACAGAAATCTAATCCGAACTCTAAACTAGCTTTTGTGATTAAAAGAGAAAGATATCCTTTAAAAAATTACATTTAACTGTAACTGTATATAGCAAATAGTAGGTACGTAGTCCAAGAAAAAAAGTATAAAATCTTCAAAAATTTTAGGGACGAGAAAGGGACAAGAAACAAACCATATTATATTTGCGGTTTGTAATTTGTTCTTTAAATTAAAATATAATTGCGCTAATATTAAGGAAGATATTGTGAAAAAAACAGCTACAGAATTTTATAAAACGAGTATCTGGAAGAATGAGTTTGTTTTCATTTTTAACCGACTTCAAAAAAAGAGAAGGTTCTCAATTCGACCATATTTTTTTATGTATGTTACCGCATATCTCCGGTATTTATAATCCGATTTAAAAAATTCCTTATGCATTCAAATGAGTAGAGTTTCCCATTGGTCCCATAGAAATTTGGTTAAGGTCTGGTCATCAATGTAAAAGATACTTTAGGAAATACCACAAAAATCAACAGAATAAGCTCTGCAGTTTAGTTAATATATGAATAATGATGTATAACATAAAAACATAATAATTGGTGCGTTACTGTCCCTCTATAAACGATTTAAAAAATGGGGGGTTCTTAATTCGACCATAGCTTTTGTAATGTTACCGAATATCTCCGGTATTTATAATCCGATTTAAAAAAATCGTTTTGCATTTAAAAGAATAGTGTCCGTTTGATCCCATAGAAATTTGATTAGTGTCTGGTCATAAATGTGAAAGATATTCCAAGAAATATCACAAAAGATAATAAAATAAGCTCTGCAGTTAAGTTAATATGTTAATAATGATGTTTAACATAAAAACATAATAATTAGCCCGTTACTGTCCCACTCTAAAGCCAAAAACCTCTTCTCACAAGGAGAAGGAATGAGCATTTCATCAATCCTCTTGCTTACTGCGTGTTTTGTGATTTCAGACAATTAAGTCCACGTTTCATCACGATGGTTTTCTTTACCGTACATGTTTCGTGTTTCCAGGTGTTAGACAATTTACTTATGTCTTCAAAGAGTCATATTGGTACATGTCGGGATTGTTGGGGATTGAACTCAGTATCTCTTGCATGGTATTTGGAAGGTTTTGAAAATAGTCAATAATCAATGATAAAATGATAAAACAAAAATTAAAAAAAAAAATTAAACCGCCTGCAAACAAAAATGCACTAAAAAGCTAGAAATAAAACCTTTATTTCTTAAAAAAATTGGAACCTACTAGGCATCTGATTTCGATTTCCTCGAAGTCGGCTCCAATGGTTTATATCTTTGTAAAAGATTTGAGTTATTAACAGTTGAAATCTAGATTTAATAGATAATATTAAAATCGAGGGTAATTTGCCATTGCAGTGGACTTCAAGGAAATCGAAATGGTTGGTTCCAATTTTTTTAAGAAATAAAGATTTTATTTCTGGCTTTTTAGTACATTTTTTTAAGGCGGTTTAATTTTTTTTAAAAAAACTTTTTATATTGGGCATATTTAAGAGAAGTACCCGAAAAGTTGTGTTTATTTTGATTGTTCACAAACCAATGAGCATATCTATATAATACCTGGTAGTATGGTCTTGTTATGAGATAAAAAAAATGGTCAGTTTAAATATTATTAAAATAATTTTGAAAATGGTTAAAAAGTAATATTAAAAAACGTGAATAATTGTAAGAAATTCTTAAAATTCTTTAAAAATCGATGAAAATGGTAAAAAAAACTGTCAAATATTATAAAAAAATGTAAAAATTTTGACAATTGTGAAAAATAGTTGGAAATCCTAAAAAAACGTTTAAAAACCACGGAATAGTATTGAATATCATAAAAAATGTTAAAAAAAAGTATTGAAAATAGTGAAAAAATAAGAAAATGTAAAATAATAAAAAAAGGGATAAAAACAAGTAGGTGGGTATCAAAAAAATGGCGGAATATTAAAAAAAAAACAAAAAAAAAAATAGATAATAATATAAAATGGACAAAAATTAAAAAAAGATAAAAATAAACAAAAATTGTAAATAAAAAAAATATATAAAAAATAAAAAAAAAATAATAAAAACGGGACAAAAGCGTAAAATTTACAAAATACTAGAAAAAAAATCGACAAGAACAGTAGTAAAATCGTGGAAATCAATCAAAAAAACAAGAAAAACCCGTAAAAAATCATTAATTGTTAGGTGGTACGAAGTTCGCCGGGTAAGCTAGTTAGTTAATATAAGGATAGTAAGTTTTTAATTTTTAATTAAATGAAACAATTTTGCACTCATCTGTGCTGTTTAAATACGTAGACTAAATTTTTCCATTGTGTAAATGTTTACATTTGAATCGTACGGGTTTAATTGAAATTTGTTTGCTTTCAGTAAAAAAGATATAGAAAACTGCCAACAGCGAGAGGAAAGAAGTCATTCTAAACACTATTCTAGTACATCTTTGTTCTTTTAAATTAAATTTAAAATTTTGTATTCAAAATCTTTTTCGCATTCTTATAATACTTTTAGAGTATCACACAATGCAACTTAAAGATTTTAATTAAAAACGAAGCCGGGCGTTTTTATCTTTTCCCATTTCAATTTCGACCGCCGTCGCCTCTCGTATACATTTATTTGCGTTTCTGTTTGTTTTTTCTGTCATTCACCTATTTTTGTGTTTATTTAAAAATATGTGTCAGTGTTTCGAATAAGGGAGATATGAAAGAGGCTTTGTTCTCCTTATTTCTCTTACAGAAAAGAAGTAGTCTTTATGTTTCTTTGGTAACTTCCGCAATAAAAAGCTCATATTGTAAGTCGGAAATGGCGCAATCACAATTGGTAGCCGCCGAGGAATTCCAATAGGAGGCGGTTACAGTTCTCTTCTTCCTTTTTCTTTTGTCAACCTTCGCTTTTAAGGAGCTGTTGACCGTTTAACTCCAAGAAATATATTCGCGTGATTGTGAAAAAATGACCCTAAATTTTAGAGAACGACCATCTCTTTTAAGCGACAAGCTGTTGAAGTTTCTCACGTTTTTAAATCACCATTTTGTTTAGTGTAGAATTTAGATAAGTTGTTTTGTTACTTTTAACACAATCTAATGGACATCTGCATTCGATTTGACATTGGATTTTTTTATATAAAACACCTTTATTTACAAATGGATGGTATAAAGTTTATATATATATATATATATATATATATATATATATATATATTATATATATATTATATATATATATATATATATATATATATATATATATATTATTATAAATTAAATCTAAATTGGATATTGGGTATGCAGCAAATAAATATGATAAGAGTACTCTTTTAAGATTCTTTATTCCAAGCTTTCGGCTAGTATTACAGCAATCATCAGGGAGCTACAATAATGTTATTTAATAGAGATATAATATAATATTACTGGTATTTTACTTACAACTTGTTGAGGTTATTAATTTAATGATGTTGTTGAATAAAAATTATTAAATGAAAACATTAAAATCACAGTTTTAAATTAATATAACTGTGAGAAGAGGTCTTTGGCTTTAGAGTGGGATAGTATCGGGTTAATTATGTTTTTATGTTTAACATCATTATTAGCATATTAACTTAACTGCAGAGCTTATTCTGTTGATTTTTGTGGTATTTTTTTAAATATCTTACACATTGATGACCAGAACTTAAACAAATTTCTATGGGACCATACAAACACTCTACCCTTTTGAATGCAAAAAAATCAAATCGGGTTATAAATACCAGAGATATTCGGTAACATACATAAAAAATATGGTCGAATTGAAAACCTCCTACTTTTTTGAAGTCGGTTAATAAAAGAAATGTTTATATAATACATAATACTATATTTCAAATTATTAAGAATTTAGTAGAATAATTTGTTGCAACTCGAGCATGTTATTATTATTGTTTTGAAGACATCTATGAATATGTTAATTGTAAAGAGACGAGAAGCATATATCTGTAATCTATATCGTTAATCTGAAAGGGTAATATACCCTTGACAATTAATTGACTATAAAGGACGATTATGATACATCTCAGTTAATTAAACTTAACAATCCAATTATCGCAACACACATCCAACTAGTTGTAGCTGATACATTTGCAAGTAATTATCTAACCGGCTTTGTTTGTTCTGTATTTTTTTTATTAATAAAAACATGTCTCAGACATCATTTAATTAACATAATAATATTGATAAAAGGATAATTAAAAAAGTTTTTAAAGCGACACCTATGAACTAGGGGACGAATCAGAATTTATACGCTATTTTAATATTTCATCCTCCATTTGAATACACATACAATTTTAGCTCGATTTGTCAATTTATTCTTTGTTTACATGCCATTTGAAGTTATTTTGCTACAACGGAAAAAACCAAATATCGTGCACTAATAAAATTCTTTGTTGTGGAAGGTTTGCCTGGATTCCAAAATTCTATGAGGATTTTTATCGGCCCACATATGCAAATTATGGAAATAAAAAACTTGGTCTCCCGTAATTATGGGACTGTTTCCCAAATGTACCTATATCACGCAACCTTTGGTGCAGTCTTCCAAACACATGAACTGAAATCTTTATCAGTTAATTCACCAAAACCTAAATAATATCTAGATAAAACATTGGTCAATCTTTATAAAAAAAGAGATAATTTAAATATAATAAAAAACAATAAACACTCCCCTTTCTCCGAAACCGTTAATTTGCGGACATATATGTTTATAAAATCTTTTTTGCATATTTTGTGCCATACTAGCACCCATTTCATTTTGTTAAGATCCTGTATACAAAATGATTAATAAAAGTTTATTTAACAAAATAACACTATTCAGTTACGTGTTTTTGCAACTGGCTGAAAATAAAACAATTGTTTAAAAAAGATATGATAACATATATACTGCATGCACAAACATTTCAATAAAAAGACACATAACCTTCATAGAAACAACGGCAATTCGTTCACTCTACACGACATGGATGTTGCACAGGCAACACAAAATGTAACTATCTATCTAGACAATCTCTATCGATAGATAAAGTTGATGAAACTCTCCAAGAAGCAGAATCTTGAAGAGCAGCGAGCGCTCGCTTGAAATGATAGCTGATTTGGCGCATAAAGAAAATATGTGCCATTTTGGATGTTCGAGAGGTATTAAGCCAGAGCCGTCGAGAAAGTGCTTATAAACTTCTCCGGATATATAGGAGAAAAGAGATTGCCGATAAGCCGTTCTCTCGTTTGGAGAGTCAGGAGTCCGCTGTCATTGCTCCAGACATATATAGTTCAGAAATTGTACTCGAGATCAAGTAGACGATCGTTCTCCAAAGCACACTAATGCAGTCTGGTTGAGACTTTAACGAACATGATTTCTAATGAATGTTGCACAAATGTTTTTTGAGATCTACGTTAGAGTTTAAATTTCCTCATTTATTTACTTACTAGCTTACCCGGCGTACTTCGTATCATCTAACAATTTTTAAGGGTTTTCCTTGTTTTTTTCGATAAATTTCATGATTTTATTACTGCGCTCGTCGACTTTTTTTTGTAGTAATTTGTAATTTTAACGCTTTTGTCGTTGTTTTTGGAACGAAGTTCCCTTTCGGGCGTTACGACCAGTTACGACTGAAGCTAGGAGCTAACCAAAAAAAAATTCATATCAAAATTTGTCACGACACGACACACGCATGTTGTCTCTCTCTCTCTCTCTCTCATAGATAGATATACCTATCTTTATTTAAATAGAAAACCCTAATATACATAAATAAATACTAATAAAAGTACAATTAAAAAGACACTAATTTAAATGAAAAGAAAATACTGTAGAAAAAATAAGTACCTAAGAATTATATTTCATCCTGTTTTTATAAATTAATAAATTCATAAACATTTTAAAAATAGTTCTTAACTTGACTCGTTAGGTACCTACGTCAAATTACCTTAACTTTCAGTTACTGTCAAAAATTTTAATATTAAAATTTTGTATTAAATTGTTAATTCCTGTTTTAAATTAAAATAATAAGTAAATCTAGGTACATGTATGTCATCTAAACCTCTGGCATTGTATGAATGGACACTCTTGTTAAAAGAAACGAACTGTTGAAAATATTCAAGTGATAATGAATTTACTTTTTTCTATTTTGCTTTGATAGTGTAGTGTCGCGGCTTTGTTAAGTTTATACGGGTTTTTTGTAGATAATAAATAATAAAATAATAACAATAATGTATCCTGACAGTGTTTCTGCACAAGTTCCGGATATTGCTGATAGACTTAGGTAAGTAGACCTTTTATACAGACACATTATGCTTATGTATGTATAAACGCTCTGTTGTGTTTACAAATTACAATTACAATTCCTTCACTAATTAATCGAAAGGAACTTCGTTCCATCCGGGTGTCCCTTGACACCTCTCACTTTTTTTTATTTTTAATCTTTTATTTACAATTTTAGTGATATTTATTTTTTCTGTTTTTTCAATTTTTATCCATTTTATATTTATATCTATTTCTTTTATTTTTTGATTTTTTCCAATTTTACTAGTTTTTTAGTCTTTTTTGTTTTCTTAATTTTTTTCTATTTTTCCACATATTTTTGATACCTACTTGTTTTTATAGTTTGCTCCATTTTTAAATTTTTTTGTACACTTTCGACAATTTTTACGATTTTCAATATTTTTTTTAGTTTTTAAAATATTTAATAACATTTTTATAGTTTTTGTTTTGGGATTTCTAGATATTTTTACAATTGGCAACAATTTTTTCACCACTTTTATCAATTTTTCTAGACTATCAGGAGTTTCTTACAATTTCTTACTATTTTCAAGTTTTTTAAGACTTTTGTATAACTTTCGACATGTTTAAAAAAAGGTCATTTTTAACAATTGTCTAATAAACTAATTGAATTGTGCAAAAACTACTAAACCGACCCGGCCCATCTTTAGCCCACTTTTTAGGTGACTAAAAACCCACATTTGGAGAAAAATTGAGGAAGTTTTAACAATAATTTTTAAATTTATAAAAAAGTGTAAATCTGGCCGTTTTTCAACTTTAATCTGTAATAACTTTTTTATTTTTTAACAAATTTTAATGCATTTCAAGACCACTAAATTGTCTGCTGACCATTCTTCTCTAAAGTTAGTACTTTTTTCAGAATATTGAGGGTAAGAACAAAAATACGTTTTTTGGTAATAAATGTTAAAATAAATCAATGACGCAATAGTTTTTTATGACTCATAAAAAAGAGACGACTTTTGTATTTACTTTATCTAGCATTTCCAACTATAAAAGAGCGCCCATTATTTTTTCGATTTTGAAAAGTTTATTTTTCTGGTCTATAACTTCTTAGTTGAAAATTTTGAAAAACATGTCATTGTTTATTGTTTTATGCTAACTACCAATAATATTGAAAAATTGTTTGTAAAATATATAGGTTTTTAAGTAGAAAATTAACTTTCAGACTGGCATAGTAAATAAAAGAAAATATGTTAACATTTTAATGAGCTTTATTCAAATTTGTCTCGAGGTTTAAGTAGAGAATTTGTTCTTAATTTTTGCTTATTTGGAAAATATTTTGCTTATTTTGCATAATTTTTGTGCTTATAAAAATGCTTATTTTGACTTTTTTGTAATGCTTATACATCATTCAAAGCTTATTTTTATTAAAGTAGGCCTTGTTAAGGTGATGAATTTCGCCCTGTATATTTATTCTTATTCTCAGTTGTAAATGCGCTGTTGTCACGTCCTCAATAAAATCATAGTGTTAGTGACAATAAATAAAATAATTGTGTTCTCCATTTCAGCGCCATCAAAAATCATTAAAATTTAGTACTTTCACAAAAAAAAAGGAAATCATCAATTTAAAAATATATATTTACATATAATGAATGCATTTACAAAATAATAGTAATTAAATAAAAGCAAACAATAAAAACATTTAGAAAAAAGTCTAGAACAAATTTTCTATATCTATATAACGGTATTATAAAATAAGTTTTAAAACAAACATTTAAATTGGAACGGCTATAAATGAGAAAAATACAAAATATTTCATTTTGTCGATAAGTATTACAGCAGCTATATATTGAAGAGTTTTTCGTGGAGCTTTCCAGGTAGTACGGCATTATCACATACCAATTGGTCAGCCATTTTGATAAGTCAAACAAAGACAAAAATTCCCATAAAATGTTATGCTTCGTTATATATCTAAGCGTTCAAATATTGGTAATCCATTTAAAATGTGTTTAATAGTTTCAGTGCAATTATTCAGCAGAAAAGCGGATACACTGATAGTAAAATAAACAAAGTAGAAAAGAAAATGAAACATACAAAATTTAAAAAAAAACATATAAACAACAAAAATTAAAGCTACAGATTTGGTTAAAACTATTGTTAATCTGTTCGGTATGTATTTTTAATCCACCTCCATTATTTCATTGGATATATCAGAGTCACTATCAAATCCAAAATCGGAATCGTCAGAATCTGATTCCTCCAATGAAATAATTAAAGGAGGAACATTGTCATGTGAGCAGTTTCCCATGCAAGTAGTCCAATCTGCCAAAATAAGATCGTCTGTATGTCTACAAAATTTTTTCCACATGTCTGGTGTACACTGTCTTAACGCTTGTGTCCAAGTTTTTTTAACCCTATCCCTGTCTGAATATAAAGATGCAATATTTTTGTTATAGTACGTCTTTGTAAAGCCCCATGCCAACTCTATTGGATTATATTGACAGTGGTATGGGGGTAGTCGAAGTACCTCATGTCCATGTTGCTTTAATATTTCATCTACTACATATGTCTTATCGTTACTTTTGTATGGTTGAATTATAGTGTATAATTGTTTTTTTGTCATTTTTTTGTCAAATGCGATTTTATTGCTGCTCAACCATCCCTGCATTATCTCTTTTTTTGCTGAAAATGTAGGTGGTTTGTTTAGTTGTACAGAATGATAAGGAGCATTATCCATTACCACTACACATTTGTCTGAAAAATTGGATAAAGCAGGAATGAGTTGATTAACAATCCAGTTTTTGAAAATGTCACCGTTCATAGTTTTGTGATAGTCAATGTCAGTATTTGAAGAGTCCAACAACGAGTCACATCCCTCTAAAAACCCAGTATTTGTTCCTGCGTGTAAAATTGTAAATCGCTTTCCTTTAGATTTCAAATGCAATGGATTGCTTTTTAAATCAGATTCATGTACCCAACGACGCGTTTGAGTGCCATTTTTGTATATCCACGTTTCGTCTAAGTACACAAATCTGATTGATTCATTGCGCTTTTTAAGTTCCATAAATTTCCGAAGGAAAGCGATTTTGGTGATTTTGATATGTCTTGTGTATAAAGTGGTACGTTCACCCCTAAAATCCAAGTTTTGTTTCACATCAGTCAAAAGTTTGTCTAAAGTAAAATATTCGTTTTTGGAATTGTACGTCCAAATCGGCCGCTGCAAGTTTTTTTTTTTAATGAAGTTATCAAATGTATCTGCTTTATCATTCTTCCTTTTATTCGCCGCTTCTTTGCCATTAGCTAAATCTTCTTTTAAGATGTTTCTTATAGATACAATACTAACCTAAAAAAACACGAAAGATTAAAAAAATAATAAAAATTTAATTTAATGGATCAATGAATAAACATTAATTCATCTATTAGCTATCAAATTACATTTTAATAACCAAACTTTATTAATTAAAGAAAATATTTTATTTTTAAAACATTTTTAATTATGTTATATAATCTGGGAACATTGTAAAATATTGAAAAGTAGTGAGCTTTTAGGTTATGTGTATTTAATAAATAATAAGTAATTTGAATGTAAAAACTGTAAAAGTGTATTTTTTCTAACAATTATCTTCATATACAACTAATAATGAAATTAAAAATGTTTGGAACTATTTGCTAATGAAAATAATGGCATAATCGTGTATAGAACACATATAGTACTTACATTAAAAACCTCAGAGATCTTTTGTAAATATTCGTCTTCTGAAATTCGCTGGTCTTTCTTAAACATGTAAGAGCATCTCTGAATGCATTTTTTTGTCTCTACACAAATTTTTTTTGGCATATTTAATTTCTTAAATACAATTGACAATTATATTTATGCTATTTGTTGTCAAGCTTGTCAATTTGTGACTTGCAATGACTTGGTAACTTTCAAATACCAACATGACAAAAACCAATACCAATATGAATAAATAAAAAGATGCCTGCTAAATATAAATAAACGTTAAATCGTTAATATAATCCGGTCTTTAATAATAGTCATGTAATTTATGTTATTCTGAAAGTTGAACTTGTTTATAAGTAAAAAATGACAATAAATCTTTTGCATATGTTTTTATTCTAGAATTAAACAAAAAAGTTGTTAGAGATCTGTATCAACGAGTATCATGGGAATACGGTTTTTAAGTAACTAAATAAAAAGTTTGTACTACTAATGATATATTAGCTTATGCTATATATTTATTAACCTTTGTTATATATTTCAAATTTGTCTAATATTAAAACCAATTAAGTATACGTAGAACCAATTGGCAGTGTACTTTCCACGAGATTATGTGTCCTGCAGAATGTTACAATAAACTTAGACAAGTTCTAACACATAACAACGATTGTTCTGCTCGATTCACAATACTAATTCAAACGGAATTAACAACATCCAGGTAGATATACATGTTGTTGGGCTTCGAATTATTATTGAACTAGAGCCAGAAATACAGAGAGGTAATTTTCTAAAGTACGACGGAAATCCATGTATTATAATTTACACATGGTGCAAGACTATGTATGGTTTCCCTAGAGCTTGATTTAACCACTGCACTGTTTAAAGTGAAAATAAATATGGAGACTATTTACATTGCAGTAGTATAAGCTAGATATATATCTGTATGTACCTATACCTTTAAAAACACAATTAGGAAAAAATTAAAGTAGCTTTTTTAAAAATATATAAAAGATTTAAAATTGTATTGGGTTGGATGAAAAGTTATGAAAGCGACACATATTAACTATTAGAGAAATTAAAATCTTCCATTTAAATGCACAAAAAAATCCATTTTGATTTGTCAGTTTATTCTTTGTTTATAAGCCATTTAAAGTTGGCATTTCAGAGTTTTTTTATCAATAAAAAAATCCGAATTTCGTGCACTGATAAAATTCTTTGTTTTGGAAGGTTTATCAGCAATGGAAATTTAAAGGTTTTAAAGAAATCTGCTCCTTTATTTCCAGCTGTGCATCGACGGTTTTAGAGTTTAAATGTAGATGTAGAAGTGTTAAATGGGGCTGCACTGGTTCGGGGCCAAAATCTAACATTCATACATGCAAATCTCCATAAGAAAATCTAAGGTCTATTCTGCTCATTATTGTCTCTTTAAGCCACGTGACTAGATACTAGATACTTTATTTTGAATAAATGATAACTTAAAGAAAATTATGATGGTTTATAGAGAAAAAAAAAATGTTGTGTAATAAAAACATGCGTCTACCACGTAAAATGAAACAAACTATTCATGACTAAAATTTCATATCAAAATATTTTGAAATTTTTGAGAAAAACGCAATACAGATTTAAAATATTCTATTCGCTATATAATATAAATGTAGGTAGTCTAATTTAATTGTCTTATATCTTTATCCAGTAATTAGGATTACCCGTTGGATACTGTAACTTAAATAATTAATTAGGAAATATTGATTTTACCTTTAATTTTTGAGTATAACTCCATGCACCCTTATAGTGTTCAATGCTGGACATCGAGAACGGATCGATTTGATCGTTCCTTAATCCCCAGGGTCTCCAGATTGTGGAACTCCTTACCTTTCCACGTCTTCCCCACTCGTCCTTTGCAGGCCTTTAAATCTCCAATTAATAAATTATCTCTTCTGTCCCAATAGATGTTCTCGTTACATTTGTATTTAGGTCTATACCTACGAAGACATCCTTAATAAAAAAAATTACAGTATTAATAAAAATTTTACCTTTAACATGACATATTTTATTTCAAATTATTATATATGGTAGTACCTACCATAGATCCTGAATGGTTAATCATTAACTAACGGTTGGTCTGCGAAAATCAAAATAGTATTATCTCTAAATAACGCACTGAAAAAACACATTCAATTAAGAAGTGAAGCAGATAATGTGTTTCCGATACGATTAAAGAGAGATCGAATAAAAGTCACCGACCACAATATAATACTTTTAGCAGTCGACGACGATGTGAGGGTGAGCACACTCTATATATTACGTTTCATTGACCCAAATCTGAAGTTGCATGGCACGTGAAAACAGTTTTTAAGGAAATAGGCTTTGTTTTAGGAGATACCGAACAAAATAAAAAGAAAAGATTTATTACAATGAAATATTGTGGGGATGGTTTGTTTTCAGGTGATAACTCGAATGCTATAATATATATATATATAAATAAAGATAGCGAAGAGCATAGTGGAGAGGTGAATGCATATCAATGCATAACATTAATCTTTTACTAAGAAAATCTGTACCAGATTAACTTTAAGACTGTGAGAACCTCCTTCTCTGAAAAAGAGCTTAACGTTATTTAAATAATCTACACAATTAGGTAATCTTTATGTTCATATGGATCGTAGCTATTCGAAAAACCATTAAACACCATTCAGTATCATCTTATCACTGATACATTCAGAACCACTTCTTTTAGCATTTAAAAAAGTCTAAAATGCGATTTGACCACACTTAATAGTTCTATTCTCTCTCGTATTGGGCGAGTACTGGCTTACACCAGCCGATGTCACGGAGATTCCCCTCGGGAGCCTCATCACCTATTTTAAATCACTGGGCCTGGTGACAGCCTGAGGTGAGGATATTACTACATACGAGAGGATGCACAATGGGTCATATGTGGCCTCAGTGCTGGCTGAGCACTAGCTCACCCCTCCCAAATTTCCAAAACCGGAGATAGTTCTAACATACTGATCCTATTTAAAAATATATATACAACTTACTTATAATACCACTTTATAAAGTTTTTTTAAAATTCCATATATATAGTTTTCAAAGACTTTAAAACAGAAAGTTAAAAAGTAGATATAAATTTTTTATATCTTTTAAGAAAATTCGAAAAGAGTTAGTTCATTCAGGCTATCCTTGTAACTTTTCGGTAATTACAGACAACAAAAATGTTTTTTTGCTGCTTTGAGCTTTTCTAGCCCATAAAATAGTTTTTTGTTGTTTCAATCGTCTTGAGGTTAAAAAAATGAAATTTTTAAAAATCTATAAAGTATTAAACCGTTCGGTGACTTTGATGTTTGGTTTGAGACAGCAATCGAAGCAGTTTTTGTATTTGACGGAACAATTTTGTCATCTAAGCATTGACAATCTTTGTTATTTGACATTTGACGTTTAAGTTTTGACAATTTATAGAAAAAAAAGTGATAATAATGACGTTTGAAATTACAAATATGACAATTACAAGTTTGACAATTTTTGGTATTTTAGGTTTTAATTTTTTTTAATTGGGACTTTTGGCGTTCATTTTTTTAGAATTTTGATATTTGGTGAAACAATTTTGACTAGCATGACATGTTACTTTTAAATTTTGAAAATTTTAACATTTGACGGATAAATTTTGTCGTTAAGTTTATAACAAAGTTTGACATTAGGTACATTCTGACATTTGACGTACAAATTTTAACAATATTGGCATTTACGAAACAATTGTAATAATTACCTAAGTAGTTATAATTGATTCAAATAGAAGTGTCATCAAGTAGTCTCTGGAAAATTCAAATTTGTAGTGGCAGTACCCACGTTTAGTGAAATTTGAATTGCAATATTAGCCAGCTTGTGATCAGATTGCTACGTATGCTCAATATAACTATAAACATTTTGACACATCGCGATGACATATAATTCCCTAACTAAAGTTCTGTTTCCATTGAATCTAGTAATAAAGTTAAAGATGATCTCACACGTACCCAGCCCACTTGATGACACTTCTATTTGAATCAACTATATTTTCTCCTTACATTTTCTTTTTTGTAAATTTTTTAAATATTGACATTTGACATTACAATTTTGACAAATTTTGTATTCTTTAATCAAATTTTTACATTTTATATTAAAGTTAGACAATTTTTCACATTCAAATTTTAATAGAATTAATACTTGAGTTTAAGTGTCGATTTTAACATTTGACAGAGTAATTTTGGTATTAAAAATAGTTTACATTTGACGCTACTATGATGATAATTTTGACACTGCAACTATGACAATTTTCACATCTTATATATCAATTTTTTACATTTGACGTTATAAATATGATAATTTTGACAGTTGACATACTTAAATGCCACTTTTTGACATTCACCGTTTAAAATTTTATATTTGATAAGATAATTTAATCATATTAAATTTGACAAGTTCGTTTTTTTTCACATTTAAATTATAATAGATTTGCCGTTTAATTGTAACTTTTTATATTTGACATTACAATTTTGACATTTGACAATATAATTTTGGTAAAAATAATATTTGCCTTTACAAATAAGGTAATTTTGACATTAAAAGATTTAATTTTGACGCTTAACATTTTAAATTATAGTTTTTAATATTTAACGTTTTAATTTTGACATTTGATGCTACTACAATGATAATTTTGACATTTGACGTTATAACTATGACAATCACAATCGTATATATCATTTTTTGACATTTGACGTTATAAATATACTTAATATTTGACATATTTAAATGCCACATTTTAATACTTGACGCTACAAATATTATAATTTTATTATTTTTTGTTACAATTTTGATAAATCTCATATTCGATAAAACAATTCTGATCATATTTAATTTTGTCAATTTGGCAATATTTCACACTTAAATTTTAATAGAATTGATAATTAATGTTTAAATGTCAATTATTACATTCTTCATTACAATTTTGACATTTCACAGAATAATTTTGTCAATAATAATATTTGACACTACAAATAACGCAGATTTGACCTTTGATATTTGATATTTAATAATTGTCACTTTTTACATTTGACAGAACAATTTTGGTTATAATAATATTTGAGACTACAAATAATATAATCTTAACATTTAAAGATTTAATTTTGATGCCTGACATTTTAAATGTCAATTTTTAATAATTTTTTCGTTTTTAATTTTTACATTTGACGCTACTATGATAATAATTTTAACACTTGAGGCTCTAACTATGACAATTTTCACATGTTATAAATCAATTTTTAACATTTGTCGTTGTAAATATAATAATTTCGACATTTGACGCTCCAAATATTATAATTTTGACATTTAACGCCACCGTTTTGACAAAATTAATATTTGACGTTTAAATTTTAACATTTGATAAAACAATTTTAATCATAATATATTGATTTTGACAAGTTTGGCAATTTTTTACATTTAAGTTTTAATAGAATTATTATTTGATATTTAATTGTCAATTTTTACATTTTTCATTACAATTTTGACATTTGACAATTTTGGCAATAATATTTGACTACAATTAAAGCAGTTTTGCCTTTTAAATATTTAATTTTGACATTTGATATTTTAAATGACAATTTTACGTTTTAATTTTATATTTGACACTGCTATGATGATACTTTTGCCACTTGACGGTTGACATTTTCACATCTTATATGCTAATTTCTTACATTAAACACAACAGTTTTAATATTTGCTGTTATAAATATAAAAATTTTGATATGGCATACTAAAATGCCACTTTTTGACATTTGACGTTACAAATTTGATAATTTATAGATTTTTTAAAGTGTTATGCACGTTTTCACAGTTGCTGTAAATTTTGTCCGTAGTTAAAATATAAAAGAACATCCAAAAAAAAAATGAATAAAAAATAGAATTAAAAAATGCTTTGTCAATTTAGAAGGATACAATTCAGAATTCATTTGTCAACCCTACGAACTGAACAGTTTACAAACTTTCCGAGTATATCTGAAAATTTGAAGATTTATAGATAATCTATTTCGTTTTTCCAAGCCATCGACTTGTTTTCATCGGCTACGATTGAAACCTATCAAGATATATACGACGACATGAAATTAGTCGAAATGCTGCAGAAAGCCGATAGAGAAAACGGCAACGGAAAAAGATAATATCAAATTATAGTTATTCGGTGAAGCGTATAATCGATATATCCAACTGTTCTTTCATGCTCTTGTCGAATACCGGCTTAGAGTCTCCTTAGTTCTACTGCTAGGCTAGCAAACACTTATGTTACAAAGCATCACAATTTATCTGGAAGATTATAGTCGTACAATATTGAAAAATGAATCTATTTTGAGTTACTTTTTGCTATAAAAAAAATACTAATGGAAATTACAACTTAAGTCCTATTAACCGATATTTTATAAAAATTCATTTCCTGTATAGCTTAAATAATGAATAATGAAAAACTAACTTACTGTAACAAAAATTCAATCATAGAAAATAAAGATGTTTTTTTTAATAATTCTGGTAAGATCAACTTGAGAAGTTTTGTTAGATCTCTCATTCAATAAAAAATGTTTTTCTACGATCACTATAAAAAGAATGCAAATAGACACGGCTTACTTTAATGCAAAGTTAGTAATTCCGTACCTGTGCGGAAAAGTGTGCGGAATTTTCTGTACCACATTCTGCACATGCGCAGGGAACAATAAAGAAGTGATATACCTATTAGATCTCCCACACATCTGTCGTAAGAGGCTATGCATTGGCTGACAGTTCGTGATTCGTGATATAATATTTTGACGTTAGCTATATATAAAAAGTTTAAATTATTTTCATAAAAAATTAATACACAATAATTGTCTAATAAACTTTAAATTTAAATATTGGATAACTCGATATATCATTATATAATAGTTTTAAGGTATAATTCGACATGGATGTAATTGATCATAAATCAGATTCAGAAGTTGAATATATGAAAAATACATCTCCAGAAATTTTGGAAATTGCTTTGATTGCAACTAAAAAAATATCTGCAACAACTTCTCTTATAGTGTCAATCACACTTCCTAAAAAAGTTGAGGTCACATTTTTCTTTTCAACTTCTCTTTTAATGTTGCTTCAAATCAACTCGATCGGGTTAAATACACAATAATCCATTTTACTTAGTCATACTATCGACAACATAACTTGATTTAACATTTAAATCCTTTTTTAAAGATGCTGAAGAATAAGCTACCCCTACGCTATCTAGGTAGGAAGAAATAACATTTTTTTGAGATTTAGCTTTCGGATTTTCTGCAGTCTGTCATCACTAGGACTGAATTTTGATTTAAATTTGGTAACAGTTGCTCTTCAAACCATTTTTCGAATAATGTAGAAGTCATGTCTTCATGATAATCTGCTGAAAAACTTAAAATATTTTTGGCTGAAAGAAGCAAAGAATTTGGCACAAAACCATTCTCATTTACGGCATGTAAAATGATCACCTGTTTTCCTCTGTTTGGTGGAGCTTTTACTGGGCATTTAAATAATTGGACGCTCCATCATTTCTTCAAAATGTCGTGAGTGTCGTACTAAGTTTCATCAAGATAGACAACTTTCCTTCCTAGCGTGCCTTATCGATTGCGTTTACACATTTCGGGCCGTAATGATTCTTTGCGATTTCATTATCGATTGTCTTTTATTTAAGGTTAGGTATCTAAATGCTAACGAGTACAAAACTTTTGTCAAGGTATTGGTTGATTTATATGGGTAACTGCTATAACTTCTTGTTAAATTATTTGAAAAGACAGCACAACATTTCTAAAATAAAATTAATAAATTTTTCTACGAATATTTTCCATCATACCATGATTTAGTTTGGTAAGAGATCCTTGTGTTCCCTTTTGTCGTGGATAACACTCTTCCCTAGATACCTCCTTCTTTATCAATGGCTAAAAATTTTTTGTTAATACAGTGTGACCCATTTCGAATGGAAACACCCCTGTAGAATTCTTATTTATTAACCGATTGGAATAATTTTTTTTCCTATTTTTAAGTTAAAAAAAGTTTTACTCGAAGACGTAATTTGACATCTTTAATTTCGTTTTCAAGGCCTACTATGCCACTTTTTTGTTGTCAAAAATAAAGAATTTTGATTAGCGATTTTTTTTTATTAAAAAATGATGACACCACTGGATTTAGAGTGGCTTTAAATAGCTCTGATTAAAATTTCATAAATAAATATTCATAAATAAAAAAGTTATGACAACCTAAAATTTGAAAACTCGTCAACCTAAGAGTTACAAAATAACACACTGTATCAACATTTAGCCACACAAATTGTGATTTTATTTATTAATTTAAACAATAAACCACTTTTTCACAAACTAAGTATCTTAGTCTTATAATTGTTTTTGTTTATTATGTCACTAAAAATATTCGCAAGCGCTACGACAAATGTGTTCAACTAAATGCTGGATTGGTAGAGGCGACCAGGATCTAAAATAAACAAAAACAAAAACAATTATAAGACTAAGATACTTAGTTTGTAAAAAAGTGGTTTATTGTTTAAATTAATAAAAAGAATCACAATTTGTGTGGCTAAATGTTGATACAGTGTGTTATTTAGTAACTCTTAGGTTGACGAGTTTTCAAATTTTAGGTTGTCATAACTTTTTTATTTATGAATATTTATACATGAAATTTTAATCAGAGCTATTTAAAGCCACTCTTAATCCAGTAGTGTCGTCATTTTTTAATTAAAAAAATCGCTAATAAAAATTCTTCATTTTTGACAATAAAAATGTGGCATAGTAGGCCTTGAAAACGAAATTAAAGATGTCAAATTAGGTCTTCGAGAAAAACTTTTTTTAACTTAAAAATAGAAAAAAAAAATTATTCCAATCGGTTAATAAATAAGAATTCTACAGGGGTGTTTCCATTCGAAATGGGTCACACTGTATGTAGATCGATAAGATCATAACTCGAGCCATACCATCAATTGTTTATACATATTTCGAAAAATCATTTGAGCAGACGGTGACTTCCACATTTTGCTAACTTTACTTTTACAACTTATTTGCATTGTTAAAAATTTACTAGATAGTTCATTGTATATTACATTTATTTTTTTTATATCTGTACACATGTTAATTTTTTTTTCTGCGACGAGAAAAAAGTTTGACATTTTGTCTCTGTTAACGGGGCACAAAACGTCACTTTTTATGAAATTATTACTTTTTTACCATGGGAAAAAAGTGAGTACTTTTTTCCCGGATATATACACATAAATTACAGAATCAAATTGACAGATAGTTGATTGATAACGCAGGTCTAATTGTCACTATAAGGACAAAAGCCTACTAGTTTTAAAATTCAAATTTTGCATCAGTAATTTTCTGATTTTATTTAAAATATTAAATCGTCGTCACAGAAAAAAATAGTGTATTATACACGGGAAAAATATTAGATTTTAGCTCTAGGTTTTTTGTCTCCCTTCGCTTCGCGTCGGGAGACAACACAACATCGAGCTAAAATCTAATACTTTTTTCCCTTGTATAATACATAACTATTTTCTTAATCATTTAATCTTTTAAAATTTTTATTATTAAGTGGAGTTAGTATTTGTATTTGTAAATTTTTTTTTTTTTGCTGAAATAACTTGTAATGATAGAATTTTGCTAATGCACATTTTCGACTAGGGTTCTTTGGCCTGGTGCATCAATTCTTTGGCCTGGCGCAGTAGTATTCTTTGGCCTAACGCAGTAGTATTCTTTGGCCTGCTGCATCAATTCTTTGGCCTGGCGCCAGTAGTATTCTTTGGCCTGGCGCAGCAGTATTCTTTGGCCTGGTGCGTCATTTCTTTGGCCTGGTGCATCATTTCTTTTGGTTTGGTACATCTTTCTTTGGCCTGGCGCAGTAACATCTTTTGGATCGGCGCAGTCCTTTTTTCCTGCTAGTATAACGTTGCTACTCCAGAAAGCCACTCACTGAGGAGCATCGGTGCTAGTGAAGCGCTCATAAACAGATAAGCCAAATTTAAAATTTAAGTTATAGTTCTTTCTTTACAAATGTACTGATTTTTTTCCTGTTATGTAGCGGCTATTTTTTGTAATTATATATAATAATTTGTGCTGGGTGATAAGGTGATCACTCTTAATTTGCCTATATTTTGTGCGGCATTATTTTTTTCATATATTAACGTACCTATTTTGAGATTATTTGTGTAATTTATTTTGTAAATTTAAAGAGTAATAGATCTATTTTGGTGTCTTACTCAGCAAACCGCCTTACTCACCTCTGCTGGTTTAATTTCATTATTTTGTTTAAGATTCTTACTTTAGTTATCTCCAGTGAGATAGGTGGATCAGGTGCCTGGACCAACAGGGGTTTCTGATTTGTATTGTCAAAATCGGTGGCGCGACTCACTTGTTCTTGTTACTTACCCTCTACGGCTGAGCTGAGCATAAATTGCTCGTAGAGAAGACCACTTACCGATCTCAACTGGAGTTGGAAATTAAATTTATTTTTCTTGTACATTTCTAAATTAATTTTATACAAGAACGTGGCAAAGTTTGTTTACGTTAACTATCGTATAAATGGAAAATTTATTGTTAAACTGTCAACTAAACGTCATTTATGAAGTTTTTTACGTTAACTGTTAGATAAATTTCCAATTTAGTGGTAATCTGTTAATTAAATGTAATTTTTGAAGGTATGATCAATTCACACAACGGTTTAATAAACGTTCTCAAAGTATTGCTGTAGTTTTAAATTTAGAAATATGTATAATTTATTGTCCTAACGGGACCTTCCAGGACAGTTAACAACAATAATAACCATGAACATATTTTTGAGCGAATCTTAGAAAATCCGAAGGCCAGCCAGTCAAGGACAGTGTTGTATCTTGGCTTAAAAAGAATTTCCTTGCAAAGATCCCTGAAGAAGTTTGCTACATTTTCGTATGTAATTCAAGTACATCAACAATTACATTCTAGTGATTATCACAGCAGAGTGAAATATTGTACCAGAATTCTTCCGTTACTGCATAAAAACCCTGAATTTTTGCAAAAATTTATGGTTTTTAAACGAAGCAAACTTTTATTCGTTGGGCTATGTAAATCGTCGCACAGATCAATTTGTTGGTATTGCCAGACCAGATGAGTTTCTTTACACGGTGCAGAATTAAGTGTCTGGTGTGCAGGTTTGCTTTACGGAATCATGGGTCCTGACTTTATCTAAGAAAACACTTAATCAACTAAGATACATACAAATTTTAACACGTTTAATCCCTTATATGCGTTAAATCCGTCGTGCACGTAAGTTAGTATTTTTCAGCAGGACGGGCAATTTTCCATACTGCTATCGTAATCCGTCAATTTTTTTAGGAGCATTTTCCAAGCAGATTCATTTTACGGTTTACTGACTTACCTTATCCTTAACATTCGCCAGACCATACATTTCCAAACAGATATATTTGTGGCATGGTTTTTAAACGGGCACCACAAACCATTCGCGGATCTAAGAAAACTAAAAAAAAAAAAACAGTGCGGTAGTCATTGGGACTCATTATGTGCTTGAAACATGGACCCACTATACTATAAATCCAAACTTCCGTTTTCATTTTTTAGGTTAAAATGTACAGTCGAAAAAAAATTCACATCGTATAATAAAATATCACATATCGATTAAAATCTAAAAAGTGCATTTGTATTAACTAAAAAATGTATAAAGTATAAGGTTAATAAGTGCCACTAAAGTGTGCAGTATTAAATATTTTGACTAGCTTATATGTTAGCAACAGGGTGAGAATGCCTCTTTAATGAAGAAAGATCGAAAAAAGAGAATAATATAAAAACTATTATTATTATTTTTAATGTTATTAAGTTAAATACTAAACTTAATATGTATGCTTACCTGACAGAATAATAAAATAATTTGTCAAACGGGCACCACAAACCATTCGCGGATCTAAGAAAACTAAAAAAAACAGTGCGGTAGTCATTGGGACTCATTATGTGCTTGAAACATGGACCTACTATACTATAAATCCAAACTCATTGTGCTTAAAACATGGACCTACTATACTATAAATCCAAACTTCCGTTTTCATTTTATAGGTTAAAATGTACAGTCGAAAAAAAATTCACATCGTATAATAAAATATCACATATCGATTAAAATCTAAAAAGTGCATTTGTATTAACTAAAAAATGTATAAAGTATAAGGTTAATGAGTGCCACCAAAGTGTGCAGTATTAAATATTTTGACTAGCTTATATGTTAGCAACAGGGTGAGAATGCCTCTTTAATGAAGAAAGATCGAAAAAAGAAAATAATATAAAAACTATTATCATTATTTTTAATGTTATTAATTTAAATACTAAACTTAATATGTATGCTTACCTGACAGAATAATAAAATAATCTGTCAAATACATGTGATAGGTCACTATGATACAAAAACATTAGCTCAGACTGTTTTTTGTATTTCTATCTCTTTTCAATATACTAAATGTTTAAACGGTATTCAAAATACTTATAGTGATGACTAACAACATGTGCTAAATATTGTATCTTTGGTTTTACCGACCAATATACCTATATGTGTTTTTGTCTCTCTCTTACTGACACCATTATATATGTAATGTAATTTAATGATTTTTCCGATTTAATCTAATACAAATTTCCAACGCCGGGTCCGCGAATAGAAGTATAACTTCATAAATATTGAGAATTATCAAATATATGAACATGCGAACAAAATATAGGTACAAAACAATTTTATAAATAGTGTGTGTATTTAATTGTTTTTTAATTTCTTAATTGTTTAAACTTCTATCTAATCGTTATAGTAATCAAAAGTTAAAGGTTTAATGCTCATATATATACAAAATTTATCAACTGTAATGCCTATGAACAAAGACTTAATTTAAAAGGGCTTTTACATAAACTATATTTCATACTTAAGGTCTTTGATGTATTATAAAAATTGTCATAAAAAGTTAGTTATTCGAAGTTCATTTGTTTAAGTAGGTCAGCACTCAGACTATAAACCAGTCCGCCCTAAAACGCATGAAGTGTCTGCCTATGTCAGCTTTTATTTCGGTTTTTTTATACCTTGGCGGAGTGATCCGTCTTTTCTCTGGAGGATACGGTGCCCTCTAGGGAAAACATTTACTTCTATCCGTAAACCGACAAAAAATATTACAAGGAAAATTCATTCGAACCTCTTAACAAACAATTTTCGTGAGTTTTTGTGTTAAAAGATATAGATACACACCTTTTGTATGATACGTGGTTTGAGAATAAACACATACCTAATATAATCAATTATTAAAATTCTTAAGAAAACAATTTTGTAAACAACAAATTTATAAATGTCTACCAGCCTAATACGAGTAAAATCTACTTAATTTTATATATAGGATGTTGTTATGATTTTGGTAAGAGGTCTAATATAATTCATAAACGTTTATTTTCATTTGGGGCCATCGATGTGATTTTTTATTATAGGAAGACCAGAAAATAATTTCGTTTCTGCATCTTACTATACCTCGAGGCCCAATTGTCTTTCAGTGACGTCATTGTGATGTAAATGTAAGTGGTACCTGGTACCAATGCGAGGTTCGAATGAATGATAGTCGCCATGTTTAACCTAATTAGCCTTACTATCTTTGTCTTATTAACGCGCAATGGAAAGATAATTTTAAGAAAAATGTCAAGCGGCACTAGCGCACTTAATAATGTTGTCCAGTGTTGACATTTTTCTTAAAAGTTTCTCTTTCTATTCTGCGTTAATAAGACAAAGATAGTAAGTCTTTCTAAGTTAAACATGACAACTAGTATTCATTTAAACGTCGCATTGGATCCACTTGCATTTACGTCACTGACAGACAATAGGGACTCGAGGTATAATATTATAAATGTGAGTGTATTTGTGTGTTAGTTTGTTTCTAAATCACGTCAAAGATATCGGGATAAAATTTGGAACAGGGGTAGATTATGGACTGGTATAACACATAGGCTAATTTTTACCCCACTGGAACAGGATAAACGGGATATATTAACCTTAGTTTTATTATAAGCAAATCATTACATTTGCTACTCAATCACACCAAAACGGCTAAACGATGTCGGATAAAATTCGAAATAAGGATAGATGGTAGTCAAGAATAGCACATAAGCTACTTTTCATCCCACGGGAACAAGAATAACGGGATATATTCGTATAGTTTTATGTTATCAAACTATCACAATTTATTACCAAAATCACGCCAAACAGATCGAAATGAAATTGTTAATAGGGATTGATGATGGTCTAACTAAAATAACACATAAGCGGGATATAATATAGTTTAATGTTATGAAATCATCACAATTTACTACTAAATAACGTCGAAATGGCTGAACGGATCGAAATATATTTTGGAAAGAGGTAGACTATGGTGTAAAATAACTTTTTCTCCAAAGTGAATAGGATAAACGGTACCTGCCTAATTTCCTTAAACTAAGTAAATAATAATTAACGGGGATTACTAAAAACTGTTGAAATGGTAAAAAAATGTCAAAAATTGTACAGAAATGTTAAAAAATTGTTAAAAAATATACCAATTTTTTGATAATCTTAAAAGATTGTTGAAAATGGTTAAAACAGTGTCAAAAGTCATACGGGAATTTTAAAAACCGTAAGAAATGGTAGAAAATTGTGAAAAATCGTGAGAAATTATTGAAAATGTAAAAAACAATTAAAAAGTGAGTAATTTATAAAAACAAGTAGGTATCACAAAAACTCGGAAAAAACGAAACAACAGAAAAAGATAATAAGTTAGCAAAATTGAAGAAAATTGTAAAACCAAAAAAAAAAATTAAAAAGCAGATAAAAATCTTAAATGGATAAAAACTAAAAAAACTAGCAAAACTGGAATAAATAAAAAAATCTGAAAAAAAAAGAGATAGACAAAAATGTAAAATAGATAAAAATTTAAGAAAAAAGAAAAAAAACGAACAATACCTATCACAAAAATTTTAAATAAAAAAATGTAAAAAGCGCAAAAATAACTAAAAATGGGACAATAAGGTAAAAATTACAAATCATTGAAATCAATCGAAAAAACAAGAAAAACAGGTAAAAATTGGAAAAAACGGAAAATAAAAACAAAACATCAATTGTTAGGCGATACGAAGTTCGCCGGGTAAACTAGTGTATATCAATATTGTTAACTTGTTATATTAGATTTCAAATGATTTATAAAACTGGTAAATAATAAAATTCTGAATTTTGCTTCAAAATTTATGAGCCAAATAGTATTATATCAAGCATTAAATGCAGGTTAACCAAAAAAACTTCAACATGTTTATTAAGTGAAATTTGCACAGTAGATGGTAAAAAGTTGTGGCTAATAAAGACTATTACATAAATAAATACAAGTAATGGTTTGTTAACATGTTAAAGCAATAATATTTTCTGGGTTTCTTGCTATAATAATTTAATCAACGCCTCTGTAAAATTTTTAAAATTTAGAAATCTATCTACATAAAAGGAGATGTTC
Organism: Altica lythri; assembly: GCA_964028335.1. NCBI lineage: Eukaryota > Metazoa > Arthropoda > Insecta > Coleoptera > Chrysomelidae > Altica > Altica lythri. The sequence goes on along the minus strand of OZ034803.1, from coordinate 56,126,123 downwards.
ACACTGAGTAAGGTGTATAGAGGCAAGCACAGCTCTAACCGCTGATGGTAGAAACGTGAAACTTGGAAATTTTTATTTTTATACAGTGAAAAATTTTTAACCCTGAAAGTATTAAATGAGGGTTGTAAGTTTATATGGAAAAATCTGTAAATCGGGACCGATTTTTATAAAATTTGAAATTCAGACTTTTTAAAATATTTCATTGAACATGTGTTTCATGTTGTAATAGAAGTTACCCCCTAAGAGTGCAAATAAGGGGTTAAAACTTTGTTTGGATAATATTTAAAAATTATTCCATTTTTCATGAAACTTATTATGCCGACTCCTACTAAATATCGTAAAAAAATTTGTTGATAATCTTGAAATAACGTCGAAAATCATGAATAGTTGTTGAAAAAATTGCTAAAAATAAAGAAAAAAAAATTTAAATCTTGATATAATGTTATAAATCATGTTGAAATCTTAAAAAAAATTGCAAATCGGAAAAAGTTTATAAAAAATTGTTAAAATGCTAAAAAAATGACAAAAATTGTACAGAAAAACATAAAAAATTCTTAAAAATTATACTAAAACACTCATGGGGACTTTAACACAATTTATTCACAAAATTTTTAAGATACACAGAACTCTGCTAAATAACGTTTAAACTGATTAAAAATACAATAAACTATTCTAAATATTTGATCTCCCCTTAACTGCCCATACATCTCCTTATATAGAACAAATAAACATTCTAGAATTGACGAGAAACATGATCGAACCTTATCAGTACCTACACACTAGAAAGAGTAAGAATATTCTAGAACAAATCTAAAAACAGTCTTTCAAGTAAAGGTCTTTTTTTTAATCGGTTATCCCGTTACAATACGAAATTTTTGATAATCTCAAAAAAATGTTGAAAATAGTTAAAAGAATATCGAAAGTCATACACAAATATTAAAAAACGTAAGAAATGGTAGAAAATTGTTAAAAATCGTGAAAAATTATTAAAAATGTAAAAAAAAATAAAAAGTGAGTAAATTATAAAAACAAGTAGGTATCAAAAAAATGGGAAAAAATTGAAACAACAAAAAAAATGAAAAGCGAGCAAAATTGAAAATAATCGGAAAACCAAAAAAATTATAAAAATAGATAAACGTCTTAAATGGATAAAAACTGAAAAAAATAAAAAAAAATTAACAAAAATTATAAATCAAAGAAAAATGTTAAAAATCGAAAAAAAAAACAATTAAAAAAGTAAAAATGTGTAAAAAATTACAAACTGCAACGAAAAAGAAATTAACAAAAACAGTAATAAAATCATGGAGACCAATCGAAAAACAAAAAAAAAATGATAAAAATTGGAAGAACCGAAAAATAAAAAAAAGATCATACATAAAAGTCTTAAATGAATAAAAACTGAAAAAAACAAAAGAAACGAACAAAAATTATAAATAAAAAAAAAATGTTAAAAATCGAAAAAAAAAACAACTTAAAAAGAAAAAATGTGTAAAAAATTACAAACTGCAACGAAAAAGAAATCGACAAAAACAGTAATAAAATTATGGAGACCAATCGAAAAACAAAAAAAAAACGATAAAAATTGGAAAAACCAAAAAATTAAAAAAAAATCATTAACTGTTAGACGATACGAAGTTCGCTGAGTTAGGTAGTTAAGCATATAAAAATTAATAAATCGAAAAAGACAGATTATATTAAATTCGAACCTAAAGTCTACCGGTACCTAACCGTTATTGCTTTTAACCATTTCGTCGTTTTTAATCATATTTTAAATCAATTGATGTGGCATAAGAACAGTGTATCAATTTTTCTCATACCTATATATGACGATAATTAGAGAGAAATTATTTAACGAATCGACTATAGAAACATCAAACTCTACGTTTTTTTGTGCCCTGTCCTGTTTTATAAACTTTCTATTTCAAGTGTAGTATGTAGTATATCCAATGGAAGATTTAAGCAGACTAATAAAAAATGGACCTCGAAAGTTAACACCAATATTAATAAAGGGTAAAGAAGATATTACCCAAAAAATAAACTTATCATCAAAATTTTTTAAAAAATAACAGCATTGTATTACAGATCGAACCACTAGAAATGAAGCAGATGCCCTGAATAAAACTGTGTTCAACTCATAACATTTAAGATATTTTAATAGAAAATATCTACATATTGTGTACCCAAGTCACTTTTTTTAAAAATAAAAAAAAATTGTTGTGTAGAAAATGCAAATCCGTATACAATGTATATTTTTGGTTACTATAAAAAACGATTTGAATACATATAACACTGACATTTAGATTCTAACACATTTTTTTATTTTTATATGCGGGTGCGGTTACGCCAACACAAAGCCAAAGTTGGAGAAATGTCAAAATTCACACTGGTAGCGCTCACCAGGGAGTTGCTGTTTTAATTGAGATTATTATCTTTAGATGTGTCATAATCATAAAACATATAACGTAAAGCTTCCGGCTGCTAATTATCAAAATGTATATACATATTTGTGGGATTAGAAACGTAGGTGTATCATTTCTAAAACAAAGTAAGCAGTTTTCTATTTACTTTCAATGTAGACAGACATAAGTATATATTTGTAGGGAGGTGCTAATGTGTCAAGTTTTACATTATTGAAAAAAAAATCTATTAAAAGTTACTTTTTACGCTTGAAAAAAAAAAGATTTTATTCATAATCGTTTAAAAATAGACGGCCTTCCACCCTAAAAAACAGTTGGCAAGTGGACAATTGTTAACCAGGGTCGAAAGTGGTCACTTTTCGCATTTTTTGTTACGCGCCTCCACAGATAGATATCATTAAAATTGGCAAATACGACAAACGTTTGATATCGGTATAGGTATATAGGCAACCAGTATAACGACATAAACCAAAACGAAACTTTAGTAGAATAAAATTTCTGTATTAACATATATATTATTATGTACTAAAAAAACCTTGGTAAAAATAATCGAGATAAATCAATATTAAGTAAAACTAACATCCGTCACCCGAAGAAAGAATAAAGTAAACTATAAGGATAAGGCACTGGCCAAACACACATCGGAAAGAAGGGACAAAAAATAAACAAAATGTAACAATAAATGTTTCCAACTACGTTTTGTAACGATTATAGATTTGAGAATAATAACAATATTTTATTAAGAAAACCTTAACAATAACAACAACAGAGTGAATAATATTATAATAGTGTTAATTTTTTTACTACCTTTATCAGTTTTTATACTTAATAATATTTGTTAGTTTCCCAAATACAAAAAAAAAGAGGAATATTACAGTGCACCGAGACTCAAAGTAGCTATTTTAAAAGATATTTAACAAATTTGAAAAAAAAATTATTTGGGTACCTTTATTAGTTTTCGAGGTATCACTAATTAAAAATTGCTACAATGCTAACCTAACTTGTTTAAAATATACAAGGCAACCACGTAAACAAGGGTAAAATTAATCTTTTAATTATTAAGAAAATTTCATCTGTTAGTTTCTGAGATGCAAAAAAGTGCGAATATCGCTGTTGATCGAGTCTCAAAATTGCTAATTTTTTAAAATATTTAAAAATATCAAACTGTTATCGATTTTTGATTTAATTTTAACAAATTTTCAAAAAAATGTATTCATCAGTTTTTGACATATCGCTAATTAAAAATTGGTAGAATGCTAATCGAATTTTTTTATTATTGCTTTAAAAAATATGAAGCGACCACTCAAATTTAGGTAAATTTGTCTCATAAATCTGAAAATTTTTCGTCTAAGAGTTACGGCAAGAATTTTTAATCTTTAGTTTTTTTTGGTAAAAGATTCTTTGAAGTGACTCCTTACCTGGGAACAACCTATTCTCGACCCTCACTTATACCTATAGGCGGTGATATGCACTCATAGTTTTACAATCTATTGTTTAAATTTAAAAAATATATGTGATTATTTTTTTATAAATAAAAATAAATACCAGAAACGTAAAGATATTTTTTTTCTGATTTTAACCATATACATACTTACATAAAATTTTGAAGCTTAAAGGCGCTAGCGGTATTTTTTGTTATATTAAGTGTTGTTCTGTTCTCAGGGCAATTTAGAATATTTTGGTGTCTTATCTGTAAACTTCAAAATTTTGCGTCAGTATTACCTATATATGGATTTATCTCGATCTCTCTCAGATTTGTAGATAGGAAAAAGATTCGAATATCTCTGTGAACCGTGGCTCAAAATCGATATTTTAAAAGATTTGTTATCGATTCTAGATTCAATTTCAACAAATTTAAAAAAAAATCATTTCGATACCTTTAGTAGTTTTCAAGATATTAATAATCAAAAATGACTAGAGTGTTAACCAAGAATATTACCTATAATATAATCTATGTTACTTTATACCCAGTTATACTTTTGAAAATTATTTCGAATGGTATCACAGCTTTTCCACATAATAAAACTAAAATATTATAACTACATTCCCGGATGAAAGAGATGTATTTGAAGGGTTTTAAAAGTTCAGTATTTCTTCAACTGTTCGCATTTTATGTAAATGGAATAAGCAAGTTTGTTCGACACTTTGCAACGTGACAGACATTTTTAGGCTTATTTTTCGCTTTCGTATCCCGGATCACAAGTAAAATATAAAATTTTCATCCCCTTTTATGACCGCCATTAAAATGACATTAACAATTCAGGATGAAAACCGAATGTTAATTAATAATTTAATGTAAAATTAGACTTCTAAAACGCGTAGATCATAAATCATTTATCAGTGCTTATAATTAAAATGAAATCGACATTAAAATTTATACTTTAATAGCTGGTTGTAATAGTTACGAATAATAAAATAAATGCAAACCGGAAGGAATAGACCTATTGTTAAAATTGTACCAGTATATCTATAGGATATTAAAATAGTTAATAATAATATAATCCAGGAAAAATTAATTAATAACTTAACACGGAATATCTAACTACTATAATACAAGATAAGAGACAAGTAAACACATTAATAAAAAAATTAAAGCATATCAATATCAATACATAGTATAAAACAAAGTCGCTTTTTCTGTCCCTATTTTCCTTTGTATGCTTAAATCTTTAAAACTACGCAACGAATTTTGATGCGGTTTTCTTTAATAGATAGAGTGATTCAAGAGGAAGGTTTATATGTATAATAACATCCATTAAGTAGTGGAGAAATACTGTTATTTTTGAGGTTTCTAATGTGATGTCGTTAATTATCAATTTTTTTCTGCTTACATTGCAAACGCAGGCTGAACCCTACGAGATTTATCAAAATAATCTACTAATTATTTGTACACATTGAAAAGGTCTACAGAAATTCCGTGATGGTATATGTCTATCTCTTATGGATATCCCACAATAACATTTTTTTGTCATTTACTTTTTACGACAAATAATGGCTAATTTTCGAAGCGATTTTAACCAATACAGCATTAATCCTTATCTAATTAAATAGCTTAAATACATTGTTGATTTAATAAAGATCTATATGGTCCTTTACAGCACAAGATTTAAATGAATATTTTCGAAGATATTGCAGATTTAAAATTGCGGGAAGAAGCGCTTGCGGTGGTACTGGCCGGCAGGGGCGGCGGCAACGAAGGCCACGAGTTTCCTTATAGCACTTTGAATTTTGCAGCGATCGAACGCGTTTATTACGAAATTAATCATTATAACTCTACCCTAAGGTGGCGCAGTTGAGATGTTATAAATTTACACCTGTAATTCTTACATAATTAAGTACTATGACGCCACCGTAAGGTGGCGCAGTTGATATCTTATATATTTAAAAGAGCAAAACTTACTTACCTAAGAACTATGACGCCACCGTTAGGTGGCGCAGTTAATATATAATATACCTAACCGATAAATTACAAAGTACTATAAATAATAGTAAAAACTGGTAACTAACGAAAAAGTTTGATAAAAAATACAAAAAATTAATCGTAAAGATAAAAATAAAATGGAAAAATCATTAGTGTTAGGCGATGCGAATTTCGCCGGGTCCGCTAGTAAGTAATAATCGGGAACGAAATCACACAGTACATTATAGTAAGCACCAAACTTAAACAAATTTGGTCCATCCGTTTCAGAGGATCACGGCCGAAGTTACATATCCCTGGATCTCGAGGTGTGTAATATTTGATAGCAATATCTTGAAAACTCGTAGAGGTTTGATATTCAATTAAGAATCGATCACAAAGTAATTTTTTAAAAATAGTGATTTTCAGCCATGGTGAACAGCAATTTACGCCTCTTTTTCCTATCTCTAAAACTGAGATAGATATTGGGATAGGCGTTCATAAAATCTGCGTCATTGAGTTCCAACCCGCAGTCAATGTACGTACCTGCTTTGACCGTAATGGTGTTTGATTTCCACCCCCGCTATGTCAGCATGTGGTTTACGACTTTATGAGTACATAGTAGTTTTTAATTTTATAATATAAATACAGTTTGCTTATATATTCTGTTGTTTAGTCACGCTATATAATATAGGTAATTGATTCTCGAAATTTTTTAAAGATAATAATTAAATGTTACCTAGCCATGTATTATTAAAAAACAAGCATATATTGTTTGTTTATTTATAACATTAATAAAATCTGTTGAAATATGAAAAGTATAAAATGTAATAGGTCAGTTCTTTTCATGGTTTAGTGATAAACCATTGTTTTTACAATAACCGACTACGGTATTTACCGCTAACCTTCTGTTGTTTTGTAGCTCCTTAATATTTAATCGGTTCTTAAAAACTGTAATGTCATCCGCAAAAACAAAAACATATTTTTTTTGAGCCAAATTTAAATATACCATTAATAAAAATCATAAAAAGTAGCGGCCCAAATATGCTATCCTGTGGCACGCCTCGTGAGTTAAGTTCATACTCTGAAGAATAGTTTACCGATCTGTACCCCAAAACCAGTTTTTGTTTGTGATCCTTAAGGTATCTTTTAAGCCATTTTAAGGCGTTTTCACGAATACCCAAAGAAAAAATCAATGCTATTTTAAATCTTAACGCTTTTACCGAGACTGCCACTGGACCTCGATAATAATTTTCTTTTGAGACGTAGATATCTGTTCGCGGAGCCATCAGCCCATACGATACTTTCTAAGTGGTTTAAAAATCTGTTATATATATATATATATATATATATATATATATATATATATATATATATATATATATATATATATGTGAAAGAATATCATCCATTACTCAAATGTGGTCAAATGGTAATACCAAAGAAATACAAAGTCTCGTACCACAAAAAATTTAATTGTATGTTAAAAATATGTTGACAATTAGTTTCGACCAAACACGGTCATCATCAGGTCTACAAAAAATATGGAAAGAGTATTAACATAATGTTATTAAAAAACAAACAGTCAAACAACTTACCAAATTAAGGTAACGTAATAAATTACAAAAATCCAAAAATAATTAATTATTAAATACAAAGACTCTATGAGGTTTCAGGATACTACATCTCCAGCAAACGAAGTCCAGCAGCAGCAAAAAAGTATGTAATATGAGAGCCCACAGGTAGAGGTAGACTCATAAGGATCAAAAAATAATGTGGTACGAAGAAAAAAGGATTTAAATGAAAAACTAACACAAGCTAGTTAATAATAACACTCATAAACGAGATATGACACATTAAAAAAGGGGGTACTGGAACAAAAAGTATTAAATTTCGAAGAAAAGCTTGTAGATGAGAGATCTTAGATCAAGTGGTAAAAAGGTCAGAAAATAATGAAGACCAACTAAGGTCTTGGTGAAAACAAGACGTGTTGTGTATATAGTAGAAATCAGCGAAATGATGGTAAAAATATGGTATGCATAAGTGTAATGATATCTGACCTTAGGTAACACGTTGTTGAGAATAAAAAATTGTAATAAAATCATCCACAAAACGGAGGAAGATCTAGAGAAGTTACTGTAAGACCTGATGTTAGTAAAATAAGGGTATTTAATAGAGGGATCTCTGAAGGATTAAATGTAATAATTCCTTTTGGAGGTCACTGTAGTCCAATTTCAATAGAAGGTGATAAAGATCTATGAAAGAATTCTCTAGATCTTCCTCCGTTTTGTGGATGATTTTATTACAATTTTTTATTCTCAACAACGTGTTACCTAAGGTCAGATATCATTACACTTATGCATACCATATTTTTACCATCATTTCGCTGATTTCTACTATATACACAACACTTCTTGTTTTCACCAAGACCTTAGATGGTCTTCATTATTTTCTGACCTTTTTACCACTTGATCTAAGATCTCTCATCTACAAGCTTTTCTTCGAAATTTAATACTTTTTGTTCCAGTACCCCCTTTTTTAATGTGTCATATCTCGTTTATGAGTGTTATTATTAACTAGCTTGTGTTAGTTTTTCATTTAAATCCTTTTTTCTTCGTACCACATTATTTTTTGATCCTTATGAGTCTACCTCTACCTGTGGGCTCTCATATTACATATTTTTTTGCTGCTGCTGGACTTCGTTTGCTGAAGATGTAGTATCCTGAAACCTCATAGAGTCTTTGTATTTAATAATTAATTATTTTTGGATTTTTGTAATTTATTACGTTACCTTAATTTGGTAAGTTGTTTGACTGTTTCTTTTTTAATAACATTATGTTAATACTCTTTCCATATTTTTTGTAGACCTGATGATGACCGTGTTTGGTCGAAACTAGTTGTCAACATATTTTTAACATACAATTAAATTTTTTGTGGTACGAGACTTTGTGTTTCTTTGGTATTATATATATATATGTTGGGCGCAAAGCCCGAAATCGGCCAATGGTCGTTTTTTTTTGCTCAATCTTAGGATTGGACTATTTAAAACGACCAAAGCCCGAATTTTATTTCAGTTTCGGACTTTGGCCGTCTGCAAGAAGCCAAACCTAGGATCGTGCCAATACGAAACGACCAAAGCTGTTCGGCAGCACTGTCATTAAAGATTTTTAATCGTGTTGACACGTGAGAAAATTTTTGGTTTTATAAAAAAAACCGTCAACTGCAATGCCCTTTTTATTTTTCCTTACGTATAAATGATACATAACATGGATACTTAAAATAGAATTAAAAGGAATAATTAGCAAACATAAACGGCATAAACTTCTATGTAAAAACAACATATTATATAGAACTAAAGAGAAAACAAATACTCGTATTGTTAATTAATTATTTTTCTGGAACATTCTCCATGTCTATGAACTTATGGTCAGCTAATTGAAATTTGTTTTTTTCGTACAATTTTTAAAGTACACCTGAGTGTGTTCCTAGCTTATAGAGGTTACTGTCTTTTTTTCATTCCATAACAACAGACATCAGGTTCCTTGGTGCAGCACGCCCTCTGTCTACATCTGTAATTCTAACCAAAACATTTTGCCCAACACCAACAGGTGCAAATTTTTTGTTGGATCTCTGCAGCATTTCATCGGCTTGCCTTTTCTGGGAAGCGGATAATGCTTCACGTGCTTCGGTAATTTTTCCTTCTCGAACGTAAATCATACATGGTTTTTCAGGTTTGCAGCTACACTAAAAAAAAAAAAAATACGTCAGTGAATATTGTGCCTAAAAAAATATAAACAGTAATTTATTTAAAGTTTTATTTTTTTTACTTACCACTACTTCTTTTTGTTTGGCTTGATAGCTTGAGGTTTTGTATGATACTGTAAGATTTTCTTTTTCTGAGCTGTTAGAGACGTCTTCATTAAAATTTTTATTTAATATGTTTTCCAGCTCTTCTTCACCAGTAATGTTTTAAAGGACCTCATGAGGTATATTTGAATCAAATAAGCCATTACGTATAGGAACCCCAAACATCGCCTCATACGGATTTCTGTTTATACCCCTATGAAAAGATCTGTTTTTTTTTTAGCTGAACAAATCGCAATCCATTAGCCCAGTTAGTGCTCTTGTTATCTGCCATCCAAGCCATCAAAATATCCCTAACATCCTGGTTTGGCCTTTCTACACTTCCCTGGCTTTAAGAGTGCCTTGGTTTACCGTGAATTATTTTAGCGTCGAACGTATCAGTAAGCTCATTTATGACAGCTGCTGTGAACTCTCTTCCATTGTCACTTTGGAGGATGTAAGGAGCACCTATTATACAAAAAATGTCTAAAAGATTGTAAGCTACCTCCGTAGCTCTTTTAGATTTTAAAGGTTTTAAAAACACAAATTTTGTCAGATAATCCTGATAATTTAAAATAAATTTATAATCTTCATTTGGTTCTGTTTGCAAGTCTATAAGATCCACTTACCCTCTTGAGTTCATGTTGTTGCTCAAAATTGGCCTAACCACTAGCCCCTTCTCTTGATGTTTTTTCTTTAACTGACATTGTCCACATAAGCGTAAATAAATATCAATTATATCACGAGTAATATTACAGCACTTTTTTTAAGTTCTTTGTCCATGCATCGAGTTCTTTTATGTCCCGTATCAATGTGGACTTTGTGAATAATTTCATACAATTCATCTATATCGCAAAAATATTTTATTTCGTCTTCACTAGAAGTTCGCTTTTTAAGTTTTTCTACATCCCCAATGGTTAAAATGTCATACCTCTTAATTCGTCGATAATCCAGTGATGTAAGCAACTTTCCCAGTCTTCTTTTACTTAGAGAAACTTTTATATCGGATAATTATTCATTGTACTTTTCTGGAGTCAACGTCGATTTACTTTGCTGGATATAAGCATTTATTTTCAATTTAAATTCTTCTTCACTTACAGCAGACATAGCAAATATGACAAAACGTAAAAAATAAGAGCACTACCTACACGTGTGGACAAGATTAAAGCGCTGACTCACATTGACGATCCCTGCCCTACGACGCGACGCTCAACGTTCCTCAAATCTTTAGGGACAGTAGGCTGAACAGCTTTGGTCGTTTCGTATTTGCACGATCCTAGGTTTGGCTTCTTGCAAACGGCCAAAGTCCGAAATTAAAATCAAATTCGGGCTTTGGTCGTTTTAAGTAGTCCAATCCTAAGATTGAGCAAAAAAAACGACCATTGGCCGTTTTCGGGCTTTGCGCCCAACATATATATATATATATATATATATATATATATATATATATATATATATATATATATATATATATATATAATGATACAAATTTTATTGGGTCTGCAGCAAATTAAAAGAACAAGTGTACTCTTTTAAATTCTTTATTCCGAGCTTTCGGCTGTTGCTACAGCCATCATCAGGGAAGCTACAAACATTATAATTAAATATACCTAATAATATTTAACATAATAGAATTTTTACTTACAACTTTTTGAGATTGAAGTTAATTCGATGATAAATAAAAATAAAAACATGGAATATAATTTACAAATGTAAAAAGCAGGTAAATATAAAAACACATATACTTTAAATTAATTGCAAAATAAATTATTTAGTATTTTAAAGTTGATATCAACATTAACAGATTAAAATTTATATTGACACTGACGCATATAAATTATCTAAAAATTAATGTAAGGTATGTTATAAAAATTAGGTGAGTAAGTCAAATGTCTTTGATTAATCTGTTAATACTCTTAATTATTAGTTTACCAAAATTAGCAACAATCAATGTATAAATTAACTTTAATTTTTAATAGAATAACCTTGAATTAAGAATTTGTACGGTTATCTATAGATAACAGATAGGCAAATATTTCATTTAAGTGATGAATATCAGATCTATGATTCATTGATTAAAGAATAAAGAATTTAAAAGAGTACACTTGTTCTTTTAATTTGCTGCAGACCCAATAAAATTTGTATCATTATAATTAATTAGTCAGCAAATAATTCCTATTAATATTATATATATATATATATATATATATATATATATATATATATATATATATATATATATATATATATATATACAGGGTGTCCCAGAATTAACTACGGAAACTTCGTATACGTATTCCTTGATGACAAATAAGTAAGGTCTTTCCTATAAAAAAAAATTTTTTAGAGACTCCTTTCAGAGTTATAACCCTTGAAAGAGGGGTGGTAAAATACGGTTTTAATTTAATATCTTCTGATTGGTCCAAGATAAAAAATTAAAAATTTGGGTGAACATCATTTTTATAAAGACGCATTTCTCCTGCCACTTTTCACCTGCCCTGCCCCATTCTAAGGGTGCAAATCAAGGAACCCCTCTTAATATTTTTTTTGTAACTTTCTTAGCAATTAATATTTGCAATAACAAAAAATTATTTTAGGAAGTTTTGTTTATTTAGAAACTTTTTTGTCCCTTGTCGTTTTTTGCGAAATCGTTTCGGTTTGGAGTAAAAAAATAAAAAGTAGGACCATGTCAATTGAGTATCGTGTATCGCGATCAAGTAGCGCACATTTTACCACCCCTCTTTAAAAGGGTTACAACTCTGACAGGAGTCTCTAAAAAAAATTTTTTTATAGGAAAGACCCTACTTATTTGTCATCAAGGAATGCGTATACGAAGTTTCCGTAGTTAATTCTGGGACACCCTGTATATATATATATATATATATATATATATATATATATATATATATATATATATATATATATTGAGATGATATTAGTTACTATGTTATATTAAATAAGAATGTAGAAGGAAAATCTAATGGAAAGTAGAGAAAGGAGATTTTCTTATTTTGGGTCAGAGCGCAAATTTAGTAACATTGGGATTGATTATCATCATCTTCTTCATAATTCCTAGAAAAGAAAAAAGAAAATAGAATAATAAGAAAAAAAAATACAAATACATTTCAAAGATTTTTATTTAAAGATTTAAAAATGATTAATCTACATTATATAAAGTTTTGATAATTATGAAATTGATAAATGGGTAAAGTAGATAATTAAAAGTTTATAAAATTGCCAATACGTTAGTAATCAAACATTAATTTTAAATGAATTAGGGGTGTAAGTAAATGAGAAAATTAAATTATAAAAAAAAGACATCACAAATAGTTAAAATAAATGTTAAAACTTCTACTTACTTTTAAATTATACAAATTTACCAACCATATTCTAATTTATTAATAGTTCAAATGCCAAATGAAATATTCTGAAAAAGAGAAAATTATTAGTTTGTAGTGCTAGTAAATTTCATAAGAATATAAAAAAGAATGATTATTGTTTTAAATTGTAATACTGAATCAGGAATTAGATTTTGTTAATAATTTTATTTAAATAAGAAATTAGTAGGCGATTAGATGGAAAAGATGTATAGATTTAAGTTTGTTGAATTTGTCAGTTGTTTCTTTGTTGATTTGATAGAATCTCTCTTGTTTTCTGGTTGTTGAAATAGAAGTTGTATTAAAAATTTGCTCCGTCGAAATTTTGAGTTTTTTTTGAAAGTATTGATAATAGAAAGTATTAAAACAGTTTAAAGTATAAAGAATATCCCAAGGTAACCAGAGAAAGCAATTGGTAAGAGAAATTTATATGATTTTATGAAAGAATAAATGGTTAAAATTGTTGCTGAGTAGTTAATCGTTATAAATGCTTCCTGAATTGATTTAAAGAAAGATACTCTAGTTTCTAACAAGAAAGAATAGCATTATTGTACTTACCTTTGGATGTAAAAGCTGATTGTGCAGTGATTAGAAGAAATCTTATTTGTAAAATTTCCAAAGTTCGTGAGATCATTGCTGTGCTGGGTAACATAGGCCTGTTATTGAAAAGGGGATCCTAAGGCTTAGCAGACCGAAGAGAAAACAAGATCTTCATAAAACGGTATCACTCTTCCATTATTATCAATAAAGAACTTTTCTGTTGTTTGATTTTTGTAATTTCCATGAACATTTTTTATTTTCACTGTTTTATGTATTTAACTAAATTATTTTTATTCATTTTTTGTTAAGTTTAATCCAAATTGTTTAGTAACTCAAGACAGAATATTTCATATATATATATTTGATGCATGTTTTGGTTTATTAACGGTATTTTTGAAGTTTGACACATTTTGAATTAGAAAGGTTAGAAATTTATATACAATTCATGCCTAGAAAACATTGTTGGTCTAGGATAGTGCGGTTTTACAGTCATTTTATTGCAAATTTGTGTATTAACTGATTTTGAATCTAGTTTGGTTGAATATTTGAACTCTGACCTTGACATAAGGGAATAGTCGGTAGCATATTTGATTAATCATATTGGAAGATAATTACATTGAGTTAATTCTTACCTATTCACTATTTATATTTAAAATTCAAAATTAATTAAAGGTAAGGAATATTTTATAACATAGTGATTGATATTATCAAAACATATTATTATTATTCATACACACATCATATATGTTATATATATATATATATATATATATATATATATATATATATATATATATATATATATATATATATATATATATATATATATATTATTGCATTATTATCGATCCCTGATAAGTATGCAATATTTCAGCTCAATCGGACATCGAGAAGTAGGTCAAATTTAACTTTACTCTTTACAAAGAAAAATACATAAAATTCAATTTAAAAGTGAGAGGTGTCAAGGGAACCCGGATGGAACGAAGTTCCTTTCGATTAATTATGAAGGAATTCTAATTTGTAAACAGAACAGAGTGTTTATACATACATAAGCATTTATTATTGTCTGTATTAAATCTCTTCTTACCTAAATCCATCAGCAATGTCGGGAACTTGTGCAGAACAGAAACACTGTCAGGATTCATTATTGTTATTATTTTGTATTATTTTATTATGTATTATCTCCAAAAAACCTGTATAAAATTAACAAAGTCACGACACTACACTGTTCAAAGCAAAATAGAAAATAGTAAATTCATTATCACCTGAATATTTTCAACAGATCGTTTCTTTTAACAAAAATGTCCATTCATACAATGCCAGAGGTTTAGATGACATACATGTACCTAGAATTACTTTTTATTTTAATTTAAAACAGGAATTAACAATTAATACAAAATTTTAAAATATTTGACAGTAACTGACAGTTAAGGTAATTTGACGTACCTAACTAGTCAAGTTACGAACTAGTTTTAAAATGTTTATGAATTTATTAATTTATAAAAACAGGATGAAATAAAATATAAAACTATTATAGGTACTTATTTTTTTCTACAGTATTTTCTTTTAATTTAAATTAGTGTCTTTTTAATTATACTTTTATTAGTATTTATTTATGTATATTAGGGTTTCCTATTTAAATAAAGATAGGTATATCTACCTATGAGAGAGAGAGAAAGACAGACAGACAAACATGCGTGTGTCATGTCGTGTCGTGACAAATTTTGGTCTGAATTTTTTTCGGCTAGCCTCAGTCCACGAATCAGTCGTACCTAACGCGCGAAAAGGAACTCCGTTCCAATAAAAGTTTGTAAAAATAGCGCCTATTGGCCAATAACTAACGAATACCACTTATAAAGCAACTAAAATAAACATAAAAACAAACCAAGTGAGTAAAAAAAAGTATAAGATACAACCATCAATCATATAGCTTAATTTGCATATATTCTTTATAACAAGAGAATTTACTCAAAATTGAGTTAAACACATTAACATGTAAATATAGTAAATTATAGTTTCTGCTTATCTGTTCGTGAACATTCAATTTTAAACTCTTAAGCTCTCATGCTAAGAAATAGTTTATGTTGCTTCGAAGTTTGGTTAGTACATGAAAATTTAACAGAATACTAAATTAGCATAATCAATATTACTTTTCTGTAACTTTATCAGGAATATTAGTGAAACTTAAAGTATTCGCTATTTTTAAGGCATAAATCCCACATCGTACCCCAGTTACCTCGTTGTAAGTATACATTTCATTTAATAACATTACGGCTTAATCTGTTAAAAATGCATTTACTGCCCCTAATATATTAAACTGTTTTCTAAATTAGGAAGATTTTTTAGCATTTTTGGTAATTTTTGCAAAAAGTTTGATGTTTTAACGGGTTTTTGACGTTTTTATGCGATTTCAAAAAACTATTTAACGGTTTCTTTTATAAAAATTGAAAAATCTAACGGTTTTCTCTTTTTTTGCCAAGATTTTTTTGATTGTATAGTTATTTTTGCAATTTTGACGTTTTAAGTTTGTTTTTTTATATTAACAAATTTCAACCATATTTTTTATGAAAATCGATAAATTTAAGGTTTTTTTATATTTTGGGTAAATTTTTACATGTGAACGGTTATTTTTATGATATTTGACAAATTTAACGGTTTTCCGTTTCTTAGCAAGGTTTTTTAAAAGCTTCGGTTATTTTTGCGAAATTTTGACATTTTAACGGTTTCTTGACGTTGCTTGCGTTTTTTTTAAATCGACAAATTTTAACGGTTTATAAGATCGGGTTGTGTGTACCTCTGTCCGTGTGCGCTATAACGGAAAGTTACAGGGTCCAAAAATTTTGCATATTATACAATCCTCAAGTTATAGAAAAGAACTTTATTGATTTATTTATATAATTCATTTTTTTTTTTCTTTTTTTTTGTGTGCCATAATGCTTGAACGAAAGATCACATGGTATATTTTTTTTCGATATGGTTCACTGTGGCAATTTAGTTTTTAAAATTTTACTTTGGTAATTATTTTTCTGCAAGTTTCCATTATCAACTTTTTGCGACTTTGTAGGGAGCTTTTGTTAAATTGCTTTAAAAATAGTAAAAACGTTTTTCATAACCATAATATAACTAATTGATCATATACATTAAAAAACAACATATTTTTATAGCATTGCGTAAAGTAGCACATGAGAGTCACAGTTATTACTTTAGAGGTTTAAAGTTTAAAAAGCCGGTAAAATTAAAAAAAATTGACTAGAGATATGTCGCAAGACTAAATCAAAAGTGATCTAAAAATCATCGAAATGGGTGTTTAAAAACGGCAATCTCAGGTATCCTATTGGAATAAGAAAATGAATCTAATTGGTGAATCATTGTTTTGCACCCGAAAAGCTCGTAATAGTGAAGATGCAGTAGTGCAAAATTTCGTATTATATTTAGTTAACAATGTATTAAAAAGAAATAAGTGTACGTTATTTAAAAATGCTACATTGTAAAAAAGCGCAATGGCATAAAGTGCGGGAGGTGCTCGGATTCAAGAATAGTTTAAATTTACTATTTGGTCCATTATAAAATGTTTTTTACTTAATTTTTCACATATTATTGTTTACTTCAAGGAATTCCTAATAGACGGTGGTATAGGTTAATTGATATAACTCTCTATCAACGTTTGACACCTAGGTTGGGTAGACACCTTGCAAATAGCGTGTTTTATTTCTAGATTATTTATTTAGAAACGAGAAAATCGGAATAAAATTGCATCATTTTTTTTAAAGAATTAAAAAAACATTTATTGTTATGTGGTACGAACTAGTGTTTTATCATTTAATTTTATAAATTGCCTATAGACAGCGGAGTAATTAGAAAAAAATATTTTTTCTACAAGCATGTGTAAAACAACACTTTCCCGCACGCATTTTAATTCAGAAAATATTTCTTTCCCGCACGTAGTGCGGATAAGATTTTGTCCCGCACGGAGTGCAGGTAAGGTTTTTTCCCGCACGCATTTTTTTTAATTAATTGAATATGTTTACCGATAATCTTTTTGACAAATTATTGTATTATTACCTTTATCTTGTTGGACTACCTACAAATAGTAAAAAAATTAAGATTATTTTACATGAAAATAGGGATTTTTAAAATGTTTGTTTTTAAAAAAATCATAATTTATTAAATCACCCCTGTAAACCTTATTCAAAGCAACAACAAACTCACCTGTTTAAGTAGGGTTGCTATAGCTACAGTCGTGTATTTATTGACACTATGAAAGATTTAATTGTCACAATCGCATCTTTTCAAATACCCAAATAATTTTCGAGGGGATTTTTCTTGTAGAAAAAATATTGATCCTAACTCTTGCGGAAATTACCTTTCCCGCACTTAACTGCTTGCCCGAACTCCGCTTTGCGTCCTTCGGGCATCGGCAGTTCGCGTGCGGGAAAGTATAACTTTCCGCACTTGTTAGGATAATAACTATATACCATTGTTTAACATATAGCTTGCAGGAAAACCCGGTGGATGGCGTTGTATTTTGAGCAAGGTGGCGCAGTTGATATTTAATGTATTTAAGGTTGTTTAGAAGTAAGTATGGAATGGTCGAGGTTGGGAAAAATTTCCCAATATTTATACATAGGGCGCTGTGGATACTTTTTTTCGCCCTGTAAACCATCAAACTGCCTTAAAAAAATTTACTTGATAAATATAGGTATTTGAAATTATCAATGAAATGATAATATTTTTACTATTGCTAAAAATTTTGAATAAAAAAAATAAAATATTGACTTATCGCAATAACGCCCTTCAGATAGCTGTATTTAGTAGCGTATAATCAAAACTCGTAAGATAAACAACATAACCTAACAAACAAATTTTGACACCTAGGTTGGGTAGACACCTTGCAAATAGCGTGTTTTATTTCTAGATTATTTATTTAGAAACGAGAAAATCGGAATAAAATTGCATCATTTTTTTTAAAGAATTAAAAAAACATTTATTGTTATGTGGTACGAACTAGTGTTTTATCATTTAATTTTATAAATTGCCTATAGACAGCGGAGTAATTAGAAAAAAATATTTTTTCTACAAGCATGTGTAAAACAACACTTTCCCGCACGCATTTTAATTCAGAAAATATTTCTTTCCCGCACGTAGTGCGGATAAGATTTTTTCCCGCACGGAGTGCAGGTAAGGTTTTTTCCCGCACGCATTGTTTTTAATTAATTAAATATGTTTACCGATAATCTTTTTGACAAATTATTGTATTATTACCTTTATCTTGTTGGACTACATACAAATAGTAAAAAAATTAAGATTATTTTACATGAAAATAGGGATTTTTAAAATGTTTGTTTTTAAAAAAATCATAATTTATTAAATCACCCCTGTAAACCTTATTCAAAGCAACAACAAACTCACCTGTTTAAGTAGGGTTGCTATAGCTACAGTCGTGTATTTATTGACACTATGAAAGATTTAATTGTCACAATCGCATCTTTTCAAATACCCAAATAATTTTCGAGGGGATTTTTCTTGTAGAAAAAATATTGATCCTAACTCTTGCGGAAATTACCTTTTCCGCACTTAACTGCTTGCCCGAACTCCGCTTCGCGTCCTTCGCCGGGCATCGGCAGTTCGCGTGCGGGAAAGTATAACTTTCCGCACTTGTTAGGATAATAATTATATACCATTGTTTAACATATAGCTTGCAGGAAAACCCGGTTGATGGCGTTGTATTTTGAGTAAGGTGGCGCAGTTGATATTTAATGTATTTAAGGTTGTTTAGAAGTAAGTATGGAATGGGCGAGGTTGGGAAAAATTTCCCAATATATATACATAGGGCGCTGTGGATACTTTTTTTCGCCCTGTAAACCATCAAACTGCCTTAAAAAAATTTACTTGATAAATATAGGTATTTGAAATTATCAATGAAATGATAATATTTTTACTATTGCTAAAAATTTTGAATAAAAAAAATAAAATATTGACTTATCGCAATAACGCCCTTCAGATAGCTGTATTTAGTAACGTATAATCAAAACTCGTAAGATAAACAACATAACCTAACACGAAAATTTTGTAAAAAAACGTTTTGTTGTGTGTTTTATATTGTGAAAACTAAAAATCATACAATCAAAAAAAAAAAAAAAAATAAAGTAAAACGAATGCTCTAAAAGTAAGGAAATTTGTATTTACTGCATATTAAAATTCTCTCCATTGTAGCGTAAAAATACCCTTGGCTAGCTCCAGGGTTCGTGGCTTCCTTCTGGCTTTCTTTTCAACTCCCCCCAAACAATTAAAAAAGGGCGCCAAGTACAGACATACAAATAAAAAAAAAGAATCAGTGTTAAATTGTTTATTCAAAACTTTAAGTTATTAGAAATAAAAATAGTGAATAACTAATTTCTTATTTTTTGTTTTTTCTTCGGAATCGACGTGGTGGACGGAATTTCTGTCGTAGTTAGCACCGGTTAAAGATGCCGATGGCAAGATGTTTTCTCCTTAAATACTGGAAGTATTTCGAGGAAAGACTTTGGTGGCGAAAAACAATCTGTCTATGGTGGCAAGATGAAAAATTCGGCTAGAAAAAGCCTCACTCACGATAAATCAAAATTCCGTATCACTAGACCTTAATTTCGATTACAATCATCCAAGGTTTCTCCAAAGTTCGAGAGAGAAAAAAGTTAATCACTTGATATGTTTATATATTTTTAACTCAATTAAAAACTGATTTTTAACAAATGATTGTAATCGAAAGATTTAAATGTTAGTAAAAATATCCAATAAAACTACTAAAAATAAATTCACCAAATTTTTGATTAATACTAAAAATTATAACAAATTAAAATTACTTACCAAAGGGAGAAGGTAGTGAGAAGAAACTGATTGCTTTAAAAGCACAAAATGAAAAGAATTACAATAGCAACACTTCTCATGTTCGAACTAAATATTCCCCTTCTCAAAACAGATAAAGTCTACGCGTCGACTCCAATAACCCGAAAATTATAAAAATTAATAGTCCATAGGCCAGGCCACAAATAACGTTGTAAACGTTATACCCTTCACACTTGAAAGTCCGAATTTGCTGTGTTTGTCGAGCACTTATTCACTCGAAGCTAATTATGACATAGTTTTTACCTTTACGTTTAAATATTTTGCTCTGAAATCTCCGAATGTTGATGATCTTTGAATTGTTCCATGCCAAATATTCCAACATATGTACGGCTTGTTTTTTAAAGAAAGTTTAATGTAAAGAAAAAAGGTGTCACGAGTTGATTGCAAGAGGAACTAACTCTCTCCATTTGGACTAGTTAAGCATTTAAATTTACGCAACTTCACAATTTTTTACTCCGTTAATAAACTCCCAAATCAACCTGAAATTTTACAAAGCCATTGCTCAAATAGTTAACTATCTATACTTATAATTTCAATTTCTCATTACTAGTGATTTGCTACTAAACAACCTTATCAAAATACAAATTCTATAACAAAGTTCGGATTATAGCAAATTAATATCTAAAAAAGTCGATTTAAAAAAATTGCAAAGGATAATTTTACTGTTGACGTTGTTTCTTTGGCCATTAAAATGTATATCAAAGGAAACCTGTTTTATATTCCTGCTTCGATCATAAAAGGTACAGTTTCTTTACCACGAAGATAATAAAACCTTTTGGATAGGTACATATATTTTACGATTTTATGTTTTGTTAAAACCTGTCGTGCATGTGTAATGGCTGGAAGTATTGATAATAAAATTAATACGTTTGTCGTTTAGATAAAATCATGAACTGATATATTTCAATTATTCAAATAGCCTAATAAAAAGACTAATAAATTAAAAACAAAATATAAATTGATAAAGTTATTGTTTTATATTATTTATGCATAATATTTGTTTTTAAACTTAAAAAAAAAGTAGGTTCTCAGCTTGACCTGTATGTATGTTTGTGAAAGATTATCTCGCATTTGGCTGAAACGATTGTAATGAGAATTTCAGCATTAGTATTTGTGAGACTTAGGAGAAATTTATGGTATAATAACCAAATTTAAAAAATAAGAAGCTTCTGAATTTCACATATAAATATGTATTTAAGGCCTTTACTATTAAAAAATTGGTGAGAGCAAATATGCATTCACCATTTGTTAGAAAAAAACCTCTTTAATTTTTTATTAAACAAATTCATATTTATTAAACGACTTTAAAAAAGGGGGTTCTACAGCTTGATCTATATGTATCTATGTATCAATTTAGATGCGGTTTTCAAAAAAGTATTTTTTTGGTCCTCCGTCCAGAAACAATACTATTAATTACTTCAAAATCGTCCGGAAAATGACATTTTCCGGCCTAGGCCAGCAAAGTAGCTTTTAGATTATCTAAAGAGATAGCGCTATGATTCATCAAAAATACATAATGAATACTACAAATTTTAATTAAATTTATTTAAAAACAGCGTATAATATACTAAACTGATAACTTTTTCTAAAGGTAAGCAGGATTCAAACTTACATTTAATTTCTCTCACAGCTTTTATTTTAAATTTGACATTTATGTCAATTTACAACTACGTATCATTCGATTATGAAAATACATATCTCGATTTTATTAATGCTCATTAAAATATAATAGTTTATTGTCTCTGCTATTTTTATATAAAATAATTAGATATTAATATTAATATTATCAATATAAAAATTTTTACTGTGCTGCTTATTAGCACAGTATTCGTAGATATGTATAAAAATTAAGGATTGTGAAATCGATTATCAGAAAATCATTCCTTATTACTAATTCTTTTAATCGTGCAATAGATGTCAATAATGTCAATATACACCTAATCTTGTATGTCACAAAGTAAACAGTTTTTGAACTTTTAAAAATATTAAAAATTGGTCGGACCAAAAAATAGTGTGTGTTACACGTCCGCAAAATGTTTTGCAAGTGCTCGTATTGTTTCGCCTCGGTGCTACGCCCCTCGGCTACATAACTTTACTCGCTCTTACAAAATGGCACTTTCCGTCCTTGTGTCACAAATAACTATTTGCGATAGAGTTTAATATCAATATTGGGAGTTTTTAAAGGAGTAAATTATGATTTTTTGTTGGTTCCTAAAAATATTCGATATGCCGAATTTTATATCAGCAAGTAGTACTCGGTGATATAAAATTCGGCGAGTACCTATCAACTTGATTTAAAATTGATATTCGGGAGGTTTTGTAGATAGTACATAAATTTGCGGCCACATCTGACAAAGCTAATTAGCAACTAATAAGGATCAAAATAAAAATTGAACCGCGTTCCAAAAAAATGCACTAAAGAGCAAAAAATAAAATCTGTGTTTAAAATAATCACAATTTATAAAAAGTTCTTTTTATAAACGAAAGTTTTTTTTTGTGATTATAAGTCATATTACTATTATTAAATTATTACTCCCTTGGCAAATAGCGCTTTACCGAGATAGATTACAGCATAGTCCACAGTATTGGTATGTGTCACCGGATATGGTGCGATGACTGGTGGTCACATTATAAACTAGCGCTAGGGTGACAGCTGGTAGTTAGCCACTTAGCCATACATAAAAATAAGGCAAATATTTATGCTGTTAAATTTTCTTTATTTATATTTCGTCTATTTATAATAAAAAAGTATACATCAGTGAAAATTAACATTTAACTATGGCCTCAGATTTATTAAATAATTGTGGAGCTAGATTTTCTTCAAAAAAAAACCAAAAGTAGAAAATACTGTTGTGTTTAACGATTTTCAAGTAATGCAGCCCAAAGTTCAGACGTTCGTTTTCATCATTTTCCAAAACCTAACCGGTTTTTTGTTAAAAGAAAAACAATGAAAAAGGTAAACTATATTCAGTGTCATTAAAATTTACACTTACCGAGTACAATATAATAACACCGCTTTGATGTGTTTACATCTTTCACTAAGTCCAGCTGTACAGCTACACTTTGATGAAACAATTTAACCATTTTTTTGTATAACTGTTTTTATTTTATGGGGTTTATCACGAAAAGCTGATGATTGTATACAATACGACAAAATATCGTATTGATTATTGTTTTGATTTTCCAATCCATAATACATTAAATGTCCTGCATTAATTATTTTCTCTCCTTCTACAAAATTTCGAGACTTAGGAGTAGCCTCAATAAAGTCAAGAACTTGATTTAATGATATAAACATTTCAATTGTAAATAAAAACTACATAACTTTAGGTAATTAAATCACATCTATCATCCTAGCAGTAGTAATATTTTTAACCACCAGAGCGCGTAGCGCCAAGTGACACTTACCAATAGTCTAAAAAAAAATTCTAAATTAGTTTATTTTATTAACAGTTAAAATAATAATTACTGTTGTCACATGTAGAACAAAAAAAAAACTTCTCTCTCGCGTAGTCGATCCCATTATGATAACATAACAGAACTGTCACCTTGACTCATATGTGACGCTTAATAAACTAGGCTACGAACCACATACTTAAAAACTTTCAAAATGATAACATGTATACACAATTTATATCATATTTCATATCAATTCAGTATAAATTTCGAAATTTATATATATACTTAAACACACTTGAAACATGCATTGTCATCCAGTTCTTAACTATCCTGAAAATTTCAGAGCTCTAGGTAGTCGGGAAATAGGTTTAAATTCGATTACAAAATTCCTCGGAATGACACAGAGACAAAGAACACGGTGAAAATATAAAAAACTTTCTAACAAAATGTAAACAACTAGGCATCTCATTTTGTTTTTCGTGAAGTTAGCTCCAATGGCAAATTACTCGCTATTTTAAATTTAGCCATTAATTGTAGATTTCAAATGTTAGTATCTAACTCAAATCTTTTACATAGATATAAACCATTGGAGTTGACTTTAAGGAAATTGAAATCAGATTCCTAGTTGCATTTTTCTTTTTGAAGAGGGATCAATTAAAATTTTATTTAGTTTTAATTAAAAAAATAATCATTTTTAGTTAGGTACCTTGGAGCCTAGTTAATACCTTTTAGTGATCTTTGTGATTTTGACGTTTTAACAAAAAATGTAAAAGGTTAGTTTTTTTCATGGTATAGGTAGTAATAAGCCATTGTTTTCACAATAACCCACTACGTTATTTATCTTAACCTATTGTTGTTTCGTAGCTCCTCAATATTCAATCCTTTTGTAAAGATTGTCATCCGCAAAAACGTACACATAATTTTTTTTTGAGCCAAATTTAAATATGGCCTTAATAAAAGTAATAAAATGTAGCGGCCCAAGAATGCTACACTGTGGCACTACTCGTGAGTTCATAGTCTGAAGAATAGTTTACCGATCCGTACTTCTAAACCACTTTCTGCTTGCAATTCTTAAGGTTACTTTTTAGCCATTTTAAGGCATTTTCGCGATTACCCACAGAATAAATCCTATTTTAAATCGTAACGCTTTAACCGATACCGCCAATGGACCTCGTTAAGAATTTTGTTTAAAGAAGTAGATATCTGTTCGTGGAGCCATCGGCCAATACAATACTTTCTAATTTGTTTAAAAATCTGTATATATATATATATATATATATATATATATATATATATATATATATATATATATTGCATTATTATCGATTAGGTGTGTAAACTTTCAGCTGAATCGGACACCGGGAAGTAGGTCAAATTTATCCTGCATGATTTCACCTTCACATACAAACATACATAAAAGTCAAGTTAAATAAAAGGTTGTAAAAATATCGCTTATTGGTAAATAACTAAGAAATACCACTTATAAAACAACTAAAATAAACATAACCAACAAGTTAGTAAAAAAAAGGAATTTGAATTCAGATTCCTAGTTGCATTTTTCTTTTTGAAGAGGGTTACTTTTTTTCAGTTTTTATTTAGTTTTAATTTAAAATTAATTGTTTTTAGTTATCTAGGAGCCTAGTTAATGTCTTCTAGTGATTTTTGATCCTTTTTAATACATCTTATATTAACGTGTTAGAGATGCATCAATCTAAAAATACATAAAAACTTAACTCTATACCATTTATTTTATTTAATTAATTGAAATGCGGTGGCTAATCCAAACACAACTCACAGGAATTCATTCCACGGGGTTCGTATTGGTGTCTTCTTGGCCCAATTACAGTTTAATGCCAGCCACTACTGGCTAAATTTGAAAAGTTTGGTATTGGGGAATTGAATTTGACTCTAGCACTCTCGGGAAAGTTATGACCGGCATGTAAAGCCTGCGCCTTTCTTTCACTCGGCTCTATTCCGAATTTAACGACGAGAGAGCTTTTGAAACAACCTTGACATTATTCTATAAAGTTATTAGGATCATTAAGTTAATAAAATACGATTTAATAAAGCGGCGTCTAAACAAATTTACATCTTATCGAAGGACTAGAGGTGGATAACAATTATTTATTTATCTTATATCCAAACAAATATAGATTTTGTTTAAATTATTATATAATTTAGTTCCCATTCCACATTTGACTTTACAGACACAATTTAATTTTTTGTTAAAATGTCAATAATCTTTAAACTTATACTAAGTTTTTCAAATTTATTAATCTGTTGTGCATTATGTAAACTTGAACCATTTAAATTATTGTTTAATTAAAAATAAAACAATACACTAATTAAATTTGATTATAAAGAAAATTTTTAAATAATTAGGAAAAGAATAGTATGATAAATACTAAAAATATGTTTTCCTACTACCACATTGAAAAGTAATACTTATCACACTCTCTACCCTCAAGGAAAGGGGCTACTTTTTTGCACATGTGCGAAAAGTTACTTTCCATCACTCCGTGCGGAAAGCACTGCTTTCGACCATGCAGGACCGTGCGGAAAGCAATAAATGACCGAAACAGAGTTGATAAGTGTTTCCCAATAAAAAATAAATCAGATAGAAAGTGAATTAAGAGAAATTGAGGAAGAATTTTCTAATAGTTTTGAATCTGATAACGCGGTAGTAAATGCATCACAATATAATCAATCAAACGTTTTATTACTAAATAAAGATTTTGTTGATTTTCAATTATTATCTAATATACTTAAGTTGAATAAAAAAATATGTCTATATAATTAAGCAACTGTTCAAATATTACATTTAACGTATTTAACAAAGATTAATAACTATACATAATTTTGTAATAAAAAAGGATTTTTTTCTAATAAAAATGTTATAATTTCTTAACTCTAAAATTTTTTGTTTTAATGGGGGGATCCGCTTCCCCCAACCCTCCTTCAGCGCCTTCGCGGTGCAGGTGGATCAGACCTAATACTACTTTTATTATCTTATTTCCTTTTATTTTAGAGAAATTTAAGAGCTTTCCTCACGGAATGATGAAAAATAGAATACGCAACTCGTGCAGTGCGCAGGTAATCCCATCACTCGTGCTTTTTATCGCACAAACGCACTCGTGGTGGGATCACCTGCTTTCCGCACTCGTTACGTAATGTACTATTCCGCACGGAAGAATATCTAAGCAATTAAACACGGTTTTCTGATTTACATTTACAAATGAAATAACTACAAATATTCTTCACGATGGCACATTAGGCAATTAACATATACATATTACTAAGTATTTATAAATATTCAGTTTTTGATCAGAGTAGTTTTAACATAACATCGTCTAATGTGCCACAGAAAAACGTTTAAATTTCGTCATTGAAAAAAATAACTAACGCAGGAAATAGAACCAGGGTTTACTTTTTGTAACGTAAGACATTCGCTTAAAAAGGTAACAGGGCACATGTGCTCAGTTCTATATTTGAAGTATCTCTTGAAAATTTTCACAATATATTTTCAAAAAAATCAAAGTACCTTATGCTCCTTTAAGTAATTTTGCTTTAAAAACTGATTAAATTTTGAGAAACAACGTTAATAATCCATTAAAATTGTTTTCACACCTGTTCATCGTCCATAGTTATTTTTTTGTTTTTAAATAAATGTTAATTATAAATATTTGTATATATTTAAATCTACTACTTAAGTATCGTAAACAAAACAACATTATTAATTATACATATAAACTCAATACATAGAACTGGAATAGTATGACCTGTCACAAATAAAACCATCACATAACACATATTATTTGGTAAAGTTATCTCGTGGTTGTAGGAAAAATAGTGTACATCACTTGTGTGGAAACTGACTTTTTACACTCGTGTGAAAAGTGTCACTTTTCGTACTCGTTATGTAATTTATTATATATAGTTCCTTAATAAAATAAATATAGTATAAAAAACTAAAAAACACGCTTTTAAAACACATCGAACTGAAAAGTTAAAAATAAACTTAAAACAATAATGAACAAAAAATGAAGTATTATTGTTTTAAATTTGTTTTTAGTTTGATCTGCTATTAAAGCTTATTTTTTAGTTTATTAAACTATTTTTCGTTTAATGTGGTTTAAAAGTGTGTTTTTTTAGTTTTTTTTTTAATAAAAATTTGTCGACAAGTTTTTATTTTTTTTTTGTGTGAACAAACAAACAAACATACAAGCGAAGTTTATAAAAGCAGGTTAATTAAGTAACAAGAATTCTTCATATATATTTTTAAAATTACAATGCTTTCCTGATAGATTGCGACACTTTCTCATTTTACACAAGGATTTCCTTTTTGTTTTCAACGACATAAATTTCAAAAACACCAGTTTTCTTTTTTTATATGAAGAAATTTTAGGAAATATAGGAGTCACAAATATTTTCTTATATATATATATATATATGCCTGTTCAGATCTTTAATGCCACCAAAGATTTTTCTTAATATTTTCCTTTCCCAGCTTAATTTCGTTTTTCTTAGTTAACACCCATGTTTCACTTCCATAAAGGACAGATGCTCATCGTACCACTGATCTATAGATTCTTACTTTTGTCTTTCTCGATAGCATCTTAGAATTCATTATGGTTGATAGACGTCCCCAAGCTCTACTTACTTTACTAATTCTTTTATCAATCTCCGTCTCTTCCTCATTATTGTTTGTTATGATTACTCCCAAATACTCCATCTGATCTACACTCTCGAAATTGTAGTCTCTCCTTCCCTTTTGATTCTCTATTCTTATTTTAAGCACTTTATTTGACGTGTTTTCCCCTCTCATTTCTAAATACTTTGTCTTATTTTCATTTATTTTCAGTCCAAAGTCCATAGATGCAATTTCTAATTGCTTAAATGCATTCTTTAAGTCTGCTTTAGATCGTGTTATCAAAGCAATATCGTCAGCATACGCAATCACCTGAAGCCTATTATAATAAATGATGCCTTTTACTTGTAGTCCACTCTTCCTATAAATCGATTCCAAATATTTTCTTATTAAATTAAAATTTTGATCAGCGTTTGCTGAAACCAAATGTGCACTGAATACAAATTTACACAAACAAACATACAAGTGAAGCTACTAAAAGCGTGTTAAAACCAGCAGAGTAGTTTTTATTTAAACAGAATTCTGGCTGATTTATTGATATAACCTCGGCTTTTAAATTGGTTAATTCTAAAACGGAATAACAGATTACGGCAGGTGACGTATCATTGCAGAGAATTTAGGGTACGATAAAGTGTCAAAAAGACCGTAACTACCAAAAGGGCATTACGACTGTATTTCCTAACCATCGGAACGGATTTCGTCGTGTGACGTAAGGTTGTAAAGGGGATTAACAATAGGGTAAAATTAAATGTCAAAAAAACCGTAACAGCCAAAAGGGCATTACAACTGTATCTCGTAAACGGCATAACGGATTACGGTGTTTGAAGTATCGTTGCAATGGGGATAAGTAATGGGGTTAAATAAAATGTAAAAAAGACCGTCACTGCCAAAAGGGCATTACAATAATTGTAACTCGTAAACAGTTAAACGACAAATGAGCCGGCCAATTGCATACATAATTGCAGAGGTTAAAAAAATAAGAAGAAGTATACGTACACTTGAACGAATATCATCGGGTGACGTATCGTTGTAAAGAGGTTGAGCAATGGGGTAAAATAAAGTGTCAAAATGATAGAAACTGTCAAAAGGGCATTACAACTGTATCGCTTAAACAACTGAACGGATTTCGGCGTGTGACGTATCGTAAATTCGATAAGCAATGGGGTAAAATAAAGTGAGATTTATGGTTTTCGAGGAATAATCCTTACCTGATTTCGCTGTTATTTACATATATCATCGAAATCAAAAAAATTTAGTTGATAATTGTACATGAAATACTAATATTATAAAATGCAAAGTATATCAGGGATCCGTATTGAAGCCACTTCTCTTTTGTGATTTATTTCAATTTATTTATTTTTATTTATTTCAGAAATTATAAAAATTTATTATTTCTGCTGATAATACTTCTATTTTTGGCAGATTAAGAGCAATCTAAAGTTATCTAAAATTATATTTGAAGACATAATTAAAGTGAAGAAATGGTGTCATCCTAATCAATTAATATTTATTATGTATAAATAAATTTATTTATTGATTAAACTAACATTCTACTATTTAAATGTAAACTACCCAACATAAATTTCTAGGAGTATATTATATTAATTCAACAATGAAATTTGAACAACATATGTACCTACTAAAAATTATCGTCAGGGTATTATGCAGTAAGCAGACTTCTCATAACTTAAACTTTAATATCACAAGATCAGTCTATTTATCAAGTAGAATCCCATCTGCGGTATGAAATTTTTTTCTAACATTCATGTTCTTTTGAACTTTTCCAGACTTTTCATATTGCAGAAAAGAGTCTTAAGAAATTTGTGTCGTGTACGGTTTAAACTATCTTGTAAATCATTTTTCTTAAAACACAAGACGCTAAGTGTGGCATATTTGTACCTCTGGAAAATACGGTATGCGCCAAAACAAAGGACACTGAAATCAGGAAGCCTGTGAAATATAATCGCGTCATATGAAACAAGTGACAATAGTCGTCATGGTATTTTTAAACATTGTTTATTCTAACAAACTGTCAAAAAGATTCGAAATGGTGCTTACAACGCAAGAAAAAACATTTATTATTTAGTACTATTTCCGCTCATACGGGAATGGACGATCAAATGGACCTAGTTTGTTAATGGTTGCCAATCAATTTCGGGAAGAGTTTCAAAAGCCTGCACCGACTAATAAGGACTTATTAAGAGTCGTTACAAAATTTCGACCAACAGGAAGCGTTCTAACTCAACGCAAAAGCTGTACTGGTCGTCCAGTTACCGTGACAACAAATGCGAATCAAGGAAGACTATTTCAACAGGTGTTAGAATCACCAAAAAGAAGTCTCCGCAGAACATCTCAAAAAATGAATTTGAGTGAAACGTCTACCCAAAGAATATTTAAGAAGATTGGTGGTTTTCCCTATAAAATACAGATTGGGCAACACTTGACAAGACAAGACAAGAAATCAAGAGTTGTTTATTGTGCTTTAGTCTTGGCAATGGTTTATGAATAACCCCTATTTTTTTTTAAAGAGTGGTTTATAGACGAATATCACATCCATCTGAATGGATTTATCAATCGACAGACAAATCGTTTTCTTGGTTTTGAACGACCAGACATCGTCGTAGAGACCGTGTAACGATTTGGTGCGCAGTGTCAGGTAATGGATTATTGGGCCCTTACTTCGTGGAAGACGAGCGTAGAAGACTCGTTACACTAAATCAAGTGCGATATAGAGAACAAATTTTGACACCATTTTTTAATCATCTCAGACAATTCTGTCGTGCCAGAAACATACAGTTGAATACCCAATGGTTCTAACAGGATGGGGCTACTTGTCATACCACGACAGCATCCTTAGATCTGATTCAAGAAAATTTTGAAGACCACCTAATTTCCCGTAACACGAATTTTTCTTACCCTTCTCATTCACCTGATCTAACAACTCCTGATGCTTACGTATGGGGTATGCTAAAACAAGCCATTTTTACAGAAAACCCACCGGCAATTATTGATGAACTCCGTGAAAAAATTTTGACCTTTTTCAGAAGGATGCAGCAGCCTATTTTTAATGACATGCTAAGCAATCTTGTTGAGCGTTATGAGTACTGCTTAGAACGCAATGGCGAGCACTTTGAACACATTTTGTATAGAAGCAAAACTTAAAATTTGCATTATTTAAAATGTTGTTATTTAATTTTTCATGTTTAATGTTTTTCAGTGTCGTTTGTTTTGGCGCATACTGTAGTATGACTGGTACACAAGAAATTTAAGACTGATTTACAGATAACTTCTATCTATAATACGCGTCAAATCTATTAGATTCTTCATGCTATTCCGAAATCAACATAATTTCAGAAATTCGTATTATATAATGCAAGGGAATTGTTTAATCATCTACCTTTTTCTTTTGATAAGCTATAATTTTATGTCAGTTTACAAATAAAAAAGTTATCGACTTTTCAAACTTTCCGCTACTTTTAAGATTTTTAAGATTATTTTAAAATTTGTGTTACTAAATCAAGAATTTAAAAAATTGTACAAAGTTGCTAGAAATTTTAAAATTCTGTAACCAATTTTTGCCAAATTTCCTTTTAATAGGATACTAGCAGCCCGACCCGGCTTTGCACGGGGATTAAAGAAAAATAACAAAAGCTATTAAATTTATTCGGTCAACGCTTCCCTGTAAACAATATTACATGTTGTTTTATATTCTGGCATCAAAATAAATTGATTTTCAGGTGCTCCGACGCGCCTTAGGCGGTTGGCCATGAGAAAAACCGATCCCTACTATTTGGAAGGTTTGACCTTGAGACTTATTATTAGTAAAAGCGAAAGATGTTTTGATAAGAAATTGAAGCGGTTTAAATGGATTTGGTAGATCAGTTGGGATCATCGGTATCCTCAGTGTATGAGCTATTTGAACAGCTGGTGGTTCAGTTATATTGGTTGCTACAACTTAATTGTTCTTTAATTCCTTTATAAGTAGCCTCGTCCCATTGCACATGCTAAATTTGTGATTTCTGTCATGATTATGAAATAAGTTATTTTGATAAGGAATAATACCAAGATAAAAACTTTTAAAAAATTAAATATTAGTTATTGTGACGTAACTATAACAGTTAGACATATGCTGTCGCGGCATTTTTTGTAGATATTTATATATTCTTTAAAATCGTAGTACATTATTTTATTCTATAATCAATAGTATTCTCAGCGCACGCGATGTAAGGATTTTAAGGTCATTTTTGGTTACATTAATGGAATTTTAGTAAGGATCCCTATTTTTTTTTTAAATAAAACATAGCCTATGTCACTCGGGAATAGTGTAGCTTGCCAACGGTGAAAGAATTATTGAAATCGGTCTAGTAGTTTCGGAGCCTATTCATTTCAAACAAACAAACAAACAAAAAATTAAACCTTTCCTCTTTATAATATTAGTATAGATAACCTTTTCTACGTTTACAAATGAAAAAATTACAGAATTTTGAACTTTTCTACAACTTTATAGTATTTGAGATTTGTGTTAATGAATCAAAAATTAAAAAAATTACACAATTGTGAAAAATTTCAAAATTCTGTAACTTTTTTATTTGTAAACGGACAAAAAGTCTTAACCTATCAAAAGAAAAGGAATTTTCTTCAAAATCTAAAAATTTTATGCCTTTTATAGTTTTCGCTATATAAGAGATTTTCAAAATGTTTTTTAAAAAACTACCATAATGGCCACAGTAAAATTGTAATATATGAAAATAAAAGAAATTGTATCACAATTCCGATAATTTTTGTATGTCATAAAGTTTTCGTGATATTTAACCCTTTTTAACCGACTTCAAAAAGGAGAAGGTTATCAATTCGACCATATTTTTTTTTTTTTTTTTTATGGATGTTACCGAATATCTCCGGTGTTTATAATCCGATTTAAAAAATTCTTTTTGCATTCAAAAGAGTAGAGTGTCCCATTGGTCCCATAGAAATTTGGTTAAGGTGTGGTCATTAATGTGAAAGATATTCCAGTAAATAAGGAGAAGGGTCTCAGTTTGACCATATTTTTTTATATATGTTACCGAATATCTCCGGTATTTATAATCCGATTTGAAAAAATCTTTTTGCATTCAAAAGAGTAGAGCGTCCGTGTGGTCCCATAGAAATTTGATTAAGGTCTGGTCATCAATGTGGAAGATATTCCAGGAAATACCACAAAAATTAACAAAATAAGCTCGGCAGTTAAGAATATCTCCGGTATTTATAAACCGATTTGAAAAATTCTTTTTGCATTCAAAAGAGTAAAGTTTCCCATTGGTCCCATAGAAATTTGATTAAGGTCTGGTCATCAATGTGAAAGATATTCCAGAAAATACCACAAAAATCAACAGAATAAGCTCGGCAGTTAAGTTAATATGTAAATAATGATGTAAAACATAAAAACATAATATTTGGCGCGTTACTGTCGCACTATAACCGATTTAAAGAAAGAGGGGTTCTCAATTCGACCATAGTTTTTTTTATGTTACCGAATATCTCTGGTATCTGTAATCCGATTTAAAAAAATCGTTTTGCATTCAAAAGAATAGAGTGTCCGTGTAATCCCATAGAAATTTAATGAAGGCCCGGTCATCAATGTGGAAGATATTCCAAGAAACACCACAAAAATCAATAAAATAAGTTCTGCAGTTAATTTAATATGTTAATAATGATGTGTAACATAAAAACATAATAATTAGCCCGTTACTGTCCCACTCTAAAGCCAAAGACCTCTTCTCACAAGGAGAAGAAATGAGCATTTAATCAATTCTCTTGCTCACAGCGTGTTGGTGATTTCAGACAATTCAAGTCCATATTTCATCATAATGTTTTCCTTTACCGTACGTGCTTCGTATTTCTAGGTGTTAGACAATTTACTTATGTCTCCAAAAAGTGACATTGGTACATGGGATTGTTGGGGATTGAAATCAGTACCTCTTGCATGGTATTTTTTAAGGTTTTTAAAATATAGTACATCATGAATCAAGTAGCAACTAAAAATGATAAAATAAAAGCTTTTTTAAAAAAATTAAACCTCCTTCAAAAAAAATGCACTAAAAACCCAGAAATAAAATCTTTATTTCTTAAAAAAAATTGGAAACAACTAGGCATCTGATTTCGATTTCCTTGAAGTCGGCTCCAATGGCAAATTACCCTCTATTTTAATCTTAGCTATTAAATCTAGATTTTGAATGTTAGTAACTCAAATGTTTTACAAAGATATAAACCATTGGAGCCGACTTCAAGGAAATCGAAATCAGATGCCTAGTTGTTTCCAATTTTTTTTAAGAAATAAAGATTTTATTTCTGGTTTTTTAGTGCATTTTTTTTTTGAAGGAGGTTTAATTTTTTTAAAAAAACTTTTATTGTATTTAAATATAAAAAGAAATGGTATTATTTAGAAATTGAAATATAACGCCAATTATCAGGTAGGTATCTCCGCAACGAAACTGTATCGATAAATCAACTTACATTGCCATCTATTAGGAATTCATAGAACTAAATACAAACATTGTCTTGATAAATGAAATTGTTGTTTTTATTATTTTCTGTTAATTATTACTCATGTTTCTTACCGTTTAAACCTTCCCTGAATATGCACAAATGAATTAAAAACAAAAATTAGTCAAATCGGTCCAGCTGTTCTTGAGTTTTAGCGAGACTAACCAACAGCAATTCATTTTTTTTTATAGATGACAAACATCTTTAGGACTGATGGTTGTTGTAATTTTCGTATTTGCATTTTATTGTAAGACTGTTATTGTAAATTTTACATTTGTTGATTCTTTTTATTTATTTATTGTACTGTGCTTAGTCAACAAAAAACGATTTCGTTAGACAATAAAGCTTTTATAAAGCTAATAATAGATGATATCAAGTGATCATTCCGATTTTAAAATAATGATTACAATAGGTTATAAAATTGTCATCATTTGTAAAAAGGAAAACACAAATCAGATGGAAGGTTAAATTTGCATCATAAATTTTACAAGAAACGATTGGAAAAAGTTGCCCGTGGAGGATGATATAAATGAAGATAAAACTCGAAAATCTTTTTTATAAATCACCGTAGTATATTAGATTCCGCGAGATATTAGGTTATGTGTGGAATATAAGGCATTACTTTATCCGTAGTGTCTTCGAAGAATAGATTCTGCAAAATGTATCTCATTTTACAAGAAATATCCAGCAAAATTGTAAGAGGCGGGCCAGCAGCCAGTGCCGGATGATATGTGGCATTTACCCACTATATCTGACACCTGAAGAAAATTTACGTCTATATCTTGCGAGAATGTATATGACCTTTGGGTTTTATGTCGTATTGTAATAAAACTTTGGAAACTTCCGTAATATCTTATAAGGCCTGAATCCGAATGTTTGTTCGACAGAGTATCGAGATGGGTCGTGATAAATTTGGGACAGTTTGAGAGGCATACCAATGAAGATATTAATAAGATGTGTTCCAGCACTTCTGAAGTTCGATACTGACGAGAAATCGATACCGTTGGATGCTGCTCTGGCTTTTGGCCATAATTTGAATGTAACATCTTGACAACGAAAGATATTAATGGATTTTGCCAAATGGAAATAAAGCCCTTCTATACAATACAACTGAAGGGTTTCCCTTAAATTCTCTCAAATGAATATTAACCGTATTAAAAGCTTTTACTACAATATGATAACAGCTGTAATTCCGGTAATATATTATAAAACACACTTGAAACTTTTCAATCGTAGAATATTTTAAATTAATCATAATTCTGTAATGGATATTTTATTTAATACTCGATAACCCGGTGAACTTTGTATCGCCTAACAATTAATGTTTTTTTTTAATATTTTGATCGTAAATTTAATTCCTACCAATTTTAAATTTTTTCTGATGTCGTTTCTTGTTTCTTTAGTGTTTGCATTTTAAAAGAATTTTATTAGTTAACTAAATGTTCATATTACTTTTCAACTTAAATTTCATATGTTTATATTAAAATTTTAATCAAAATTTACATTTGATATTAGTTTGTTTTTTTTTTTTGTGAAGGCAAATATCGTGAATTCGACAAAATTCAAGTTAACATTTAAAATTTCCAAGCTGAATCCAACATTCCAGATTTCTAAATCCCAAGAGTAAAAAGCCAGTGATGTGACATGATTAATTACTTAGTTAAGTATCTCTTTTTCTCTTGATAAAACTGTTTTCTGGCCTGATTTTCTATATACTCCACAAAAATAATTCGTTAGACGCAAGCAGCTGAAAGTTTCATTTCAAACGATTATAATTAGAAAAATGTTCAACACAAGTAGGTAAATGTTTAATGTCGTCTTAATGGGTTAACAGTTCTCTTGTGTGAATTTATTAATCAGAAGCTACATTATTGGTAGTGAAAAAAAAATGTTACAGAAAGGAAGTAAAAATGTAATTATTTACTATAAGCAAGATATCTGTTACTCTGTTCTTCCTGTACAGCCACTTTTTTACATTGTTCGTAACACTCCTCGTCCATTCTGCCACCTCTACTCTGTTCCATCTTCGCACCCATTTGTCCAACGCTTTCCTTCTTTTTTTTACCTGCTAGAGTTGATTTTCTGCCAATTTCGTCGAGTCTTGCTCTTGCCTTTCTTGCATTAGCAGGTCCATAGGTGGGACGCCACCAAGCATGTAGTCTGACTCTGCGGACAGAAATAGAAACTAGCTGGTTGAGATGGCTACCCTTTTATATAATACCCGTATTATATCTACAATTTCAACGTGAACTTCTTCACGAATAAATTCAAGGTTACTGTTTTATATGGACGAAACCATGTAATACGGGTAATATCGAATGCAAATGATGAAATTTTTAACGAAATTTCGTTTTTATGCTATACATTGTAAACTCTTAAGTTGGCTTAATACTGATTGCACATTTGTTTATTAGTTTCATTCGATTAATTAAGAGATTAATTAATTATATAATTTGCAGGTAGGAAGGCGTTAATTGCTGTTGAAAACTAGGTAAAGTATATTTACAAATATAGTGTCTCATTGTAAAATTTATTTTAATAACAGCTGCAGAACTAAATAGGTAATCCCTTTTAAATATTTTATTGTTGTGGAATTCTCGCAGTAACACAAGCTGCCAGGACTGGCTTAAAGGATTGGTGAGTCAACTGTAGGCAAAGCGCAATGTCAACAAACTAACAAGATAATTAACTTATCTAATAAACCTCACAAATTTAGACATTTAAAGAGATTTAAGTAAACGTCTAACTTAATTGGCCTATTATAATTGAAATTTATATAAATTTCTACCTGTTACTTACCGTTTATTGTTTTAAATTGTAGATATTTGTACGATGATGAACTTGCAGTTAAAGATTAATTGATTGTAAAGTTGTTTTTCTACGCCCATGACTGTAAACGTCAAAAATCGTACTGTAGACATTCCTTGTAAGTGACATTTAACAATAACATGCACGTAATGAGATCTCATAACATACATGTGCGTTTATATAAGAAAACTTAAATTTTTTGTTTAATCAAATTGCAATAAAATTTTTATGTACGTACCTACTACTTTATTTGGTCTATTTACATACTTTTAGTCAATTTAAAAACATAAATATATAATAGTTTTTATTAAAAAATAAAATAAAAATAAAACAGATTTAGGCAACATCTATTACGTTTTAAATTATTATTTAATCTAGGATGTTACTTAATGTCACTACTTTGATAAATGTTATTTTAAACGTCAAATTTCGTCATATATTTTTTAAGAGATGTCAAATATTTAGAATTAAAATTAAAATGTTGAGTCGTAGAAAAAGCATAGTACGTAACTCGAGTGGTAAGAGGTATTACGTACTCGTGTAATTACGCACTCGCCGCTACGCGGCTTCATGCGTAACTTTTCCACTCGTACGTAATATCCTATTTACCACTCTTGATACGTAATATACTATTAATTGAAGTATTGTTATAATAGTTATTTATGTATCAAGGGCGTAAAACAGGCGTTTATGGACCACAACGTGTAAATAAGAGCCCAAACCGCAGGCGAGGGCTAATAAAACGTCCATAAACGCTGTTTACGTCCGAAATACATACAATCTTTTATGCACGACCGTTTTAATAATCATTTATTAAAAAAATTGCACGAGTCTTACAAAGGATATTTTTTATTTTTATTTTTTGTCAACAATTTAATACAAATATCATTTCGAGTTGCATGAATTTTATACCTCGAACTTCGATATAATTTGTATTCATTCGTTATTTAACATAAATAATTTGATTGAAACTAATATGCACAAAGGCTAGAAATAATATTTTAAAACAATAATCTATATACCTATGTTCTCGTTACCCTAGCAACAAGAATCCGGGACAGTTGCGACCCTATACATTTGCGACCCTGTAACATTTGCGACCCTGTCGTCCTACCTGAATAAGATTGAAACTGTCACCTTATACGTTTGCGACCCTGTTAATAAAGAACAATTAGTAACATATAAAATAAAAATACAGATTTACAGATTATAAAACTTTTTTATTTATTTTATTTTATTATATATATCTAGTCTAACTTCTGAACGTATGCCAACGTTTTTAAGCATTTTATTAAATCTCGAGTTGCCTCGTATTCTTGTAAATTTCTTTGTATGCGTTCATCTAGACGGATGTAATTAGGTTTTCGTCGTTTTCCTTCTAGGTTAAGGTACTTCCGTTTGGCCGCCAAGTCAGAGTAGGCGGCCTCAGCTTTCAAGCAAAGTATTAAATTGTTTATACGGGGATGAGACTATTTAATGGTAGAATTTAATCTGTTATTCCATCCTTCGACGGCGTTGTTGGTCCTGTGTCTCTGTTGGTAAATATTCCACATATCGATTTGTATGTTTGGGTTTTCCATCCACTGATCGACAAAATAATCCAAAAATTCTTGTACTTTCGGTAGTTGTGGAGCATTTTCCATTATAATCAACCAGCCTTCGTCTATATCCGGTAGAGGTATGTACGCTAACGCAACACACATTCTCAAAATCAATCGAACTTCAGCATTTTCCTTGTATTCTTGAACCAAGCCCAATTGTTGAATTTTTCTCCAAATAGCCTGGCTGAAATGGTAATGACAACCACTTATTTAGACGGTTGGAAATACTGTCTTCAGTGAAGTTATAGCTGCAGCCTCGAAATCCATTTTAATCAGTTTAGGCGACCATTTGGATAGCTTTTCTTTAATAATGGAAAATAGTCTAGAATAAGTTGCCTTCTTTTGATTTTCCAGGAGTGCAAACATCACTGGGATTATGTTCACCTCCGTATGGGTACTACCAATATCAACGTGTAGTGTGTATATTTGTCTATATTGTTTACTGCAACTTTTAAAAGTACTATCGATAAAGAGGGTTTCGGCACTTTCTAATAATTTTCTGCCATATTCTGAGGCGAAAATAATTATTCTGTCTCCTTCTTTCTTGTCATCAGCAAACAAAAATGATGTACCATCTTCCATTGTTGTAGTTTCACATGGAAGGCACACTTCTTCTGCTGTTGATGGTTCTCTTGTGGACCCATTTTTGGCATTTCGTATGCGATTTACCGTTCTCTTGACCGAGGAATAAGAAGGAATAGCGGCGATCAATTCGTACCCCATGTTTTGAAACGGTGATATTTCTTGGTGATATTTGGTTTTTGAAGAGGTATCTTCTTCTCGTGCCTTTTTTCTCAAAACGGTGACTTGTTTCTTTACATCAATTGCAGCTATATCTGGCTTGCATATATGTGGCTGACTGTGTTGCACTACGTTGTCCCTTGTAACCAAGGCGCCTTTGCACTTTTCGGA
Organism: Altica lythri; assembly: GCA_964028335.1. Classification (NCBI taxonomy): domain Eukaryota; kingdom Metazoa; phylum Arthropoda; class Insecta; order Coleoptera; family Chrysomelidae; genus Altica; species Altica lythri. Next base: position 56,085,774 of record OZ034803.1, on the reverse strand, counting down.
TTTTTCCTTTGAACATAGCCATCGCGTGTTTCCATTTTTGGCTACTTTTTGTACACGGTAATTGTAGCCTTAAAAAATGGCCAAAGGTTTTCCTTTAGAGGTTTCAGTAAGTTCTACAACATTCATATTCAAATGTAATCAGCACTTATCGGAACAAACTAACTTCCTTAGGCAAATGAAACAGTATTTATCAATTCAGAATTAATATTTGTAGGTGGGAAAAGTACATTTGAAGAAATACTATTGGAGAACGAAATTAAGTACCACCCTATAGCACCAATCACAATTTAAGAAACAAAGTGTTTGTGAACTTAAAAGAAGTAATTATATAATGGTCTTCTTAACGACCAGGTAGATTTGTTATATTTAATCCTACCATTTAATCCTTCAATTAACTTATGCATTGTAATTCATATTGTAGTATAAGAAACAAAGTGTTTGTGAACTTAAAAGAAGTAATTATATAATGGTCTTCTTAATGACCAGGTAGATTTGTTATATTTAATTCCACTATTTAATCCTACAATTAACTAATGCATTGTAATTCATATTGTAGTATTGTAAGGTTTACCTCATTATTGTTACGTTATTGTTACCTTTGTCCCAGCTTTTATAATTATGAATATCTACAACTTAGGGTCGCAAATGTTATCTTTAAATTTTATTATTTCTTGAAATTAGATGACAGGGTCGCAAATGTTACGGGGTCGCAAATGTATAGGGTCGCAACTGTCCCGACACCTAGCAACAAAGTCAAAATAGATGGTGGCCATTATTATTTAGGCTCATTATCAGTAAAGATAATTGCAAGTATTTCAATATTTAAGATAAAAATTACTTTACCGCCCGCCATTTACACTTTACCGCCCGCCGGGCGGTAAAGTTGTCCACGTCCGTTAAATATATCTGTACTTTACCGCCCGATCGTGCATAATAGTTATTTATGTATCAAGGGCGTAAAACAGGCGTTTATGGACCGCAACGTGTAAATAAGAGCCCGAGCCGCAGGCGAGGGCTATTAACACGTAAGGTCCATAAACGCTGTTTACGCCCGAAATACATACAAACTTTTATGCACGACCGATTTAATAATCATTTATAAAAAAAATTGCACTGTCAATTGAAAAAAGTCAACTGTCAATTGACAAAAGTCTACTGTCAAATGTCAAATATCAACTGTCAAATGCCAACTGTCAATTGTCAACTGTCAAATGCCACCTGTCAAATGTCAACTGTCAAATGGCAACTATCAAATGTCAACTGTCAAATATCAAACGTCAACTGTCAAATGCCAAATTTGAAATGTCAAATCTCTACTGTCACATGTAAAATATTATCTGTCAGCTGTCAACTGTCAATGTCAACGATTGTTTTAATAATAAAACTTATAAAGGATATTTTTTATTTTTATTTTTTGTGGAGAATTTAATATAAATGCCGTTTCAACTTGCATGAATTTTATACCTCGAACCTCGATATTATTAACAACTTACCCTGTATAACCATTCACCTAATAATTTGTATTCATTCGTTATTTAAAATAAATAATTTGATTGAAAGTAATATGCACAGAGGCTAGAGATAATATTTTAAAACAATAATCTATATACCTATGTTGTCGTTACCCTAACAACAAAGTCAAAATAGGTGGTGGCCATTTTTATTTAGACTCATTGGCAGTTTAGATGATTGCAAGTATTTGAATATTTAAGACAAAAAAATTACTTTACCGCCCGCCATTTACACTTTATCGCCCGGCGGGCGGTAAAGTAGTCCACGGGCGCTAAAGTGGCACTTTACGCCCGCTAAATGTATGTAATAATCTGTACTTTACCGCCCGGTCGTGCATAAAAGTAATTTTTTAACTTTGGAATGTATAATTTTGCCATTGAATACATATAAGTCAAATTTACCTTTATTGTATGAACCAATATTGCATATTTTAGAGAATAATAATAGTTTAATTTCACCAGTTGATGAACCGGACCCAAATCGACAAAGAAGTGATCTTATTTGAGGATTAGAATCTGAACGCTAACAATAGTATATTAAACAACGCATTTCATATGGCGCTCTGTTATGCCACGAGTCCAAATTTAAAAAACGAATCGCGTAGCGATAAGTTTTTTAAAGGACGAATGTCATAACAGCCATATGAAATAAGTTGTTTATAATACTTTTTATATTTGGCTATTTTATTGCTTTTTTAAATAAATTTAAATTTTGTATTTTATTTTAGTTCTTTTTAAATGAGTTTGTAGCAAACAAACAAACAAACTTTTCCTTGTTTGTTACAAGGTTATTTGTGATGTTTATTTGACGTATCATACTATCCAATGCTACCAACCGCATACAGGAAAAGTTTCCAAAGTTGAGTGCTTTAATGAAACGTTATAGTACTCATTTGGGTGTCATAATGAAAAATATTGTAGGTGCAAAATATAAAAATAAATTTATCTACTGATGCAAAATAAGTTATTGCAAATGTTTTTTAAATTCTTGTCGAAAAAAATATGGACAATATTGGAATTAAAAAACGCTTATAAATACAAACAACAATATACATTTCGAATTATGATTTAGTTAAAAGTTAAAAAATCATCTTTTTCGTCCTAGATACAAGGATATCCCAACAAAGTTCAAAAAAGGAGCCATCAGCATTTGACAGATTTAGTTCGGCACAACCAGAACCAAAGTAGCAGTCGAGAGGAGGAAAACGGAATAAAATGAGACCTGCTTTAAAAATTTCCAGTTGACCTGCTATGTTCATTAATCATGTGATGCGGAGCTGTTTTGCTGAGTAATGAAAAGCGGTTGCTTTATCATCTGTTTCGCGGGTCGTTTACTCACAACAATATTTTTCACAAATTTAATTTAACATTCTTGTGCCTCCGGCACCTGCAGGATTCATTGTCTCGAATTTAGAGCTAGTTATTTTTACGAACGATTTTAGGGAAATTGCGTTCGATGGGTATTTTTCCAGGGTTATGAACACGCCACTGACAAATTTATACATAATAATTACTTATTTAAAAAAAAAAAAAATAATTTTTAATCGTAAACTTGAAAAATCATCCTTGTTATGTAAGACCAATCTATATACAGTAAAAAAATCGAGAAGAAAATAACTCTCCAGCTTATCCTTGCAGCTTTCCGATAATTTCAGATATTAAAAATGTATTTTTTCTGCTGCTTTTAGCTCATAAAGCTCAGGAAGGTATTTTTTATGCTTTTAATATTCTTGAAAAAAAAACAAGTTTTTAAAAGCTACCGACGATAATATCTTAACTATTGTAATTCTATTTTAATGGTTGGCTAAATGATGTATAATAGGTAAGAAACATCAAGAATTTGTAGGTATACAAAGCTAGGTTGTAAGTTTAATGGCAACCGAGAAGGGGTAAAGGTAGCAACACAGGCCGGAATAGCGTGCAGGAACATCGGAAGGAGCGTCCGACGTTGTTCAGAATACTCTTGACAGTTTGGGCAACCGAGCATCCATCACCGTCGCAGATTTACAACTAATTTGCTATACAATGTTAGCGACATGCGAAATTAACAAACCCCTTGTCTGGTACCTACACTATATGTACGTGGAATCCCATTATAAATGTCTTTGGTTTAAATAGGGCATATTTTCCAAACTGTGCTTTAACTATTTGCTACGAAATATTTACTGAGGTTAATGAATGGATATCGAATTCCTTGATTCTATATGCTAAACGATTTCGTTACTAAATAATTTATGTTCAGAGGATTTTCTCATAGAAAAATGATCTTGGTTTTTAGTTGCTGTTTAACTGTCCGATCCAAGATTTTTAAGATTAAAAAAGTTATAGCTTTTTAAATATTTCATCTTATTGATCTCAAATAAATTAAAACAGCAAAAGAAATACTTTTTTTGTGTCCTAAATTATGGAGAGGCTGTGTTGCAAAGATGGCCTTGAACGTGGCAAAAAATTATTTTAAAAATGGCAAAAACTGTCTTAAAATTATTTAAAACCAATTGTAAACTCGGTATAAAACCGCACACAGCAAAAAACCGGATTGATAAGAAAACGTTCAAATTGCGTTAAAAAAAATAATTACTATAAAACAAAAATTAAAAATAATCAACAAAACCTAAAAAGACTCTAGCAAACTATTAAATGAATGAAAGGGCTGAGGCTGACACATTCGCTAACTTCTTTGGTTCTATTGGAAAAAAACTAGCTAACAAAATTGCAAAACCACAACAAATATTTTTACAAAAAAGCACAACTAAAAGTATAATTTTAAATCCCACGTCTGAAAAGTATTGAATTCTATCTTAAGTTTGAAGAAGAACAAATACAAGGATAATACAAGAGCTAAAACGTTGATGGAAGTAGCTGAGTATATAACAGCTCCTTTAACTTACTTGCTGACTATATGTATCGAATAGGGATACTTCCCTAAATGTTTTAAACAAGCTGTGGTTTTGCCAATCATCAAACCAAGAGATAAAAGAGACCCAAGCAACTATCGACCAATCTCTCTAATTTCAGCAAAAAGTCTTCGAAAAAATATTAAAAACCACGATAGACAGTTACCTAGCAACATATAACATTATATCTGATAAACAGTACGGATTTAAAACGGACAGGTCAACACAGGATGCCATTGAACATCTAGTTTTAAAAATATGCAAAGCAATGGATATAAAAAAACCTGCAATATGTATCTTCGTGGATCTGGCCAAAGACTTTAACACAGTCAGCCATACCAAATTGGGCGTAATGAATCTGGTCACATTTTAATACTTTTACCCTACGGTAAGTGCAGGTAACAAATAAATATGTACGAAAGTGGTCACAACAAGCGCAGGTACTACGACCCTAATTAGGTAGGCACTAAGTACCTTTTAATCTAAATTTAATAACTTTCGTACATATTTAATAATTTTATTTAATATTTTCGGGCGATCCATCAGTTCCTATATAGAGATTGAAGTGCAAAAAAGTGAAAAAATTTTGTTAGTTTTCTAATGTTGAAGGTATGTCGAGTCAGCGAGGGCAGAGCCAAATTTTATATGAACATTATAAATTTTCTATACATCGAACAATTAAAACTGAAATGATTAATGAAATAATGTGGAGATGTGCTAATCGAAAATGTTCAAAAGTGTTTATTTACACAATGGGCCCGATTGAAAACTTAGTTATTACTTCAGTGAAAGGCCAGCGTAATCACCCCTCAGAAACCAAACAAAAAATATCAAGACAAATTGTCACTGCAGCATGCAAGAGGAAGGCAGAAAGTGATATAGTGGAAAAACCAGCAAAAATTATTCGAAGTGCTATAGATAAAACAGACCACGTTAGTGTTTTAACCTGCAACGACTTAAAATGTGTAAGGGAGAATATGTACAATCAACGTCGAAAAACGTATCCGACTATACCCCGCAACGCAGAGGAAGTACACAAGTTCCTTAGTGATTGTAGGGGAATTCTACACTTGCTTCGAAGGACCTTTATAATTATATGAAATAAACAAACTCCAACGAACTTGGTAACAATCTATTTCATATATACAATATATTACAAAAAATTAAAAGTAAGTGTGCGGCCAGAACTGGCTCGCTCGATGTCTATTTAAGGAATGCTGTTAAAAACTAGAAAGTATATACAAAACTAAAACTAATCTTTTCCTTTTAAAAAACACATAAATCTTGTGAAACCAAGATACAAAAATACAAAGCAAACACATGCAACGGACACACGTGTTCTCTTATCTTATCTACGAAAATCTTTCAGCAGGTTGTCTAATATTTCAATTACAATGACAACCCTTAAAGAAATCTTTTAAATTTACAACATACTCCAGCCTTGGAGATATCGTAGAAACTCCAAGTAATCCTTAACTATAAAAAAAAATATAAAATAAATATTTAAACTACACTTAAAACATGCTAACGTTAAAAACATAAATGTAAGAAAATTTATTCACATTTAGGTATCCAATCAGTTTCTGGAAGTGGACAGATCTTAGTTATGGATCTGAGAAAATTTCCATCTTGAGTGCGTACCTTTACAACCCTTCCAGAATTGTTGTTTAATTTTAGTACATTTTTTATATACAGATAATCTATTGTCAGGAATGTTACTAATATCCTTTTCAGGATAGGCTGTTAAATTATTGCCTATCAAAAAATGACCCGGTGTTAATGAATTTAGATCGTTTGGATCAGTTGACAAAGCGCAAAGTGGCCTAGAGTTTAATATTGATTCAATAGTAGCAAGCAACGTACTGAATTCTTTAAAAGTTAAGGCGGTTTCACCAACTGTTCGACAAATATGATGTTTTGCGCTTTTAATTGCCGCTTCCCACATCCCACCCCAATGGGGAGATCGCATAGGTATAAATTTCCACTGGGTTTCATTTGAACTTAAAAATGTTTCAATTATTTCCACATTTGGTTTTAATTTAAAATATTCATGTATTTAATTGATTACTAGCGCCAAGGAAATTTGTAGCGTTATCGGAATATATAACAGCCGGGTTACCACGTCGCGCAATAAATCTACTTAACGTAAGCAAAAAACTTTCAGTAGATAATGCAGAAACCAATTTAATATGTACACATTTGGTAACCATACAAACAAAAATAGCAATATATGCTTTAACCTTGGGAGCACGTTTTAAACTTGAAGTTTTTAACAAAAATGGACCACCAAAATCTATTCCTACCTTTAAGAAGGGACGTGCAATGGAGACTCTATCTTTTGGCAAATTAGCCATAATTTGTTCTGCAGTTTTAGCTTTAAATCGCGCACAAGAATGACAATTTGATAGAATTCGTTTGACCGTCCTTAATCCATTTAGCGGCCAATAGCGCAATCTAAAATTTGATAATATTGTTTGTGGACCGGCGTGATATAATTTTAAATGTTCCCGCCATAGCATTCTATTAACAATTATACAATTAGACGGCAACAAAATGGGGTGCTTTTGCGAAAAAGGTATATCTGCATTAGCTAATCTCCCGCCTACACGCATCAGACCATTACTATCCAATAATGGATTTAAACAACGTAACTGTTTGTTAGGTATAATTTCTCCATTTTTTAAGATTGCTTTTTCATTACTAAAATATTTTTGTTGAATAATTCTTAATATTGTGAGCAAAGCATTTTGAAGTTCATGTACTTTAAGAGATCCTGTTAGTTTTTCAGTTTTAGAAAATTTATTGTGTATATACCTTAAACAAAATGCAACAATTCGTTGTAATTTTAGAAAACTAGAATACTTTTCAAAAATTTTCATGAAATAATCTTCAGATGATTCTGAATGGCAAATAGAAGCTAAAACAATTTTTCTCTGTTTAGGTATCTCTGAAATATTAATATTTGATTTAAACAAGTCTAAATTTAGTTTTGAATCGTGTAAATATTGAGGACCCTTCCACCACATTTAAGAATCAATGAGATCTTTTGCATTCAGACCTCTTGATACCAGATCAGCAGGATTTTCCTTTGACCGAACATGCCTCCAAATGAAGTTGGAAGTACATTCCTGAATCACTGCAACTCGATTAGAAACAAAAATATTCCATTTGCTAGGATGTGACTGAATCCAAGCCAATGAAACTTGTGAATCTGTCCATAAATTCACGGAATCTATTTTAATTGAATTTTCATAAATCTTAAGGATCTTTTGGCCTAATTGTGCTAATAATACACACGCACATAATTCTAAACGAGGCAAAGATATTGTTCGCAAGGGAGAAACTCGACTTTTTGAACAAATTAAATTACAGGAAACACTTTCATCATTATAAATTACTCTTAAATATAAACAACAGCCATAAGCCTTAAGGCTGGCTTTGGAAAATCCATGTACTTCTATACGTTTTACTTCAATTTCATTTTTTGTAAATAAACACCTAGGAATTTTCAAACTGGACAAGGCTAAAATATTTTGTGAAAACTGTAACCATTCTGACTGCAATTCTTCATTTAAAATTTCATCCCATTGCACCTTAACTAACCTTAATCTTTGATCAATCACAAGTTATTATAACTCACTAAACCGCACTGAACTCACACTTAACACTTTAAATGATTTCTTTCACAGAATCCTGCACTGGTATAATGTTCACTTTAATTTATTTTTATTCTTGATAACTCCAATAAAATCTAAATTTTCTATGATTTCTTGAACACCAAGAAACTTGGTAGTAATCCAAAACTTAATTAAAACTGTCCAAAACTGGATTAAACTATCCTAAACTGGATTAAAACTATCCAAAACTGGATTTAAACTATCCAAAACTGGATTTAACTTATCCAAAACTGGATTACAACTATACAAAACTGGATTTAAACTATTCAAAACTGGATTAAACTTATCCAAAACTGGATTACAACTATCCAAAACTGGATTTAAATTTCAAAATTATCCGGCTCCACTGGACACTGGACTAAAAAATGATCCGGCTCGACTGGACCAAAAAATGTAGGGGAATTCTACACTTGCTTCGAAGGACCTTTATAATTATATAAAATAAACAAACTCCAACGAACTTGGTAACAATCTATTTCATATATAGGTACAATATATTACAAAAAATTAAAAGTAAGTGTGCGGCCAGAACTGGCTCGCTCGATGTCTGTTTAAGGAATGCTGTTAAAAATTAGAAAGTATATACAAAACTAAAACTAATCTTTTCCTTTTAAAAAACACATAAATCTTGTAAAACAAAGATACAAAAATAAAAAGCAAATACATGCAACGGACACACGTGTTCTCTTAATTTAAGGGTCTTTCTACGAAAATCTCTCAGCAGGTTGTCTAATATTTCAATTACAATGACAACCCTTAAAGAAATCTTTTAAATTTACAACAGTGATTTTCATCATAATTACAAGACATCCAAAAATGAAGAGTTTATTCTATACAATAAATTAATGTTCACAAGGAATAATTGTTTTGGGATGTGAAGCAAATTTAGCAGTTTTAGCAAAATCAGAGATTTTATACATGGACGGAACTTTCCAATATTGCACAAAATTTTTTAAACAACTTTTTACTGTGCATGGTTATTTTTATGGACACTACATTTCATTATTATTCTGCTTACTTAAAGATAAGTGCGAGTTAACATACAAGTTGTGCTTACAGGAAATTAAAAATCTGTGTTCTGAACATAATTTGCTTCTTCGACCCACAAAAATTGTATTAGACTTCAAAACTACTATTCACAATGCCGTGAAATATGTATGGACTGACATCACAATCCATGGGTGCAGATTTCACCTAACGCAATCTTGGTGGCGCAAAATTTAAAGTTTAGGCTTATCTTGCGAATATAAAGACAAAAGTTCTGATATCGGAAATTGGTTGCGTTTGTGCTTTGGTATGGTTCTCCTAGATAAAAATATTGTTAGTGACTTTTTTGTATTTGAGATGATGGAAGTGATGCCAAATAATACGCGAGTTATACAGTTTGCGGACTATCTAACTGATCATTATATTTTCGAAGAATCTAAATTTCTCCCAAACATTTGGGCGGATGCTAGTGCCGAATTAAATCAAACAACAAACGTCTGTGAATCTTTCCATTCACACTTTAACAATTCATTTCATTACTGTTCGCCATCAATTTTTGATTTCATGACAGTTTTGACTAAATTTCAAAATGAGGTTTAAGTATATCAAATGTAACAGTATGAATACTCCTATAAAATCGAGGAATTCGCATACTTTACGAAGAAAGCGCTTTTTGGAGAATCTTTTACCAGATCTTAAGGACAATCAAATTACAACCATGCATTTTGTAAAAAGTGTTTCTCACATATATTGTGCTACAATAAAATAAGATATGTTTTTTGTATTTTAATATTACTTATACTTGTACTTACAACGATATAAATAAATTTCTATAAATTAAAAAAAAATGTGTCCAGTTTCCTTAAAATTTTTATTACCTGACTGATGTGACCAGATTCGTAGCCCTCATTTTTGGCCAGTGTGACCAGTTTCGTACATCAAAATCCTCATTACCTGACTGATGTGACCAGATTCGTATCGCCCACCAAAGTATTAAACACCCTTCAGAATATAGGCTTTCGTGGAAACTGTTTCGACTTAATGAAAAGTTATTTAGAAGAACAAAGCATTAGTGTAAGAGTTGATAAAAGCAATAGCAGTTTTTTTCAAATTAAATACGGGGACCTATTTACAATATATATTAACAAACTGTTCGACGAAGACCGGACTTGGGAGAACCAAATGACTTTAGCATATTTACTGATTTTTTTCAAGATAAATTACTTACTGTTAATATGAACAAGACCAATTTAGTACCGTTCACAAGCGACAGCGGCACTAACTATGCCAAAATACAAGAAACTGGCTATAAAGTACTTTAATGGCACTTCTTAAATAAGTTCAAAAGGTAATATCAAGTTTGTGGGTATCTACATAGACTGCTATCTGGGATGTAATATTCAAAGCAAGCACTTAACAAAAAAATTACAATGCCTCATCCCAAAATTTAAAATCTGCTAAAAATTTTGCAGTATTGGTAAGCTAAAAATTCTATAATATGATTTAGTTCAGTCTCACTTATTCTATGGGATAATAGCAAGGGGAGGACTTGCAAAACCTTACTATGATAAAGTAGAAGTAATACAGAATTGGATACTAAAAATTATTTTTGGTAAAGCTCAAATATTTTCAACGGAATCACTATACGAAAAAAGTGGAGTATTCGATATACGAAAGTTATTTTATTTCATCCTGTCCAGTAAATACACTTCCCTATAATCAATTTGGCGCCGGTAAGTAAAACATTACGGTATCAGGTACTGTAATATGTTGCCTAGCAACGCTGCTCTGATTGCTTAAGGGAAAACAATTACTTTTAATTTTTGACATTAAAAAATACTATAATGACTATAAAATAAAAATAAAATAATTAATTACTTACTTTTACATCCATATTTAAAAAAAAGTCAATGTTATTCAATTTCATATTAACAATTAAATCTTAATAATAACAAAATTATTTGATAGTGACAGATGGCTTTTAAGGTAATTTGACGTAACGAATCAAGTTACGAACTATTTTTAGTCCAGTTACGAACTACTGTTAAAATTTTCGGCGTTGGTAAATTGGGCCCGCGGTCAGGGATTATTTACCTGTCCGTACGGATTAAAAAAGGTTGGTATCGGCGATTAAGGAAAATTCTCGGTACTAATACTTTATTATAAGATTGATTTGTTTACCTCAAATATATTATTATAAGAAATTGAAGCTCTGCCCCCCCTGCTCATCCGATTAAATATTTAAACAGACTAAAGAGACTTTAATTGTGTTATATTTTGCGATATGGATGTCCAAAAAATATTTAGTGAAAAACGACAAGAAATGTATGTGGTGTATGGAGCTAAGTTAAAAAAATGCGAGGGTTTTAAAATGTGGTAAGTTTTAGTTTTTGTTTTTATTAACTTGTTAAATAACTTTAACTTATTAAATATAGGTAAAATTCGTTGGCGATGTCCTCATAATGGCTGTCTTGCTAAGATATATACTTTTAATGAAGAAATTGTTGAAAGCGATTTAAATCATAATCATGAAGTTAACAGAAAAAAATTAGAAAGACAGAAGATAAGCAATTCTTTAAAAAAGAGGACACTTGAAGACCTTATAGAAAAACCAGCAAAACTAATTCATGTCGAATTAGCAAAAAACCCCCAGCCAGAATTAACGTGGGAAGATAATTATTGCATAAGGCGGAATTTGAATAATTGCAAAAAAAGCAAATTACCGCCATTACCAAAAAATATCGATGACGTTCACGATGCAGTAGAAGCGTTTAAAATTCAAACGTTGAAAGGAGAAAACTTTTAACTTGTAAATGACAAAAAATCTAATATTCTTATTTTTTCAAGCTATTCAAATTTATCTTTTTTATGCAATACTTCCAAAAATGGTATTTATCTTGATGGCACTTTCCAGTATAGCCCTAAATTTACATAACTTAGTAAATGAATATTATATTCCCGTTGTAAATTGTCTATTACCCAACTAAAATTTGGAAACATATACTAAGTTGTTTCAAACTATTCTGGAAGAATGCTTAAAATTGTCTTTAGTTTTTAACCCTTCCCTTTTTATTGTTGACTTCGAAAAAACAATTCATATAGCACTGACATCAGTTTTTTTAAATGCAATAGTGAAAGTTTGTTTATTTCATTCCTGGTACAGAAAAATTTTAAATTTAGGATTGTCCAAAGTTTATATGAATATTGATTCTGAGGAAAGTCAATGGCTAAAAAATATATTCGGATTACCATATTTAAATCTTGAAAATGTTGGGGACTGTTTCTTTGAAGATTTTATGTCCATAATACCACAAAACGAAAAAATTGTCGCATTTGCTGATTATCTTGTGGATACCTATATAGCAGAAGATGCTACTTATCCACCAATTATTTGGGCACAAGCATCATCTTCTATGTCTCGAACGACGAACGCATGCGAGTCTTTTCATCATCATTTAGCTAGTAGTTTTTATCATAGTCATCCAAATATTTTTATTTTTTGCGATATTATCTTACAATTTAATTCATTTGCTCAATGTAAAATAAATAGTACTTTTAGAGGTAAAAAGAAACCTAGGAAATGTATACGTAGGAAAAAATGTATATAGAAAACATATTAAATAAACATAAAAACAAACAAATTTCAAACCTTCAGTTAGTTCAAACATTGTCATGTAGGTATGCAAATATTTTTATATAAATAAATGTTTAAAAATAAAATATTACTTTTAATAACTTAAGGTATTAACTTTTATTTTTCCTAGAAATAAATCATGACCCCGGGCCCAATTTGTTCATGTAAAACCCATCCTTAATCCTTACCTTTCTTAATCTTCTGACCGCGGGCTAAATTCGTACAAGCCCAAAATTTTTATGAATTTATTAATTTATAAAAACAGGATGAAATAAAATATAATACGATACACGGTCGTTAGGTGTTATTACCTACCGACCTTGTAACGTATAATACTATTGTTTAGCATTAGCAGTACACCAATTCCGAGACAAAAAGCATACCAAAGCAATAGTGCACAACTACCATACACGTAATAAAAAAGACTCTCTATACGTACCTACGGTAAACTTTTTAGTTTTTTTTTGAATTTTTCACATTTTTGTAATATAGGTAAGTTCTTTTTTTTTTAATTTTCAAAATGTTTGCAAATTTTTAACTTCTTCTTTATCCAGTAAGTATTACATTTTTGTCACACAAAAAACTGCGTCGGTTGTTGCACCGAACATCAAAATCGCTTAACCGGTTTATATTTATAGCTTTTTAAATATACCTTTTTTAAGCTAAAAAAACTTGATACAGCAGAAAAACACCTTTTTGAGCTAAAATACCTCAAACCAGCATCAAAAATGCATTTTTAGTGTCCGAAATTAGGGAGAGGTTGCCTGCATGTGGCAAAATAAAAAAAATGACAAAAGATCGTGTCAAAAATGTCAAAAACTGTCTTGGACTTATTCAAAACAAATGTTAAGATCGTTTTTCAATAGTGTGGTATTAAAACCACACCTGAAAAAAAATTGGATTAAACAGGAAACGTTGAAATCGTCTACAAAATGTAGAAAGAATAATTCAATACGAATTTTAATAATTTAAGATCGTTTTTCAATGATGCGGTTTTAAAATCGCACGCGGCAAAAAAAACAGAGTAACAAGAAAACGTTCAAATTGTGTTAAAAATATCAACAACAGTATATTATATCGTTTTGTTTTATTTTCTTAAAGAGGATTGTTGTGAGTTAGCAAGTTTAAACTTAATTTGAGCATCACTCTATAGCAAATTTTTATAGCGTTGTTTTAATTAAAACAAATCGTGTTCATCAACAATACTGCATAGTCAGAGATGAAAACAAAATCTAAATTAAAAAAAAGCTAGACTGACTGAAATTCCACACCGGTTCTAGTAATAAAAGTGAAACAAAATGAAACGAATAAAGTTCAATTACAAAAACCCATAAATAATGACCTAGTTTTTTGTCTTCGCTTTTTTACGCCTCTACTTCTATCAAAAGCGGAAAACGAGAAAGAATCTAAAATTGAAAATTACGACCCACTATCTGGGTTAAATATTGTTTTATTTTCCCGTTTGGCGTTAGCTTTCATAAAGCGAAAACAAAAAGTCTCACAATGGGTAAGTTAGTGTAACTGAAAAGTCAAATATTTTTAGTAAACTTAATTAAGAATTTTACATCTAAAAATTCTAAAAAAAATTCGAAAAGAGGTTGACCTTAAAGGCCATCCTTGCAACTTCCCGCTAGTTTTAACCGCAAAGCTATAGTATCGTGACGTATTTTGACGTTTTTGACTTTTTTTGAAATGTTTAAAAAGCCATAACTTTGTAACGCCTTATTCGATTTTGATGTTCAAGATGGCATTCAACGCAGTTTTTTGAGACCTAAAAACGTTACCGGGAGTGCAAAATCGGTTAGTCAAAAAATCTCTAAGTTATTGAAAAAAAAACACTTTTTTTGAAATTTTTCGACAACGATATCTCACGAACGAATCAACCGATTTTAATTTGCAGAACGGCATTCGACGTGGCTTTTTAAGCTTGAGAGCTGATTAGGTTATGAAATTGATCGATGTAATAGCCAAAAAGATATGCCCAAAAAACATCATTCTTAGCAATTGTTTTTTTCGGTTATTTTGAAATTTCTCGAAATCTACTGGCTCGAATCGGTTCAAACTTACAGGAAATCTAAGTTAGATGAAACTCTTTGGAATGCTAGTTATTTCATTCCAATCGGTCAAGCCGTTCAAAAGTTATAAGAGGTTTACATACATCCACACACACACACACACACACACATCCACACGTACATACAGACATACAGACACCCTCGTAAAAATAGTCAGGGGAGGTTCCTAAGACCTCAAAACGTTGAGATCCGATGAAAACTCGATTTTTGAAAAACGGGGCGAAACCAATAACTTCCCGATTTTTAAAAAAATTTTAATTTTTTTTAGCTGGAAGTTAAAAAGGACATGATATTAAGAAAAAATTGACAAAATTTCGCATTCGGTAGGACTCGAACTTATCATCTTTACCTATACGCCTATAACAACTTCGGCAATAGATGCATTAGTAATTAGTCGGATTTTTTGTCAATTCGACAATTCGAACATCAAACTTTCAGCACTATTTCTGTGACCTGTCTTATATTTTTATAGGACACAGGAACCACATTTTTTAACTAAATTTAATATTTTGAGAAATCTCTATTGGGATTTATAAAATATGTTAACAAGAGAATGAGATTAAGGAAAAATTAAAATAATCACAATGTATAAAAATAACTTTTTATAGACTACCTTATTATGTACATATCAATGGTTTTTGGGCTGTAAGGCCGGCGTCGATTGTCATGTTGACTTGACGTTTCGCCAACACGAGCGGTTGGCATCTTCAGAAGTTGCTTTCTGGTTGACAGTCTGCGAACTACTGAGCTCTGCGTGAACGGAGCCCGTATTTATACGTCGGGAAAGAAGTGGACGGGGCCTCAGTTGCTTTCGAGTCCAATCGGTTCTGGTCGGTGTTGTTCGTTAAGGGTAGAGTTTTCGCACCCTTAATTATAAGGACCCATGTTTTGTTGATCTTGACTGCTTCCTCTTTTTTATTAAAGTTGTTCGGCTGCTACTCTATCTCTATGGCTTCTCTATAGAGTCTGGAGTGGTATGCTGATGTAGTACCGAGGACTTGGGTCTCCTCAAACTTAATCCGATGGTCCATAGTGAGGGTATGTTCCGCTACGGCGGATTTGTCTGTCTGTCTGTCCCAGACGACAGTTGGCCTTGTGCTCTTTAATCCTGGTGTTGATTGAGCGTTTGGTAGTTCCTATGTACACGCTTCCACATGTGCACGGAATGCGGTAAATTCCCGAAGCCGACAGTGGATCTCTTCTGTCTTTTGCCGATCGAAGACATTCCTTGATTTTTCTCGTTGGTTTGAAAATAGTTTTCACACTTTTCTTTCTTAGCAATCGACCAATTCTGTCTGTCACTCCCGGAATAAAAGTCAGATATGCTTTTGCCACTGGTTGGATTTGCTCATTTCCTTTGGGTCTACGATTTGTTGGTCCAATCGATCTTTTGATTTCCCGTTCTGAATAACCATTGGCCCTTAAAGCATCACGAATATGAGTTAGCTCTGGGTTTAGTGCCTCGGGTTCGCAAATCCTTCTTGCCCTTTCTGCTAAAGTTTTGATGACTCCATATTTCTGACATGGGTGGTGGTTGGAATCCCTATGTAAATAACGATCCGTATTTGTTGGTTTTCTGTACACTGTGTTGTAGCTTGTTGTTGTCTTCGATTTCCATCGTAAACTGTATATTTTCATGGATGCTGTTAATGTGTGTCCGAAATTCTTGCAATTTATTCTGCCCATGGCTCCATATTACAAATGTGTCATCTACATATCTATACCAAACCTTGGGCTTGTATGGGGCACTGTCCAAAGCCAGTTGTTCGAACTTTTCCATAAAGAAATTTGCTATTACCGGGCTGAGAGGGCTTCCCATTGCTTCTCCTTCGATCTGTTCGTAAATCTTGTTGTCCCATGAAAAATAAGTGGTGGTGAGGCAATGTTTAAACAAATTGGAGATGTTCTCTGGGAATTTATCATATATATGTTCCATTGCATCGCTTAGGGGCACTTTTGTAAAGAGAGATACTACATCAAAACTTACTAATATATCATTCTCTTCAAGAACTAAGTAATAAAATGGGTGGAATCTTTGACATACGAATTAGTAAGTCCGATGTATGATTGCAGGAGTGATGACAGGTGTGTAGCTAAATCATATGTCGGTAAACCAATGGCGCTTACAATGGGACGCAGCGGAATGTTGGCTTTGTGTGTCTTTGGCAAACCATAGAGCCTTGGTATAGCAGCTTTACTTTTACAAATTAATTTCTTTGTCTGTTTTTCTATACTTGACGTCTTCAGTAAGGTCTTTGTTGTTTTTATTACGCGTTGTGTTGGATCATTGCGTAACTCCTTGTAACTGCTAGGATCCAGTAAATCATATAACTTTTTCTTCTAATCTGCGGTGTTTATTACGACAGTGGCATTTCCCTTGTCCGCTGGTAACACCAGTATACTCTCATCCTTGTTTAGATCTTGAATTATTGCTCTTAACTCCCAAGGCTGTAGGTTACTTTTGGGTGGTTTGGCCTTTTGTAAAATTCTTGCCGATTCGGTGCGTAATTCCTGGGCTGTTTCTTCTGGCAGAGATTTTAGTGCGGATTCTAGATTGACGATAATGTCTTCCTTCGGCACATCTTTTGGCGTTATGGCAAAGTTGCCGCCCTTAGCAAGTAGGAAGATCTCATCTGGAAACAAATTCCGAGTGCCTACATTAATCACTGTTCTCTGAGTCTCTAGCGTTTGCTTTGGTCCAATGTTTCTCGTTAATCTTTCAAATTTGTCTTTTTGGCGGTCGGTGTTTCTATGCAGTTCATTTTCCATGCTTCTATATGATATTGCATCAATTTTATCCCAGTCTGTTGCTTAGTTGATAAAAGATTCCTAGTAGTTTTGTATCGACCTCTGCTAAATTTCTTCTGGTGGTTTGTATCCTCTCTCTGAGCAGAGCTTTTTCCGTTCGGTTATAAATCCTTCGAGTTTTTAAGCGCAAAACATCATCGTCCGCAGAGCTAAGCACATACGACCATGCCAGTTGTATGTACAGTGTTGCTTAATTTTAAATTTCGCAATCCAACGAGAGGCGCAAAATTGTTTAAATTTGAAAACCGCTGTTGTTAGGGATGCATTTTAATGAGTGGTTACCAGTTAGTATTGTAGCTTCCTCATATTCTTTAATACAAAATTTTATTTTTTTTACAATAATTATTTTGCATGTTGTGTATTTTAAATACGATATATAAGTAGGAACTAGTATGATTAATTTTTATAAAAATTGTATTAAAAAATTAAAAAAAAAAGTCAGAAAATTTTTATTACTAGCTGTTAAGAATAAATTATAAAAATCTCATAGGCATTTTTTAAACTGTTAAGGCATTAACAGATAATAATATATAGACACAAATCTAACCCCAATTTTTTGTTGTCATAAATCCAAAGTTTCATTGCGATACAATAATTCGTGTAGATGAAGTTAATTTTTGGCAAAATATTTTTTTTTTAATTTTCGGAGAGAATTATCCCAACAGGAATGTCTCTCTAAAATGGTTTTTATGTTTGGGAATGCAGCTTCACACCAGTCAATTATTTCTCGAATTTTAACGTGGTTGTTCCATTCTCATCCAATCTAGGTCTACCAAAAACGGCAGTCACACAACAAAACATGATGCGGTTCTTTATCTTATTAACCGAAAGATAGAGGCATCTTTTGGGATTTTAAAGACCTTGATCCAAAAGATCCTACATGAAGACCTTGGTGTTACGAAGTTGGTTTCCCGCTGCATTCTTCATTTGCTCACAGAAGAGCAAAAAGCGCTTTGCTTCCATTGGTGTCGAAAAACTGAAAGAGTTTAAAAAAGAAGCTTAAGAAACGTTTATAGTATTGTCTGTAGTGATAAATCTTGGATTTAGTCCTACGAACCAAAAAATAAACACCAATACGTTGTGTGGGTGTTTCAAGATGAGGAAAAGCCAATAAAAGTGATCCGTTTTCGAGGCGTGTCAAAAAAAGTCCCGACGGTAGTCTCACTACTTCTTCAGGTTTCCAAAGATCAACTATTGCATGCGTGGGCAGAGATTCCAGTCGCCAGAACAAGCCATCGATGCCTTTAAAAGAGCGATCTTGTAGGTATTAACTAAAGATTACGTTTAATCAATTGTTTTAAATTTTATGGGATATATTTTAAAAATCAATAGAGTACTTTAAGTCTATATTTTTTTTTCTTGTATAAAAACTAAAAAGACAATCATGTTAATAAAAAATTCACCATAATATTATAATGCACCAAATAACAATAAAATTATTCCAATAACTATAAAACACCAATATTTAAATGTTTTTTAACTCAGAGACAACTTTTCTTTGTTGCGCCTAATTGGTTCAAAACCAGATAATCTCAATTTTTTTTTCATTTTCTATCCGGGATTGGTTCTAACCAAGATTCATTTTTTTGTTATTGTGATTTTACAAAAAGAATTATACATTTAAAGGCGGTTGTATTTGCAATTAAAATTCTTTTTATAGTTTAATTTACAAATGAACATCCATTATTTCGAATGGTAACACTATAAAACCTGTAACGAAAATTTCACAAAGAATTTTCATTTGGGGAAATTAGCTCATATTGTAGTTGCCGTTACACAATTTAACAAATTATATGTCGCATTTTCGAGCTAATATTTGTGGTGCATACTATCATTGTATACAAATTTACTCGACCATTTGTTCACCGATCTGTTTATGTTGTCCATGATGTTTGATTAACTGCAATAGTTTGTTGCTGTAGTGCCCACCACATATAACCGACATGACGGACAAATATAGATTCAGATAATGCAACCAAATGTTTAAAGATAGTAAGAGACTTTTGTGAAAATTGTAAAAAAAGTAAGAACCTAGGTATATTTGGTAAATGTTTTTTAATAAACTTTTACAGAAAAAATAAGATCTTTGTAGCAGTTTAAAAATTTACCTTTAATTCAAACACATTTGTGCCTGCTAATAGGTTCGATAGTTATCTTTAATGATTTTGGTTCCTACATATTTTGTTTTTCAATATTTCGTCTCTTGAATTAGGTATTTGTTTAAAATAACTTTGTTTATCAATTATTAGCTGATTTGTCTAAAGTAGGTACTAGACAGTTGTTTGACACAGAACGAGTAGGTACCTATTGTACTTGTAGTCTATTTCTCGTGATGTTGTTTTCACACGACGTCGTACTTCACGTGGTTGGTTTTGTATTCTGTTTGTCTGTTTTATTTAGTTTCTGTGTTCGATTTTGAATCACTAGGGTGTCATTTTAGAATTCGTTTTTGTCTAAAGAGTGCAGAACAAGCTTCCTTTCTTTTAAAAAACTTTACGCGTTAATGGTGTGGAATCGTACAATCTACTGTTATTTTCAATGGCCGTTGCCAATCCGTGTTGGTATTTATAGATTTTCGATTAGTTAGGAATTGTGCGATAATGGAAGTTTGTTGTTTTAAAGAAAAATTTGTAGTGGAGATATTCCTTAAATTGAT
This sequence comes from Altica lythri, assembly GCA_964028335.1. Classification (NCBI taxonomy): domain Eukaryota; kingdom Metazoa; phylum Arthropoda; class Insecta; order Coleoptera; family Chrysomelidae; genus Altica; species Altica lythri. The sequence goes on along the minus strand of OZ034803.1, from coordinate 56,065,532 downwards.
GTTTAAAACTGTTGCATATAATCGACTAAAGTTAAATGTTTTGAACTTAGCTCAGCGACTGTGTTTTGATATTATTGTGAGGAGAAAGTACCATTAAAAGTAATTTTGCTGCTGTGTCTACCGACGGCGACGTGAAGCGACGAGGAATAAAGAGTTTGTCTGAACCCTTTTTTAAGTTCGAGTTCTAGTTTATATCAACATTCTCGTTCAAGTCTGTCTTCTAGTTTATATCAAGATTCTGGTTCAAGTTCTAGTTATATCAATATTCTAGATTACATTAAGATTCAAAAGTTCACGTTCAAATCAAAATTCAATTTTGATTTCTTCGTTCAAGATCCTGCTTCTAAGTTTTTGGTTTATATAGCTGTGCTTCATTATTGATTACAAGAATATTGTTTTGCTGAACTTCGATACAGAGTCATATTCAAGTACCGGATCTGGATATATCAGAATTTTTCAAAGCAGAAATTCACATCATTAAAAGATGTCTGGGATTTATTATCAAAAGAAACTATCGGACACCAAAGACTGTAATCATATCAGATAGTCAAGTAGCCATCAAAGCACTGAACTCTAACAAAATCAGCACAAAGATGGTCTGGGAATACCTGGACAATCTACATTTTTACAAAAATCACTGTTGCCCCCTTATGGGTTCCAGGACACATAGGAATGGATGAAATTGAAAGAGCAGACAAAAAAAGAAGCTAAAATCCCATATTTGGGATTGTGTCCTATTGAGGTGTGGTGTCCACCGTGTATTTTTACAAAGATATACTTAACTCATTCTGATGTATAAAATAATATAAAAAGTAACATTAAGTTAACTATATTAAATGTTACTTAAAACTGCGATGTCGATGTGATCACCCGTTTAAGCGATTATATTCCGATTAACAATATTAACTAATATTAACATAAAAAAAATAGTAACAGTAATCCAATATAATAAAGACGCCAAGCAAGTTTTAAAAAATAAGATGCTTCGGTATCAAAAAGCTTCTTTAGTATCAAAAACCTCACCGGTATCGAAAACTCTCCGGTATCGAATACTTCTTCAGTTTTAAAAGCTTCTCCGGTATCAAAAATCTCGCCGGTATCAATAAGTCTCCGGTATCGGAAACCCCAGTGATGTTATAAGGGTTAAATGTAGATTAAATCGTTGACTTCCTCTTAATACATTCAGATACAATAAAAAAAGATTTTCGTCCCACTTAACGAAAATGTACTAAAAAAAAAACGATTTTTAACTTCAAATCGTGACTTTGATGAGCAGTAATCTGCTTAATTACAATTATGAGAAAGCAAAAAACTTCAGAATAAATCACACAATGTGGTTATTTTTACTCGACACTAAGCTAAGAAATATTTACACACAAAATATCTAAATGTGGTCGAGTTAAAAATTAATAGATTTTATTAACAAATCCAATGGCGTTCTGTTTAAGACAAGCGTGACAGATGTTAACTACTTATGCCGGCTGTACACTCTCGCCGAGACACCACGAGACAAGACGAGCGCGAGAGTGTACATGGTGCTCTCGCTTCGCCTCAGCATGTCTCGGAGTGCCTCGCCCGCTCTCGCTCCAGAAGCGGTTTTTTGAGCCCGAGTCAAAGGGTCTCGACGGCATTCCAAGACTGTCCGAGAGCATTGCTGTACACTCACCAGTCTCGCGCTTTCTGATTATAGTGCACTTGCAACGTAAACAATAGGGTGTTTCATTTTTAGGCTATTTTTTTCCTATGTGCTATCTGAAAATTTGATACATTATATGAAATAAAAAATTTTACCGCTTAAGAAAACATTCTAAGTGCTTTAGTGACTTAGCTCCTTTAAAACTTCGATTTTCCATATAAATAACACAGGGAAATTTTTTTTTGGTTTTAACTTGATCCTTCGGGATGAAAATTTTTGTTTTTGAAAAACATGAATGCATAGCTTTGGTAATAATATTGCTACAAAAAAGTTTTAATTGGGCAAATGGTGTTTGACCAATAGTTTTTGAATTATAAAGCTTAAGAGTAAATGTTTATAATTATTTGAATCAAATATTTTTTCAGTTGAAATTTATAGTTCTTACATTAGAAATTAACCTAAAATAAATACAAGAAGTTATTATTCTTATTCTTATTCCAGTGATAAATTTTTAATTTTATGTATAAATATTAATTATAATCAATGATTTCAAAAAATTTAAATTCATAACTTATTGAAATTTGAATGTTGTTGCATTATTACTCTACCAAAGCTATGCATTCATTTTTTTCAAAAAAAATTTTCATCCCGAAGAATCAAGTTAAAACCAAAAAAAAACAAAATTCCCTTGTTATTCATATGGAAAATCGAATTTTTGAAAGAGCCACGTCACTAAAGCACTTAGAATGTTTTTTTAATCGGTAAAATTTTTTATTTCGTATAAGGTATCAAATTTTCAGGTAGCACGAAGGAAAAAAAATAACGCCTAAAAATGAAACACCCTAGTAAACAACGGTTTGTAAGGTACGTGTAAGTAAGTTACACGCGATATATTGTAGTTAATTTCACCACGGCGAATTACAAGAAAATAAGATGTGGAATAATGAAAGTAAATTAAATTTCATAGAAATTCATCTAACAGAATCCATCCTATGGGATCCTAATCACAAATTTCACAAAGACAAAAAAAAATTACATGATGCTTGGATTAGAATATCGGAACAAAGTGGATTCTCTGTGAATGAATTAAAGAAAAAGAAGGACTCTTCTTTTTTATTTTTTTTATGATTATGTACATAAATATAATAATTAATTGCGCATAGCGTAACAGCGTAAGCTAATTCTAACGCGTCCATCTTCCTTGATTTCACGACTTAACTGGCCAAGCCGAGACTGAGAGTGTAGAGCAGGGGTGGGCAAACTTACTACAGGTATGATCGACATATTAATTTTTCTATGTATGCGCGATCGACTTCAAAAAAAAATGGTTTAAATTATACATAAATAAAAATTTAACTAAGGTCTTTATTTATAATATGTAAAATACGTATACATATCTAATAGTATAGTATATATTTGATTAATTTTTTGATGTAGATGCGTGACATTCCATCTCCTCAACAAGTCTTGTGAAGTCAGGTTTGTAATCACTGATGCACAATCGAATAGAAGCCATTAAGTGGTCATCAGTAAGAGAACTCCTAAATTGGGATTTGATGTATTTCATTTGAGAAAACGCTGCTTCACATAGATAGGTGGAACCAAAAAACGCAAATATTCTCATTGTTACCGATCTCAATAATGGATATTTTTCTTCGGGTAATAAATTCCAAAAATTATTTTCATTTGCACGTGCTTTTAAAATTATATCTGTTTGTATCGTTACAATTTCTAACTCTAACTCTGATGAATTTATTTGATAATTATCAGCCAGAGTTGTTGAAATATTCCCGATATCGAATTCTCCAAAAGAAAATGAAATTAATTCAAAAATCGGTTGAAGATTATTGAGATTTGCAAATCGTCTGTCAAATTCTTCATTCAAATTTTCCAATTCGGAACAAAATACTTCAATATTACATTTATTAGTAATTTTAATATGTTTTTCTAAATATGGAAAATGTTTGAAATTTTGGCTTTTTAATTGGGAGCCAAAAAGTTTTAATTTTGCTTTAAAAGCATTTATCGAACTGAACAATTCTATAATATTTTTTCCTTTTCCTTGCAATTGTAAATTCAGCGAGTTGTAGTGGCCCATAAAGTCCGTCAAAAACGCTAATTTTATTAACCATACTGAATCTTCCAGTTGCTCATGTTTCTCTCCCAGTGTGTCCAAAAATGCAATAATTTCAGGCAAAAGATTTAGAAATCGTTCTAAGAAGTTTCCTCGGCTAAGCCACCTAACATGACAAAAAAGAAGTATATCTTCATATTCAGAATCATTCTCTTCAAGTTGACTAAGAAAAAGACGTCTCTTTAAACTTCGCGCTCTTATCGAGTTAGCAATTTTGACTGCCACGTCCATAATATCATTGACATCCAATATTTTTGCACATAAGGCATTATTATGAATTATGCAATGAAATGATATAAAATTAGGAAACAGTTCATTTTGTTTGCAAAGAGCTAAAAATCCATTATTTCTACCAATCATTGAAGGTGCTCCGTCAGTAGATATAGAAACCAATTTATGCAAAGGTAAATTTGCTTTTTCAACAAATGCCATAAAAGTTGCCATTATATCTGCACCTCGTGTTGTTCCCTTTATCGGAAGTATTGTTAAAAATTCTTCTTTTATGGAAAAATCGCAAAAAATCATTCTTATAAAAATAATTAATTGGGAAGTATCAGTTATATCTGTTGATTCGTCAAACTGCAACGAAAAGAAACGGCAATTTTGTACGTCATCTTCTAGCTGTCGAGTTACATTTTTATTTATGTCTTCAATACGACGAGTTACAGTTCTGCGAGAGAGTTGCAAATCTTTAATTGCATTAATAATTTCATTTTTATTTTTAAAGTTTAAAAATAATTTCTCGCTGCCCTCAAGAAAAGCTTCCTTAAATATTTCCCCATCTCCATATGGTTTTTTATGTTTTGCCAAAACGTATGTTATTGCATAAGAGGCTTCAGTTGCCATTTTGGATTGACGCATAGGTTTTTTAAACAAAAGTTGCTGTGCAGTTAACTGATTTTTTAATTCTTTTATTTTTTGTTTTCTTAATTCTGTACGAACAGGGTAATCATTTTCATAACTTTTGTGCAAACTCAAAAAATGTCTTTCGAGATTTCCTTTCTTGGGCAAGGCTACAGCAACACGACATATCAAGCATAGGCATTTATTATTTATACATAGTGAAAAAATAAAGCTCTTCCCATTCATCATGGAAATGATATGTTTTTTGTTTTTTCTTATTCATTTTTAATTTATCTGAAAATCAAATTAAATTTATAATAAGTATTAAACTAAAATATTGTTTTTATTTAAAATTGCTAGGCTGTACGGGACAATTCACTACCTCGCAGTAGGTATTAATGTGCACCATAGAAAATGAAATACTATTTTAACTCTTTTTATCGGTTTTAATTTTACACTTACAAAATACGAAACATGCATCAAAAAAAAATATTTTGAAATTTTGTATAAAACCTTTAACAATTTCTAAATTATTTATAATTTTATATAAAATATTACCTACTGTCCCGCACCGGACGTGATGTGCCCCATAAGAAAGAAATTAAAATACTAAACCCAGAATTTTATTTTACTTTAAAAATACGTTATTTTGGTCTTAATCATTCACAATAAATTTACTTGAGATTAGATTTTATATTTAATATTCTATATTAGTAAAACAAAATTAAATATATTCTACTTACATAAAAATAGAACCTTAATGATGTGAATTGAAAATACACTATTTCTTTCTCACTGTTTTCGAAAAAAAGTATGGTAGGTAACTGCAATCACGACCAACTGGAGTGTTAACTCGGGTTTGTTAGCGATAAATATGGGTCGGGATTATTTCGGGTAATAAATTCTTTACTATTCGAAATTTAAAATGCTGGAATTTCCCACGATATAAATTTTGAAATTTTACAACTTAATACGATAAAGCTTACCTAACTGCCTAAAACGAGTAGAAACACTGTTAACTGTTAGGAATTAGTCACTGTATGCTAAATTTTTGGTACACATTATATTAAATTAAGAAATTTTGAAGCGATCGACTGTCGAACTGCTGGCGATCGACCGGTCGATCGCGATCGACCGTTTGCCCACCCCTGGTGTAGAGGGTCACGCTCGGATTAAAGCCTCTCGTCCGAGAGTCTCGGGCGAGTGCTCTCGGCGATAGTGTACAGCCGCCATTAAAGTTTACAGCGAAAAATGCATTTCTGTTCTGGTCATGGTCAAAAAGGGGATCTGTCATACGCGATTGCGTTTAGTAAATGATGTTAGATGTTATTCATAGATGTTAGTAGCTATAAATGACAGTAGTTTCAAATCGAGTACTGAATTCAATGTCGATGGTAACAGGAAAATATGACATAACCACAAAATTAATGCAAATAAACTACAGATATAAAAATTAATGTTATAAGAAGAAAATCAAAAAGAAAGACAAGTAAGTAAGTGAAGGAAGTTATACCGGTGACAAATAACGTATTTTACTTATAAAACTTATTCTTAAACACAAAATCTAACAAATACAGTGACAGTATACCTAAGAAAAAATGAAATGGTATTTGTGGAAGTTCAAATTTTGAGTGTTGCATTTTATAGATTTAAAAACTGAATATGTAAAGAAATTGTCAATTTAATTAAAATAAAATGTTTAGACAAGTTATGTATGTTTATACCTAATTTATTTAATGAGTTATGCTTTTATTAGAACTTTACTAAAGGTAGGCGTTTATTATTCTGGGGATATTTTTAGAGCGTTTTCAGAGAAACAAACAATATATTTAAGTAGTTTTCCGTGACAAATTAAAAAGCATTACTCATTTAATCACTTAAAAAAGTAATAAAAGCACAAAAAAGTATTTCTGGTTTTTCTAAGCACTAATTTTTATATCTATCTATTCTATCTATATAAATAAAAATTAATTGCTGTGCTTTAGTCTCGTTTAAACTTAAAAATTAATAGACAAATTTGGCTAATTTCGATTTTGAATTATTTGTGTAAGTTCAGGGAAGGTTTAAACGGTAAGAAATATAAATAATAATTGACGGAAAATCCTAAAATACGACAATTTAATTTACCAATACGTTGTGTATTTATTAGTAAGTTCCTAATAAATGTAATTTTAAGTTTATTTATTGATATAAATCATTTGACATCTAGGTTACCGAGACACTTGGTAGATGGCGTTGTATTTCGATTTATAAATAATACAGTTAAAAAGATTATTTGGATTTGTCGTCGTCCTGAATAGAATAGTAACCATTAAAATATGAAAATAATAGCAAACAAAAATATTAAGAATTGGAAAACATTGAGAAAAAGAACGAAAAATGAAATAAATTTTGTAAACGAAAACGAAATGAGAAAATACAAACAAAATGAAAAAACTGTAAAAACTAGTAAAAATTAAACACTTACAAAAAACAAAGGCTAAAATATAATATACACAAAAATATAAAAAAACCAAGGAAAGATCGAAGAAACTATAAGAAAAACAGAAAAAATAAAGAAAAAGGAAATAAATGGTTTAAATGGGTAAAAAACTGGATACAAACCAGCCTTTAACGTTAAAAATAATATAATAGAAAAAACAAAATAAAGTAAAAAAGAAAAACCAAGACAATAGCACTAAAAATGTGGAAAAACTGAAAAAAAAACGACAACCATGAAAAATTACAAATTATAACGAAAAAAACAATAGTGAATACAAACAAAATATTATGGTAACATCAACAAAAATAAAAAAAAAAACATGAAAAACAATAAAAAAAAAAAATCGCACAAAAAAAATAAAATTTGAAACAGAAAATATGAATAATTGAAAATGGGTCAGAAACTGGAAACAAGAAGTATTAAAAAAAAGTTAAATTATTAAAAATGTGTAAAAAATTGGTAAAAAACTAGAAACTAAAGTAAAATGAAAAGTAATCAAAAACGCCGAAAAAGGAAAATATGATAAAACTAGCTTTCACCCGCGGCGTTGCTCGCGTGAAATTGGAATATTTACTAATGATTTAATGATAACCTATTTTACATATAAAATGTTAATTTTTATCATTCTGGAGGTATATGCTTAGTAAAAATAAGTCTGTCCTTACTACTGCTATTTTTTTATTTTATTTAAAATTTCATATTTGTCAAACAATCACGCTGCAACCATTGAACAGACATTGATGACTATCTTATAATATTGATCTATGATAGTTCTACATTTGACCTTATCATCTGTAAGGTATATTAGTAATTTATGATTTACTTGTATATGTACTTGCGGTAAAAAATAGCGCATTTTAATAACCTCGTAGCGCCATCTAGTTTCGAATATCAAAACTAAATTAAAACACGTATGTATGCATGTTGTGTATTATTTCAGTGGTATTTTTTAATGTATCAATGAGATACTTTCATACAAAATCTGAACCCCCACTATTGGCCCGTTAAAGGGATGGGGAGAGAAATCCTTATACACTAGATGTTAAGTTGAAACAAGACAAATACATCTGTGAAAACCGCATTTGGATTGAATCAGTTGTTTTCATGTGATGTGCGCACAAACATACAGACAGACAGGCTAACAAAAAAATCTAACCACATTTTTGGACTCTAAATCGATGTACCCGCGACGCCGTTCGCGTAGCGTGTTGATTGTTGTATAAAAAGTATCCCACCCTCGTTTAACCCTTATAAAAGGGGTTGATTTCTAAAAAAACAATATAAGTAGGTACACCTCCACACCTCTAAAGAGCACACATTATCATTTTCTAGTACCTTATTCCAAAAACTTTTATAGTACTTTTATACAAATTTCCAACCCCCGTTTTACTACTTTAGGGGCAATATTTCGTAAAATCCTTTCTTAACGGACGTCTAGACTCTATAAGGGACCTACCTACCTGCCAAATTTCAAGTTTGAAGGCCTTATAGTTTCTAAATTATGGTGATGAGTGACCTTTTGCTTCTATATATATATAGATAACAGAAAAATTAGCAAAATTGGGGCAAATTGAAAACAATTAAAAACACTGAAAAAATTACAAAATACAACAAAACCAAATAGTAAAAACTTGAAAACAAACGAGAAAATATGAAAACATCCACAAAAACAAAAAAAAAACAGGGAAAACTGGAAAAGGGAATCTTTGTGTAGTAGGCGGTCAGCTACTTTTAAATAAAAATATACCTAATTTTGATCGCGGAATTGGCAAGAGGCACAATATGGCCTTCACCATTAAAAAATTTGACACTGACCATAGCTTTCAAGATCATTTTAAAATAAATGTTAATTTTTGGGATAAAACTAAACAGGAGGGTATTGAGTGGGCGATACAACTGGGTTTATATTGAAACACGTATGGGGGCTTTTTACACAATTTATTTACAAAATTCTTAAGATACACTGAACTCTGCTGGATAACATCTAACTACTTAACAATACAATGAACTCTTGTGAACACTTGACTTGAACTGACGTTAACTGCCCATGCATCCCCTTATATACAACATTATTTAATCTAGTCACTGTGTTTAGAAGTTTCTAGAATTTTCTAGAAACATTATTTAAAATGGTCAGTTGATTTTTTTTACAAACTTCTTAAAATCAACTGTCAACAACAATCTTTCAAATTAAGGTCCCTTCCTTTACGGTTATCCCGTTACACTGGCTCCTCCTTAGATTCATTCCTCCTAGAATGTTATTTCCTACATCGGAATCCCGCACACTCCCTGAGCCAGCCAAACCATCTTCTTGGAGTTGCTGGGCATCTCCACTGTGGTTTCCCTGGTAAGGCGCCAAACGATCATGATGGACCACAACGGGTTTCCCTCTGGGAATTTTCACGATCCGATAAATGACATCGTTAATCTTCTTCTTGATGGTGTAAGGACCTTCCCAGTTCTTTTGTAATTTGAAACAAATACCTCGACGCCGTCGGGGGTTATAGAGCCAGACTAAATCTCCAACTTGGTAACTCTTTTCCATTGTCCGTGTGGCATAGTACCTCTTCATCCGATCACTAGATAATTGTAGTTTTCCACGCACCAGGTTGTGTATATTTTCCATTTGATTCTGAAGGTCGGCGACATATTGTTCACGTGCCATTTCTTCACCAGGTTTACAACCAAACACCAAGTCACATGGTAGCCTCATTTCTCTACCGAACAGGACCTTCGTAGGCGTTTGGCCAGTTGATTCGTTGATGGCCGATCGAATTGCCATTAGAAATAGTGGAATATGTCGATCCCAATCCCTCTGACAATCTGACACCACTTTTGACAGATAGTTGGTTATAGTTCGGTTCATTCGTTCCACCATTCCATCCGACTGAGGGTGCATCGCTGTGGTTCTCGTTTTGTGGATGCCTAATCTTTGGCAAACTTCTTGAAACAGCTTGCTCTCGAAATATCTTCCTTGGTCTGAATGTAATTCTAATGGTACCCCAAATCGGCTTACGAATTCTTCAACCAATATATCTGCTAAAGTGGTAGCTTCCTGATTGGAAACTGCATATGCTTCAACCCATTTAGTAAAGTAGTCCATTACAACAAAGATGTACTTGTTTCCTACATCGGTCTGTGGAAGTGGCCCCAATACATCTACTGCGATTCTTTCAAAAGGACTTCCAACCAGGTATTGCTGCATTTCCGCCTTCGGTTTTCGGTGCGGACCGTTACTGGCAGCACATGTGGTGCATTTACGACACCAATCTTTAACATCATTAGTGCAATTTACCCAGTAAAATCTATCTCGGATCTTTTGCAGCGTTTTCGTGATACCCAGATGTCCTCCAGAACTATCATTATGCATCTGTTTTAAAATTGCTGGTACAGCATTTCTTGGGACCAGTATTTGTTTCCTTGTTTTTGTGCCCTCGGAATTTTCTACAAGTCTTTTAACGAGCCATCCGTCCAAAATTAAAGAGTTCCATTGGGACCAGTATGCTTTTAAAGCAGGAGAGAATGAGGATATCTCTCTCCACAACGGACGACGGTCCATTCTCTTCCACTCCCTAATCTTTCTCAGAACGGGATCGTTTTTTTGTTGCTCCTCCAGCATAGAGCTCTCGTCTTCTGGCACAACCTTAACTAAGGCATGTTTTTCCTTGTTCTGCTCCATACGGGTACAATGGGGGCAATCAGGTCGACATGGTCTTCTGGAAAGTGCATCAGCATTACGATGTCTGGTTCCAGGTCTGTGCTCGATTTCAACATCATACTCCTGCAGTTTTTCGAGCCATCTTGCTATCTGTCCTTCTGGGTTCCTAAAGCTAAGTAGCCACTTTAAACTAGCATGGTCTGTTCTGATCAGGAATTTTCTGCCATACAGATATTTATAAAAGTGTTCGACGGATTTTACAACTGCTAACAGTTCCCTCCGAGTTACACAGTAGTTCTTTTCAGCTTTCGATAAAGTTTTGCTGAAGTAACCAACCACTCTTTCCTTACCATCTTGTAGCTGTGACAAGACGGCTCCAATTCCCACATTGCTGGCGTCGGTGTCCAGAATAAGCTTACCATCAGGAAGTGGATAAGCAAGAACAGGTGCTGACGTAAGCTGTTTCTTCAATATTTTAAACGCCTCTTGACATTCCTGATCCCAACAGAAAGACTTATCTTGTTCTGTCAAACGTGTCAAGGGTTTGGCGATGTCTCCAAAATTCTTGACATATCGTCGGTAATAGGAACAAAGACCCAAGAAACTCCGAAGCTGATGTTTGTCGATAGGTATTGGCCATTCCTGAACGGCTTGTATTTTAGCGGGGTCAACAGCAACTCCATCCTTGCTTACGTTATGTCCTAAATAGTTGACCTGTCTCTGGAACAAGTGGCATTTCTTAACATTCAATGTTAGATTAGCGTTCTGTAATTTTTAAAAACTTTTTACAGGTTAGATAAATGTTCCTTAAAGGTCTTACCCATTATGATGATGTCGTCTAGATAAACTAGAGATGTTCTCCATTAGCCGTTTAAACGTCGCAGGAGCATTACAGAGGCCAAACGGACGGACCGTGAATTGCCACAACCCTGATCCACTGGTAAAGGCAGTCTTTTCTTTGTCTGCAGGATTCATTTTAACTTGCCAGTATCCGCTTTTAAGGTCCAAGGTAGAAAACAAAGTAGAACCCGCCAAAGCGTTCAATTCCGTTGGTTTCATCTGTTTCCGTAACGTTTACCTTGTGAATTATGGCCGTTACTGGTTCTAAACTGCCCATTTCCGTGTCCTTTCGGAGAAGAACTGGATGATCGTTTAAGTTCATAACTCGGATGGGTACCTCTTTGGCGGATCTAACAAGAGTCTTACCCACAAGAAGTCCTTTTCCCAATTCATGGTCATGGTTCTTCGGCTCTATCATGGCTGGGCCACCATCTGGCTCCAGTCCATCCAACCGCGCTATGACGACACATTCGCAGCTCGCCGGAAGTTCGATATCATCAATTAGCTTAATCGAGGCATGGTTAACGTGTTTTCGGTGCAGGAATATTTCTTCATTACCAGTACGAAGGATACGTTGGCGAAGATCCAAATGAAAACCACAGTGGAGCATAACATCCATGCCCAGAACAACATCTTCATCAACGTCAGCCACCAGCACTGAGTGAACAAGAGAGGTTAGACCAAACTGTAGCGTCACCTGTATCTCACCGTAGACTCCAGCAGAATCTCCGGTAGCGGTACGCAGTCTCCAACTGGTAGGCCACATCTTCTTTCGCATAATGATGGATGGTCGAACGATAGTTTTCGTAGCACCAGTGTCTACCAGCATGCTAAATTTCTTCCCATCAATGAGGCCATCCACATATAAGCTGTCCACGTGATGTCGCAGAGTTGCCAATTTAATGGTGTGAGGGGCTTCGGGAATGTTTGGGGTCGATTTCGCCCTCCAGCAGTCGACCCGTTCTAGTTTTTCTGCTGCTGGGGTACTTCAGCAGAAGATTTTTCTTTTTGGGGGCAAGTATTTCTTATATGGCCTAGTTCTCCGCAGTTCCAGCATCTCACTTGGCGCCTTCTTTTTGGAGATAACTTCATTAATCTCTCTACTACCGCTTCAACGTCGCTAACGGAATGAACGACATGGTCGTAGTTACCGGTGATTTCTCTTAGTCGAGCAACTCCACGTGAGGCCTCCGTCGCCGCATCAAACTCCAGGGCAATGGTCAAGGCGTCCACACGTGTCTTCGGCCGCGCCAAACGTACATTCATTAGCTCTGGCCGCTGCGTCGAATTGTTTCAGGTAATTTGGCCAGGAAGTCTTCCCGTCGAAGGTCGGGGGTTTCATCATCGTTCGTACATGGGTCGTCTCCTCGCTTCTTTGTCGTTCGACGTCTGCGTGGCAGGTTTCCATCCTTCCTGCATCTCCGTCGCCGTGATGGATGGTTTGGTTTTGTAGACAAGCTTCCAGTTCTCGTTTAAGTTTTTCTATCTCGGATTGCATTTGCTGGTTGATCTCGTCTCTGAAGTTGGCAACTTGCTGATTCATGTTGTCCACTTGCTGATTCAAGTTGTCCACTTGCTGATTCATGTTGTCCACTTGCTGATTCAAGTTGTCTACTTGCTGATTTTGCTCGTCACGGAGATGTGATATTTGCTGGGAGAAGGAACTGGATAACTCTTCTGGTAGGGTAGACATCCGTTGTGATAGCTGGGACACCTCTTCGCGCTGGCTTCTTATCTGACTGGATAGCTCCTCTTGTTGGCTCTTCATCTAACTGGACAGCTCCTCTTGTTGGTTCGTCATTCGTTGCGACAGCTGGGACATATCTTCGCGCTGGCTGCTTATCTGACTGGACAACTGGGAAAGTTGTTGAGTTTGTTCTTCTTGTTGGCTCGTCATTCGTCCTGATAGCTCCTCTTGCAGCCGGGAAAGTTGTTGAGTTTTTTCTTCTTGTTGAATCGTCATTCGTCCTGATAGCTCCTCTTGCAGCCGGGAAAGTTGTTGAGTTAGTTCAGAATTTGCTTTTTGAACTGGGTCTTCAAACTCCACAGCGTCAGGGTCCAAATTATTATTTAGGTAGTATTCACGGAGCCTTCTCAACAATACGGATTTGCTCCCAGTAGTTTCCAACTCTAATTCTTCGAGCTCTCTTCTGAGCTCAGCCACCAATAGTTCATTTATCTTTTTTCCAGGCATCCTTGTATCTTCACCCCACACCTGACACCAATTTGAAACACGTATGGGGGCTTTTTACACAATTTATTTACAAAATTGTTAAGATACACTGAACTCTGCTGGATAACGTCTAACTACTTGACAATACAATGAACTCTTGTGAACACTTGACTTGAACTGACGTTAACTGCCCATGCGTCCCCTTATATACAACATTATTCAATCTAGTCAGTGTGTTTAGAAGTTGCTAGAATTTTATTTAAAATGGTCAGTTGATTTTTTTACAAACTTCTAAAAATCAACTGTCAACAACAATCTTTCAAATTAAGGTCCCTTCCTTTACGGTTATTCCGTTACAATATACATACATTTTTTTAGAAACAAACTTTTTAACAGCTGTTCTTAGTTTTATTTATATGTCTATCTAATTTTTTTTAAACATTTACAAAATTAAAAATGTTGGGATGGCTCATATAAAAAGAAGCGGTAAATTTTGGATGCAATAATTTGCAGGCAATAGTTGTGAATACTTCTATAGCATCCCTAAAATATAGAAATATTGCATCTTCAAAACTATAGGTCTTCACCAAGTAATGCCAGTTTTACGTTGTTCTACTACCATTTCAGTGGCAAAGCAATCTTCTACTTTACAGGGTCGAAGAAACTTAATTAATTTGTTTAATGTGTTATGCTTTTAATAACGTTTATTTACCTAGGGATATTCTTAGAGCCTTTTAAGAACCAGTAACAATATATTAAAGTAGTTGTGCGTGACGAATTGAAAACCATCACTGATATAGTAACTTAAAAAAATAAAACACAAAAAAGTGTTTCTGGTTTTTCTAGACACTAATTTTGATATCCTATGTTATTTTTTTAATTAATAAACGTACTTCGTTGTCAATGTCTTCTATTGTAACCATTACTCTTGAGTTATTTCTCTGTTTTTTGTAATTATTTCTTGTCACGGCATCATTTGGTGATAAAAACTTTTCAGTATTTCCGTAGTTATAGGTAGCTGGATAGCGTGACCACAAGCTGTAACGAAAATTGTTTTAAATGTTTGATGTAGCCTTATTAGGCCAGTTAAAAATATAAATAAATTATATCCTGCTTTAATTCCTGCTAATCATAAATTTAGGCATAAGACAACAAAGCAATAAACTTATTTAGAAAAAAGCGCTTAAATTAAGATAACAAGTTTGTTGTGGTACTTAAGTTAGTACTTTAGATCACATTGAAGTACCTACACACGTGCTTAAAATCTAGGGATATTATAGTATATTATATATGAAGCGACTAAAGTGAATGTTTTAATCCCGCACGTGATGTTTATTGCCTGAGGGCTCGTAGAGCCCGAGGGCCAATAATCACGTAAGAGATAAAATATGTCTTTAGTCCTGAGACATATACGCTATAATACTGGGAAGTGCAAAAAATATTTTAAATATTTATTTTTTTATTTTATACATTAAGCTATGTTAGACAATATAACACAATTCTAGCAATATGTTTCGATGTAAATATTCAAATACAATTGATCCGCTAGGAATGTTACTATAAAAAAAAGGTTTTCTAAAAAAATTCTAAATAAAAGAATTTATGATAATTTTAATAATTTACAATTTTAGTTGAAATTTCATTAGTTGTTTTTCAATTATTTTCTTGCAAAGGTGTTTTAAACAATTTTTTTAACATATCTTCACGTCATTTGGCCGAATACGAATTGTTGTCGATTGTGGGAATGATTAAGCCAGAAAAGCGCCAAATTGATGTGCCAAACGCTGTAGAAATCATTTAGAATGTTATTACACGTCCATGGGCTGGTTATCGTACGAGAAATGCATTTGGGACGATCAAGCATTACAATACCCCATAGAGACCGATATGTTCTGTTAGAAGCAGGAAGAAACCATACAGTGGGGGCACGGCAGTAAATTAATTATTTTCGTGGAGCTCATGATTTTGACTGTTACCAGACTTATTATTTGTAGAAGGTTGAGAAAATGTAATTTGGTTAGCCGAAGACTTTGGAGATGCCAACTTTTAAATCAAGGGAATGGCGCCAGTCGACTACAGTGAGCACAAGAATATGTGATACCAAAATAAAATCAATGACAAAATGTTCTTTTTACCAATGAATTTTGGTTTGGTTTGTATCCAGATTTTTAAAGGTTACGCGTATGGAGAGAATCTGGCGCAAGAACTGAACTCGTTCTGCTGAACTGTTTTCTATGATCAGAGCGCTAGGTTAGAAATTTTTTAGTATCTGTAGTTGATTCATACGCGCAAAACATTGGTTCTTATCATATCTTGATACATGATAACTGGCTAACTCAATCGCCTGATTTCAATCCTATTAAGCATGCGTGGGATATGCTTCAGCAAATAGTATTTCAAGCCAGAATTAATTTTAAACTCGCAATCATCGATCTGGATAACTTTATCTTATATATAAGAAAAATTGTGACACAGTGTTAGTTACCATTTTCCTTCGAAATGATTTAAATGAAATTTTTATACCCATTAGTAAGAAAGTTAGTACACTCTAAACATTTTTGAAGTTATACTTCTGTTCATGCACTCGGTGGAAAAGTTAAAGTTAAAGTTAAAAGTACAGTTAAATGGGAAAAATCATTACATATGTAATGGTGTGAGTAAGAGAGAGACAGACACACTTATAAAGTATATCGGTCGGTAAAAACAAAGATGAAATATTTATCACATGTTATTAGTCATAACTATAAGTCCTATGAATACCGTTTCAACATTCAGTACATTGAAAATGGATAAAAATACAAAAAAACAGCCTGAACTAATGTATGAATATCATAGTGACGGACCACATGATTATTTGACAGATTATTTTATAATTTTGTCACGTAAGTTAGCATATTAAGTTTAGTACTTTATATTAATGATATTAACAATGATATTCAGTAATGAGTATTGTATTGTAGTCTAAAATATCGTCACATGGTTGCAGTATATCCTGCACTATGCTTTTGAGGTTTTTGGCTACATAAACAGAGTTTCTACGAATAGTCGAGGAAATAAAGCACCAAAACCTCCGAATTTTGTAACGTAAGATGGATCGGAATGCGTTTTTTTGCATTGGATTCGTTTAAGTATCAGGAAATTTGTCGCTATATTTTATAATGTAAAAATGGAAATTGCATTTCTGCATTCGAAAAGTACATTCCGAACAGACCATATTGCTGAAAATGGGATCAATTTATATACTCGGGGTTTTTGGAGTCGCCGAACACGAATATCACGATTCCGAAAGTCTCCGCGGCACTTGGTGTCTAGGGTATTTACCTCTTCTCCTGGGGTTTTATGTAAATTCTGTACGAAATCAGTGCACACTAGGTACTTGGTGGTTTTTTGAGTCGCTAAATACGATTATAATAATGGCGATGGTGTTCGAAACACCTGGTGCTTAAGACGGACTTCGTCTCCAGGAATTTTATGCAAATTCGATACAAAAAGAGTGTGCACACGGTATAGTATAACTAGACCTACTTGGATAGGAATTATTTTTACGATTTTACCAGGGGAAACTCAAAAGAACGTCATTATATGAACGAACCTAGAAAATATCTATTTAATGTTGCTTTTAACTTCCCGACTCACACCTGTACGGCCATGAACAGAATTCTTGAAAATTCGAAAAGAACGTTGACCACGCCTATTCAAGTGGTTTTGGATAAACTATACTAGGAGGTTTTTGGGGTTGCTTACCACGAATATCATATAATAAGTTTGCTAAATCATTCGCATACAAATTTATGAATCCATGCGCGTGCATAGAAGTATAACTTCTGCCGGCAGTCCCACTGACTGCCACACTAGTTTTTTTTGTTTCTTTTTGATGTGGGATTAACAAAAAATAAAATTCCAAATTTTTTCCTTTTTGTTATCGACTTCTATTTTTTATTAGCGATATTACTAATTTAAAAATGCATAACTGATCAATTTAATTCCTAATAGATAGCG
Source organism: Altica lythri (assembly GCA_964028335.1). Classification (NCBI taxonomy): domain Eukaryota; kingdom Metazoa; phylum Arthropoda; class Insecta; order Coleoptera; family Chrysomelidae; genus Altica; species Altica lythri. The sequence goes on along the minus strand of OZ034803.1, from coordinate 56,047,767 downwards.
ATGTCAGTTAATTTATCGATACAAACCAATAATACCGTTCGACATCGTAGATGGCGTTGTATTTGGATTTCTAAACAATACAGTTACAAAGATATATGGATTTGTCTTTGTTTAAAATAAAATAATAAATATTACAATATGTTAAATATAAAAATCGTAAAAACGATAAGAAAAATACATAAAAAAACCTGGAAGCATAAAAGAAAATGGGAAAAATTCGATACAATAAAAAATGAAATTGGAAAAAAGCATTAAAATACAAAAAAAAAGTAAAACAAAAACTAAAATATAAAAAAAATAGGAAAAGGACGATGAAAAATCACAAAAAATAAAATTTTGGGAAATCTAAGAAACCCAAGTATTTAAAAGGAATATGGGTAAAACACTAATAACAAACGAGAAACCATAGTTAAATGGTAATTAAGTAATCTAAAAAACAGTAAAATAAATAAAAAAAGAAAAACCGTGTGAATTTTACAAAAATTAGAAATAAATGTAAATGCGGAAAATCGAAAAAAACTAAAATATAAGAAAAAAACTACAAAACAACAAAAAATCTGGAAAGTAAATAGAAAAAACGCGGAAACCTAAAAGGGAAAAGGACCATTTATTGTCAGACTGTACGAAGTTCGCGGGGTCAGCTAGTTTATAATATTATATATAAACAGGGTGTCAAAAAAAAGTGCCACAAAATTAAATGGGTGGTAGTATGGACAAAATATGCAAAAAAGTTTTAGCAAACATATGTCCGCAAATTAACGGTTTTGTGGTTTTGTATTAAATTTGAATTATCTCTTCATCTCCCCAAAACTTGTTTGTCCTATAAAATGCGACCGATGTTTTATCTAGATATTGAAACACGTATGGGGGCTTTTTACACAATTTTATTTACAAAATTGTTAAGATACACTGAACTCTGCTGGATAACGTCTAACTACTTGACAATACAATGAACTCTTCTGAACACTTGACTCGAACTGACGTTAACTGCCCGTGCATCCCCTTATATACAACATTATTTAATCTAGTTAGTGTGTTTAGAAGTTTCTAGAATTTTCTAGAACATTATTTAAAATGGTCAGTTGATTTTTTTTTTACAAACTTCTAAAAATCAACTGTCAACAACAATCTTTCAAATTAAGGTCCCTTCCTTTACGGTTATCCCGTTACACTGCCCCCTCCTTAGATTCATTCCTCCTGGAATGTTATTTCCTACATCGGAATCCCGCACACTTCCTGAGCCAGCCAAACCATTTTCTTGGAGTTGCTGCGCATCTGCACTGTGGTTTCCCTGGTAAGGCGCCAAACGATCATGATGAACCACGACGGGTTTCCCTCTGGGAATTTTCACGATCCGATAAATGACATCGTTAATCTTCTTCTTGATGGTGTAAGGACCTTCCCAGTTCTTTTGTAATTTGGGACAAATACCTCGACGCCGTCGGGGGTTATAGAGCCAGACTAAATCTTCAACTTGGTAACTCTTTTCCATTGTCCGTGTGTCATAGTACCTCTTCATCCGATCACTAGATAATTGTAGTCTTCCACGCACCAGGTTGTGTATATTCTCCATTCGATTCTGAAGGTCAGCGACATATTGTTCACGTGCCATTTCTTCACCAGGTTTACAACCAAACACCAAGTCACATGGTAGCCTCATTTCTCTACCGAACAGGACCTTCGCAGGCGTTTGGCCAGTTGATTCGTTGATGGCCGATCGAATTGCCATTAGAAATAGTGGAATATGTCGATCCCAATCCCTCTGACAATCTGACACCACTTTTGACAGATAGTTGGTTATAGTCCGGTTCATTCGTTCCACCATTCCATCAGACTGAGGATGCATCGCCATGGTTCTCGTTTTGCGGATGCCTAATCTTTGGCAAACTTCTTGAAACAGCTTGCTCTCAAAATTTCTCCCTTGGTCTGAGTGTAATTCTAGTGGTACCCCAAATCGGCTTACGAATTCTTCAACCAATATATCTGCTAAAGTGGTGGCCTCCTGATTGGGAACTGCATAGGCTTCAACCCATTTAGTGAAGTAGTCCATTACAACAAAGATGTACTTGTTTCCTACATCGCTCTGCGGAAGTGGACCCAATATATCTACTGCGATTCTTTCAAAAGGACTTCCAACCAGGTATTGCTGCATTTCCGCCTTCGGTTTTCGGTGCGGACCGTTACTGGCAGCACATGTAGTGCACTTACGACACCAATCTTTAACATTATTAGTGCAATTTACCCAGTAAAATCTATCTCGGATCTTTTGCAGCGTTTTCGTGATACCCAGATGTCCTCCAGAACTATCATTATGCATCTGTTTTAAAATTTCCGGTACAGCATTTCTTGGGACCACTATTTGTTTCCTTGTTTCTGTGCCCTCGGAATTTTCTACAAGTCTTTTAACGAGCCCTCCGTCCAAAATTAAAGAGTTCCAGTATGCTTTTAAAGCAGGAGAGGATGAGGATATCTCTCTCCACAACGGACGACGGTCCATTCTCTTCCACTCCCTAATCTTTCTCAGAACGGGATCGTTTTCTTGTTGCTCCTCCAGCATAGAGCTCTCGTCTTCTGCCACAACCTTAACTAAGGCAAGTTTTTCCTCGTTCTGCTCCATACAGGTACAATGGGGGCAATCAGGTCGACATGGTCTTCTGGAAAGTGCATCAGCATTACGATGTCTGGTTCCAGGTCTGTGCTCGATTTCAACATCATATTCCTGCAGTTTTTCGAGCCATCTTGCTATCTGTCCTTCTGGGTTCCTAAAGCTAAGTAGCCACTTTAAACTAGCATGGTCTGTTCTGATCAGGAATTTTCTGCCATACAGATATTTATAAAAGTGTTCGACGGATTTTACAACTGCTAACAGTTCCCTCCTAGTTACACAGTAGTTCTTTTCAGCTTTCGATAAAGTTTTGCTGAAGTAACCAACCACTCTTTCCTTACCGTCTTGTAGCTGTGACAAGACGGCTCCAATTCCCACATTGCTGGCGTCGGTGTCCAGAATAAGCTTACCATCAGGAAGTGGATAAGCAAGAACAGGTGCTGACGTAAGCTGTTTCTTCAATATTTCAAACGCCTTTTGACATTCCTGATCCCAACAGAAGGACTTATCTTGTTCCGTCAAACGTGTCAAGGGCTTGGCGATGTCTCCAAAATTCTTGACATATCGTCGGTAATAGGAACAAAGACCCAAGAAACTCCGGAGCTGATGTTTGTCGATAGGGATTGGCCATTCCTGAACGGCTTGTATCTTAGCGGGGTCAACAGCAACGCCATCCTTGCTTACGTTATGTCCTAAATAGTTGACCTGTCTCTGGAACAAGTGGCATTTCTTAACATTCAATGTTAGATTAGCGTTCTGTAATCTTTTAAAAACTTCTTCCAGGTTAGATAAATGTTCCTTAAAGGTCTTACCCATTATGCTGATGTCGTCTAGATAAACTAGACAAGTTTCCCATGACAAACCCCGCAGGATGTTCCCCATTAGTCGTTCAAACGTCGCAGGAGCATTACAGAGGCCAAATGGAAGGACCGTGAATTGCCATAACCCTGATCCACTGGTAAAGGCAGTCTTTTCTTTGTCTGCAGGATTCATTTTAACTTGCCAGTATCCGCTTTTAAGGTCCAAGGTAGAAAACAGAGTAGAACCCGCCAAAGCGTCGAGGGCATCATCAATCCTTGGCAGAGGATAACTGTCCTTCTTAGTGACATCATTTAGCTTTCGATAGTCGACACAAAACCGCATTGATCCGTCTTTCTTTCTCACTAATACCACAGGAGAGGCCCACGGACTACTGGATGGTTCGACTATGCCATTTTGAATCATTTCTTTAAGGGCTCTGTCTGCTTCTTCCTTTTTAACTTGAGGCATCCTTCGGGGTACCTGTCGAATCGGACGTGCATCACCAGTGTCAATTCTATGTTGTACAACATCAGTTCTTCCCAGTTTACTTTTAGAACCAAATACAGGTTTATAACGGTAAAGTAGATCTCTTACCTGTTTCTTTTCTAATTTTGACAAAGAGGGGTCCAATTTTGTAATTAATTGTTCAATTTCGTTGGTCTCATCTGTTTCCGTAACATTTATCTTGTGAATTATGGCCATTACTGGTTCTAAACTTCCCATTTCCGTGTCCTTAAGGAGAAGAACTGGATGATCGTTCAAGTTGATAACTCGGATGGGTACCTCTTTGGCGGATCTAACAAGAGTCTTACCCACAAGGAGTCCTTTTCCCAATTCATGGTCATGGTTCTTCGGCTCTATCATGGCTGGGGCACCATCTGGCTCCAGTCCATCCAACCGCGCTGTGACGACACAATCGCAGCTTGCCGGAAGTTCGATATCATCGATTAGCTTAATCGAGGCATTGTCAACTTGTTTTCGGTGCAGGAATATTTCTTCATTACCAGTACGAAGGATACGTTGGCGAAGATCCAAATGAAAACCACAGTGGAGCATAACATCCATGCCCAGAACAACATCTTCATCAACGTCAGCCACCAGCACTGAGTGAACAAGAGAGGTTGAACCAAACTGTAGCGTCACCTGTATCTCACCGTAGACTCTAGCAGAATCTTCGGTAGCGGTACGCAGTCTCCAACTGGTAGGCAACATCTTATTTCGCATAATGATGGTTGGTCGGACGATAGTTTTTGTAGCTCCAGTGTCTACCAGCATGCTAATATTCTTCCCATCAAGGAGGCCATCTACATATAAGCTGTCCACGTGATGTCGCAGAGTTGCCAATTTAACGGTGTGAGGGGCTTCGGGAATGTTTGGGGTCGATTTCGCCCTCCAGGAGTCGACCCGTTCTAGTTTTCCTGCTGCTGGGGTACTTCAGCAGAAGATTTTTCTTTTTGGGGGCAAGTATTTCTTATATGGCCTAGTTCTCCGCAGTTCCAGCATCTCACTGGGCGCCTTCTTTTTGGAGATAACTTCATTAATCTCTCTACTACCGCTTCAACGTCGCTAATGGAATGAACGGCATGGTCGTAGTTACCGGTGATTTCCCTTAGTCGAGCAACTCCACGTGAGGCCTCCGTCGCCGCCTCAAACTCCAGGGCAATGGTCAAGGCGTCCACAAGAGTCTTCGGCCGCGCCAACCGTACAGCGCGCTGCAACTCGACGTCTCGAAGACCATCGGTGAAAGTTTGGACTGCTAGGCACTCCAGGAAATCCTCCGCTGCATTTGAATACGCAAGTCGTACCATTCTTGCTACATCCGCTTCAAATTCCTGGATAGTTTCTCCATTTTTCTGTTTTCGGCTCTTTAACTGCATTCGGTACACCGGTTGTAGATGAGTTTGACCATAACGCATCTCTAGACGATTGACCAATAACTCGAAGTTGTCAGCTTCATCCGGTGTCAATGATTGCAAGACGTCTAAAGCTTCGCCTCGCAGAGCTACGGTTAGGGACAATGCTTTCTCCTGGGATGACCATCCATTAGCTCTGGCCGCTGCGTCGAATTGTTTCAGGTAATTTGGCCAGGAAGTCTTCCCGTCGAAGGTCGGGGGTTTCATCGTTGTTCGTACATGGGTCGTCTCCTCGCTTCTTTGTCGTTCGACGTCTGCGTGGCAGGTTTCCATCCTTCTTGAATCTCCGTCGCCGTGGTGGATGGTTTGGTTTCGGCGGCTAGCTTCCTGTTCTTGTTGAAGCTTCCTTATCTCGGACTGCATTTGCTGGTTGATCTGGTTTTGCTCGTCTCGCAAGTTGGCGACTTGTTGATTTTGCTCGTCTCGCATGTTGGTCACTTGCTGATTCATGTTGTCCACTTGCTAATTCAAGTTGTCTACCTGCTGATTCAAGTTGGCAACTTGCTGATTTTGCTCGTCACGAAGGTGTGATATTTGCTGGGAGAAGGAACTGGATAACTCTTCTGGTAGGGTAGACATCCGTTGTGATAGCTGGGACACCTCTTCGCGCTGGCTTCTTATCTGACTGGATAGCTCCTCTTGCTGCCAGGAAAGTTGTTGAGTTTGCTCTTCTTGTTGGCTCGTCATTCGTTGCGCCAGCTGGGACATATCTTCGCGCTGGCTTCTCATCTGACTGGATAGCTCCTCTTGCTGGTTCGTCATTCGTTGTGACAGCTGGGACATATCTTCGCGCTGGCTTTTAATCTGACTGGATAGCTCCTCTTGCAGCCGGGAAAGTTGTTGAGTTAGTTCAGAATTTGCTTTTTGAGCTGGGTCTTCGAACTCCACAGCGTCAGGGTCCAAATTATTATTTACGTAGTACTCACGGAGCCTTCTCAACAATACGGATTTGCTTCCAGTAGTTTCCAACTCTAATTCTTCAAGCTCTCTTCTGAGCTCAGCTACCAATAGTTCATTTATCTTTTTTCCAGGCATTCTTGTATCTTCACCCCACACCTGACACCAATTTGAAACACGTATGGGGGCTTTTTACACAATTTTATTTACAAAATTGTTAAGATACACTGAACTCTGCTGGATAACGTCTAACTACTTGACAATACAATGAACTCTTCTGAACACTTGACTCGAACTGACGTTAACTGCCCGTGCATCCCCTTATATACAACATTATTTAATCTAGTTAGTGTGTTTAGAAGTTTCTAGAATTTTCTAGAACATTATTTAAAATGGTCAGTTGATTTTTTTTTTACAAACTTCTAAAAATCAACTGTCAACAACAATCTTTCAAATTAAGGTCCCTTCCTTTACGGTTATCCCGTTACAATATTATTTTAAGCTATTATCTAGTTGTTGGTAAAAAAATTTAAAAATTTTCGCTATGCCTGTTTACAGTAATATTGAGTTAAATGATATGCATTGCAGTTAGCATCGTGCAGATGGTAATGCATTTAAAGCGCTACGTCTGTATCTAGACGCTTTCCCTAATCGCCACTTGCCTTCAGTTTGTGTGTTTGAAACACTGCACCAAAGATTGCGTGATATTGGTAGTTTTGGAAAATAGTCACATAATTTCGGGGGATTAGGGTCGGTGTCGACCCCTTAGACAGAAGAAGCAATTTTAGCACGAGAATCCAGACACTAGTTTGCGAAGAATATCAGCGGTGGTAGGAATTTGGACTCCTCTGGTTTGGAGAATACTCCACGAGCAGCAGTTTTACCTGTACCTTGTCGAACGAGTGTTTGTTTTGAATTTACTTGATTATCAGGCATGTTTGGAGTTTTTCCCCAATTTTCTTGCAGACATTCTTTTTACTGATGGGGTAGGGTTAACAAAAAATGGGGTTTTTAATTTCTTTACTACGCATATGTAGTCCGACGAAAATCCCCATAGTCTTGTGGAATCCAGGCATCAAGTATGTTTTTAGTTGAAGAGTTGGATATGTATTTTGGGTGACCGGTTACTAGGTCCGATTGTACTACCTAACCGATTAACGGAAGCTGATTACTTAAACTTTTTGCCAAACACATTGGGTGATCTTTTAGACGGTAGTCCTTTAATGCAAACAAATCAAATGTGGTTTTAGTACGATGATGCTCTCTGGCCCATTTTCCAATTGCCGCAAGAGAGCATTTAGATGGATCTTTTGGACAAAAATAGAAAGGAAGTGGTGGACCTGTACCATGGCCTACAAAATCACCTAATTTTAATCCTCTAGACTTTTTTCTTTGTAAATACTTAAAAAATTTCGTATACGCCACTCCTGTGAATAACCTTAAGTAGCTGCAGCAAAGAGTAGAGCAGGGATGTTATTGAATCCTAGTCAATGAAGGTATTTTGGAAAGAGTTCGACAGTTTGAAGGAGTGCAACTTGAACACCTTATTTGACTATATGTTTTTATTCTTTGGTAATAAATATCATTGTTTATTTTTATTTGTACACAATAAAAAATTGTTAATATGCGGACACATGTTTATTAACACATTTTTGTTTATTTTGGGATATAGGTACTCTCCCACATTTCCTTTTGTGACACTTTTTTAACACCCTGTAATTAGTAATTACGTTTTGTATTTGGTATATTGATAATTTTTTGTGTTGATCGTATATGTGATTTACTGGCCTAATTCCGTAAAACTTCAATGTTAAAAGAAAGTAAATTGATTTTTTACGTAATAGATGTTGTTTGCGTAGATGAAACTACATTATTTTTTTGCTATAAGTCGTTAAAAAGGGGTCGATAATTCTATTTTTACTATAATTAAGGGTAGAAAAATAATAAATATTTTTATTGTTTTTTAAATAACTTTGATTGTTTTGTCAAACAGTTATTTATTGTTAAAATAATCAATAGTAAATTGAGATATATATATTTTTATGATAAAATTTGTAAAAGAAATATTTTGTTTAATATCAATGTTGGTTAATATAGAAACCATTCTGTGTCTGAAGGACCAGCGAAGCGTCAAGACTGGGGTAAAAGTAAAAATTTAATTGGTTACCAATTAAGTTAAAAAAATAAAATATGTAAAGTTACCACAATTCACAATTGTTGTTCAGGTTGTGCACTTGATTGACTTCCATTATTTTTATACTTGGGTTAGAGACGATGATTAGGGGCCCACATGTCAAAACACATAAACAACTTCTTGGAGTAGTACAAACGAAACAACGGCGAAATCGGTGATTGATTATATAGTTTAACTAATGTTAATGTAAAAAGACAACCACGCCTTCTAACCTCAACAAAGGAACCGACTTTCGAATCTAGGTTGCCAGATGTATTTCCGAATATTCCTAAGTTTATATATTTTAAATATTTTATCTCTACTTTACTATTCAATTGTTCGTCAATGCCTCTTAGAAAGATAATATAAAAATATTCTTACAAAATATATACTTAAATTAATTAACTAGGTTCTTCATATTTAAACAGTTTTCACTTCTAATGATATCAATTTTGTAGATATTACTTATACGTAAAGACATTTTTAAATACCGGCAACATTGTGTATTTACTGTCCGATTTGCAAGTCGGTTCGTAACCCATTGATATTAACGTAAACAAATGCTGACGGCGCGCTGTACAGTATACAGTAGCGTGATTGATTTTTATTGATTTTTTATATTAGATATATTATATATTACGGTGGCTTGATGGTTCTTAATATAGTAAGAATTTCTCGTTTAAATATATAAGATAATAACTGCGCCACCTTACGGTGGCGTTACATTATTTGATTTAGAAAGGTTTTTTTTAGACTTTATTTTTTTCGCATTTTTTCTGTTTTTAATTTTCCACTTTCTTTTAGTTTTTCGTTTATTTATTTATTTATTTATGAATCAAAATTCAACACTATCTATTGGGTTTTCTTACAATTCAGTAATTGTTATGGACAATGCGTCGTATCATTTCCGCATATTAAACAAAATACCTAATAACACAAAAAAAGAATAAAATTTTAAGATTTATGGCAATCAAAAATATCGATGTTTCTAAAAAGGTTCCAGTAAAGAAGGAATTAATAAAATGAATACGTCATTGACACCATTTGCAGCAGACATGGTCATACCCTTTTGCGTTTACCTCCTTACTACTGTATTTTTAATCCAATCGAAATGGTTTGGAGTACTGTAAAGAAACGTTTACGAAAATATAATCAGTCAGCAACCTTAAGCGCAGTTCTTGATAATATTCGAGAGGTAATTAGTCGCATTAATAGCGATGTATGGAAAAATTGCGAAACACATGTTATAAAAATAAAAAAGGAATATCCTGTTTTACCGCCAATAGCATCATTAGTTATTCAACCTGGAAACGATTCTACTTTAGAAGACTCTGACAATTCTTGTTAGTCATTCCAACCAATTTCCTTTACAGCTATCGTGATGTATCTTGAAAACTTGTTTTCAAAAACAAACTAATTTTATATTCTTACTAACATACCCAACCCTTTCCTTTCCAGGCAAGGAAGGCTCATACCTCCTCGTGGTGCTTGCTGGACAGACAATCTTATATATAAAATATATAAAAACCCTTTTTCTTTTGAAATTTAAAACAAAAATTAATAAAAATTTATAAACCCTTTTTATTTAATTCCACGCCAATGGTCGGCAATGCCATCAAAGGCATTTAAAAAGCGACAAAGAGCAAAAAATTTCACATTTAAATTGGAAAGAGTAGGTATAACAGAAACATGAACGTTCCCTTCAACGCGCCAAAAACCACACGGGTTCGACTTATTAGGGCCGGTTTATCAATGTCCTGTTAAATCTGCCTGCTACGTAACTACCAGCTAGCGTTAGCCGACAGCTAAAGTGGCTGTTATCTCGGAAAGTGTTTTTCAATACAATTTTGACTGCCAGCTACGTGACTGCTAGATTTTGTTATATTGGCACTTCTGACTATTTCAGTCTCTGTTTTTAATTTTCAGTTGCCGTTTTTAATTGGACAATTTAAATTGCCCGGTAAAATTACAAGAAAAGTGGGGTGTGGGGTTGCAGTCACTGTAGTTGGATAATACAAAGGTCGTTTCTGATGTTTGGTTTTGGTTTTTTATTGTTTTGAAGCATCTTATTTTATTTCAAAAGTTTTCTGTTTTTTTATATTTTATTGACTTGTAGAGTCAGCAGTCTATTGTTTTTAGATTAATATGGTGAAAATTTAAAAAGTTTGCACTAGGTACTAATTTATATTTCTTTTTTATTAACTTGTAAAGTTTGTTTTTAGATAGTGGATTAATACAAAAATTTTAAAATGTCATGTGGAAAACTCAACTTTTTATGACTTGCACTAATATTAGTTTAAATCCAGAGGTTTTTACTTTTACTTAACATTTTGAAAGTGATTATTCTCACCTTTTTCTTTTTATTAAAAATAAGAATAAATAAAACTACAAAATAAATAACCTAATTTTTATTTATCTAAGTAAACTCTATTATTTCTTCATCATCATCACTAAATTCGTGTACTAAAAACAGACCACCTTGATCCATTATCACAAAAAATTATAAAAATATCTGCCAATATCTACTATTGAATCCAAACAAAACTTATATTTTCACAACAAAACAAAACTTGACTTAGACTTCAATTCAAAAATTGCACTTGTTGATATACCAGGTGCACTAATGCAAATGATTGAAAATGGTAAATCTTATTAAATGACTTCTTAATTAGAAAGCGATAGGATTGTCAAATCTAAATCCAAAATAGGGATTAAGAAAATGTAGGAATTGTAAAAGCTAACCCTAATTTTACATTTAAGTAGGTATTTATGAAAATGTTAATAGGAATAATAGTTTAAAAACAAAACTAGACTTTAGATAAGAATATAATTATAAAATTGAAATTTTTGTCAAAATCTTATAGAATGTTGTAAAGATAAAGAAAATTTGAAAAATAAAGAATACGATATGGGTAATTTCAGAAAATATTTCAATTTATTTAATTATCAGGTTATGATTAAAATATTCTTCCTTATTAGTTATTGTAAATATACAATTCTTTAAAAAAATATTCAAACCTTCAATTATTTCACTTACAATTGTTTAGTAATCAGTATTATTACCTAAGGAAAAGGTAAAAATAAATGAGGTTATACGACAACAAAACAAAACAAGAAATTGATATTGGGCTTGCGCATCGATTTAGCTGGCAGCCAAGTATCTTAACAGTAGGATCCATCTTACGGTCAGCTAAAGTGCAAGATAGCCTTCAGCTACGGGTAACAGGAACATCGATAAACACTTTGACCGACAGCTAGTCACTAGCTGCCAGTTAAGTTGTCTTAACTGGACTTTGATAAACCGGCCCTTAGTCTGTTATCTTCCTGTATTCGGAACTTTTAAGAAAACGTACCCTAAAACTATTGGCAACCAATTATACAGGTAGGAGAAAAACGGGTGTCATGGCAATCAGGATATAAAAGATTAAGATCGAACAAATCGCACCTCCAACAGAAAAGTGGCGTAAATGCAAAATCCAAAGTTTCGAGAAATTCGAGTTTAAAGTTTTATTGGGACTATTTTTGGTTATAAAATCAACAAATGTTGCAGTGAAATCAAGAAAATTGAAGCATGATTTGATTAATTATTCTTTTATTGATCACAATTCCAACTGGTTATATTCCGCGTACCAGAGGTTTTCAGTACCTCAAAAAGGGTTGTGAGGTTCTAGATGTGACACTTTTCCACAATTTTTTTTTTGCATATTACAATTGAAACAACCTTTATAATGGAAACAAAAACTCTTTATTCAGTGTTTAATTATAAACAACAGTAAAAAAATTAAAAAAAAAATCACAGCAAAAAATGGAAAAAAAAATTCCTGAAAAACTAAATGAAATGTACTTTAAAAATAGTGTTCATGGAACCTTTCGTAGTATTTTGGTATTATATTCGTACTCAAAAGAGATTGTATATCTTTTTTTTTTATTGTCACTGAGCGGTATGATCCCACTATAAGCCTTAGATAAACCTATATCAATATCACAGCTCTTTCTGGCTCTGGTTTTAGTCGTTTCTTTTCTGACTAGAACAGATTTCCACTGTTCTTCTTTATAAGAAGTTTTGTAAAAAAACGTTTTATCATTTTCCTTCTCGAATTTGAGTTGTTTTATATCGTTAAACTTAATGGTTTTACCGTCTGTGTTCATATTATAATTATTGCCTGTCTCATCTGCTAGTTTTTTTAGATTATAAAAGTATTGGTTACTCATCTCTATGACATTGTATGGTCGTCCTGTCTTCTTTGCGCTCCTTATCAACGCGACATACTGGTCCGGAATATAGATTGGTCCCGCTTTCTTTGCTCTGCTAATGGATTTTTCAATCACTGAATGGACGCAGTCCCCTTCATTCTGTGTATGACCCCTTATTAGGAACTTGTGGGTTATTGTTTTTATGTTGAGATTTTTCACTGCGTAAATGTACATGGCAATAATGAATCTAAAAAAGAGAGCAATGAAACAAACAAAAATTGAAAGTACCAACTACTAACATATTTTTTTGTTGTCCCCCACAGTTGTCTGAGTAAAAAATGACTTCGGGTAGTTCGTCATTCCCTCTTATATTTGCTGAGATTTCTTGTAGAAATTTCAAAACGCAGGTTCCAATTTCTGAAGATCCCCTATTTCCTTTACCTTCATGCCAAAAGTAGCACTGAGTATTTTTCTCTTGAGCTCTGTAATCTAATTCAACAAATTTATTGCAAGTTTACTATGATGAAAATATAACTTACTGTGAAATTGTAGCTATTCAATTTTGATTTGTAGTAGAATACAGAGGATTGTCCAACTGGTGAAGGTAGAACAGCTTGTAGATCATAAGTTGCCAAAATCACATTTTCACCGCTTTCTTTGTCGCGCTTTTTCTCTTCTCTGCTAAGGTCTTTTTCTTCAAGATGAGTTTGATACATTTCTTCCATTTTTTCTCTTTCTTGTCCTTGTGCATTCTAGTATGATTCACACATATCGCAGAGATCTTTCTTAGGCTTGAAAAAACTAATATTATATTCAGTATTAAAAATTTGTGCATACATAGCGTAACTGGCAGCCTCCAAGTTTTTAGATTTACATTCCTCTTTGTACATTCTGTGTAACTCCGATATTGTTAGGTCTCCTTCAATGTATTCCCTGGTCGTGTTAGCTCTCAAATAATGACTTTCAATTCTTTGTATGGACTCAATGTGTTCTCTTACAGAATTTTTCACTTCTTCACTCAACTTTTTGTGTTTCCCGTGCTTCCCTCTTTTGTCTCCTTCCTTCAGAAATCCTTGTTCAGTCTTGGCTATAACAGTCCTCACTTGTCTCTCGCTGATGCCTAAAGTATTTAAGAAATAAGTCTTACAGACTCTAATGCTAGTTTCTCCAGATGGCAAATAAAATGCTGAGTTTTGCCTTCTCGGTTCAGTCCTATTTAGTTTTATGCGTCGATACTTATTTTCTAGAGGCTTAATGCAAGAAAACAGAAAATTCCATTGGCGCTCTAAGCTTCCAGTCGACCAATACTTCTGAAATATTGCCCTTCGCTCATTTTCAGATAATTTGCTAGAGCATTTATAAAAGCAACTCTCCTTGCACGGTGGCCTCATTTCTCTAGCTGGAATTTTTTTTTTTGCTTTTTCCAGAGGACACATACTCTAATCCAAGATTTCTCAGAGTTTTCGCTTTTTGTTTCTTCCACCATAAGGGATTCTTCTTTCTTTTTTTACTTTTTTTTTCCGAGACGTTTTCATTTCCTGTATCTTCGCTCTCCGATTCTTCTTCGGAAGATGAGCTACTCGAGTAATTAGGATCTCCAGATGTGTCATCGAAGATACTAGAGGTATCAGTATCGCTAGATTGAGAATCATGAATTTTTTGCGTTTGTTCGACAGAATCTAATCTTTGCAATTTCATTCTTGTGCTACTTAGTTCACTATAAAAATGCGTTGTGGGCATGCTTTTTGATGCTTTAGCTTCAGGTAGCTTATTCAGCTGATCAGTTTTAAAAGAGTGAATGTCAGTTTTAGAAGCCACATTTTGCGGATCTTCATCGTCAGAAGCCTCAGCCTCAACAGACTCAGCCTGATTAGTATTTTCGAGAGTGAATTCAGCAGAAACCGAATTTGGTAGCACAGAAAAATCAGCCTGCTCGGAGTTCTGCAAATTTAGTGGAGAACTCTTAACTGAGACTTCGCTTGAGTTTGCTTCTTTTGCCATAATAGAATCTGAGTGTTCATCTGTTGAACTGGACAATGCGAGATCATCGTTTCTCAAGATAATAACATTTGGATATGGATTGGTAGCGTTACAGTTTTCTTTTGATTTTTCATTGTTAAAAGAAGGTGCTCCGGCCATTTCGACGATTTTCTTACCACGCGCAAACATGATTTCCTTCAAAATGAAATTAAATAAGAAGAGAGAATTATCAATGAAACTGGGAGCAATGTGTACTACTAGTACACACACGCACTTACGTACATAATATCAACAATAATAATTGTAGTAAAAATGAATATGTAATTAGAAACAAGCTAAATCAATAAATTAGGGAAAATAAAAGAAAAATCAACTGAGTTGAAAATTGACTCAAATGCTATTGCCCATAGAATGAAAGTTATTTTTTTTAAATAACGACACAAATGTAAACTAGATACAACAACACAGTTGATTTCAATAGAAAAATGACTTAAATGGTTTTGCGAATCCATAAATTTGTTTATAGCTAACGGAAAAGTGACATAAATACGAAGAAATTGTAAACATGTATGTCTCTTTGAATAGAAAACTGACGTAAATGCAACTTGTCTCACTTGTTGTTTAAATGTTTTTCAATGAAAAGAGTCATAAGTTACATTTACGTCACTGTACTCCTAGAATGTTGAACAATGTTGAAAGATAAGTAGTACTTACGTCGTTTTTCTATTTTTGAATAACATTACACTACAACCACACTTTCTCAACTGACGTTTGTGTCACTATTCCCTTCCCTTTCCCACTCTATGTCAAAGTGCCACTTCAGCCATCTCTGAGTCAATATTGTAAACTCACTTACGACACTCTTCCAGTAGATAAAAGATTGTTTTTTAAGCCTTATGGCATTATGAACCAAAATTTTCATAATTTTGCACTTACGCCATTTTTCTGTTGGAGGTGCGAAATGTTCTTAATCTAAACATTCTTAACTATGTAAAGGTTGGTTGAAAAGGTTTAAAAGCGATACCTATTAATCAGTAGAGGAATAAAAATTTATATTCCTTTGTAATATTCCATCTTCCATTTAAATACACAAATACATATTGATTTGTCATTTTATTCCTTGTTTACAAGCCACGGAAAAAACCAAAAAGAAATGAAAGTTAAAAAAATCATTTAAAATTTAGTTCGTTTTACCTAAAAGCTTTTGCTATTAACTATTATAATAAAAAAAACTAAAGTTGAAGACGACACTGTACAAGATTATTTTCAGCAAGCACACTGGTAAATACACTGTGGTTATTCATATCCCTACTAATATTATAAATGTGAATGTAAGTTTGTTTCTTACGCTTTCACGCGAAAACTACTCAACCGATCATCATGAAACCTTGTACACATATTCTTAGAGGTATTAAAAGTAACATAGGATACTTTTTATTAAAATTTTTTTTTTTTTATTTTTTACGACAAAAAAATACCTTTCTTAATTAAATAATATAACGCTACCGTAAGGTAGCGTAGTTAATATCTTATATATTTAAACGAGCAATTACTACTAAATTAACTACTATGACGCCACCGTAAGGTGGCGCAGTTATTATCTCACAAATTTAAACGGGAAATTCTTATTAAATTAAGTACTATAAAGCCACCGTAAGGTAGCGCAGTATATAACTAATATATTTAATCAATAAATTATTAAATACAACGACAAAATAGTATAAATCTGATAACGACAAAAAAATATGATATAATAAAAAAAAAACATTAAAAACAATAAAAATGATAAAAATTTGAAAAAACGAAAAGTGAAAAAAAAAGTCACGACAGTGTTATGCGTTATGAAGTCCGCCGGGACAGCTAGTTTTTTTATAAAATAAAACAAAACCCAAAATTTCTAAAGAAGTAAATAGGTACTTATTTCTTTTCTAAGATTTTTACCGAAAATTGCTGGATTTTTATTAGTTGCGTTTTCAAGGTGATCAGAAATAGGTTTTAAAATAAATAAACGCATACAATAGGCTTCTAAAAGGCTTTTTAAATAAGTTCAGAAAAAGGTATTACAATCTCAGCTCTCCTAGATAAACGGTTAATATGAAACTATAATTCGACTAATCATTGGTCACAATATTAAAGAGATAATATTTATATTAGTAACTAGTTGTACTCGCAACGTCCTTCGCGTGGCGTGTGATTGTTGTATAAAAATTTCTTACCCCACCCCATTTAAGGAATGGGAGAGACATTTTTATACACCAGATGTTAAGTTGAAAGAAGACAAATAGATCTGTGCAAACCGCATTCGAATCGGATCAGTAGTTTTCATGTGATGCGCGCACAAACATACAGACAGACAGACAAAAAAATCTAATCACATTTTTGGGTTCTATATCAATGTACCCGCGACGTCTTTCGCGTGGCATGTTGATTTTTAAAGGGGTGGAGGGAGAAAGTTTTATACACCAGATGTTAAGTTGATAGAAGACATATACGTCTTTGAAAACTGCATTCCAATAGGATCAGTAGTTTTTATGTGATGCGCGCACAATCATATACATTCCTACAGTTTTATTATATGTATAAATTACTACAACCCTTTAATCTAAAACTCGAAACACAAACTAAATATCACGTTAGTTAAAAAATCCGGTAAAACTAAAAAAAAATACTAACGATTTCTGGTCGGACCAAATCAAAAGTGAGTGCAAAAATTCGTAGAGGAAATATTTATAAGGGGAATTATCACATACCTTATAGGGGTAATGACGCATGACGCCATAAATCTGATTGGTTAATCATAGCACCCAAAAAACACGTTATAAGAAAGATGTGTTGTTTTAAGACATTATGGAAAATTTCGAGAGACAGAACCATATTATTATGTATCGAAAAAAATGTATTTAAATGAAATTAATGTTATTTACATAATTTTTTTAAAGATTAAGAAGTAAATTTCCCAGTTGCCAAAAAGCAGGAACGAGAAACTAAAAATTCATTATCTGCTTAACTAAATCTACCGATAGGTACCGTCTGATTTACATTTTATAACTTTTGTATCTAATATTTTATCGAAGTTTCAGAGTTGGAAGCATGCAATCATGTAGTTTATGAATCTGAAACACTACATCAGCACCAGTTACTGACATATTCGATTTATCATAGACAATAATTTGTTCTGTCATTGATGTACTTGGCCCAGATTTAGTTAATAATGCATTTGCTGCAGGTTTAGTTAATAAAATAGTTGTAATTGGTGGATACAATGAGAATTTAATTTCTTCTCCCTGCGGTTCCCTAAATATATTAATTGATTTTAGATTTCTACATATTACGCATGTAAACTTATGTTTTAATCGTTTTTTTTGCTGTAGTCAAATTTTTATAGTTAAGTTATGGTTTTAATTTGTAGAGATCTATTTTCACCAGAATATTGTTGCTCTGTCCAAATCCGTAAAAACGACTTATTTAACATTTGTAGTTAAAAAATTTGCTATGAACGGCATTTGATTCTCATCCCTTTACGAGTTGGTATGTCAAACAATCTGGTTCTTTTGTGTTTAACCTCTTCGAAAGACAAGTTAGTCGATTTTAATAACGTTTCTTTTGATTATTATATTTATTGAAGTGCCTAAAAAAGGGTGATATTTAATTGATACTAACCAAAATCAAGTAGTTTTAACATTAGTCTTTTTTATTATTCATCAAAGTCCAGGCCAGTTTTTATTTTTTAGTTTTTTAAGGATTATCTTACTCTTATTAAAATGGAAAAATTTGATGATTTGATTAAAAACTGAGTCTCATGGTTGTTATTAAATCGATAAAGGGTGGAATTTTTAATTGATCGTTTCTATTAAGGGTACTTCCAAATTTATTCGAAGAGATCGATCCGAGTTGCTGAATAAATACTATATTGGTTAAGTTCCGGTCATTTTAAAAGGAATAAAAAGGAGTTAATACAGTAAAAGAAAATCAAGAAATCTCGTTTTGGATTTAGATTTTAAAAGAAGAATCACCACTAAATAAAAGAATAGTTACCGTTAAATATAAACCAATTTAAAGGATTCTGAAGTCTTCCATAAAAGAGATAGGTAATTCTTTAATTAACATATTCAATTCACTTATGATATAATATTCAAGTTATCGTTGGTTTTTATTTAAATACTTTGTTTTTGAGATTATTACTTTATGCAATAAATTTTTAAAAACAGATTTTTGTAAAGTTTCCAATTTGGCGCCCTTAATTACATGTTTGGGGGAGACTGCTAATACTCTTAACCATTTACGTCATGAATTTTTACTATGCCATGTATTTTTTGCCAAAAAATTTTTATTATATTTGTAGGAAAAATAATAAAAAAAGGAAATTAAATTTTTTATTTATTATTCACAAAAAAACATCATATACATGACACTTCTTAAAGTTAACAATATTATTCAGTATGGAATCGCATTAAACAATTTTAATCGTTATTAAAACATAGCGAAATTGAACATTAATAGCAAAAAGTGTATGTTTTGTAAGTGCAGTCTGGGAGCTTGTATATTGATCTGATAATTTCACGCCATTCTGGCAAATGGTCCATACTATCTTGACTAACATCTTGTTGCGGAAAACATAAAAAATTCTATTGTGTCTAAGGATTTGTAATTTCTTGGGGCAAGCTTGCATTACCAGTAAATTAGATTTCATCTTCATAAAAATTTAGACTGCCCTCCACCCAAGTATACTTTTTTCTTTTAGCGTTATCATTTTTTTTTTACATTTAATTGTTATATCTGTTTTATAAGTGGCATATCGTCTTCTGGATCGGATTCTGTTTTAGGATAAGCATCATTTACCTTTTTATCCTTAGAATCACTCTCCTAAATCTCCACCAATCTAACTGTATCATCGTATGATATAGTAGGTATTCGCTTTCAACAACATTTATATTTACGTGTTTTAACTTGTTGTAGGAAAGTTTTGGATCCATTCTAAAAACAAAAGATTATTAAACGTAAACTTCTGAAGTAACTGCATATATAGCATATATATTTTTTAAATAAAATAATTGTAAAACCTAGAAGGACTCTTTAAATATAAAACAATGTCTATATAATTTTTTCGCGAATTTACAACGCACCTGTTTCTTAACTACTAATCAACAACTGATAGCAGTATTTCGATGAGGAGAGGCTGGTCTTTCATGGTATCTCAGGTATTGCTATGAACGTTTCATTTACAATCTTTTATGCAGTAAGGAAATCTATAAGATTTTTTGGACAAAAAAAGAAATGTTTTTTGGATCCAGTAATGTGCACCACAGTATTAACACCATAACAATATAGGTTTGTTCCAACAGACCAAAGAACCATTCCAGAACCGTCCGAGAACTGCGCAGTTGACGAAATTTCGGTACTTTTATGTACTGAGTTGTTTTGTAACGGTTTTAGAACGGTTTTTTGGTCTGTTGGAACAGACCTATTATATCATAGAAAATTAAAACCTATTGGAACAGGCCAAACTAGATCATTATATATTTGTCATATCACATGCATTGAAACAGCTAGTTTTGGTTCCTTTTTTTGCCAGACGCAACAAGACAATTTCAGGCCAATGCAACTGTCAGTCAGAAACAAATGTCATTATTTTAAGTCTGTTAGAATGTTTCTGACTGACAGTTGCATTGTTCTAAAATGGTCTTACTTCGACTGGCTACAGAGATCAAAACGGGCTGTTTCAATGTAATTGATATAAAAAATATAGTGTGTCGCACGGGATTAAACAAAGACGATTTCTGACCGGGCAATGACAGCCCTCGCTCCTCTCGCGCTGTCAACTCTCGCCCTAGTCAGAAATCGTCTTATTTCGCTCCTTACCACACAATATACCTACCATTATTTTAAGATATTCCGTACCTCAAAAATATTCCATAAGTGTTTGAGTGGCATCTGAGTTCATAAAAACTTCAAGTATTTCAGCTTTTGCAAAGAGGTCTCTATAAGGGTAGAAAAAAGATGATTTTGAAGTTTTACTACTCCCAATTAAAAAGATTCTACTAGATCTTACAGAGTCGCTAAGTTTTACAGCAGAATCTTTCCCATACCTACATAGAATCGCCGAGTTTACTACTCCCAATTAAAAAGATTCTACTAGATCTTACAGAGTCGCTAAGTTTTACAGCAGAATCTTTCCCATACATAGAATCGCCGAGTTTTACACCAGAATCATTCCCATACATAAATCCGCCTTGAAGGGATAATTCTGTTCCTTTAAAGACATTAATTCCCTTACTGCTTTCAATAATTCGTTTCATAAGTTCGTAGATTTTGCCAATACAACTGAACAAGTAATTAGAGACGTCTTTGAGACAGCAATCGAGATCTATAGGAATTAAAAGTTTTTTTGAACTCCAAAGTAATGGTTCCAATTTGTGCAAAATCCCTCTGATATATGCGTCAGAGTAATTAATACTTTTACTGTACTAAAATATTGTTGAAATCAATTTGATCCACCAAAAGTAAACTACCAGAATCTTGTTAATGGTTCTATTTTCAAGCTATTCGTGTTAATCTTAGAAACTCTGTAAGATCGAGTAGAATCTTTTTGAGTGGGGGTAGTAAAACTTCAAGATAATCTTTTTTTCACCCTTATAGAGACCTCCTTCCAGAAGCTGAAATACTTGAATTTTTTATGAACTCAGATGCCACTTAAACTCTTACGCAAAATTTTTGTATGTAGGTACGGAACATCTCAAAATAAAATATATGATGATCTAGTTTGGCCTGTTCCAATAGATTTAGTTTTATATGATATATTTGACTTGAAATATAAAAAAACATTAGAAATGCTAATAAAACCATAACGATATATATAAACATAACGGATAGTATTATCAAAACTTTGTTTGAAGAACAAGTATTTAACAATTACATTACAAAATGTTTAAGCTAAACTAAAACTACATATAAAAATCTCCGCAAAAAATTCCTATGAAAACAAAAGACTTATAATTGTTGAAAACAAGCAAAAAATTATTGTTGTTTTATTTTAAAAGAGATGCATTAAAAATGAAAACCACAGAAAAAAACTCGTTTGCTCAGTAATCTAAAATTAAAACTTAATTTTTACATACGCATATACCTACAGACAAATTATGTGCTTCACAAATATAAGATTAAAAATCAGAGTTATAAATGTTTCTCAAGTCAAGCTATATTACAGTGCAAATTAAGGTGTAAAATTCAGATAATCAACATTTATTTCTTATAGACGAACAAAATAAAATAACCAATACAATAAACATTGTTTGAATATCAAATTTGTTCTCCCTTTGCTTTAATAACTTCTTTAAGACGTTTTGACATCGAGTCAACAGGTTTTTTTAGTTTTATATAATTTGCGGACCCCGAAACCATGATTACAAACTATATCAATGTTTCTTTTGTTGTGCAATCTATTTTGCGCAGTCTAGCTTTTACAATCGGCCACAGACTGAGATTTTGTTATGGTTTCAAGTTATGGTATATTCTTGTCCTTATAATATTTCGCCATTATCTTGGAGAAGTCGTAAGGAGCTGAATCTTGTTTAAATAATTGGTTAATATTTAACATCCACTTTTTCCAGCTTTTCTTCTAATCTCTTTTTTTGCATCCTAGAAGATCCCCTTAAGAAGATGTTTTTTTAATGAAAATGAGCCGGCGTATGTTTTATATTGGCATTTTTTCTGGCAAAATAAAACCGTGACACTTGTACTAAAACTAAAACACTTTTCTTCAAATTTCAGCAGTCCAGCTCAGATATTTTTTCGCCCAATCATACCTTTCTTTGATTATTTAAGCAATCAATAGCTGTTTCTTCTGAGGTCTTACTGCTTTTTTCCACCTTCCAAATCTTTCTGAAGATCTTCATTTGTTTCTAGGGTTTTATTTATTCTCCCTTCCTAAAAATGTTTTATCCCTTGCAGCTGTCTTGCTTTTTCTTTCACATTTTTTTTTCTATTTACCGCATTCGTAGCAGTTTTCCTTTTCTGCTCCAAAATCTTGTAAACTGCTCCCAAGCTCACATTACATTTCTTTGCAATATCTCTTTGAGACAGAATTGTTTGTTCACTCAAAGTAACAATTTTAGTACGTATTTTTGAAAAGATATCTATCTTCAAAAATCAAGATAAATGAAGTTCAGATTCAATGACTTCTCAGACACATTATAATCTATATATATAAAAATTAATGTTTGTCTGTATGTCTGTATGTACTCAATGAACTCAAAAACTACTGGACCGATTATTATGAAAATTCAAATCAAATCAAATCAAATCAAATCTTTATTAACGGCAATTGCCAATTTTACAAAAAAAAAATACAATAAAGAAAACAACAATATAACAATAACAATTAAGTTAGATTTACATTGTAAAAGAATAACAAATATCAACTAAGCAACAGAAAAGCACAATTTAATACAATATTTAATTGGACCAACAATTTACTATAAACTACTAGGTAGTTTATTAACAAATAAAGAGTAAGGAACGTACAATTTATTTATATTACACAAATATTTATCTGAATGCATCATGATACGCTGTAAAGGTGAATAGTAAAAATAATTTGTACGACTAATTGGTACATAAAAGATATAATTTCTACGCATAGAGTACTTTGAGTTGTAAAAATTTGATGTAAAAAACTGAAGAATATCCTGACAATCAATTTTATCATTAAACAATTTATAAATAAACTTAAGATCAAAATGGACCCGCCGGGTTTTTAAATTGGTAAGATGAAACATACTTTCAAGCGTCCCATAGGAAATATTATTAACATTTATTAAATTAGATTTATAAGCAAGATATTTTAAAAATTTGTGTTGGATACTCTCTATTCTGTCATTATGAACGGAGTAATAGGGGCACCACACAGTAGTACAATACTCAAGAGTTGATCTAATAAATGCGTTATAAAGAGTAATTATACAATTAATATCCAAAAAAACATTAGTAGTTCTTTTTACAAAACCAAGCATTTGATTAGCTTTAAAAATTATACGCTCCACATGAGGTACAAAAGTTACCTTAGAATCAAAAAGAACTCCTAAATCACGAATGGTGTCTTTTATTGTTAAAATTTCTGAATTAATGACGTAAGAGTAATTAATAATAGTTTTCAAACGTGAAAATGTTACACAATGGCATTTAGAAACGTTAAGCGATAAATCATTCTGCTCGCACCATATCTGAAAATTATTTAGGGCTTGTTGTAACGCCATACAATCATTAATGCAAGTGATTCTTTTAAAAATTTTTAGGTCGTCTGCAAACATTAAAAATTTTACATCACCTAAGATTTGCTTAATATCATTAATGAATATGATAAACAATAGTGGTCCCAGATGAGAACCTTGAGGCACACCAGAAGAGACATTAATTTCATCAGAATAAGTACTTTTAAGCTTAACAATTTGCCTACGACCAATTAAATAATTGTTTAGCCAAGATAGTAGTGAAACAGGCAAACCGAAGGATTGCAACTTGTCTAAGAGAATACTGTGGTTAACTGTGTCGAATGCTTTAGAGAAATCTGTATAAATGCAGTCAACTTGTGATTTACTTTCTAAAGCATCCAATAAAAAATGTGAAAAGGACAATAAGTTAGTTTCAACTGATCGACCCTTAAAAAATCCATGTTGTTCTGGAATAATACGATCCCTTATTTTACTGGACATATCTTCAGCAACAAGCGATTCAAAAACTTTTGGAATACATGATAAAATTGAAATTGGACGGTAATTACCTATATTATTCTTTTGGCCGGATTTGAAAACAGGAGTAATAAAACTTATTTTCCACATATCTGGAAAAAAGCCCGTACGAAGAGAATGTTTAAAAATGTAAAACAGAGGTCTGGATAATAAGAAAGGAAAGTGTTTTAATAATACAGCTGGTATGCCATCAGGACCAGGAGAATAATTAATTTTTAGACTGCACAATTTTTCAAAGATATCACTAATATTAATAGAAGGTTCAGAATAAGTTATAGGATCAAGTTGCGTAAAATTATGAAAGGGTAGATTATTAACTTTATAAACTGAACTAAAATAACTGGAGAATCCATTAACAATTTCTATGGAAGAGTTAAAATGTTTATCGCTTAAATGCATAGCGGACGGATAACCAACAGTATTTCGTTTACTATTTACATATTTCCAGAAAAAATTTGGATTTACGCTTATATTATTCTGAACATCATTAATATAATTTTGATAATCAACAGCTGCTATTGATTTACAAAGACTACGCAAATTTTTAAATATTAGGTAATCAGTCCAGGAATTTGATTGTTTATAAGCTTTGTGTGCAATCTTTTTATCAAAAACAGCCTGTTTTAAGTTCTTTGAGTACCAAGATGGAAAATTAGAATTGTAAGTTTTACTCTTTTTAAGTGGTACATATTTGACTATGCCCTCATAAAGAATGGAATATAAACTATTAATCATTTCCTCAACAGAACAACTGTCGTTAAAAATATCCCAATTTTGGTACTCCAAAAACACACCAAGTTCATTAAAATTAGTGTTTTTAAAATCATAATAAAAACTAGATTCACTCAAAACTGATGACAACCTTGTGCTCGGAACAAGATTTATTGTAGTTGTGATGGCTGGATGGTGTTGATCTAGTGGAAGTAAAGCATCAGTTCGAAGGCACGAAATCAATTGTGTTGAAAAAAGAAGATCTAAAAGCACTTCGTTGTGATTTAAATTAAAGTTACATTGAAATAGATTATTTGAAGCACAATAATCATTTAGAACCGTCGAACATCGACGTTCGTTGGTATGTATATGTATTTTTCCATGGAGAAGGTTTGTATGATATGCTCATTAATGCCACTCACCACCAGGTGGCGCTGCAGAGTAGCAACTTCAGTCCCGTTCAACCGATTGTCATAAAAATTGGTATGTGTATGTATTTTTCCACGGAGAAGATTTTTATGATATGCTCATTGATGCCACTCGCCACCAGGTGGCGTTGCAGAGTAGCAACTTTTGCCCTGTTCAACCGATTGTCATGAAAATTGGTATGCATATGTATTTTTCCACGGAGAATGTTTGTATGATATGCTCATTGATGCCACTCGCCACCAGGTGGCGCTGCAGAGTAGCAACTTCTACTCTGTTCAACCGATTGTCACGAAAATCAGTATGATGATGTATTTTTAATGGGTAAGATGAATATGATATTCGTATTAATGGAAGTTACCACCAGATAGCGCTTCCGTGTATCAAGTTCAATACTGATTTAAATAGATATCTATACGAATTCGTACAAATAAAAGTTCTTAAAATATATTGTTGGTGCGATAAATAAAACAAAACTATAAACTTTCTTTCCTTTCCTATCTCTTCTTCTCTTTTATTTTTCTTAAATTTATTTTATTAGTTGATGGCGTAGCAACGCGCGCCGTGTACAGCTAGTTCAAAATAAA
Organism: Altica lythri; assembly: GCA_964028335.1. Classification (NCBI taxonomy): domain Eukaryota; kingdom Metazoa; phylum Arthropoda; class Insecta; order Coleoptera; family Chrysomelidae; genus Altica; species Altica lythri. Next base: position 56,021,737 of record OZ034803.1, on the reverse strand, counting down.
AACGAAATGCAACACTACTCTAACTTGGTTAAGTCTCATTGTTTATTAAGAATCAGAGAGCATCTAACAATCTGCGACGAAATGCCCACACCATTGAATTAACGTGAAGCCAACTGCAAAAAAAGTAAATATTTGAATAATTATGCTACTTTCACATTAATTTGCACAGTACTGTAGGACCACGGTTGTCCACTTGTCATAACGCCTTATCCCTACTAAGATTATAAATGTGAATGTAAGTTTGTTTGTTACGCTTTCACGCGAAAACTACTCAACCGATCATTATGAAACTTTGTACACATATTCTTGGAGGTATTAGAAGTAACATAATAGTTATTTATGAAACAGTTCGTGAAGTATGCTTTTTGCGCACGCACGCGATGTTTAGAGCACGAGCGAAGCGAGTGCTATATATCGCGTAAGTGCGCAAAAAGCACTTTACGCACAGTTTCATACAATATTTTATCTACGATAATCAAATAAAAAATAATTACAAGAAATCAATTTATTTTCAATTCATTTACAAGATACTAACAAAACTAATGCTCTCATAGCAACACCATGGCAACGCGAATGCTAAGGATATTTGATTACATGAAGGTGTGTCAAAAACAGTGCGAAAAAGTAAATCCCATTTAAAATACATTGTTACTTCACGCACACTTTCAATCCTTTACGCACTGCTGTCTATAATGACAGTTTTCACGAACTAAAAATTGATACATAATATGAGGTAGAGTAGATAAAATACTTTTTATTAAAAAAATATTTTTTATTTTTTACGAAAAATAAAAAAATTGTTTGTCAAAAAATCTCAAAAACTAGCTCCTTCAACGCCATCTAGCGGTTCAGTAAAGAAGTCCCAACCCTGAGTAGGCCACCGTAAGGTGGCGCAGTTAATACCTTATATATTTAAACTAGCAATTACGAATTAATAAAGTACTATGGCGCCACCGTAAGGTGGAGCAGTTAATATCACATATATTTAAACAAGCAATTCTTACTTAAGGTTTATGACACCATCGGAAGGTGGCGCAGTTAATATCTCACATCTTTCAACAAATTGTTGCTAAATTAAATAAAATGACGTAAGGTGTCGCAGTTGCTACCTAATATATTTAATCGATAAATTACAAAATATAATAAAAAAATAGTATACACCTGATAACACACGAGAAAATACAATAAAAACGATAAAATAAAAAAAAAATAATTGAAAACAAAATAAAATCGTAAAAATTTGAAAAAACCAAAAAAGACATCAGTATTATGCGGTACGAAGTCCGCCGGGTCAGCTAGTTGGTTTATATTTTCTTTGATAGTCAAATTTAAGTATTTTTTATTAAAGCTAAATAATTATGAATTACTTAAAATAAAGCCCAATACTGACAGTAGATTTAAACTCTGGCCAATAATTTGTAAATTGTAAAATACAATTTAGAGAACTTCCATACAATTCAGAGAATTTCCGACAAATATAATGATAGTTTCATCGGAAACGTCTACGCTATCAGTTAGTACACAAATGATGGATAATTAATTGATGTTTGATTACTTTCATTGCATAAATTTGACGTGGCAATAGCTGCTCATCAGAATTTATTTGCAATTAATAACACAGTATGTAGTCTGACAATACATTAAATAATTAACTAATAATTAAATTGAGGTTTTGTAATATATAGCTATTGCCAGTAATCAATAGATCTGAATTTCAATAAATTTCAATTCAAAACTGGAATTATTGGGAAACATTGAATCTGGAAATAAATATTAATATACTAATTTGTTTAAAACATCCATGTTTACTTACGCACTAAAAGCATACGATGGTTGCTCTTATATTTAACGTTGACATTAGAAAATTTGACATATTTAAACATAACCTTCATTAGAACATTTTGTAATTTAAACACGATTTGTTTTGTTTACTATGGCTTAAAAATTTTGTCACAGCAACAAAAATTAACTCACTTCTGAAAATTTTCGAAACACTAAAAAACTCATAAAAATGTCATAAAATGAGCTCAAAAATTTTTATCGAGGGTAAAGGTAAATATTATATTTTTAAAATCAAATTATATTTAACTAGCTCGCCCTGCAATTTGCCTACTTGTCCAGTAAAAGACCACTTTCGGGACTTGTTACGTAAACTACTATTAAAATATAACTGCCAACTATTTTTCTTGATATTAAAGCTTTTACCGCACTATCACAATAGTTTTCTGGCTCGGTCCGACAAAATGAGATTTTCTGACCTAAAAATAAACCAGAAAGTACTAATTTCTGGCCGGTTTTAAAAAAAGTTTTTATTTAATAAATTCGGTATGTAATGACGTTTTAAACCATACTTACGTATATTATTAGGATAATAAGTTATACTTAGGAGAGAGGGTGGCAAGGTGTGGTATTTAAGATATAATGTTCAATAAAAACAGAGTTTATGTAATAACAGAATTGAATTTTTTTTAAATAAACTTACATTTATTGAATTCTCAATATTTGGTAACAATAACTTTTAGCTACATATTTAAGAAAAAAAAATCAGAGAAAGTGTTTTTCCCCGTCTTGCCCCATGTTGCTGGTAAGATGAGGTACACTGTGGGGGGTAAGACAAGGTGGTAAGTATTCTAGAAAAAAATTAGGATCTACATGAGCTGACAGAACTCACAGATGTAAATGGTTTCGTCATCATTATCGTCGATTCCTGCACAACTGTTATGGAGCCAGTTTACACAATTTATGCACGCTATCTATTTTTCGGTAGAAGTAGAACACAAATCCATACAATACATACATGGCGTGTCATTCTCTTTTCCACTATCATTTTTAGATGATAAGACACTTGCTCGTTTTGCTGTAACGCTGTGATTTCGTGATTTTTTTATTCTGACACTTCTCACCAGATTTCTTCTGCCTTTTTAATTTATCTCTTCTTTTTTTCATTTCTATTTTTTCTGTTTTTTTTTACTTTCATTGTCTTTTTTTCTAGGAAGTGACGTCAAATTCTTGTTTGTAGGGAGAACACGTGATAATTGCTGTTTTGTTAAGTTTTCTAGTTACTCGTGATGTTCTTTTGGTAACTGCAAAGTCTGCAAGTGGTAATAGTTAGCTATTGTCACTTTTGACGCATGAAGACGCTTGAGATCGTTGCTGACTAATTTTGCTTATAGGTGCTTGAGACTTTTCCGTTGTATGTAATGAGTATCGTGGCTGATTGGATTGATTTTTTTCTAATAGTGATTTTTTGGTTGCTCCTCAATTTGATTTGGTGACAATAACCAAACAAAAAATCTTTATTAATCTTATCTTGGTGGCAAGACAGGAGAGTCATTACCCCATTTTAACCCACCCTGCTATCTATACATATAATAAAACTGTAGAAATGTATATGTTTGTGCGCGCATAACATGAAAACTACTGATCCTATTCGAATGCGGTTTTTAAAGACGTATTTGTCTTCTTTTAACTTAACATCTGGTGTATAAAACTTTCTCCCCCACCCCTTTAACAGGGTGAGGTAAGAAATTTTTATACAAAAATCAACACGCCACGCGAATGACGTCGCAGGTACATCGAAATAGAACCCAAAAATGTGGTTAGATTTTTTAGTCTGTCTGTCTGTATGTTTGTGCGCGCATCACACAAAAACTACTGATCTGATTTGAATGCGGTTTTCACAGATGTATTTGAGTATTTGTCTTCTGGTGTATAAAAATTTCTCTCTCATTCCTTAAATGGGGTGGGGCAAGAAATTTTTATACAACAATCACAAGCCACGCGAACGACGTTGCGAGTACAACTAGTTTTCTAATAATAACGAAATAAAAAACTATTGGCTATCTTAGTAAGCTACACTGTTTACCTTATTCTAAGTTAGTTTAATTATCAATTACAGCCGCACTTTACCAGCTGGCCTTATTTATCAAACCACAGTCATGTGTCAAATTCTCATTAAATGTGTTAAGCAATTTTCACCTAAACAGTTTTTTCCAAATATTTTTCGCACTTGCAAACACTGATAGCTAGACGACTGACAGGTATCATGGTGGCGCATCCAACGATGGATAGGCGGTTGTTATTGGTCAGTTGGAATTGTGAATTTCTTCGGGTACCTCGTCTTATCTAGTTACTACCCCATCTTGACACCTATAATGTAAAAACACATTAGGTAGGATTTTTTTAGCAAATTATTTACCTACCTACGTATAAAAATTATTATAAAATGTATTCCTATCATTGTAAAATATTTCGTGTTATAGTTAATTAATTAAGTACCATCAATCTCTTCGTGTGCGCTGTAACTCTTGTACGGAAAATCATAACATTTGGTATATAGAATCCTCATGTCGCGAAAAAAATCTATTAATTTTAGTGCAGATCGGATAACCATAACGGAAAATGTTAACGGTTTTCCGAAATACATATTTCCCTTCGTTTGTGTGCGCTATAACTTTTGAACGGAAAAACATCACTTTATTAAAACATACAATCCTCATGTTATGAAGAAAAAACCCACTGATTTTGAGCCAGATCGGATTACGTTCACGATAAAATTTTAACTATTTACCGAATCTCGTGTATCAAATGCATATTTACAAATTCGATGGTATAGTTTTTCCAATACAACTTGAAAAAGCATCGACTGGTGGTAATTACAACTCCAAAGCATATCCAAGGGCGTACAAAAAATTATTCACATTATTTTTTTATTTTAATGGTTTATTTTATTCTTTGTTACTGATTTTTCACTTACCTGCATAATACCATCTTTAAGAGATCTGAAGAAAGCCATGTTAATTAAAACAAACACAGAAATATTTACTCAGATATAATAAAATTTGTCTGTACACGAAATGAATTAAATGAACACACCACTATTAAATTACCGTTTCAACAATTGCTGTATATGTAGTTCTCTCCCGCTCAAGTATTATCTTTGAACCAAACATCTGTGCTAATAAATAACGATTAAATACAGGTCTCATTAAGTTATATTAACTAGCTGGTAAACTCGTGCGTGCGCTGATTGGTGCACAGAAATTGGCGAGTGTTAAAGGAGCTAACTAGCTTACGTGGTACCTGCTAATGTTAGAAAGAAAAATTACCTAGGACTTTTACTAAGTTCGTTTAAATAATGAGGTTCTTTTAAAGTTGCCTTGGTAAAATCGTAAAAATGGTTGGCATTTCAATTTCGTTCGGATAAACTTTACTTTATTACTTCTTACTTTAACTTTTTTTTACAGGGAAGCCATTCAGATTCACGTCAAAGGAAATATTCATAGGTAAGTTAAGTCAAATAATAATTTTTACAAGTACAGTTATATGCATATTAACGATTCAACGTTTATTTATATCTAGCAGGCTATCTTTTTCTTTATTCACGTTGGTATTGGTTTTTGTCATGTTGCCGTTTGAAAGTTACCAAGTCACTGCAAGTCACAAACTGACAAGCATGACAACAAATATCATAAATACAATGGTTAAATGCATTAAAAAAATTAATATGCCAAAAAAAATGTGTAGAGACAAAAAAATGAATACAAAGATGATATTACATGTTTAGAAAAGACTAGAAAGTTTCAGAAGAGGGATTTATATAACATCTCTTAGGTTTTTAATGTAAGTAGTAATTGTGTTTGTATACAAGATTATTCCAATATTTTCATCAGCAAATAGTTCCAAACATTTTTAATTTCATGAATAGTTGTATATGAAGTTATTTATTACATTAAATACACTTTTACATTCTTATTACAATCAAATTACTTATAATTTATTAAGCATACCTAACCTCACATTTCTTCTGTCAGTCATTATTTTACAATGTTGCCAGATTACACACTATAGTAAAAGTTAAAAATGTTTCAGAATAAAATATTTTCATTAATTTCTTTAATAACAATGATCCATAATGATAATTAAAATGTAATTTTATAGGACATGGACGAATCGATATTTTATTCATTAATCTATGACCAATCAAATATCATTTAAATTTTTATTTCATACATTTTTTAACTTTTCGTGTTTTTTTTTAGGTTAGTGTTAAATATAAACGAAAAATCTTAAAAAAAGATTTAGTTAATGGTAAAGAAGCGGCAAATAAAAGGAAGAAAAATAAAGCAGATACATTTAAGAACTTCATTTAAAAAAAATTGCAGTGGCAGATTTGGACGTACAATTATAAAAACGATTATTTTACTTCAGATAAACTTTTGACTGACGCAAAACAAAACTGAGATTTAAACGGTAAACGAACTTATTTATACAAAATTAATGATATATAAACTTAAAAACGTGAACTGACGACAAATTTTAAGTGAGCGAAGAATAGCAAAATCTCTTTCCTTCAGAAATTTATAAAATTAAAAAAGTGCAATGAAATCATATGATTTGTGTACATAGACGTGGATATAAAAAAATGGTACTCCAACGCGTCGATGGAAATAGTAATCTGATTTAAAAAGTAATCCATTGCATGTGTAATCCGAAGAAAAGCGATTTACAATTTTACTCGCAGGAGCAAATGGGGGGTCAATAGAGGGATGTGATTTGTTATTAGACTCTTCAAATACTGACAATGACTATCACAAAACTATAAATGGTGATATTTTCAAAAACTGGATTGTTAATTAACTTTTTCCTGCTTTATTTAATTCTCCAGAGAAATGTGTAGTAAACATGGATAATGCTTCATTTCATTCTGTACAACAAAACAGACCACCTACTTTTTCAGCAACAAAATAGATATTACAGAGATAATTAAGCAGCAATAACATCGAATTTGATAAAAAAATGAAAAAAAAAACCACAATTATACTTACACAATACAAAAGCAACGATAAGACATATGTAGTAAATGAAATAATAAACTAACATAGGCATGATTTACTTCGATTACCTCTATTTTGCATTTTTATATTCGGACAAAACTTGGACAGAAGCTTTAAGACAATGTACACCAGACATGTAAAAAAAAATTTGTAGACACAGAAGAAATTATTTTGACGGATTGGACTTATTACATGAAAAACTGTTCACTTGACAACATTTTACCTTTGATACTGGAGGTGAATTGAAAATATATAACGAATAGATGAACGTGACAATAGTTTTAACCAAATCTGTTACTCCAATTTTTGTTGTTTATATGTTTTTTTTAATGTTGTATGTTTCATTTTTTTTTACTTAGCTTATTTTACCATTAGTGTATCTGCTTTTCTGCCGAATTATTGCACTGTAGCTATTGAACACATATTAAACGGATTTCCATGATTTGAAGCATAACATTTTGTGGGAATATTTATCTTTGTTCTACCTATCAAAATAGCTGAAACCAATTGGTAAGTCATAATACCGCACTACCTGGAAAGCTCCACGAAAAATTCTTTAATATACATCTGCTGTAATACTTATCGACAAAATGAAATATTTTGTATTTTCTCATTTATAGCTGGTCCAATTTAAATGTTTGTTGTAAAACTTATTTTATAATACCGTTATATAGACATAGAAAATTTGTTTCTAATTGCAAATGAAGACTTTTTGTAAATGTTTTTATTGTTTGCTTTCATTTAATTAAGTACTATTATTTTGTAAATGCATTCATTATATCTAAATATATATTTTTAAATTGACGATTTCCGTTTTTTGTGAAAGTACTAATATTTAATGATTTGATGGCGCTGAAATGGAGTACACAATTGTTATTTTCTTTATTGTCACTAACACTATGATTTTATTGAGGACGTGACAACAGCGCATTTACAACTGAGAATAAGATTAAATATACAGGGCGAAATTTATCACCCTAACAAGGCCTACTTTAATAAAAATAAGCTTTGAATGATGTATATACCGTATATATTATTTTAAAATATTAAATATGTAAACCTTTTTTTTGTTTTTTTATTCTTATTTTACTTTTTGACAAAATTGTTTTATTGGGAACTTTTGATTCGGTGTACTTTCACTTTACTAATTTTATTATAAATTCCATTAATAAAAGGCTTCAACAAGATATACGATATGTATTAATAAATACTGTTAATTTATATACTCTTTTGATCTTAAAATTTGGCTTTTAAATGTGGGATAGATTTTTTATTTACGTAGTTGTATATAATGCTTTTTCCATGACTTAAAATTTTGTAAATGAACAACATATAAGGTATTTCGCAAAGTTAACAGGACTTTGAAAATTGTGAGCTACTAGTAGCGCCATCTGTGATTGGGGTTAACATTCGATAGATACATGGTTAACATAGTTCAAACAGGGTCGTGAGTCGCTGGAAGACGACGAACTTGTTTGCTAGCAAATACTTTAGAAACTCTCGAAAAGGTGCGTCTATTTATTAAATTCACTGAGATAAATACAACTCCAAAGATTTGATCTATCGCATTTTAACCAAAAATTTGGGGATAAGAAAGGTGTGTTTTTCGTTTATTTCGCACAAGCTTTCGGATGACCAAAAAATGCTTCGAATTCAACATTCGAGAAACAATCATTAAAGAAGCCAAGAAAGATAAAACCTTCCTTTACCAACATTGTGACTGATGACGAAACATTGTGTTTTTAATACGATACGGAAACCAAGCGTCAAAGTTCCACTTAAAAGTGAAGACAATGTTAATTTGTTTCTACGATTCAAAAGAAATTATTCACAAAGAATTCGTTCCAGCGGGCAAATCGGATAATGCTATGTATCACTTTGATGTTATGAGGCGATTGCTCTTACGTGTTCGTCGAATTCGGCCAGAATATCGCAAAGAAGGAAGCCGGTGCTTGTTGCATGATAATGCACCACCACATCGATCGAAACTTTTTTAATAAAAAAATGCATTTTAACCATTAATCACTTCCCATATTCTCCGGATATGGTACCGTGCATTTTTTTTTTTTTTATAGATATTTGCTCATAAAGGAACAAAATTATTCCGAAGCAGAGGCTATCCAAAAGGCGTCGACGACCATTTTAAAGAACATTCCGATCAATGAGCTGAAATCTTTATCCGAAAAACTTACTTGTAATACTGGGATTAGGTTAATGTTTAGGTCATACAATTAACCTTCATATCTAAATATCAAACTTTCTAGGGTAATCGATTAATATTAACAAATTTCTACTTTACTTTTATATGGTATAAAAGAAAACGAAAAGGACTAGGCAAAGAGCCCAAGGGTGGATTTCGCAACCAATAAAATAAGTTTAAGAACAAAGCTTATAATGTGTTTATCATCATCATCATCATCATCATCAAGGTGTCTCATTCCCGTTTAACGCGTTGCATCAGTCCGCATTCTTCATGGTTCTTTCCACAAGTTATTATGCCACTTGGTTTTTTCTACGATTTTCTTGCACCCTTTTCTATTTGTGCATGTTTTTTTCCAGTTTCTAACTTTCATGGCTTTAATATCTCTATACACCTGGTCCTCCTTCCTATCTTTCTTTCGGTGTTTTTTCTCTGGTTTCCATCTAATGACATTTTTGATCAGCAGGTCGTTTTGTTTCCTCCATCTCGGTCTTTCCGCTTCAATAAATCTGACAATATCTTCTCCTATTATTGTATTTTTTATTTCCTGATTCTTTCTACTACTCATATCCCTGTTTTCCATTTTTAATGGGCCCGCAATTCTCCTTATGATCTACCTTTTAAAAATTCTTAGCCTGTCTTCGTCTTTACCTGTGAGGCACTTTGTCTCAGCTGCGTATATAGTCACAGGTCTTATTGCTACTTTGTACAGTTTCAGCTTTGTATTTCTAGATAAGATCTTGTTTTTCATTAGGTTATGGTATCTCCAATATTTTTTATTACCTGTTATTATTGGTTTTGTTATTTCGTTACTTATCTTATTTTTTCATTCACTATTACTCTCAAGTATATAAATTGTTGAACCTTTTCAAAGTGTAATTTTCTATTTTTATTTTTTTTATTTTGTTATTGTCGTTTCTAGTGCATATTAAGTATTTTGTTTTCCCTTGATTGATTTTTATGAGTTTGCTAAGGCTGTTAGAGCTTTTTCCAGTCTCCCCTTGTCTTTTCCCATAAGTACTATGTCGTTTGCATGTGCTTATAGTTTTTTCGAAGAGCTGGCTAAAATTCCTTTGATCCGGCTAGCCTTTACTGCTCCTTCTAACGCTATGTTAATGCATCTCTTGTCCCCACCTTTGTTTCTACTGCGATTGTATTTATGGTGTTTGTTTTTTTTTGCTCGGTATCTATCCATAGTCATTTTGTAAGTCTGATTAGATTTACACGTATATTTAGATTTTTCATTTTCTTTACAATTTATTTCTTTAAATGGAGTACCTAAAAGCCCTGTCTGAAGTCTATAGAAGTGTGTAGTTTTATATTGAAACACGTATGGGGGCTTTTTACACAATTTATTTACAAAATTGTTAAGATACACTGAACTCTGCTGGATAACGTCCAACTACTTGACAATACAATGAACTCTTGTGAACACTTGACTCGAACTGACGTTAATACCCATGCATCCCCTTATATACAACATTATTTAATCTAGTCAGTGTGTTTAGAAGTTTCTAGAATTTTCTAGAAACATTATTTAAAATGGTCAGTTGATTTTTTTTTACAAACTTCTAAAAATCAACTGTCAACAACAATCTTTCAAATTAAGGTCCCTTCCTTTACGGTTATCCCGTTACACTGCCCCCTCCTTAGATTCATTCCTCCTGGAATGTTATTTCCTAAATCGGAATCCCGCACACTCCCTGAACCAGCCAAACCATCTTCTTGGAGTTGCTGCGCATCTCCACTGTGGTTCCCCTGGTAAGGCGCCAAACGATCATGATGGACCACGACGGGTTTCCCTCTGGGAATTTTCACGATCCGATAAATGACATCGTTAATCTTCTTCTTGATGGTGTAAGGACCTTCCCAGTTTTTTTGTAATTTGGGACAAATACCTCGACGCCGTCGGGGGTTATAGATCCAGACTAAATCTCCAACTTGGTAACTCTTTTCCATTGTCCGTGTGTCATAGTACCTTTTCATCCGATCACTAGATAATAATTGTAGTTTTCCACGCACCAGGTTGTGTATATTCTCCATTCGATTCTGAAGGTCGGCGACATATTGTTCACATGCCATTTCTTCACCAGGTTTACAACCAAACACCAAGTCACATGGTAGCCTCATTTCTCTACCGAACAGGACCTTCGCAGGCGTTTGGCCAGTTGATTCGTTGATGGCCGATCGAATTGCCATTAGAAATAGTGGAATATGTCGATCCCAATCCCTCTGACAATCTGACACCACTTTTGACAGATAGTTGGTTATAGTCCGGTTCATTCGTTCCACCATTCCATCAGACTGAGGGTGCATCGCTGTGGTTCTCGTTTTGTGGATGCCTAATCTTTGGCGCACTTCTTGAAACAGCTTGCTCTCAAAATTTCTTCCTTGGTCTGAATGTAATTCTAGTGGTACCCCAAATCGGCTTACGAATTCTTCAACCAATATATCTGCTAAAGTGGTGGCTTCCTGATTGGGAACTGCATATGCTTCAACCCATTTAGTGAAGTAGTCCATTACAACAAAGATGTACTTGTTTCCTACATCGGTCTGTGGAAGTGGCCCCAATACATCTACTGCGATTCTTTCAAAAGGACTTCCAACCAGGTATTGCTGCATTTCCGCCTTCGGTTTTTGGTGCGGACCGTTACTGGCAGCACATGTAGTGCATTTACGACACCAATCTTTAACATCATTAGTGCAATTTACACAGTAAAATCTATCTCGGATCTTTTGCAGCGTTTTCGTGATACCCAGATGTCCTCCAGAACTATCATTATGCATCTGTTTTAAAATTTCCGGTACAGCATTTCTTGGGACCACTATTTGTTTCCTTGTTTCTGTGCCCTCGGAATTTTCTACAGGTCTTTTAACGAGCCCTCCGTCCAAAATTAAAGAGTTCCATTGGGACCAGTATGCTTTTAAAGCAGGAGAGGATGAGGATATCTCTCTCCACAACGGACGACGGTCCATTCTCTTCCAATCCCTAATCTTTCTCAGAACGGGATCGTTTTCTTGTTGCTTCTCCAGCATAGAGCTCTCGTCTTCTGGCACAACCTTAACTAAGGCAAGTTTTTCCTCGTTCTGCTCCATACGGGTACAATGGGGGCAATCAGGTCGACATGGTCTTCTGGAAAGTGCATCAGCATTACGATGTCTGGTTCCAGGTCTGTGCTCGATATCAACATCATATTCCTGCAGTTTTTCGAGCCATCTTGCTATCTGTCCTTCTGGGTTCCTAAAGCTAAGTAGCCACTTTAAACTGGCATGGTCTGTTCTGATCAGGAATTTTCTGCCATACAGATATTTATAAAAGTGTTCGACGGATTTTACAACTGCTAACAGTTCCCTCCGAGTTACACAGTAGTTCTTTTCAGCTTTCGATAAAGTTTTGCTGAAGTAACCAACCACTCTTTCCTTACCATCTTGTAGCTGTGACAAGACGGCTCCAATTCCCACATTGCTGGCGTCGGTGTCCAGAATAAGCTTACCATCAGGAAGTGGATAAGCAAGAACAGGTGCTGACGTAAGCTGTTTCTTCAATATTTCAAACGCCTTTTGACATTCCTGATCCCAACAGAAGGACTTATCTTGTTCTGTCAAACGTGTCAAGGGTTTGGCGATGTCTCCAAAATTCTTGACATATCGTCGCTAATAGGTACAAAGACCCAAGAAACTCCGGAGCTGATGTTTGTCGATAGGGATTGGCCATTCCTGATCGGCTTGTATCTTAGCGGGGTCAACAGCAACGCCATCCTTGCTTACGTTATGTCCTAAATAGTTGACCTGTCTCTGGAACAAGTGGCATTTCTTAACATTCAATGTTAGATTAGCGTTCTGTAATCTTTTAAAAACTTCTTCCAGGTTAGATAAATGTTCCTTAAAGGTCTTACCCATTACGATGATGTCGTCTAGATAAACTAGACAAGTTTCCCATGACAAACCCCGCAGGATGTTCTCCATTAGTCGTTCAAACGTCGCAGGAGCATTACAGAGGCCAAAGGGAAGGACCGTGAATTGCCATAACCCTGATCCACTGGTAAAGGCAGTCTTTTCTTTGTCTGCAGGATTCATTTTAACTTGCCAGTATCCGCTTTTAAGGTCCAAGCTAGAAAACAGAGTAGAACCCGCCAAAGCGTCGAGGGCATCATCAAGCCTTGGCAGAGGATAACTGTCCTTCTTAGTGACATCATTTAGCTTTCGATAGTCGACACAAAACCGCATTGATCCGTCTTTCTTTCTCACTAATACCACCGGAGAAGCCCACGGACTACTGGATGGTTTGACTATGCCATTTTGAATCATTTCTTTAAGGGCTCTGTCTGCTTCTTCCTTTTTAACTTGAGGCATCCTTCGGGGTACCTGTAGAATCGGACGTGCATCACCAGTGTCAATTCTATGTTGTACAACATCAGTTCTTCCCAGTTTACTTTTAGAACCACATACAGGTTTATACTGGTAAAGTAGATCTCTTACCTGTTTCTTTTCTAATTTTGACAAAGAGGGGTCTAATTTTGTCATTAATTGTTCATTTTCGTTGGTCTCATCTGTTTCCGTAACATTTATCTTGTGAATTATGGCCATTACTGGTTCTAAACTTCCCATTTCCGTGTCCTTTCGGAGAAGAACTGGATGATCGTTCAAGTTGATAACTCGGATGGGTACCTCTTTGGCGGATCCAACAAGAGTCTTACCCACAAGGAGTCCTTTTCCCAATTCATGGTCATGTTTCTTCGGCTCTATCATGGCTGGGGCACCATCTGGCCCCAGTCCATCCAACCGCGCTGTGACGACACATTCGCAGCTTGCCGGAAGTTCGATATCATCGATTAGCTTAATCGAGGCATTGTCAACTTGTTTTCGGTGCAGGAATATTTCTTCATTACCAGTACGAAGGATACGTTGGCGAAGATCCAAATGAAAACCACAGTGGAGCATAACATCCATGCCCAGAACAACATCTTCATCAACGTCAGCCACCAGCACTGAGTGAACAAGAGAGGTTGAACCAAACTGTACGGTCACCTGTATCTCACCGTAGACTCTAGCAGAATCTCCGGTAGCGGTACGCAGTCTCCAACTGGTAGGCAACATCTTATTTCGCATAATGATGGTTGGTCGGACGATAGTTTTTGTAGCTCCAGTGTCTACCAGCATGCTAATATTCTTCTTATCAATGAGGCCATCTACATATAAGCTGTTCACGTGATGTCGCAGAGTTGCCAATTTAATGGTGTGAGGGGCTTCGGGAATGTTTGGGGTCGATTTCGCCCTCCAGAAGTCGACCCGTTCTAGTTTTTTTGCTGCTGGGGTACTTCAGCAGAAGATTTTTCTTTTTGGGGGCAAGTATTTCTTATATGGCCTAGTTCTCCGCAGTTTCAGCATCTCACTGGGCGCCTTCTTTTTGGAGATAACTTCATTAATCTCTCTACTACCGCTTCAACGTCGCTAACGAAATGAACGGCATGGTCGTAGTTACCGGTGATTTCCCTTAGTCGAGCAACTCCACGTGAGGCCTCCGTCGCCGCCTCAAACTCCAGGGCAATGGTCAAGGCGTCCACAAGAGTCTTCGGCTGCGCCAACCGTACAGCGCGCTGCAACTTGACGTCTCGAAGACCATCGGTGAAGGTTTGGACTGCTAGGCACTCCAGGAAATCCTCCGCTGCATTTGAATACGCAAGTCGTACCATTCTTGCTACATCCGCTTCAAATTCCTGGATAGTTTCTCCATTTTTCTGTTTTCGGCTCTTTAACTGCATTCGGTACACCGGTTGTAGATGAGTTTAACCATAACACATCTCTAGACGATTCACCAATAACTCGAAGTTGTCAGCTTCATCCGGTGTCAATGATTGCAAGACGTCTAAAGCTTCGCCTCGCAGAGCTACGGTTAGGGACAATGCTTTTTCCTGGGATGACCATCCATTAGCTCTGGCCGCTGCGTCGAATTGTTTCAGGTAATTTGGCCAGGAAGTCTTCCCGTCGAAGGTCTGGGGTTTCATCGTCGTTCGTACATGGGTCGTCTCCTCGCTTCTTTGTCGTTCGACGTCTGCGTGGCAGGTTTCCATCCTTCTTGCATCTCCGTCGCTGTGGTGGATGGTTTGGTTTCGGCGGCTAGCTTCCTGTTCTTGTTGAAGCTTCCTTATCTCGGACTGCATTTGCTGGTTGATCTCGTCTCGCAAGTTGGCTACTTGCTGATTTTGCTCGTCTCGTATGTTGGTCACTTGCTGAATCATGTTGTCTACTTGCAGATTCAAGTTGGCTACTTGCTGATTTTGCTCGTCTCGTATGTTGGTCACTTGCTGATTCAAGTTGTCTACTAGTTGATTCAAGTTGGCTACTTGCTGATTTTGCTCGTCACGAAGATGTGATATTTGCTGGGAGAACGAACTGGATAACTCATCTGATAGGGTAGACATCCGTTGTGATAGCTCCTCTTGTTGGCTCTTCATCTGACTGGATAGCTCCTCTTGCTGGCTCGTCATTCGTTGTGATAGCTGGGACAGATCTTCGCGCTGGCTCTTCATCTGACTGGACAACTGGGAAAGTTGTTGAGTTTGTTCTTCTTGGTGGCTCGTCATTCGTTGTGATAGCTGGGACATATCTTCGCCCTGGGTCTTCATCTGACTGGATAGCTCCTCCTGTTGGTTCGTCATTTGTCCTGATAGCTCCTCTTTCAGCTGGGAAATTGCTTTTTGAACTGGGTCTTCAAACTCGACAGCGTCAGGGTCCACATTATTATTTACGTAGTATTCACGGAGCCTTCTTAACAATACGGATTTGCTCCCAGTAGTTTCCAATTCCAATTCTTCAAGCTCTCTTTTGAGCTCTGCCACCAATAGTTCATTTATCTTTTTTCCAAGCATTCTTGTATCTTCACCCCACACCTGACACCAATTTGAAACACGTATGGGGGCTTTTTACTCAATTTATTTACAAAATTGTTAAGATACACTGAACTCTGCTGGATAAGGTCTAACTACTTGACAATACAATGAACTCTTGTGAACACTTGACTCAAACTGACGTTAACTGCCCATGCATCCCCTTATATACAACATTATTTAATCTAGTCAGTGTGTTTAGAAGTTTCTAGAATTTTCTAGAAACATTATTTAAAATGGTCAGTTGATTTTTTTTTTACAAACTTCTAAAAATCAACTGTCAACAACAATCTTTCAAATTAAGGTCCCTTCCTTTACGGTTATCCCGTTACAATATTATGTTTATGACATTTCTCAAATGTTTGGCGTAATTATGTGTATCGCATTTGTCAATGATCTGATTCTTTAAAGACTTGTTGATAGTCTCCAACCTTTTCCTCTGCATATTGGTTAATTTGTTGTCTGATGAGGGATGTATGGCCTGCTCAGTAGTGATATTCCTCTATAGTTGTTACAATTTGCTTGTTTACCTTTCTTAAATTATGCTTTCCGTTCATTCTACGAGTATTTTTTTCTGTTTCTCATATTCTAGTGATTAGGTTGTAAATGTTTCTTAATACTTTTTCTCCTCCGTTTTTAAACAGTTCGTTAGGTATTTCATCTGGCCCGGTGTTTGTTTCAGTTTCATTTTTTTTTTATCATCTGTAGGTATTCTTAATATATTAATGTCTTAATTTCATTGTCTGTCTTGTCTTCTGTTACTTATCCTTCCTGTTCCGGGTTGTATATGCATCTATACAATTCTGTGAAATGCGTTTCCCCTGATTTAAGTTACTGTTCTACTTTTTTTTTGTTGCTCTTTTAGATATCCAAATAGTTTAGTGCTTTTTTACTATTCTCTTCTAAGTCTTTTAGCATTTCTTTAATTATTTTTTTTTGTTTTTGCAGCATTTATCTGCGTCTTTTTTGTTGTATTCACTTCGATGTTGTTCTTCTTTAGTTAATATCCATTTATTCCTAGCTTGGTTCTTCTTCTTTTTGAATTTAATTTCGCATTCTGTATCGAACCATTTTTTTCTTTATTTTAATTTTTTCTGTCCTAGTACCTGTGCTGACCCCAAAATTGTTTCTTTTATATTTTTCCACATTTCTTTTGTATGTTTATAATACAACTTATTTATTAAACAGTTTAAAATATTTATTTAAAATTAATTTACATATTCTTACATTGTTTGTTTTTATAAAATTCAATGGATAATGGATAGCTAAGGATAATACAATGAGTGTATATTTTAATATTGTTCTGCATTTTGCAAAATAATAATAATACGTTTTTTAAAAAACTTTTATCGGTAAACACGAACTGTTTCACAGAGTTGGCAATTTACGAGATTTGTCAATGTAAATTTTTAATTGAAATATATTGCCAATTCCGTGGGAATTTAAATCAAATAAATTAATAAATTTATGTCTGTGTTTTATTTGAATTTTGTAAATATTTTAGTACTGGACGTCCAACCAAATTAAAATTTATCGAAAAATTGTATTGTTTATTCAGGTGACTTTTATTTGCTGTGAACTGAATTTTGTAAATACGATATAGTTATATTTATAGACAAATAACAAAAAACCTGCGAATATTTTAACACATTACTAGCTGACACGGCAAACTTTTCATCACCTATTAATCAATGATTTCTTTTTTATAATTTTTTTTCTGTTTATTTTTTATTATTTTTTATATTTGTTTCTGGTTTTTGTTGATTTTATCATATTCTTCTGTTTGTAATTCAGTTTTTTCTATTTTTTTTTTGTTGTTTTTCAGTTTTGTCTTTCTTTTCATTTGTTTTAAATTTCATTTCATTTTTTGTTTTCATTTTTTTCTCTTTTATTTTAGTCATATTTTCTTTGTTTTTGTTTCTTTGTTTTTTTAATTATTTTCCATGTTACTTTACGTTCGTGTTTTTTATTAATTTTTTACTCATTTATAAACATTTTTCTTTTGTTTGTTTTCTCAATTTTTGCTTTTTTTACAATCTATGAGTTTTTTCAATTGATTTTTTCCTTTTTTTCTGGTTTCATCTTATTTCTTCGTTTGTTTCAAGTTTCTCACTCATTTTTCTTGTTTTTTTTTTTGATTCGTCACATATTTGCGTTTGTTTATAATTTTTTAGTATTTGCGATTGCTATTTTTGTTTGATTTTATCTTATTTTCAATATTTTTTTGTTTTTTGCATTTTGTAAATTTTCAGGATTAGTTGTATTTTTATTTGCTTCTTTGATCTTACACAGTTATTGTTTATTTCTTAAATTTATTTTTTTCTTAAGTTTTTTAGTTTTTTCACTTACTTTTTATTTTACTTTAGTTTTTCGTTAAAATTATCAATTTTTTATCTATTTAAAACAATTTTTATTATTGTTTTTGTTTTTTCTAACATTTTTGTTTGTTTTCTGTATATTAAATTTATTCAGTTTTTTTTTCGTTTTTTAAATTTTTTTCCAATTTCATCGTTTTTTTTTTATTTTTTGCTAGTTTTTGATAATTACCGTTTTCTTCTTTTTTTTTTTAATATTTTCCGTTTTTAAAAAGGTTTTATTTAGTTTTTACAGTTTTTGTGATTTTTGCTTCATTTCAATATTTTCCAACTATTTTAATTTTTTATTGCAATTTTTTCAGATGTAAATAATTATTATTGTATGCAGGATAAATAAAAAATCAAATAATCGACGGGAAGTAGTTGTTTCTTCTTAGTTAAATGGCCAATGTTTTGAAAATGTTTTTCAAAAACTCGTAAAGCGATAGAATAATTAATCCTCTGTATTCTACGATATTTATTGATAACTAGCTTTATTATATACGACAATAATATAGTTTTTGTAATAATACTTTAATAGTATTGAGGCCAAAGTTTTGTTGTCAAATCAAATTTTGGTTTGCCGTTGGAGGTGAAGATGTCGCTACTATCACATCTTTTACACTTTCATTACTGGAAAACATATATTGATTGTGATTTTAGTGTAGTATTCAGTCACCGATTATGCTTTAAGCTCGCTGACGGATAACATATACCTTGTACTGATGAGGCGCAAATACGCCGAAACCGGTCTACAAGTTATGTTGTCCCGACAAACCAGAATGGTTGGTTTTAATATCTTGTAAATATACCAATTCCGTTTGACTTTAAATTGCAATTCAATACTCGTCGAGGCCCATAGCCTGGGAAATAGTTATTTCTTTTTAGTTAAATGGTCAATGTCTTTCAAAATGGTTTTCAAAACTCGTAAAGCTATAAAATAATTAATATTCTGCATTCTACGATATTTATCAAATTTTTATTATTATTTTAAATAATTGGCTTAGAATTATTTTAAATAAATTATTTAAACAGTGGTTTGCATATAATTTATTTAATTTCCACTTTGGCGTCCTTATATTTCATGTTTGGGGATGGCTCTTTAAAAAAGCCACGACCTAATCAGCTAGCTAGGGGATTTACGCCCTTTTGGGAATTTTATTACCACAACTAAGATACATTTTGTGCGTGCTTTGTAGTGTAGTGAACTTTCTGCTTATGAAAAAGAAGAAGTAGCGTTCAGTCCAAGTGAAGATATGCGATGACTGACATATCCTACGCCAAATAGCTTTAGTAGCTGAGGCCTTTAAATGAGATAAAAAATACAAATCTGTCAATATATTGACAACTTTGTGAAAATTGCCACGATGAATTCCATAATCTAATCAGCTCTTAACTTTAAAAAATGACGTCGAATTCGGGTTTAAAAATAAAAATCAGTTAATTCGTCCGCGAGATATCGTTGTTTTGATATAAGTGTTTTATACAATAACTGAGATTCTTTGACTTATGAATTTTGCAATAGGGATAACATATTTAGCAGTTAAAAATCTGCCTTGAGAATCAAAATCGCTCACGCGACTTAAAGTTTCCGGAATAGAAACTTATTTTTAAAAACAGTTTTTATATTTATTTACAATAAGTTTTAAACAAAAATTAATTATTTGACTTTATTTTATTAGTTTACAATTCGAATGATCAGAACAGACTGAATGAAAATAATTATTAAAATCTTTAAATAAATTAAATTAGAAATATATAAAATAAGCAATTTAAGATATATAATATAACTAGTTGTACTCGCAACGTCGTTCGCGTGGCGTGTGATTGTTGTATAAAAATTTCTTACCACACCCCATTTAACGAATTGGAGAGAAATTTTTATACACCAGATGTTAAGTTGAAAGAAGACAAATACATCTGTGAAAACTGCATTCGAATCAATTATGAAACGCCCAGCAGAAATCCGAGTCAGTACTTCTTATTGGGCCTGCGACCATAACTCGCGTTAATAAGTTATAATTAAAAAAAAAAAAAACATTTTTTTTAACTTTCGTAGATTAAACAGCACCAAAATCACCTTCTTGAGCTCAAAGAGCTACGAACAGCAGAAAGAAATATATTTTTTGTGTTTGAAATTAGAAGCAAGTTGCGGATGATCTTCAGAGTTAACCACTTTTCGAAGTTTTTCGCTGAGATTCTGTATTGCAATTTTTTCAACTTTTAATATCAGTTTGGTAAAACGATTCTAAAAATTACTTAATATTAAAAGCTGACCTTACACTTCTTTTTATTAATAACATCATTTAGTATTTACAAATCGAGTGACAAACAGAATTCACAACGATTTTTTAATGTACTGTTTTGAATAAATAACGTCTCCCTTGAATTTATCTGTTCCATAACTAAATATTTCAACGTTTCCTCCCAAACAGTGATAAATTATAGAGAATGCCGTAACGACGGGACGGTCAGAGGGCAAACTGGGTCCACTGCAATTAATTCCGAAATTGGGAGAAAGCGTCACTTCCAGAAAAGGTTATGAGTAGTGTTGTCCTTCTGGATTTGACGCTAGTTACTCATTAGTAATTTTTATTTTTAGATTAATTAACTCTTAGACTTCAGTTAAGTACCGGATTTAATAAAAATTATTTTAATCTGGTAAACTGCAACTTATAATGTCATCGAAAAGAATCCTACTGAGTTTGGTTCAGATCGGATAACATTATCGGTAAAATTTGGATAGTTTTCCGAAACTCGTGTATTTTGTTTATATTTTCCTTAATTACATGCGCAATAACTTTTGAAAAGAAGATCACATGGTAATAAAATTTGGAATGCGGAATCCTCATGCCAAGAGAAAAAGTTGTATTGGTTTCCTTTCAGATCGAATAACCTTACCAGTAAAATTTTAACAATTTTCCGAAAGGTGTGTAAATAATTCATTTGTGAGCGCTATAACTATTAAACACAATGTTACAAGGTTGTGAAAATTGGTACATAGAATCCTCATGTCATAAAGGAGAATCCCATTAATTTTGGTTTAGATGGCACTTTGTATTTTTTTATAGATAGATGTAAATTGCTCGTCTTAAGCTTCACTATTGCAAACGACACTCAGTTAGTTTGTGAAGATCTAGTGTGGGTTCGTACGAGCTATTTACATCTATATAAAAAAAGTTAAACTAATTAAATGGCGCCCAACTTTCTTACTTCTTACATTGACTTCGTTGTAAATTAATAAAGCTTTAAATAAAAAAGTATATCTTCTATAATTTTTTATCATAGTTTC
Source organism: Altica lythri (assembly GCA_964028335.1). Taxonomy (NCBI): domain Eukaryota; kingdom Metazoa; phylum Arthropoda; class Insecta; order Coleoptera; family Chrysomelidae; genus Altica; species Altica lythri. The sequence continues at coordinate 56,000,168 of OZ034803.1, read as the reverse complement.
AACCTTCTAGTATACACTAATAACTTATGCGGCCATTAACGTAAACCGCCATTAAAACAATATTTATCCTTCACAGAACTCCCGAGGTAGTGGTAATTTAGAAGGCGACCCATGTTTACATATACCGCTCCTTAATTGACTATCATTATTCTATACCTCTGACGATGGAACATTGGATTTATCGCTTTGGTCCTTAGAAGAGGTCGCTTCCCACGTAACTGTCATCTTATATTCCGAAGCTCATATTGCAAAACCATTAATGAAAAGCTGATACTTTTTAAATAATTTTCTTAATAGAGTCCAACAAGGTTTAGTATAGTCACAAATACGTTTAACTAGATAAAAAAGATTATATATATAAGAAGGTTTCCGTTAATACTATATTTAAAATTTTATTTTTGGCATTATTTAGAACATAATTAAACTTATTTCTAAGGTGCGTAACTGTCAAAACAATATGTTGTAAATTAAAATCCAAAAACGTAGGCGTTGTTTCAGTGTGTTTACATCTAAGTAGGAAAATCCTTCGATTTTTCTGTTGAGCCAACTTTTTGTACGATTTGGATAGCGTTCGTAGTTTTTGTGCGCATTCCTGTCCATAATGCAATTGTATGTCCTCCAAAAAGAAGAAAAGGTTTTGGAAAATCTAAACATACCAGTTGTCTTTTTCAAAAGGTATGTAGACGACTGTCTCGCAGCAGTTCCAGAGAATGAAATTAATACAATATTAAATGCTTTTAACAACTTTCACGAAAAGCTCCAGTTCACATCTGAGATAGAAACAGATGGTACAATAAACTTTCTCGACCTAACTTTGATCAGGAATGTTCACAACCAAAAAATAGAAACAAAATGGTACACAAAGGACACTTGGTCAGGACGCTACTTAAACTACTTGTCCAATTATCCAACCGCTCAAAAAAATAGTGTAATTATAAGTCTTACAGATAGAGCCTTAACATTAACATCACCAAAGTTTCGCCCTGAAATCCTGATGAAAGTAAAGAAGATTTTAAATGACAATAACTTCCCAAAAACTATAGTAAATAAAATAATAAAACAACGATCCTACAAAATTTACAATAGCAACTCTGCACTTAAAGAAAACAACATAAATACCAATACGCCAAAAAAATACGTTTCACTGCCTTACACCAATAGCTTATCAGAAAAACTCACATATGTCTTAAAGAAACACAACATAACAGTTTGTCATAAAAATTATAACAATCTTTCTTCAGTCTTCTCCAAACTTAAGAGTCGAGTACCACATAAAAAAACATCCAACATAGTATATTCAATACCCTGCATCAATTGCCCACAAAAATACATTGGAATGACAACCCAATATTTGGATAATAGATTGAATGGCCATAAATATACAAAAAACGCAACAACAGCATTAAAC